>CM053512.1:12752383-12788461 GCA_028627145.1 Eidolon dupreanum
TTAACTTTGTTTCTTAGGAGCAGGGAGGTGAAATTATCATAGTGGTACTAATACCTGGAACTTTAACTAAACTTTTCTTTCTAAATTTATTTTTTACGTTTCCCATTGGTTCTGTGCATTTCTCTAGACGTATTTAGCTATGATTATAGTACAAGGCAAGAAGATTAGGAGAGTAAAGAAGTGTGCTGTTGCCATCTGCATACTTGAGGGAAATATATCTTGAAGGCAGTTGCCAGTGATTTGTACCCCTTTGTCCTTAAGAACATTACCTGATCCTCTTTGGTGGAATTTTGCTATGACATATTCACTGTGGAGAATGTGAAGGAATTATGTTCTGCTGCAGAATTATTTGATACTATTTATAAGATATTCCTAGTTTTTACATGTATGAACATTGCGGGGCGGGGTATAGCAAAGGATATACTATAGCACTTTAAAATTTGTATGGTTTTGCCCTCAAATTAGAATCCACATTCTAGACATTTGCATCCGTTGGAAAGCGATAGGCAGTCTCATGCACTTAAATATCTCATTGTCACATTGGAGCCAGTTTTGTCACTAGATTACCTATTAATAGCCAGTGGTTCCCAAAGGTTTCCAGGTGAGGCTGTACGTTGGAATCACATGGCTTCCCTCCCAGAATTTCTGATTCTGGCCTCGCCTGGTAATCCATATTTCTAACAGTACTTCAGGTGGTGCTGATGTAGTTACTGGATTGGTGTTTGTTAGATCATGTAATAACATGGTTCTTAAATAAAAGGCATTCTGTTTGTCTTTTATTTAAGACATAAAAAAAGTTTAAAGACTAGGGAATAATATAATAAATGTCTTTGTATCCACCACCCAATTTAAGAAATAAAAGATTGCAAATAAAACTGAAATTCCAGTTTATGCCTCACTGATCCCTCCAGTAACTGCTCCTCTGAATTTAGTGGTTACAGTTTGATGTTTCTCATTCCCACGAGTGCTTTTATGCTGTTAGTGTATATGTTATGAATCCATGACAGTATCTAATATAACTTTGTAAATTTAAAAGTATCGAGTCATACTGGAGGATCCTTCAACAACTCATTATATTCATACAACATTATGTTCTTGTGATTTCTGTATTATACATTTTAGGATTACTTTGTCATATTCTGTGACAAATTATCCAGAAATTGTAGTGAATTTCATCCAGAGGAGGATTGACAAAGTGATACTCTAGAGTATAATATTTTAATAAATTTATTTAGGTCTTTTTCTTTAAGTTTACTCCATAAAGTTCTTATACATCTTTTTTACATAAATGTTTTGGTTTTTTTGTATCCTTTTAAAAGTTCCAATTTGTTACAGTTGCTCTTGCTCAGACTACACTTGCTTTTTTCCAACAACCTTGCTCAATTCCCTTTATTCTAATATAGACATTTTTACTGCTTGTTATACCTGCTGTGATGTTAAAAAAAAAAAAAAAAAAAAAAAAAAAGGCACAAAGATACATGATCTTCTTTTAGCCAGAAATTGAGATGGAGCAAATAGTTGGGAGAGGAAAAAATAGTGTATGAGTAATACAGTCATGTGCCTCATAATGACATTTCATTCAACGATGGACCGCATATACACAGCGATCCCATAAGATTTAATGGAGCTGAAAAATTCCTGTCACCCAGAGAACTATACTGTCATAACATTGTAGTGCAATGCATTACTCATGTGTCTGTGTGGTGCTGTTGTAAACAAGCCTACTGTGCTGCCAGTTGCATAAAAGCATAGGACATATAGTCCTGTATAGTATATAATATCTGATAATAAAAGACTATGTTTCTGGTTTATGCATTTACTATACTGTACTGTGTATCGTCATTTTAAGACTTTCCTCTTTCCATTTTGCCACGGTATGCCAGCAGCAGCCTCATACGTCTCATGTTTACCAAGTCTCTTGACTGCATCGTTTTCTCTTTAATTTCATGTTGTTTTGTTCATCATGGCCCCTAAATGTACAAAATCCACTGCTAATGTTGCCAGTAAGAGACCACATCGAGTGATTGACCTGAAAACAGAATTAAAAGTGATGCAGGACAGTGAAAATCAGTGATGGATATTGCTCTCTGTCCGATCAGGCACGTCCCATTCCACCATAGCTATGATCTTGAAGAACAAGAACAAAGTGACAAGCTATTAAAGGATATGCTTCATTGAAGGCAACAAGACTAACAAAAATTCAAGAAGGGCCTGTATCAGACATGGAGGACCTTTCAGTGACCTGAATTGAAGGCCAGACACTGAAACGTATCCCTCTCAGCACCATGATGATCGTGGCCAAAGCAAAAAGTTTGTTTGCGATATTGGGAGAAAAGGCTCTACCCAACTACGTTGTTGGGTTTACTGAAAGTGCTGATGTGAAGGCAGCTGAAGAGTTTTTAGAAATGCTGGATAAGCCGATAGTGGAGGAAATTTACTGCCAGAGCAAATATTCAATATGGATGAAATCCCCCTACTCTGAAAATGGATGCCTGAAAGGACTTGCATCCATAAGGAGGCCAGGTCAATGTCAGCTTCAAGGCTTTTAAGGGCAGGATAACAGTTATACTTGGGAGCAGTGCTGCAGGCTACAAATGGAAACCCTTTGTGGGGACCCCATGGCCTCAGGCATATCACTAAGCACGCATTACCATTGTAGTACGATAGCAATAGGAAGTCATGGATGACCCAGCTCCTCTTCCAAGGTGCCCTCCAATTGCTATGTCAGCGAAATGGAGAAGTACCATTTGGACAATAACATAGCTTTCAAGATTTTGCTTATTATTGATAATGCTCCCAGACATCCTCCTATTCTTAGTGATCTTCATCCCCATATCAAAGTGGTATTTTTTCCTCCAAACATCACCTCTTCGTTTCAAGCAGTGGGCCAAGGAGTTACAACAGCTTGTAAAGCCTGTTACCTGAGCAAGATCTTTGTCCAGGCTGTTGCTGCAACTGAGGGAGATACTGACGCAGTTCTGGAGAGGTGACAACATCTGTGATGTTTAAGGTTCTGCTTTAAGAAACTTGCTTGGGCTTGGGGTGATGTCTTCACCGAGGAGCGTATGAATGGTATCCGGAAGAAGACATTCAAGAGGTTTATTCATGACTTCAAATGATTTGCTAAGGATGAGGAGGTTGCAGAAATCAACAAAGCTCTGGTTGAGTTGGCAAACAACTTGAGCTTGGGTGTGCATGAGGGTGACATTGAGGAGCTCCTAGAGGTGGTTCCTGAGGAACTGACTAACGGGGAGTTGATAGAACCAGAAGGGGAACACATAGCTGAAGAATAAGGAAAAGGAAACTGCAAGAGACTAAAAGAAGAACCCTCAAGAAAATTCACAGTGAAGAGGTTAGCAGACACTTTTGCAGACTTCAACAAGTACTTAAAAAAGTTTCAAAACATGGACCCCAACACGAAAGGTTTTCATTAATAGAGAGAGGAATGTTCATGGTGCATTATTTGCTTGCAAGAAAAATCTATGTTGAAAAAAAGAAACAAACCAAGCAAACCACGATGGACATACCTCTGAAAAGAGTGACACCTCCCCTGGAAGAGACTCAGGTGCTTCAGGAGGTGTTCCAGAAGAACGCATTGTCATCACAGGAGACGGCAGCTCCACGCGTGTTATTGCCCCAGAAGACCTTCCAGTGGGACGAGATGTGAAGGTGGAAGACAGTGGCATTGATGATCCTGACCCCGAGTAGGCCTAGGCTCATGTGTGTTTGTGTCTCAGTTTTTAGCAGCAGAGCTTGAAAACTTACAGAATAAAGATATAAAATATTTTTGTATAGCTGTACACTGTGTTTGTGTTTTAAGCTAAATGTTACAAGAGTTGAAAAGTTTAAAAAATTAAAGTTTATAAAGTAAAATAGTTACAGTAAGCTAGTTGAATTTATCATTAAAGAAATTGTTTTATAAATTTAATGTAGCCTAAGTATAGTGTTTGTAAGTCTGCTGTAGTGCACAGTATGTCCTAGGCCGTCACGTTCACTCACTCCCTGACTCACCCACAGCAGCTTCCAGTCCTGCGAGCTCCATTCATGGTAAGTGCCCATACAGGTGTACCGTTTTTTGTCTTTTATACTGTATTTTTACTGTACCTTTTCTATGTTTAGATGCACAAATCCTTACCACTGTGTTACAGTTGCCTACACTGTTCTTTACAGTTAGGTGCCGTGCAGGCTCCTAGCCGAGGAGCAGTTAGTTGTCTGCACCGACAGCCTGGGCGTGCGGTAGGCTGCGCCATCTAGGTTTGTGTAAGGGCCGCTGTGATGTTCGCACGATGGCAGCGCCTAACGATGCAGTTCTCAAAATGCATCTCCATCATTAAGTGAGGCATGACTGTATGTGCAAACAGCATTATTTAGGTACGTGATGTTAAGAATTTCTTTTTCTGCAAATGCGTGGACAGTGAAAGGAAAGAAAGTTCGTGCGGCTTCTGAAGACTATGACCCGCTGATGAGGTAACGGGTTGCTATTTACTTGGACTTTTAGTAGCATTTAGAATCAAGGCTACTTATTAGTGGTTGGGTCAATGTAGGTTTTATTTTTCTTTACCAAAGGAAATGCTGACAGCGGTAAAGTCGTCTTACTGTGGTGTTGAGAAGACCATCCAGTTACTATCTGCTGCTATTAAAATGCCTTCATGGAGACTTCCTGTCATTTGACTTTTTTGTTTTTCGTGTTTTTTCACATGATTCTGGAAAATTTCTGTACTTTGAACTTAATCAACTTGAAAGGCCATATCAAACCTGAGCTTGAAACTCTGAGGTTTCATTTTTGATCTTGCAGGGTAAAAGGCAGGCAGGATGTCTCTATTTCTTACAGCCACATGTGAAGATATAATTATCCTAATTTAAAAAATAGTGATTTGGGGGGAGCATCTAGTTCAGCTCACAGTTCCAACAGTCTCACTAGCGCTTTTCCTCGAGACCCCCTTTGTACTTTAGTTTGCAGCAAAGGAGCTCTATGTGTGCTTTTTTTTTTAAGAGTATATATTTACTTATTTATAGTTTGTTTCTTTCCATCACAATGTAAGATCTTTTGCGAGCAAGTTTTTTTTTTTTTTTTTTTGGTAAAAGAATAGAAATTGTGTTTTATTTATTTTAAATTAAAAATTATTGGGGTGAGAGTGATCAACAAAATCCAATAAGTTTCAAGTGCACAGTTCAACAGTGTGTCATCTATGTGTTGCATTGTGTGTTCACCACCCGTATCTATGTGCACTTTTTTTGTCACACAGAATATTAAAAAGGCATATGCTCAAGGATGGAGATTTAGTAAAGTTAATATTTTAAAAAAACAAAATCAAAATCTTTTTAAAAATGTGTTTATATTATGAATGTTTTTACTTGAACCAAGGTGACAGAAATTTCTATCTAATTCACATTTTTTTAAGCCTTATATTAGTATATCCATTTGGAGAATGGGTATAGGGAAGAAGTATTGACTTTTCAGGTTATTGAGAGGTGATATCTAGGAGTCTGATAACTGAAGCAGTAATCAGGATATCAGGATATGCTCATTACAAGTGCTTTAAAGATTTGGGATTAATTAGCAACAATTTTAACTATAGAAATTAAAATAAAACATTATGACTTGTATACTAGTCAGGGTTCTCCAGAGAAACAGAACCAATAGTGTACACACACACACACACACACACACACACACACACAAGATTTATTGTAGGAATTGGCTCAAAAGAGTATGGAGGATGAAATGTCTCGTGATCTCCTGTCTTCAAGCTGGAGGCCCAGGTGAGCTAGGAGCACTGATGCCCAGGGCAAGAGAGGATGGATGTCTCAGCTCAGGCTCAAAAAGAAAATTTGCCCTTCCTGTGCTTTTTTTGTTCCGTGCAGGTGCTCAGAGATTGGATGAGTGCCACCTCTTTACTCAGTCCACTAATTCAAATGCTAAACTCCTCCAAAGGGTACAGCCAGAAATAAAATCTTACTAGCGATCCGGGCATCCCTCAGCCCAGTCAAGTTGACACATGTAGTTAACCATCACCCTCTATGTTCATCTACATCTAAATTCCTCTTCAAACTTTCATGGCGCCTATACAACTCCTCAGGAACTGAGTCTGCCCAGGAAAGACTGGCGTGTAATCACAGCAGAGTGTGCTAGCTAGAATAATAGAAGTATGGACAGGGGATGCAGCTAACTCTTATAAGCTGGAGAGTGGCCACAAGAAAGCTCATTCTAACACATGTGGACGTTGTATTCCAGCCCATGCGGTGGTACAGACGTCCTGCTGGGTACGGTGGGTCCGTGTTTCTAGTCCTTGTCTGGATGGTTCTCTAGTACTTTTGGTGTGGGAGAGAGATCTGCGTCACATTGAGATGAAAGAAGGATGCTCTAAAAGCTATAAGAGGTAGAAAGCCAGACATGTGTGCCTGCAGAGAGAGTGGTGGGGAGAAGGCTGAGGGATGCCTTGAGGCCAGGAGCATGTCCCCGCCGTCACAGTCACTCTTCCCCAGTCCGCTCAGGGCTCCGTTCTCCATCCACATGCAAGTTCTATTTTGAAATATATTCGGTCACTCTTTCTGCTTCTGTCCAAACTCAACACACAGCCAAGTAGACATGGAGATGGTAAACTTTTCTTAAAGATACTGTCATTGATGTTTGACTTGTATTTAATACTTTCATCATTGTCATCTACAATATTACTAGAACAGATGAAGTAATATAATCATGAGTAGGATTTTATACCCTGATCCTTCAGTGGATTCCATATTCTTAAATCCAAAGCAAAAAGTAGAGTTTATTCTGATTTTTTTCTGAGCAACTGTTCCTAATGCATTATTTGGGGGCATTGGTTTTGTGTTATTTATTGATGAATACGTGAAAAGTTTTAGCAGTTACTATGTGTTACTTTTACATAAATTACATATATTGAAGCAGACAACTAAACAATTATGTGATTTGTTTCTGAGTGGAACTTTTCTGTTGCCAAGTCTACTCCAATTTAAAATTTTAAGACTGTATGCTACAGATTATACAAAGTGTCTTTCTCATACTTTTGCTTTCCTGACCATTATCCTCCATTCCATTCTTTTTCCATCTCTGCAACATTAGGTGGGCAAGAGAAGATATTTTCTGACCTTTCTGTTGTATTTAAGATTCAGCGCTCTTCCACCCACCACTGCTGGTTCATGGAGTCAAAGGAACAGTAGCCAGCTAGCGTTAGAAACAAAACACAAAAAAGCATGGCTGATGCAAAAGAACAATTTTGAAAACCACAGAAAAATGTGTGTTACAGCAAATGAAACGGTGATGTATACACTGATGGCAGTTGTGCGATAACAGAGGGAGAAGCTGGCTGACATCTCCAAGACTAGCTGTGGCTGAAATGATACTGAGACCTGCGAGTTAGGCTTTTTGGCTCATGTTGCCCACATGTGGATCATCCTCAGACAGGGATTTTTTTTTTTTGTAGGTTTGGGAGTGTTTTATGTGGTGGGGGTGGAGGAGTCCCAGGTGACTTTCCCCAGGGTGGCAGCGCAATATACCGTTGATGGACACTTGAAAGAGTGAGAGAAACGGAAGGCAAGGTTGGCTTATGTAATGATCTCAGGCCGATGATCTCGGTTTTCCTTTCAGCCTCCGTGGTACTAGATATCAGAAGGCCCGAAGGAAGGACTGGAGATTTCTTCTCCTCTAGATGTATGTCCCACTCCTTGTCTTTTTCCACTTCACAATGCAAACGTTCTCTCGAAAGGCTCAGCATCGTGCCTAATAATCATGAATTAGCCAAACCATCAGACTTCTGCCCTGATACTTGGAAAAATGAGATTTGTTTGGGGAGGAGAGGGAAGCTAAAAGAGAATATTTCAAGAGCAGAGCTTGGGGACTTTAGGCAGCTGTGGGGGCCCGTGAGCGCTGTTAACAGTCTCAGAGGGCCTGAAGAATGGGAGAGCCGAAAAACCCAAATGTTGTTAATTTGCCAGCTTGGCTGGGGATCGGTGTAGTTCTTGGGCACTGGTTTTGGGGCTAGTTTGAAAAGCTGCAGACTTCTGTTTCCCCTGCGTTTAGTCTGGCCTGGTCTGCTGTGTCAACAGCCCTTCTTCCCGGTGTGTGGGAGATGGGGAGATAAACACTTGCCGCCTACCTCGGTCCACTTTTATCAGTGCCCTCAGCAGGATTTCTCCATGCCTGTGACCTTTAGCACTGAAGCCTGCTTGCGCTACGATAAGTGCAGGTCTGCTCTTCATAAAGCTGCTAGGAGTGACATGGGTTATGTAACTAGAAGTGACTAACTTCCTGATAAAAGGTCTAGAGTCTGGAAACATGGACTATGTGTAAATAAAAAGATGTAGGTCAACAAAGGACTGTTTGGCAAATTTTCGCCCTAGTTCTTTAAATCGTCATTTTTACGCTCTGGGATCTTAGCAAACCCTACAATGGCAGATCAGGATTACATCCTCCTACATGACTACATCAGTTCTAAAACGGCTCTCCAAGGGATACTGCTGTTCTTCGCCCTTTTACACAAAAGAAGCCATTTCTAATCTAAGTAGTGATCTGGCTTATGTAGTCACATCACCGTCACCTGACCTCACCTGTCTGCTCACCTGTCTGGGGTCTTCAGTCACAGAAAGGCAAGGGGAATGCCTATGATTTTTTAGAAGTGATGTTTGGGCAGCTTCTTGTAAACTAAAAGTAAATATATATGACAACAGAGTGGAATTGCCCTGTATGTTTTTTCCTTTGTTTCCCTGTAATTTCCCTAGATTATATCTAGCTAGCTCTCTAGTTTTTAAGTAAATCAAGTTAGGAACAGTTGCGGGTAAATGCTTTTGAAACGTGTAACCTGCTGCTTTTAAATAAGAACAATAGCTAATTTTAAAACGAGTTGATTTTTAAAGAAGGAAGCTGGTGGAAGCATGCCCCGAGGACACAGGGGTCGTGTTAAGGGGCTGCCCCTGGCCAAGTCAGACAGTTTGAGCAGCAAATAACTAAGGACAGAAATGAGTTATAAACCTTTGGGGAGTAAAAACAGGAATCCATGCTGATGATAAATAAATGGGGGGAGGGAGGGGTTCTTACAGTAGGGTGCTGGTTGCTGACTCATAAATATGGAGTTACTTAGGAAATTGAGGACAAATAAGATCATTTAAAGGAGATGCTTATTTCTCTTTAGTTGTAAGGTTAAAATATGGTCAGGGAGAATCTTGAATGAGAAAGTCTGGACTAAAATTTTGGCACTTGATATCTTTGACCTTGGGCCAATTACTTGTCCTCTTTGAGCTTTTTCTTTGCTAACGTGTGACATGGAGAGTGAACATATATCTACTGTCCAGGTTGTGGCAAGGATCAAATTAAATAATGCATGTGGAAAGACTTTATGCATTCTTGAAACATAGTGTGGCCGAAACAGTAAAATAAGGAATATGACTTTCGCGCACATCTTCTTCAGAATAAGAACAAAATTTGTAATGTTAAGTAAGTTTTCACTGAACACATCTTCAGAAAACTAAGGATAATACTTACCATAATAATAGTAACAATGAAAATTAAAATAGCAATGCCTACTGCGTGCCAGGCACTGTGCTATCACTGCCCGTGTATTCTCATTTAATCCTTGCCACAACTGTAAGAGGCAGCGGTACCGACAAGGCCACTACGATGCCCCTGAGTACATTGTCACGCAACTCGTAACTGGAGAGCCAGAATTCAGATTGACATCTGACTCCAAAATCCATGCCACCAGACTGTGCTTGCCCCACAAAACATCAGTTTTCCCCCCTTTAATCCATTTTTTCTCTTTCACAAAGGGGAAGGGTACCCAGACTTTTTAGCAGTAGAGCATGGGATGTGAAATGCACGAATTTTGGGTTGATAATGGTAAATTGACTTAGAGTCCACACCTGTGCTTCAAGTGTTTATGGAGGCTTTATGTATTTGCCATTGGTCAGTCTTCATCATTGATAGTTAGTGCCTGTTTCATGAAATATATTTAATGGAATCAAGTTTGAATGCAGAATGAGAACTAATTATATTCAGCTGAAATTACAAATTCAGCCTCAGCTGCCAGGTGTGACACCTGGGGACGCTCATTTACATATCACTAGTGTCTAACAGATGTTTAGGAATGCTGGCTGACTGCTTTATGTATAATAGTAACTATCCCTCACCGAATGCTTACCATAGCCCAGAAACTTGTTAAAAGTAACTTGTGCAATGTTGAGAGACACACCATAGCACAGTGGTTAAGGATCTAGATTCTGGAGCCAGACTGTCTGGGTTTGAATCCTGTCTCCAGTGGTTGTGTATTCACAGGCAACTTACTTAACCTCAGCATTTGCTTTTATAAAGTGGAGGTAGCATAGTGCCTAGGTCAGAGGTATTAGGATTAAATGAGTTAATATTTGGTATCGTACTTGGCATGTACAGGAACTGTAGAAATGTTAAACAAAAAAATCTGAGCGAAGTACTGTTATTTTCATTTTACTGGTAAGAAGTGAGGTTAAAGCATAAATTGCACATTAATTGACTAGTAAATAATTGAGCAGGGCTTTCCATTTCGGAAGTCTAAAACTAAAACCCACCTCTAAGTTGTTATAAACTTCATATATGCCTTATGAAAGAGTATTTCCACCTGGTGTGCTTAGCTTACATCCTGAAGTTTTTCTATCTCTAACAAACTATGAAGTCTCTAATAACATAGCATCTTCCTTCTGTAATAATTAAGCAAATAAATATTTGGCAAAGGAAAGGAAACTGGGATATGGATTGGAAGAGAAGACATAGGGAGGGAGCCAGCATTTGAAAGCCTGCTATGGGCCAGCGTGCTTGGTCCTCACAGGGCTGTTGGGGACCGTTTTATCATTCCTACACAGAAATAGGAGAGAACTTAGGCTGCCCAAATTCATACAGGTGGGACTCTGCACGGCCTTGATCCACACAAACCTAGTGCTTTTTCCATGATACCATGTCACCTGACCCAAAATTGGACACATCATGAATCTTCTTGTCAGCTTGGTATGAGGCCATGCTGGTCTTTTCTGTATCATTCTAATTTTAATGCATATACATCCCCGAGAATCGGAACTGGCACCATACAATGTTTTAGAGGTGAAAGAGATGATCACTAGAAATTTGACTTAAGGTTAAAAAATTGAAGTTCAAGTTCCACACTAGTTAGGGATATATAGAGCAAGATGGCCGGTGCTGTGTTACCAATGACTACAGCAACCCCTCATCTTTCTCCACCCAGGTTGTATTTGGGGGGTTCTGCGTTGTCATGTCTGGGGTGAGGTACAAGAGTCTGCCTTTTTAAACAAGTGTCTTGCTGATTCACATACAGTAAGTCTGAGGACTATACTTTGAGAAAGGTTATTCTGTATTAATCAGCTTATAATAAACAGGAATAGTCATATAATTCACAAATATACATTAATTGAAAAAACAGTTATTAAGGAGCTACTCTATGCCAGACACTGGATGATATAGAAGAAAACCCATTTCTACTCTCAAGGGGCTTATGGGTGAGGTAGTCAAATTAGCAATAAAATGTTATAGATGCTGTGATGATAGTCTCTTTAGGCCACAGTGGGGCAAAAAGAAAAGAGGAATTCATTTCTACTGTGAGTGGACAGAAAGATCAAGAAAGGAGATAACACTAGAGCTGGACTTGGAAATACAGCCAAGTGAGCAAAGGGTACAAACATATATGAAACTAGCAGATGGAAACTGCAAGAGGCGTGCGATGCCTGGGCGACGAGTAGGGTGAGAGGAGAGTCACCCCCTAAGGTAGATTGGCGCAGGAGTCTGGACTAGGTATGGAGCCATAGAAGATGTACTGTGGCTGCACGATGTCACATCTAAGCGCTATTTCCAGGAAATCATCTGTGGTATACAGAAAGGAAATCCCTGGCCTGAAACAATCTAGGAAGTTGAGTTTTCAGAAGTGGAGTTAGAGCTAGGCTCCCTTTAAGTAAATTTGATGGCTTAAAAGCTGCAGGATGCTGTTACTGATCACAGTTCATTTCTCTGCTAATATTCAAGTTGTGTTCACATATTTGTCTTCTATTATTATTTTTGTGTTCAAGAATAATTGATATATTCCTAGAAAAGAATACTACCTTTAGGCAAATCTATCCTAACTTGTAAAAAGATGTTCTCCCAAAAAACTGAACAAAAAAATGGCAAGTGAATTTTAAAAACAACTTCCACAATCAATCTCTTTCCAGTTTTGTAGTACTGAGTAATGTAGTCTGCTGGTTATGACCTTGATTCAAATCCTGGCCCTCAGTTTAGCAGCTATATGACCTTGGATATGTTACTGAGCTGGGCTGAGTCTGCTTCCTCATCTCTTGTGAGGATTCAGTGCTATTGTAAACTCCATATGGGCAGGGACAGGATCTGTCCTGTTGACTTCTGCATCTGCGGTGCCCTGCAGAGGGCCTTGCCCGTCGTCAGTAGTCATGGGTGTATATGTGGTACTCAGTGGACATTATCTAATATTATTTCATACCCTCCCTACCATCACCACCACCAAGTAAACAAAAAGATGAAGTGCTACTACTCAGGATTTGGGGAGATAGGTGATGGATGGATGGATGGATGGATGGATGGATGGATGGATGGATGGATTTCTTCTTCTTTTAGTTTAACCTCAAAGATTCTGAGAATCTTTTCTTCAATGTAAAGTTTCTCTGACATATCCCAACTTAGGAATTTTATTTCATAAATACATATACTTTTTATTTTTAAGTGGTCTTACCCTCTCCACCACTCAAAATGTACCTATTTAGAAGTCACTGACATGCTGTATCGAGGGCCATCTGTCTGGTATAGAGATTATCCTGGGCACAGCTGCTTTGGCAGCTTGGCCACCCCTCCCCACTTCAGCCCATTTTCACATGAGAATTACTGCATCTGGACAGCGCTCGGACCATTCTTATTAGCCCCAGGCCACCTGTCCACTATTAGGTGATCTCAGTGATGTGTCCTGAGACCCAGCCGAGGTACAGGCTGGCACTGAACTTTGTACACTGTGAAGCTCCAGATGTACATAAAGCAACGTTATCAGTCAGAAGACTTGCACAACTGAGAGCAGGAAGGCCCCTTGGAGTTCAAGGTCACTGCTTTTCCCTGTGAGGGAACTGAGATCCTGAGAAGTGATCTGCTCAAAGTCAAAGTAGTTATTGTCATAACCAGGGCCAGAACTCGGATCTTGACTCCTTCCCTAAATACGTTTTCTGAGTCTTCAGAATTGAAAAGCATGTTCGTACTACTGGGTAATAGCTGGCTATTGCCCACTGCGTCTATGTCGACAGGCAGGCAAGGGCCTGGCACCTTTGCTGTCAGAACTCGTGTATTTAATAAAAAGGCTTGTCCACGAACATTTGATGTGTCACAACCCGGATGGGGACTTGTCAGCATTGGCCTGGTTACCAGATGACTTTACCACTGACAACTTGGTGATAGAATTTCAAACAGTACTTCCAAATCTTGAAACAGCTCCCCATCCTAGAGGGCTTACAGGCATGCTTCCCAGAGCTCCGCCCCTCTTTCCAGTTTTAGCTTTTTCTTTCCCTTTCCTTGTGCCTTGGCAGTGGAAAAGCCGAGTCCAGTAGCAGAATCACAAGTGTCTGAAACTCGCTTCCTGAAACAAAAATGCCTCCTGAATCTTAGTTCAGTTTCTCTGTCAACTAGAACAGGGATATTATTTTTTTTTTTAACTGAAAGAGATGCATAAATACTTTGAAAAGCAGAGGCGCATCACTGAGAAAAGGCAGAAATCTGACTTTCCCCGCCTCTTGCAAGGTCAGGAGAAGAGTGGAAGAGTGATTCTTCCTTTTAAAGGCATTCAACAGTAGGGATTTTTCACATGGGGGTGGGAGGTGTGGTGAGGGCATGAGGAGGAGCCTTTGTTTCCCTCCAGGATACATCTCAGGAGGCCACGTGAAGTGAGTTTATGGTTCTTACCGGGATTGGAACTTCTAGAATCGAGGAATAACACAGCACAGTCAGATTTTTACATGATTCAAGTCAAAAAGAAATGTATGGGTGTATTTCATTCCTTTTGATTGTTGAGTAGTATCTATTGAATGGATATACCAAATTCATTCATTCATTCATTTGCTGATGGACAATTGGTTTGTTTCTAGTTTTTTGCTACCACAAATTAAATATACACCTCTATGTAGATATATGTTTCATTTCACTTGGGTAAATATCTACAAATAGAATGGCTGGGTCTTATGGTAGGTACATGTTTAACTTCATAAGAAACTGCCCAAATGTCCATGCGGTTGTACTATTTTACATTCCAGCCAGCAATGTCTGAGAATTCCTCATGCCAGCACTTGGTATGGTCAGTACTTTTAATTTAAAAAAATTATTGTAAAATATGCATAACATCACATTTATCATTTTAACTATTTGTAAGTATACAATTCCATTGCATTAAATACATTCAGCAGTTGTGTAACTATTATCACTATCCATGTCCAAAACTTTCTCATCATCCCCTACAAAACCTTGTACTGATTAACAATAACTTCTTTTTCCTTCCCCTCAGCCCCTGGTAACCACTATTCTACCTTTTGTCTCTATGAGTTTTCCCATTCTAAGTCCAAACAGAAATGCGCAATAGCAAAAAAGTATTTTCACGAAACTTAAGGAAATCAAGGGCAAGCCAAAATCTTTTTCAAGTATCAAGACAACAAAAAAATGTTTTAAAGATATAAGAACTTGAGGAATACTTCTGCACTGGATTTGTAACAGTATTACAAGTGGATACTTCCTTACACGCACACACACACACAGAGTCCTAAAGCTAGTTTAAGGGGGAAACAGAGTAAGTCAAGGAAGTTAACTGTCTCTACTACTTTTTAACATTGTATTGGCACTGTTAGCCAATGCAATTAGATAAGAGAAAACAATTAAAAAGAAAAAGTTAGATACGATCATTTACCTGGAGAACTCTATAAAGAATCAATGATAAAACAATCAGACAACAAAAAGAGTTCTGTCAGGTAGTCGGTATAAAAGTAACAGAAATACCAGAAACCTTTACGTATATATAAATCATTACCAGTTAGAAGATATAATGGGAGAGACAATCCTATTTAAAATAGCAACAGAAAAGATAAAATACTTATTAATAAATTTAATAAGAACATTTAAACCTATATGCAGTGTTATAGATTAAATTGTGTCTCCTTAAAATTTATATGTTGAAGCTCTAATTCTAATTACCTCAGATAAGACTTGTATTTGGAGATGAGACCTTTAAAAATTTAAAATGAGGCAGTCGAAGTACGCCCTAATCCAATCTGATGGGAGTCCTTATAAGAAGAGATGATTAGGACATACAGAGAGACATAGGAGAAAAAGCTATGTGAAGACACAGAAAGTGGTCATCTGCAAGCCAAGAAGAGAGGCCTCAGGAGAAATCAACCTACCAACACCTTGATCTTGGAATTCCAGCCGCTTGAACCTTGAGAAAATAAATTTCTATTATGTAAGCACCCATTCTGTGCTCTTTTGTTATGGTAGGCCAAGCAAACCAACACAGGCAGTAACTATGGAACACTCCTGAACTATGCAAAAGTAGACTTGAGACCTTTCTGGGTCTTGGCTAGGACATTTCAACATCATCAAGATATTAATTCCTGCTGAGTTAATGCATAAATATAATGTGATCCCAATCTTTTTTGGCTGGAGGTAGACAAGGTAATAACTAAAGTTCATATGGAAAAATACACATATAGGCAAAATATTGAAAAGGAAGAACTGTGAGAGCTGGCTAATCTATCAGATATTAAAACTTACTATAAAGCCTCTATAATTAAAACAGAGTGTTACTGGGGCATAGATGGAATGGAATGGAATGGAATGGAATGGAATGGAATGGAATGGAATGGAATGGAATGGAATGGAATGACTAAAAATAGACCTGAACATGTATGGAACTTTATGAGAAAGGTCTGTATGTTGCTGGTGGCAATGCAGAATGGTACATTCTGCATTGGTAAAGGGTACTTGACAATAACAAAATGATATTTACATTTACCCTTTACCCAGTATTTCCACTTCTAGGAATTTACTGTGGAGATACCTGGAGATACACATAGAACAGTACTGCAGTATATTTGCCCTGGGTTATTCATTGCAGTATCATATGTAATGGTAAAATACTGTAAACTGCCTAAATGCCCAGACACAGGAGACTGGTCGAATAAACTATGTGCTATTAGCTGTAAAAACAAATAGGGAGACCTCTATAAACTAAGATAAAGTAAATTCTAGGAGATAGTGAAAAAGGCAAAATGCTAAAGAGAGAAACTTTGGAACAAAGAAGCTAGACACAGGAGTATATATGATTCCATTTATATGAAGAGTTGTACGTTTTAGTGTTGATGTGTGATACCTCAATACATTTTTTAAGTTTATTAAAAGATGCCTATACCTATATCAGCAGTGTTAAAATATCTTAATAATCAGAAGTGAGAAAAAAAGGTTATTTTTTTTTGTTGAGTTCATCTATAGAGTGCCGATTTGTTATATCTGGTGGCTCACTTTCCAGGGCGTCTGCAAAAGCTGGATAGTCTCTCTCGTAATGCACACAGAGGACAGCCCTGTGCCTTCCAGCCAGACCACCGTGCACCGCACAGCAGTTAACTGCAGGAGCACTGCGGAGCACCAACTCGGGGTGCAGAAGTACATTGTTTCTGCTGCAAGGGGAAGAGATAAATGAGAGAGAGGGAGGGAATGAGGGGGGTGGGGAGGAGAGAGAGGGAGAGGGTATTGGGGAGTGCGATAAAGGGGCCCTCTGGAGATGCTATCGGGTGCTGCATTTAGGGGAAGGGGTTGAGAGGTCAATATTTGCCCCCTTTTAAATGTAGTAATCAGAATTGAGGCTACAGCTAGATGACCAAAAAAGGCAAGTTGGGAAGTGGTAACTCAAGCGGTAGCAGCTAAAAGGAAAGGAGAACGTTGGATTGCATAAGTAACTTAAAGGCATTGAGCTATTTTATAGCATGGGTTTACTTTGGAATAAAGATTTCCATTGACGTTGGTGGGGGGGCTTTATGACTATCAGGAATTTTTTGTTCAACAAAACAAAGTAGTTTACATTTCAGATGGCTGTTGAAAGGTAGGGGGAGGAACTATTCTTTTGATGACTCGGTTTCCACAGATTCAATCACCAGGCAAAAAGAAAATAACATTTCTTTATAATGCTAAAAAGATTTGTTTCTAAGGGGTCAAATAGTAGAGAAATCAGCAAATCTTATTACTGTAGAATTATGGAAATTTTAAGAGTGTATGAGAAATTTTAATACCTTCAAAAACTTATCTTTACCTAAACAATTTTCAGCTCATGAATAAGTGATAATCCAAGTGTTAAGAGCACTCTTTTTCTGTAGAAATGTTAGAAATATGGATAGATCTCTGGGAAGCCCACAAAAATCTACTTAATTCCTAATGCCACTAAATATTGTTTCTTTGGGAAAATATGTTCTGAATCCTAACTCCCAACAATGACAGATTTTACGTCTCTTCCTCTCTCCTCCCATGCTGTTTACCAAATGGGTTGTTTTTCTCTTTCTAGCCAAGGCCACAGGAACAGTGGGCATCCGAAGGGCCTTTATTACTGGGAGAGCCATCTGTGACTGGCAGGAAGCTGCGCCCCTAGCCCTGGTTAGGGCTGTGTTAGCCAGCCCTTCCCTTTGCGTTCGGTGGTGGCTTTGCCTCTGGAGGCTTCTGACCATGTTATTAACTCCTTAGGTTCCTATCATACCAAGCTTTGGGGAAATGACTTGAGTTGTTTTCTTTCCTTCTCTACTGGTCCACACATTTTTGCCTTTTATACTTAAATATTCAGTTAGCAGAACATGGATTGTATGACCTGTGGGGTTTTTTTTTTTTTTAAATCAGGTAGTGACAAGGATTACTGCAAAGTGGCAAACGCAGTAAGAGCCTTAGAGAAAAGGTGTGCATGAGGCCTAGTCGTGCGCTGTAGAACAGCTTTTCAGCCACATGTACTTCCGTGGTCCCCTAAGGTTATAACGGAGCCAAAAACTTCCTATC
The DNA here is from genome assembly GCA_028627145.1 of Eidolon dupreanum. Classification (NCBI taxonomy): domain Eukaryota; kingdom Metazoa; phylum Chordata; class Mammalia; order Chiroptera; family Pteropodidae; genus Eidolon; species Eidolon dupreanum. Next base: position 12,770,436 of record CM053512.1, read on the forward strand.
TCCCAGTGACGTCATAGGCGGCGTAATGTCTTAGCTCGAGGAATCACTGTCTGCGATGATGCTGGTGTGAACGAACCCGCCGCCCTGCGGGTCCTGTGACAGTCGCATGTACAGGTGCAGTGGCGGGCTCTGCCGTCTAGGCTGGGCAGGTGCGCTCTGCGATGTCCGCGAACCGCGAAACTGCCCAACGGCGCCGTTCTCAGACCACGTCGCCGTGGGTAAGCTATCTGTGACCGCGACTGACTGCTAGGGCACAACGTAAATCTGTCCCACGAAACATCATATTTTGTCCAACTCTTCATTGGCTCTTGGATTTTACTTCTCACTGTACTGTACTCTCCTAACTTCATTTACTATGCTTCCTTTTGGTTGAAAGTGAGTTAATGTGCCAGTTTAAAACATTTGCAGTGAATAATTTATAGCATTCAATAAACATTATTAACTCAAATGTAAAATCTTATCAGTCAGGGATGTAAAGTGGAATCATTGGTGGTGATATGTGTTTTTAAATGTGCGTTGGCTTTTAGTAAATGAAAAAATTAAGAACAGGGGAATCTTAACATTTTAACCTAAAAGAATGTATTTTGCAAACTTTCCTGGAGCAGTTTGTCAATGCCGCAGGTCTTGGGCATAAGTCATCAGTGATTCTAAAGAGACTGTTTTCTTACTACATTTGTTCCTGAATGAAAAACGGCTTTTCATTTGAAAGGTGCTTTTGAGTTGGCAGCCGGACAGGGTTCACATAATTTGCTATTACTTAGAGATTATGTTTCAGCTCTATTGTGACATCGTTATAGATTTTCATTATTTTCATTTTTGTCTTCTTTTTTTTTCTTTCCCTTTTTCCAGTTCTTCCTCCAGTGCTGGTTCCAAGACACAGTGAATATAACCCTCAGCACAGCCTCTTAGCTCAGTTCCGTAACTTAGGACAAAACGAGCCTCACATGCCACTTAACGCGACTTTCCCGGATTCGTTCCAGCAACCCAACAGCCATCCGTTTCCTCATTCTCCAAACAGCAGCTACCCAAACTCTCCAGGAAGCAGCAGCAGCACCTACCCTCACTCCCCCACCAGCTCGGACCCAGGAAGCCCGTTTCAGATGCCAGGTAGGTCGGGGCGTCGGGTGATCACTGTCGGGGAGCAGCCGGTGCACCTGGAATGGAGAGACGGCGAGAGCTTCCCCGCTCGGCTGCAGGGCGCCGTGCTCTGGAACTCGGGACTCATGTTGGGAGAAAGGAGGAAGACCTCGTAGCTGAGTAATAAGCACATGTCCTGTTTTATTCCTCAGGCACAGATGCTTAAATCAGTTTATTTTTTACTTTTGCACGGTTGCGAAAGAGCTGCATCCTTCTGGGAGTGGCATCATTGTTACAGCCTTTGCTCTTGATAAAAGAGGAAGAAAAACAGTGTGTCGCACACATTTACACATGTGCTTTAGGAGAAACACAGCCTACGTCTCAGCATCATTTCATAGATGGGAAAAAAAAACGCCGCTGTAAGTGCATCCTCAGAAAAGATATTTCCTGAGGGATCACAGCCCCCTCCTTAATTAAATTCAGTTAAGTGGTGATGTAATCCCAAGAAACATATACTTTAACAACAAAGGAATTGCAACAGAAGTGCTGGAAACCATCTGCTTGTTTAACTTAGCAAAGACAAAAAACAATTATCTTCCTTTTTTGGACTTAACTGATGGTGTAATGTTTATCAAAATAAACGATTAATTAGGACACTGTATTTTTCAAGTTAATAGGTTAATAAGCAAGCATCTAAGAGAATAAAAATTAGCGCCAAATTTTCTTGCCAATAGACCTCAAGTCAGATGCTCTAAACAGAGGTATTCTTCACATCTACTAACATTTGTAGAAGGGAAAATGAGTGTTTATTAGGCCACTTGAAATGTTTTTAAGTAAATTGGAATTCAACAACAGTGCTTGGTATATCCTCAAAAATTGAAAAGTGGTCCACACTTGATATTGCTATCTTTTATTTGTATATTTATTGCTTTCTGTTATTTTAAACCTATTTATTTTGCATTGTTTTGTTTGTTTTTCAGTCTGAAACTGTTTAAGATGAGAGTGGGAAATTGATTAGTTTAAAAATCAAACTAATATCATCTGGTGATTTCCTATCCACCCTCTTCCCCTCCCCAGACCCACTGGGTTTGTTGAACAGGTTAGTGGGGGAGTGGATAGCTTCAGAAGACTTTTAATCAGTGGCAAACCCAGGGTAAGCCAAGAGTGGAAAAACTGAAGATTATTGCTGGAATTTACACTTTTCCCCTGGCTGTCAGGGATTAAGACACAGGCCAAGTAGAGGAAATACGGAGAAGAGAAAGTTACTGGGGGTGGGAGGAGGTACCTGTGGGAATAGTGGACACCACCAATAGTTTTCTGGCCCCTCTCGGTAGTGCTGATGCCATAGGTTGCCCATGTAATTTTCACCAGCTTGTTTGCAGAATGTTGAATATGGTCTCAGAGGAGGCTCATTGTCTTCATTCCTGGCTGGAAGTAAAGCCGAGCCAGTGTTCTAGCTGCAGGGAAGAAGCCAAATTAAAAGAGAAAGGGTGTAAAAGGCGTTCAGATAAGGTCCCACAGCCCTCTTTGTGCTCTGAACACTTGCTTATTAGCATCTGGACAGTGGAAGACTCGGGGTTGTGATTCAGCTGGAGAGTCAGCCTTGGGAATCTCGGAAAAGCACAGGAGCACTACTACCTGTCGGCCTTTGAGAGTTGCCCTGAGTGGTCTGCAGTGGTCCCCAGCCTTTTTGGCACCAGGGACCAAGGCTCCTTTGAGCATCTAACACCTGATGATCTGAGGTAGAGCTGAGGTGGTGACGCTAGCACTGGGGAGCGGCTGCAAATACAGGTGAAACTTCGCTCGCTTGCCCACTGCTCACCTTGTGCTGTGCAGCTAACAGGCCAGGGACCAGAACCTGTCCGTGGCCCAGGGGTTGGGGTCCCTGGTCTAGAGGACTTAAGCAAGTTATTTGTGCTTCCCTAAGGTAAAACTTTGTTCCCTGCTATGTCGTATGTGCTACATGGGCTCCTGATAGCTACTGAGGAACTTTTTTTTCCATCACAAAGGGCGTTTTGTGGGAAACCCATACCCTTTATTTTATTTTAGAAAATGGAAGACTTGTGTTAGTGTTCTTTGTTTCAAAAATCATATCGCCTCTTCTTTGCCAGCTGGCTATGAGCTTCGTATAAGTAAAAGGTAGCTGTGAAAAACTGATGTGTATCCTATTATTCTGCTACTAGGGATTTTAAAACTAGTGGTTATTTAAGTAGACAGGGAGAAGGTAGTTCTAACAGATTGCTTGAATTTTGGGGAAATTAGGTCAGTAGGTTGGCTGTAATGAAACCCAGTGGGTAAATTCCTACGAGCCCATCAGTTTAATGCAGGAGACCCTTATAAGAAGTCCTATGTGGCTTTGAGATTTCCATCATCAGTGAAACTACAAAATGCAGAGGTCCCTCTCAAGGTGGACTGTGTGAAAGCAAGTCTAAATGCTCTTCTGATTGTTTTAAAATGGCATGATCCCGGGAAAGCAAAGCGCTTCTGGAACTGGTAGTTAGTGCTTTTCCTCTCGCTGAATCTTCACTAAAATTCTGTAACATCATGAGATGGTAGTAAGTTTCAGAAAGTATATGTCAAGTCCAGTGTCTGTAGCATCCGACCTTCTGATTGGGCAGTTGAATGGCAATTTAATCTCTTAAGAATTTCAGCACGGAAGAGAGTATATGTTTTAAGCGTGTTTCTGTTAAGGATAAAAAAAGTCATTTTTTTTTTAAACTTCGTAGCTGACACGCCCCCACCTGCTTACCTGCCTCCTGAAGACCCCATGGCCCAGGATGGCTCTCAGCCCATGGACACAAATATGATGGCGCCTTCACTGCCCCCGGAAATCAGCAGAGGAGGTAAAATGAATTCCAGTATATTCCTTGTTTAGAGTCTAAAGTTTATCTGTCCAAATGTTACTTTCTCTCACAAATTTTTATTAGTCAATAAAGAGATAGCTATTTGAGAAAGAGCCCAATAAGAGAAGCTCTGTAGAAAGAATTTCTTGGATTACAGATCAATCTTATATGAAGAACAAACACTCTGATTTAACTGATAAAGGCCGAGGTGTAATTGTGCAGTCATCTGTTTAGAGTTCCAATACTCAATAATTTTGAATTGATAATAAAAGAATAGCTTTCCATGAAGGACAAAGGGGTGTTGAGAAACAATGAGCATAACACAGCACTGAAGTAGTTTCCACTGGGGATTTCCAAAATTAGAGTTCATATAACGAGGCTTTCCAAAAGGTACTTTCGTAGTTGGGATAGATATTCATAAGCCCCATCTGTTTTCCAGTTCTCGTTTACATGTGGCTGCCACAGGAACAAACTCATAGCATTTGTTCTTTTCTTACTATATGTTTTGGTTTCTAACCTTTTACAAAAAGGGACCGAGGCGCATCTTGTCCCTCTTCTCTCCTGTAAGAACTTTAAGCAGAACCAGACATTTCCCTCCCTCCCTGGGGGAGGGTGCGCCTCGCTCTGTGTACTCCCTGGCTCCCTCAGAGCGAGGGTGCCGTCACCCCCCAGGGCCTGGTGGCATGTCGAGTAGGCTTGAGGGGCAGGGAACTCAGGTAGAGAAGTGTTGGGAGAAGAAGTCACAACTACACTGTTGAATAAAACTGCTAACCTTTCATGGAGGGAAGTGCTTCCCTGGTGCCCTCAGCACGTGGCGTGGATCACTGAATTTGTATAAATGTTATGCAAATTGGACGTAAAATGCAATTCGATTACCAAGTATGTCTTATTTCATTCTTATCAACTTTTTTATTGAAATCAGAGATACCTCAGACTTTGTCAGAGTTGCTTGCATTTTTTTAAGTTCTTAATATTCGTTGATGAACCGAAGGAACCTTTCTTAGATGTGCAGCGTACACCTTTTCATCTCTAACAGATTTTCGTATCTTTTTTATTGGCGCTGCATTTTATGGTTCCTGATCATCTCTGGAACGTCCTCTCAAACAACATGATGAGCCAATAAAGACTCTGGCTGGAAAACAACTGCTGCCTCACACATCTGTGGGGTTTTTATTTGGGGCACAGGACAGCAGGAAGGGGCGGCTGCAGCACTTCTGTGCAAATATGAGCGTGTGGCCCCTGTAGCTATTGTTGTTCAGTCTAAAATGTCTGATTTCAGGAAACAGACCTGTAAGGTGATTTAAAGTGTTTCATTTAAGTAGGTTTAATTTCCCCCCCCCCCATTAGAATAAGTTTACAGTTAATATTTTCATGAGGAAGGAATGTTAGCCTTTTTGTTGTTTTTCTTTTCCCTTTGGGGGTTTTCTTAGGGCAAAGCTCATCAAACCACAGCCCATAGGCCAATTCAGCCTGCTGCCTGTTTTTATAAATAAAGCTTTATTGGAATACAGCTGTATTCATTCATTACCTATTACCCATGGCTTCTTTTGCACTATTAGGGCACAGTTGAATAGTTGCAATAGAGACCATATGGCCCCTTTTTGGCCTTTTATAGAAAAAAGTTGTCAACTACCTACCTAGATGTATACTATTTTGAATAACCCTGATAGCTGATAAAAGCCCTCTTATTAATGATGTTCTAGACTTTTTTAGGATTTGGCACTTGCAGATAACTAAAATTTTGCTCTTTGAAACAGCAAGTTGGCAAGGGATAGTTGCTTAGCAAACAAGGAAGATAGTGTATGTTTGTATTTGGCCCTCCTGCTTCAATGTATAAAGCAGCCAATATTTGTGTGTTTTTTTTAATGATCATTTTTCTTGTTTACTGAATTCTAAAGTAAAGTACATTTTAATATTCATGGAGGATGCAGAAGTACTTTTCCCTTTACAGTTATATTTTCTGTCTCCAATGCAGATTTTTTTTCTTTTCTTTTCCTTTTTTTTTTTTTTTTTTTTTACAACTGTACTTCATAAACCTGAGATCATTATGTATTGGCATACTGGGTAGATATGTTTGTATTCCTGGAATCTTTAACACAGTGGTATAAGAAGTTTTACTACAGAAGGAACTTATCTTTAGAACCTTTTAGTTGCAAATGTTTAGAAGCATGTTCTGTTTGGAGATTTGTTAGTCTTAAGAGATTTGACTTAACAAGCTGCATCCTGTCAGCAAAGTTGGGTAATTTCCATTGTTGGCCCATTCTGGGAATGGAGAGACAAAACACACCTGCTCTGCATGACTTAAAGCAAATATAAGGAAGTTAGCATGAAATCTGGATGAGAGAGATATGATTCATTCTGTAAGAATAGCCAGCTGGCAAGATTTCTTCCTGCGTTTGAGGACTGGAGCAGAGCTGTAGCTGTGATAGTTATTGGCAACTGAATGTGAAGTAAAGTAACTTGTTATCAATAATTAGAAACTGATTTTCATTGCTTGGAAAAAGCATGGGCATACTAAGTCTTTGTTGAAAGTAATTCCCTTTTTTGCCAGCATCTTTGGCGCATTTCCTGTCCTCTGTTGTCCTCCTCCCCCTTCTTTTTTCTTTTCATTTCTCTTACCACTTGTTGCGTTTCTTTAAATGATGAGCCGGGGGTGGTTTCCAGTTGGGCTATTGCAAAACGAGTAGCCTATTGTGAGCGTTCAGCAAATGCTGTGGATATGCTTGCCTAGCTGGCATTTTGGTTATCTGACAGTATTTGGAGAAAATCATTTCCACTGAAAGGAGAATGTCCCGCTTTAGACATCATAAACTATATGCATTACGATAGCAGTTGCTTTTCCATGGTCCTGAGCCAGTTTTCCAACACAGTTTCAGTTTTGGGGAGCCCAGGGCGCACACCGTGGTTGACTGTACGCGTTTCTTTCGTGTAGATGTTCAGGCGGTGGCTTACGAGGAACCAAAACACTGGTGCTCCATTGTCTACTACGAGCTCAACAACCGTGTGGGCGAAGCGTTCCATGCCTCCTCCACGAGCGTGTTGGTGGACGGTTTCACCGATCCTTCCAACAACAAGAACCGTTTCTGTCTTGGGCTGCTATCCAACGTTAATCGGAATTCCACTATTGAAAACACTAGGCGGCATATCGGAAAAGGTGAGTTCTCGCTGTGACCTCTTTGTCTTTTGTCTCGTGTCCCTGTTCCCCCTAGAGCTGCTTGGTCTTTCCTGTAGCGAAATAGTGTAGCAAACGCCCGATAATATGTAATTGCTGCAGTTTGTAAATATTTTCCCAGTTTGTGTTATCAGGAAGTTCACCTCCCAATCAGCGGTTTTTGTGATCTGGCATCTCATCATAATTGGTAGTAATTAGCTGAAATAGTGATTTGTTATTTGTGCGCACTATTCTAGCTTATGTTTTGCTGCAGAATAGCATCACTGTTAAAAATTTGCTTCCAGCCTAAAACTAAAAGCAAATTAAAACAAGTAAACCTAATGTATTTTAAATGGATAACATAACTCACGGGGGGTGGGGGGAGATAGAACTAATCCAAAAGAACTTGGCTGTATATCCTCTGTCTGAGACGCATAGGGTAGAGTGATTGTAAACAAACCCTGAACTGCTTTTAGTAGACTCGATTATTTAATGGCAGTATGAATGAAGCAGTTCTGAAACTTTTAGATTGTATTTTAAGAGTAAGCAAATAACTTACTCAATGTGTGGTGGTATTGCGAGCCTGGGTTTTCACTGTGAAATAAGAGACATATAAGTATGGAGGAGGACAAAAAAATAAACCCTGTGGAGCTATCGGTGTGAAATCATGCTTTTAATAATATGCATATGTTTGCGTATATGCACATTTATGATCTCATGTGTCTGCGTATGCAGATGTAGCTATACATGCAAGTGGTTTCTGATCTGTCTGCTGAAAGGGCCAAGGGGCAGAAATACTCAGGAGCAATAAACACAGGTAGTGCTCAGATCACCTCTCTAACGCCATCTCCCACTGAGGTGGGCAGGGCCCCGTGGAGAAAGGGCTGACTCCAGGGCTGGGGCGGGCAAGCTCAGGATGAGCCTGGACATGTTGTTCCCTCAGAAAGGAGCCAACGTGGACGGGCTGGCACTGGCCAACTCTAAGACGATTTGAGCACCAAAATAATTAAGTACGGTAATGAATTTTAAACAGCTTGAAAAACAATAGTAATTCCTAAGTCCATACCAATGATAAATAGATGAATGAATGGATAGGGAAGGCTGATGGGTAAATGTCGAGTGAATGCCAAAGCTAGAAAGTCATCATTTCATCAGCATCAGGCAGGAATCATTAACGGGCGCCTGGTCATAAGGTGTTTCTGCACAGACTGCCTATTAGTTTCAAGGGGAATAAAAATCAGTAATTATACAGGGGAGAAATTGGCAACATCTTGACTGGGAGATCACATCATCATCACCAGTGAGAGACAGACGGATAGCGTAGACTTCCAGATGTGATACCCTGAGAAGGGAATGGCATCACCTATGCAGAACCCCAGCCGAGAATGCAGATCTAAATCTGATTATCAGGAAACTTCACGTAAATCCCAAATAAGGAATGTTCTATTAAAAAGGGTGAGAAAGGACTGTATTATCCCATATTATCAATGTCAAAAGACAAAGGTGTGAGAATGTTCCAAATTATAACCTGTGTTATAACCTGACCCTGGACATGATCCTGTAACAGACAGGGGCAAGATTACTCTAAGGACATTATCGCGGTCAACAGGTAACATGAGAATATGAGTGCTAGATTGAAGTGTTAATGTACTTAATGGACCGGCATTCCTGATGTGTATAGACTCTCCTTTATTTTTAGGAAATACACACTTAAGTATTCGAGGGTAAAGGGCCATGATAAAATAGTTTAGGAAGATATGTTATACACAGATATAAAACGATCCTGTGTTAGAATATGTATATGTGTATGTGTGTGTATGTATGTGTACATGAGGGTGTGTGTGGAAGAATATAGAGTAGGTAGGTGCCAAATGGCAAAGCATATGGAGTAAATGGTCACAATGGATGAATCTGGATGATGATTGTATTGGGTATTCTTCGTTCCATTTTTTGTTGTTGTTGTTTCTTCTATAAGTTTGAAATTATTTCCAGAGTAAAAGTATTTAAAAATGACCTCCTATGAAATTTAGAACAGTGGACCAAATTAAAAGGTTAATAGATGCTTAAAAGACATTTGAGATAAAGTTTAACATTTAATCCTGAAAAAAAAAAACTCTTAAAACAAGAATTGATAGATAGTTCCTTAATATGATTAAGGAAAAAAAACCTAAACTACACATTTAATTATGAAATGTTAAAAGTTAGGTTCATAACGTAAATATCTTCCTATGATCTATAAACCCCTGAAATTATAGATAAACACAATTTTACAGAGGGACATATTTTTCATTAAATTCTAAAGTTGACCATTGCTCCAAAGTAGTAAAAATACATTGTATTCTGGAACATTCCTGTTAAAAATTCGGAAGAAGATAAGAATTCTGGGAATGCTGTTATTTAAATTTCTTCCAGATCCTTTGAATAGTGTACTCAAATGTAGAATTACAGATAATTGAAATAAGACAAAATGATCATTATTTGCAGGTGATATGATTAATTAATTCATTGCTAATATTCTTGGGATAGATTCTTCAAGTGATTTTTGTAGGTCAAAAGGCTCTTGATGTATTTTGCCAAATTACCTTCCAGGAAGCTTTCATTGATTTCCACTTTTACCAGAAGTTTATGAGTGCCTTTCTTCCTTCTCCCATGTCAGTTATGGTCATGGTGTTGATTCAAATGATATGATTGTTTATCTAGAAACCTCTAAGGAATCTGTTTTTAGAAATTATATGTCAGTTTCCTTTAATCTGACAGTAACCAGTTAGCAGATATACTGGATGGGGAAAATTACACTCCCAATACCAACAGAAAACATAATTTGGGGGGAAATAATCTGAACCAGCAACATATTATGTAAAGAAATATTTATATAAAGAAAACCAAATTTTACTGAAAGAGAAAGAAAATGTGAATAAATAAATAGGCTCCTTAAAGAGAAGACCTAATATTGTGAAAACATTTTGAGGATATTTATTCTTCTGATTTAATTTATAATTTAAAACAATCCATTTCAGAATCACAGTATGATGTTTTTTTGAAAGTTGGAAAATATGTTCTGAATGTTATAAACAAGTGAAAATAGCTAAATTTTTTAATGGAAGAGTAAAAAATATATTCTTGATGTTAGGGTTAATAAAACATCATGAAACTACAATTAAATCCGTGTAGACAAAACAGTAGAATAAATTAAACTCAGACTATACTGTATTTGAATTTTTAATGTATGTTAAGTGATGCATAACAAATCAGTACGATATTCTCCTAATGGTCCTGCAATCACAAAGTTAACTTTTGGATGAGCCGGGGGGAGAAACACTGACCTCATTCCATATAAGCAAATACATTAATGAGTTGAATTTTTTTTTTTTTTCAAAAAGGCACACTATTAGGAAGCTAGACGAAAATATATTTGATCAGAGAGGTAGAAATTTTCTGAGTGTAAAAAGCAACAGAAAAGAGCACAAGAGAGATTTGACTAAAGATTTCAGACTTCTGTAGGTTTAAAAAAATACAGTGAACAAAATTAAAAGACTAATGGGGAAACATAAGAAATAAATTATTTTTATCTTTCTTATATGTGCAGTTCATAAAATTTAAAAAATACTAGAACCCCAATGGGACAAGTAGGTAAGAAATATGAACAGTAAATTCGTAAGAGAAACATAGATGGCTAATAAACATATGAAATCATATCCAGCCTCACATGCAAATTAAAATGATATTGTTTTTCAGCTCTAAAATAGGGAGATTTTGTTTTTGTTTCAATCTCAGACTCAATACTGACACAGGTGATCCAAGAGAGGCACTCATACACTACTGGTGAGGGTGTAAGTTGATACAAGTATTCTGGAAAGTCATTTGGCAAAGTGAATCAAGAGCTTTCGATCCAATGATTTAACTTCCAGGAATCTCTCCTAAGGATATTATCAAAAATGATCCAGAGACATTCATCATGGCATTGTTATAACATCAGAAAATTAATGTCAACACAATGGTCCATAGTGGGAGTATCCTTAAATGGTTACATCCCTACAATCATGTAGATATTTTAAATGCTTGCAAAAAAAGTTTCGTGATACTCAAAACCAAATAGAATGTATCAAACTATTAACAGTTCTTCCTTTTAGGTCACTAAAGGAGTGAAAGTATTTTCTGCTTCTTTATATTTTATTTTACTCTCTAAATTTTCTAAAATGAAAATTTCTCATTTTTATAGTTGAGAAAAGTAAAAACCAAAACAACACAACATATACTCTTAAATTGTTTTCTCTACATCAGACAGAAAAATGGGCTTCTGCTCCAGAAGCTATTTAGTTGTCACAGAAATCTTAGCCATTATGTGTACATATAAACACAACACGTGATATTCTGTATGAGACTATTATAGTGTTAGCCTCGACTGAGCCATGCCAGAATTACCTGCAAGGTAGATCATTTAAAGCCACATGGGATATGGCTCTCTTCAGTGGGTGGCCTGTAATAAAGTAATCTCCCTTAATGATGTGGGGCATTGTCAGAACGTTTTTCCCCCCTCTCCTTTATTAAAGTCTGGGTAAGATCAGTTTCCTACACTCCTGGCATGCTAGATCTCACAGGAAGAAGTTTGGAGCAGATGGCAGTTCAGTGAGATCAGATTCCACACAATATGAGTTATTTTTCTAGTTTTTTTTTTTTTCCTGGATTTACATCTTACAGCTCTCAGCCATACTTCCTCCACCTGTGGTTTGCTAGTTCTTTGACTGAGTTCGATCCTCCCTTCTCCTGCCCTAAAAATTTTCAAATATCTTAGCCGCAAAGTAAACGCAGGAGAGTTACGTGATGAATACTTGCAGGATCCCGTCATAAAGTCCATCTTTATTGTGCTATATTTTTAAAGTGAGAATATGCATTCAAGCCATGGCCAAAATAGACATTAATTGCTTATCAAAATGAAATTGCTGCACTTTATTACGAATGTTTAAGAGACTTTGTTCTATTATTTCCTAGAAACCTACACGTGCATGTCGACATCGTATTAACTAACACAGCTAAGCTTTTATCAGTTGTGCAAGACTTGAGGAATATTTATCTAATTAGTCAAAGTTTAAGTCCATGTAAGGTCATATACTGAAGCTACACAGATGCTTTTCAGCTGTAAAATATGACAATGAATGACTAATTCTATGCTTTGTCTTCCTATAGGAGTCCATCTTTATTATGTGGGAGGGGAAGTCTATGCTGAATGCCTCAGTGACAGTAGCATTTTTGTGCAAAGTCGGAACTGCAACTACCATCACGGATTTCATCCCACTACTGTTTGCAAGATCCCAAGTGGCTGTAGTTTGAAAATTTTTAATAACCAAGAATTTGCTCAGTTACTGGCACAGTCCGTGAACCACGGCTTTGAGACCGTCTATGAGCTCACAAAAATGTGTACTATACGCATGAGCTTCGTAAAGGTAAGTGAGCTCTGAGCCCTCTGGTTGGGGATTAACACGCTTGTGCAGTGCTTTCTCTCAACGTAAATCTGTATTCTCTTGACATGTGTCCGTAGAAGCCCACTTTTGATCTGGACATTTTTAAATTTAAACAAGGACGTCAGTTATTAGGAGAATACCACAGGTCCTCAAATGATGTTTCAGTCAACGCCATTTCATTCTGACAGTGATGAGATACCATAGGAACTGAACTCTTGTTTATATACATTAGCCTATGGTAAAATTGGTTTTGTTACATGTTGTTTCACTTAAAGTCACAGAACGTTAAATGACAACTTATTGTGGCATCAGAATATAAAGGTGTTTATGTTAAATATCAGTAATAGCAGACTTTAATAACTTTTCCTTATTCAAATAGCACTATTTTAGCTATTGTAATATCAGCACAATATGTTATGTTATATAGTTAACATATAAAATTTAAACACATGGTTATCTTATGAGATCAATTCAATAAACACCCCTTTTTTCTTTTCATTCTGTGTTTTTAGTACTTTCATGATGATAATACCTCTTGCTTTTGTTTCAGCAATGAGCAAGTGATTCTGAAAAATAAATGTTCATCATGCTGAGATTTATTTTTGATTGATCCATTTTTTTAGTGGTTCCAGTAAACCTCATGATTTTCTTATAAGTGATTTTTTTTCTTTCCAAAAGTTAATAAGGCCTTTGCCCAGAGATAAGTAGATGCCTTAGCTCTAAGATTGTATTGTAAGGTTTGAGGATGGAGAAGGTTAAAGTTACTGCTCGTGGTAATTGATCTCTTCGCTGCCTCCTCTTCTGCCTCCAAGGTATAAAAAAATTTACCATTGAAATGTAAAAAAACTTATATATCTATTTGAATTTCATGAGTCAGTAACTTATTCTAGTGACTGACTGACTTGTCTCTGAATTCTCAAAGATAAATTTTTATCCTCTGTTACCTTGAGAAACAAAATTAATTATATATTTGGGTGAGGCAGCCACCTTTTATGTTTTCTCTTCAGAAGTTCCCTAACTTGTTAAACAAGTTTTGTAATGTATTTATTACAGAGGGCAATTTTGGAACCTGACTTTATTAATCATCCTTCACATCAAAGGTGTCTTTCCCTGAATGTCTTTATTTCTCTACTTCTTTAAATCGTATTAGCAGATTTCCACTGTATTCTCTTAGTGTTTGTTTTCTAGAAACATAATTCTGCAGTTCTTTATTGATGAGTCTGGTACCTTTTTAGTATTAAAGGAGAGGTTTTTTGTTTTTGTTTTTGTTTTTTCTTTAGAAGAGGTTTACTTATATGCTTTGTACCTGTGATACTACCACGGCCTTTCTCATTTATTGTTAACATTTACGTTTAATTTTTGACTTAGCATTTTGGCTAAAATGAATTTTAAATAGAGGTCAGTGACTAGCCAGCAGTGTTTTTTGTCTGCTGTTTTTATTGGTATGGAGGAAGAAAGAGTACCTCTTGAGAATAAGAGATCCAACTTCCAGCTCTGTCTGCCATTTTAACTCTGGTTAAGGTACAGGGATTCTTTTCTGATCCTCATTCTCCTCATCTTTAAAAAGGGTGGATGGAGACAAGAATGGTGGCAATCCTTAATAAGGTCCTTAGATAAGTGTGTCATTATTGAAGGACCGCTGTAGAAGAATTTATGACTCTAACGCTCAACTGGCTTTCTCCTCAAACTTATTTCATGTTGATTACCCCATCAATTTTAATTATTTTACTTTTACACATTTTAAATTATTCTTACATAAGTAGAAACAATTTTTACGTTAATAAAAAGTATAACATAAGGTATGTGTTAAAAATGTATTAAATTTCATTCACTCAGCAAATACTTTTAGTGTACTATTCCAGAGCATTAATACATAGATGAAAAAGCACCTCAAGTCTCTAGATTCAAGATACTGAGAGCCTAGTATGTGTTTAATTATAATGTGATATGTACCAGAATGGAGTTATACAAGGTACAGTGGACATAGCTGAGAATCTGGATTTGAAGAGTTAAGGATAAACAAAACTTATTTTAAAACTCTTGCAGACATGATAAAGGGCAGCTGCTTATCATACCTTAGCAACAGAACATTTGCACAGTGTACATCATTGTTCTTTATTGTCATAAGGACCAGATACTTTGCCCTCTTAACATCTTAGAGAAATGGTATAGAACATTTTACTAACATCAGTAACCAATCTTATACTATTATTCAGATGATCATTTTTGGACTTTAGCATAAAACATGTGTTATAAATTATTTGCACAGTAAACTCCCCATATCTGAAAAATCCAAGTCAGTTGAGCTGAACAAGTATTTCCATAAAGCTTCTGCTTCATGCCAATCACTGTGCTAGACGTTTGAGATCAAAGATCTGATCTCTGCCTTCAAAGAAATAGAACCCAGTCTTCCTGATATTCTTCATGAAACAAGGGTTTATCAGAACTTCATATTCCATTGTCTACCACACCAACGAGTTATCGATCTTCGCAATAGCAAAAATTACTTCTCTTTTTTGCGTAGCGACTTTCGTCTTTGCAACCTTAGTGTCCTAATAAAGTAATCCTGAAGATGTCTGGCAAGCTACCTTTTTGTACAAATGAATAATAGAATCTGTTGATTCAAGGCACTGATTAGGTGTCAGTAGCTTTTGGGATACTTGTATGCTCCTGCCAGTTTTGCTTAGAGATTAAAAGCTCAAGATGTCTGTGTTGATGGGAGGACCTTCGATGTCAGTTGTCTAACAGCTTTTTCCCTATTTTCTTAGTGATAGAATGAGAATTTAACAATATCTATTACAACACTATCAGTAACATAATGGGCAATGAAAATAAAAGTTTAAAACTATCTTTATTAAAACAGCCTTATAATGTATTTTAAAAGCTTTCATTCCTCAAAACCTGTACTTCCTAATCCAAAATTCCACAGACAGACTTCAGGGAGCTGTGAACACAGCCATTCCCTGAAATTGCCTGCCAAATTGTGTGTGTGTTTGTGCAAATACGAAAGTATTTGTTTTGCGGAAAGCACCCATATCTTTAAGTGTCTGATTCTGTGAACTCTTTTTGCTTAATAAGTTTAACTACTGAGTTAAGCAAGTGAAGTGACCTGCCACTATGTTGTTTCTAGGGCTGGGGAGCAGAATACCACCGCCAAGACGTCACCAGCACCCCCTGCTGGATTGAGATCCATCTGCACGGCCCCCTCCAGTGGCTGGATAAAGTTCTTACTCAGATGGGTTCACCTCATAATCCTATTTCATCTGTGTCTTAAACGGCCTCAGGCTTCTGCCTCTTGAAAACTATTGAGCCTTGCATGTACTTGAAGGATGGATGAGTCAGACACGGTTGAGAACTGACAAAGGAGCCTTGATAATACTTGACCTCTGTGACCAACTGTTGGATTCAGAAATTTAAAAAACCTTCGTAACATACTGTTGATATCAAGAACCTGTTTAGTTTACATTATAACATTCTGTTGTAAAATCACCTAAACTGCATACTTTTAGCAGGATTTTGTGTATAGTTAAAGGAGAGATGGCCAAGCCAGGGACAAATTATCTATTAGAAAAACTGTCCTAAGAGATTACTTTGTGTTTGGCACTTTGTCATCGTTTGGCAGAAGTTTAGCATTGATAGTCTTTCTGAAGTGTGTTTTTATCAGGTTTAGAGCCCATGTCGAGTCTTATTTTCATGGGTTTTCATAATATTTTTAAACTATTTGTTTAGTAATGGTTTTGTTTGTTTTTTAAGTAAGGTTAATCTTGATGATATACATAGTAATCTTTCTAAAATTATACGCTAACCATACTGCTGTCAGAATAATGTTAGGCATATGCTCTTTGCTAAATATATATGTACAGAATATTTGGAAGTTAAGAATTGATCAGACTAGTGGATTTAGGATTATTTGAGGGGGTGGGGGTGGGGAAATGACAATTGCAGATGTAGAATATACTGTAAAAATTCAGTTTGTTGCTTTAAAGAAACAAGCTGATGTCTGAATTTTGCCGTGTTTCATTTTTTTAGAGATTTTATCTTACTTTTTTTTTTTTTTTTTGTCATCTTCTATCTTATTTGCTCCAAAAAGCAGTTCTGCAGCTGGTTAATTCATATAACTGAGAACAAATGAATAATTCCTGCTCTTCTGAAGTTGACTGCCTGTATGTTTCAATATCAACTGTATGGAGTGCTTTAATAAGCAGTTTTTATGGAGTTTACAATATAAAAATAGGCTTTAATTTTCAAGTGAATTGTTTGCCAAACCTAGTAACTGTTAAATATTTGGAGGATTTAAAGAACATCCCTGTTTAAATCCATTTCAAACTTTTTTAATTTTTTGTACTATGTTTGGTTTTATTTTTCTTCTGCTAATCTTTTATATTCACTTATGCACTCATACAATGAGTACTTTTATTCCAAAACTAGTGGGTTTTCTCTACTGGAAATTTTAAAATAAACCTGTCATTATTGCTTACTTTGATTAAAAATTTGTTGTTTCCTTTCTTTGCACACTAGATTTTATGACCCATAAGATTCACTACTCTTGAGAGATTTTTCTCAGACATTCCTTGCCAAATGTAACAAACTAAATTACTAACACGGAGGCAGAGAGACTGAATCGTGAAGAGAGCAGAGTCACTTTAAATGAGAAAAGACAAGACATGTTGTGAAACTTTAAAAATTAGGAAAGGACAAACAGCAAAATTTGGAATCCCTGATCCAAATATATAAACTTTTTAATGTGGGGAATTACAGCAGCAGCAATTATTGGCGAATACTATTCAGTCAACCAAAAGTACCCCCAATTTCTAAACTTCAGATGAGATGCAAGAGTGACTGTGAAAGGATGTATGTAATATTGGGGGTCAGGAGATGGAGAATTAAAACTGCAACAAGACAAAATGATTACAGCAGGTGCTGGAATAGTGTTGTCTTGTTCATTCTAATGTCCATGACATGCCATGGGAACTTAACTCTTGTTTATGTCAACTAGCCTGTGGTAAATTTGGTTTCATCATACAACGTTTCGCTTCAAGTTGCAGAACCTATCGGTGACATTGAATGTGGACTTACTGTCTTTCTACAACCTACCCGGCCTGGGACAATGACATATTCTCTCTCCCATTCCCCACCTCCATCCACCCCCTCCCCAACCCCCACCCTCCACGGTGGCCCATGAAAGATGTAGATTTGAAGACTTTGATTCTTCCATGACCAAAGAGATGCCACTCTTTCTCCGTTACATTTTTATACTTCTTTCCCAGAGTTATTTACCAGCCCCATTTATTCACCAAATTATGACCAAGCAGAAATGTCTACTGCATCCAGCTAGCTCCAAAAACATCATGGTGCAAATGGAGAAAGCCCTAGGTACTAGAGGACCTGCGTTATAACACAAATTACGTGTGTCTCTGCTGGGTCATTTAGCTTCTGTGACCCTCTGTCTCCTCATCCGTGAAACGGAGATGATGTTGCGTCTCCATCACAGAGTTG
>CM053512.1:12788961-12866880 GCA_028627145.1 Eidolon dupreanum
TCAACTAGTAATAAGCTCAGGCACTGTGCAGCATCAGCGGCACAGCTGGGGTGGGTGACATGGCCCTGAAGTACATCCAATCTGCATGATGATATAAAGGCTCTGGAACTTGGGGACAGAATTAGAGAAAAGGAATGTGGCAAAACTCCTAGAGTTGAAGATCGACAATGCAGTCCTGGGGAAATTCTAGAGAAATGACCATCACTGGAATGGTGGCCAAGGTGGTCCAGCCTAAGAAGCAAACAAGACACAAGAAGCCAAACAGGAGAAGCAGGGGAGATGAGATGGGGGCAAAGAGCCCACTCTGTAAATGGCCCAGCCGTCTTGTTACTTCACTCAGAGGAATATGAGAATGGAGCATCTCACAACTCTCAAAGGCATTAAATCCTGAACCGAGACCCTTCATAAAGAGTGCCGATATGGTGTCGAGTTGCGAAGGTCGCTGGAGGAGAGAGAAATCGAAGAACCACGCAGACTGAGAGAAGGTAAGTGTTTTTGCCCATCATTGTGTCACCAGAAAGTGCTTAATCCATAGTAGGTACTCCGTGAATGAATGAATGATATGGTCCCATGGACCTCGAAGTCATTTAGGGTGAGGTAGGAGACACGGAAAGGTTACAGTGCAATTAGGGCAAGGGAGGAGCAGAGGCCCAGGGGTGAAGACACAAAAATTAAACCATCAGGAATGCAGAAGAACTTGGCTCTGAAAGGGAAGACACATGGAAAGGAAAGTCAAAATCCAGAACATTCATCAACTCGCCCTGGAGTCAGAATAGGAGCAATTTGAAAGGCAAAGGGCTTCCTTCTCCCAGTGCTTGGCAGCTGGTATCATACCGGAGCTCAGGATTTTTTCATAAACATTAATCTCATGTCATCTGCATCTTTTAAAGATTCTCTATGCCAGGGGTTTTGGAAGGACTCCTAAAGAATTTCTAGCTCGGTGCAGAGCGTTTGTGATACAGTTAAATGAAGTAGGAACTCAAGAAAAAGGAAACAGGCATGGGGATAGGAGAATGAGGTCGGCGAAGCACACGGGACAGAATTCCTGGGCTCCCGAGAGTCGTCTTTCTCATATTTGAGGTGATGGACAGGTTGCTTCCCTGGATGTTACCATGTCAACGCTAATGTCCACACTGGCAGTTACAAAACAGTCCCGGGGATGTAAAGTACAGCACTGGGACTAGAGTCAGTAATATTGTAATAACCATATATGGTTTCAAGTGGGTACTAGACGTCGGGGGAATCACTTTGTAAGTTGTATAAATGTCTAACCACTGTGCCGTACTCCTGAAACTAATATAATATTCAATGTCAACTCTAATTGAAAAATAAAAATAATAACATTAGTAAACAAAGTAATCATGTCCGTACTAAGTACCTACCCAGCAAGCAGGATGAATGGAAGGCAGTGACACGGTCCCAGAGAATAGCAGGACACACATATGGTCATCCCAGCTGCTTTAGGCTGTGAGGGCGGATGCCTCTTCCCAAAGCACCCCAGATTTCTGGCAGCAGGTGACAGAAGGGCAAATCGCCAAAAAGCTGCTTGCGCACTGCCAGCCCTCGGGACATTTGGGTATTTTCTGGGCTGATACAATACCAGCCGAGTCATTTAAACAGTAGGCATTTCTTAAAAGAATATGTTTCATGTATTGCTTGCATGGGGTCTCCAGCATTTTCTTACACTAGCAGGGCTTATTAAAAACAAATAATTTGCCAAGTGCTTTGCAAATTATTGTACCAGAATTGACATTTCATTTCTCTGAGGGTGCCCCCAATGGGGAAGATGGACTGTTGGCCACAGTGGTAATTGGTTTCTTTGTTCCAAATACATTTCTTGTTCGGGGAATTTGTACTGGGATTGTCCAAACTGTAGGCAGTTTACTGAAACGTTTATTTTTTATTGAGTCTGGTGACTGTGTAACAGGCACAGTTTTATAATTCGTAGGTGGTTTTTAAGGCAGTTGTCCCCAAAGGGGCCGCCATGGGGACCCTCGGGCCTGCAGTTTCCAAGTGCTGGAACCGAAAACCTCTTGGGCAGGTCTGGACACTCAGTGCTAGCAACCGAGAGGCCATAACTCGTTCTGGTCTAAATGTAGCGTGATCATTAAAAGGCAAGATCCTATATTATGTTTAAAAGTATGGGTGTGGCTTCTCTCAGGAATACTTTGTGAAAAGCTGGCAAATTTGTAAATTCCCCCCTTGATCAAAAAACCAACTAATACAGCTCTCTTTATCTCTAAATATAGAGTAAGTTTTAAAAAAGAAAAAAAAATGAAAAGAAAAAAGTGAAATTGAGCTGCTGTTACTCTTTAGAACCAGACATGCTGTAAGAAAATTTTCCTTTTTCTCTTGGTCTCAGGTCAGTTGGAGATTAAAGAGTAGAGTCTCCTTGTCATATTTTCATCCCAGGGAGATGTGATAGGTAAGAACCTTGGCACATGTTATGTAGACTCTTTTTTTATGCCAGCTCCATCTCCTAGGTGTGTCATCTCAGGCAAGCGAACTGATGTCTAAGCTTTGGTCTCATTATCTGTAAAATGGAAAATAATAGCCACATCTTCATAGGTGGTGTGATAGTGCAGAGCATAGAGACAGGCACACAGAAAGCGCTTAATAGTGACACTGACCGAGAGGGCTTTGTAAACACAGGCCTGGTGAGCTCTCCATCAATGGAGGTGGTAGAGTTCTCTGTATCTTCAGGATATGGTAGATGATTTAGAACCTAGCAAGATTTTTTTTTTTTTAATCCCACAACGATGACAAAATGATAAGCATTACAGTAAATAAAAATGCAGTGAGTTCTGGCAAAACAAAACAAAACCGTGCCCAGTGTGTAGTATAGCTAATGTTAATAAAACATAAATCTCATCCATTTTCCCCTGCTTCCAACAAGAGTCCCATCTGCGGCTTCTTGACTGGAGAATCTCGATGTGACTGTATTTTATCCTATTTACTAATTGTGCTTTTCAGGGTGCTTATAGATATTGATTTTCATTTACATTACTGCCTAGGCCATCTTTAATTTATAGACTAGCTGCTTGGGACATCTCTTACCCTTGTGATTTCCAGTACTAAAATAATTTGTTGATTTCCGGTGCCATCCTGGATCGTTCTGCTTTGGATGTTTGCCACACCTGATCTCAGCCCCGAACTCCCAACACCGGACTTGGAGTGCTGCCAATCCCAAGGTTACTTCAGTCTTCAGTTCTTACTTTCACACACATTCATCTGCTGGAAGGACACCCCGCTGGAAATTCATGCCCAGTGTATGCCTTCACCTCAGTGTTCGCTATTGTCTTTCTGAGTAATCCCACATTCCAATTCTTGTTTATCCCTTGGTAAACAAGAAGGCAAAGACTTATTGTCGCAGTGTAATTTTCTTTCCTCTGGTCAGGACATCGAAAGCTCTATTCTGCCTGTGGACGTTTATGGTTCCTAACTGGATAACCTGGCAGCCACTCTGCCCTGGGTGTCTGCCTAAATACACAGCAGATGCTGCTGTTACCAGTCATCAGATATTAATAACTCATTTGTACCTAGCAAAATCCATTAACTCACAACCCTACCAGTTTTCCTACTCCATTCCTGCACTTGCCTAAATATATTCAGAAACTTCAATTCGCATAGGTCCTTTTGAGAGGAAGGAGACCAGAAAAGCCAATTTAACCTTTATAGGATATGTGATCCTACTTAAGCATTAGGCATTACATGTAACACCACCAAGAAATGTCTCTGAAGCTAATCCCCCTGTGACAGTAACACGCTTTATAATTTGAACCATCAAGACACCAATCCCAATGGGTTGTGACATTGATCTAGCTCTTAAATGGGTGAAGAATTTTTATATGTATTTCAGACTCTAGCTTCTGTCTTTCAGGAGACTGAGAGCAGGATGATGGAAGGGAGAGAGACAGGCTTTGAGTCAGCGACCCGCATGCAAACCCCAGCCCCTGAACTCCCTCACTAGTGATCCCTGTGAAGTCCTCCAGATCCTGTGAGGCCAGATTTTCTCTCTGTAAAATGGGAGATATATTCTTCAGGTATGTTTTGAAGATTAGGAACTATTATGTAAAGTGCTACTTGTCATACCTGTCACCTGAGTTGGTGCCCAGTCAATAGTAGTTGCCTTTATTATGTTTGGTTAAGCCGATGGGCGATGTATTTTTTAATTTATGTATATCTATTTGAAAATTCACCATAACTGCCTTCAAATTCGAAAACATTAAAGTCGTATGGTATGAAAGTTATATCTCAATAAAGCTGTAAAAAAAGAAAAATTTCTTAAATTTAGAAAATGGAAACTATCGAATTCCCTTAGAAAATATAAGTGACTTTCAAACTGAAAGATCTCAGTGCCTATTCTGTAGGTCACCAATAAATATTGATAAATGGACTTCATCTGTAGCTTTTCATGAGAACACTGTACAGCCTGCCCTAATTCAAACATTAATTACTGCTTTTGTAGCATGAGATTGTTATGATAATCATACTCTATGCATTGGGAAAAAAATTTGAAATTCATGAAAAAGTACATCCTCATGCTTTGATAAATGAGTATAATTAGTTCCAAAATTTTTGTTCATAAGCCAAAACTAGTGTCATCAATCATTAAATATTCCCATTAAAATAAATGTAAAAAATGCAGTGTTTCTCTTCATGGAATAATTACTAGAGCACCTCGTTTAATGGCTTTGGGGGCCCTCAAGGCTCTGTCCTGCTGCCCTCTCTGCTCCGGGCGCCCACTTTCCCAAGGTCACCTCCTCCGTTCCCCAATCTATGGAATGACAGAATTAATAAGGTGAGGCCAGGTAAAGCATCCTGGAACATATGAAACTGTAAATTTTTACATTACGAAATAAAATGTTTAGACCTTTGGACCAATGTGGTGGCATCAGTGACACCCCTACTCACCGTTTCAGACTGCGAATTAGTGCTAACTGAAAGTAACATGGACAATATTTGACAAGCTCTTCTTTTTTGCCAGTTAGGTGTGGTATTTCTTAGTTAAATATATTTGGGGACATGAGTTGAGGAGGGGTCTAAAGCTCATACCAATGAGACTTCGCTCTAACAGGGGTTAAAAATAAAATCATAATGAACATGAGGTCAGAGGACTCCCTGCAAACGCTGATTATTGAAAAGCAAATGATCCTCATCAAAAATCGGCATACAAGCATAGGAGAGGGCTTAGGTGAGTAAAACTTTTATCAAGAGAGACTACAAAGAGAGATGTGTGTGGAGTGTTAATTAACCTGCCTCCGGCCTTCTTCACTTCCAATTCATCCTCTGTATCCTATTTCTAAAGTACCGACACTATCTCTCTAACCCTCAGGAAGCCCTTATCACCATGTATGACCATAAGAATGAGATCAACGAAGCGCCACCTCCTTGCAGAGCATGGGGAGGTCCTTCGCAGTCTGGCTTCTCCCATCTCCTAGCATGTCCCCTACACAGGCCTGAATCTCCGTCGCACTGAAAAACCTGTCATCCTCACCCACAGCAACCACTTGCCTTATATAGCCTCTGTCTCAGAGGTCCTTTTCCTGTGCCTAGAAAATTCTAACTCATCATCAAAACTATCTGAGGCCTCGCCTTTTCCATGTGGCCGCCTGCTGTCTGTCGCAGACAGTGTTGTGTGTCCCCGCCATTATGCTCCCACAGCACTACCAGCATATGCCCATTTTGAGCCAAACATTTCTACTCTAATTTCCTCATCATATTCCTCCACTCAACTGGCTGCTATTTGATTACAGGACTGTATCTCACTTATCTGAGGACCCCCAGTGCTACCTGCTGGCTTGGAATATAATAGGCACTCAGTAAATGCTTGTCTGAATGAAAGAATGAATTCGCCTAAAGCGTCACAGTTCTTCTTGCTGGAGTAAACTGATAGCTCAGGAAGTGCTATTTTAAATATAATTTTTATTCTTTTAGAGTTGAGGAACTTCCTTTCCTTGGGATTCATAGGTTCCACCTCTTCAGAATATTGTTCAGTAAAAACGCAGGAGGTGTGTGAAGGCAGGTGCATATTTACTTACGTTAAATTCAACAAGATATATCGAGGGTATTTGTGACCACAACACCCCTTCCAGAGGTGGAGGACATGGCTCAGCCTGGTTCACAGCGAAGCCGAGGCGGCCCGGCGGGCGGTTATAGAGGAGAGAGCTTGGGGGACCAATGGGATCATGTAGCCCATCGACCCTCAGATGGTCCATATATGGATTTTAGGGGTGGGGAGGATGAGCCTCTGAAATTGCACATCAGGTGTTTTGTGTATGTACTGGGATGTGTTCTTCCTGCGGGGTGGATGGGCTCATAGCTTTTATTAAATTCTTAAAACCATCTGAGACCAGTAAAAGGTTAAGATGTAGCCTAGAATCAACCTCTCTCCTTTTATGAAAAAAACCAAGGCCTGAGCAGTTGGGTGATTTGTCCAAGGCCTCACAGCACCTCAGCGTCACAGCTGGATCGAGCACCCGGCCTCCAGGGACCTTCCCTCTGCTTTTCCATGTCACCATCCCCTCAGGGAAGCCTGAGGCTTTGCATAGTTTCCTCAGAAAGCTTCTTAAACTGACGGCACTATGCCTTATGTCCTAAATTAAACATAATATCAAAGGGCCCCCCTTTAAAACTGTGGGTGAGTAATATGCTTATTGCATTCGACCTGTTTCACACCAGATTATATAACTGTGCTACAATTAAGTGCCATTTGATATTTTCACTTTTTTCCCCCACATACTTTGGAGACACTTTCAAATTTCATTTAAATTGGTACTATAGGTCAGAATGCAAATTTTATAATAAAATTACTGAGCTGTGTTGGAGCTCTTAAAATTGAAGTTTCATAGGTTCTTAGTTTCTAAAATTGTGATGATTTGCTTTATTTATTCATGAGCCAAGTTATTGAACTCTTTTAAAGGGACTATGTGTTACTTTTCTTCTTTGTAGGAAATGACAGTCAGAAGTTTCCTGGGAAATTCTTGTTTCAACTCCATTTTTACGCTTTTAGAAAGAGAGGCATCTGTGCTCTTTGGTTTGGAATAGTCAAAAAGAGGTTCTGTGCTCTGTTTCTCATGGAATGTGCCCCTCATTAGTTACTACGGCCTTGATGCAATTGCTGACAAACGTGACAAGAACGGTCTGTCATCGAGGATCCATTTTCTTGGCTTTTAAAATAATTCTGAAGGAGAACAGGAGGTCCTTTCTTGATTGCACAACTGCCTACGTGATTTTACTTAAAGCTTGGGGTTACTGCTGAAAAAGTCTCCCTCGAAGTGCTCCAAGAAGGAACAGAAGGGAGAAAATGATCCCGACTGCAGAATCGTCCTTCAGAGACCGCTAGCTTGGGGGCGGGGAGGGGGTAGGGGCAGAGACCTGAACTCTAGGAATTCCCAAAAATGACTGCATAGTACAGAAGAAGAAAGGCCCGAAGGAAAACGATCGGAACATGTAAACATGGAGAAATAAAGCAGTGGCATTATACGCATAGGAGGGGCGAGCGCATGGACACTGCGCATGCACGGCGGAGCCCTGTGGGGCAAAGGGTCCCCCCAGCACACCGTCCCCCCGAATGCAGCATGAAGGTCCAGGCCAGGCGCAAAGCAACACACGGCAAGGCAGAAACAAGAGGAGGATTCGGAGCTGACAGCAGAGAGGAACAGGAAAAGACTGAGAGGAGAAGCCAGCTCCATGCTGTCTGCCCTCGGCTCCAGGCTCCCTCTCAGCACCCTCCTCGCGTCCCTGCCCTGCACGCCCGCCTGCCAAGAAACCCAGGTACCCGCTTGCTGCCCTGCGGTCCCCAGGCTCCCCTTGGAAGCTTATTCCTCCAGCTGCTAATCATTCATTCATGTGTGCGAACGTTTATTCAGCAAACGTTTATTGAGAATGGCTTCTGGCAAGAGTCAAGATTTCATCTAGCCTTGGAGCAGGGCTGCCAGGACATTGCGCTGAAGAAGTAAAACCTGGGACAGTTCCAAGAAGAACCTTTATCACTTGCAGGGTGTGGTTATAGTCTAACAGGTTTGGGGTCATTGGCCAAATGACCCCTCTCCCCAGGTTCCTTCACACAGTAGCTAAGTAACTGTTTCATCCAAGCTGGCCTTACCGGTGAGTGGACAAACGGCAGATGGATCGAGAAGCAGCGCAATCCGCGCAAAGCCCTCTGATAGTGATTCAGGGCGAGATGCTACTTATGACATCACACTTGACTTGTTCTCTTCCCCAGTCTCCAGGCTGGCCATGTGCACTACCATGCTGAATGCTGACCCCCAAACATCAGTCTTGGGGGGCTTCATTGAAAGCATAGACAGTAGAAGACTGAGTGGCAATCCTAGATTTCTGTCATAAACGATGATTCCTACAGTGCTCTTTTTTGTCTAACTTCTCCCCTTTACATATCTCAGACAGCCCTTTGTTTCTGCTTGAGATTTTTGTTTCCAAATTGTTAAAATATTTTATAAAGGTAACATATATGTAATTACCTAACAAAGAGTACAGAAGGGTTTATAATTGAAAAGCAGCACTCCTGAAATCTGCTCTCCACTTTCTGAATTTTACTGCCTGGAGGCCATCTTTGCTACATCTGTTGTTATTTTGTTTTGTTTTGTTTTGTTTTTAGCTGCCATCTCCACAGCTCTAACTAACAAGCTTCTAGTTCTATTTCTTGGTTTATCTAGACCTCGTTTATTGATTTCCTCCTGTGATGGAGGATGTAGCTAACTTATGTGGCTCCCACATCCCCTTCCCTCTTCCTCCCAATGATTCTTGTTTCCATTGCTTTGCCCTCGACTTCTCCTCTCCACCCTGTAACCTGAACCTCTATTTGTACAATGTCAAGGTTGAAGGCATTTACATGGTGTTCCTTAAACAGTCCAGTCTTTGCCCACAGGTTGATTCTAAATGTTCCAAATCGGCTAGCTCAGGAGGTAGAGGATGAGACTCTTAAATGTGCCAAACCAATACACAGCATTTACATGATTGTCACTATGGAAAATAGTATTTATCTAGAGCCAAGAAATGAGCTCGGATCACTCCCCCGCCATGGTTCCAGTATCACAACTATGCCCTCAGTGGCAAATGATTTCAGGGTCAAGTTCAAATGGATTCTCCTTTTGTGTGTTCTACCATGTAATCAAAATACCTTTAGTTTGCTTTTTATTTGGACCATAACTTTCTGATAATGGGATTTTTTTTTTTTTGCAGTTTCTGATTTCTTCTGCCTGCATAAGATGAGTTTTTGATATGACTAGGCTAGAATCCTGTTACTAAACTCTAATGAAGTGTTGCTATGAAGGGATTTTGAAGCTGTAATTAAAGTCCCCAATCAACTGAGTCTAAGGAAGGCAGATTAAAGTGGGTGGGCTGAAGTTTCCCCCAGAGACCAAGAAGAAAATGCACCTGTAGATGACAGCTTCGGCCTGTGCTCATGGATTCAGGCCTGCCACGCTCTTCTCTTCCTGATGACCTAGCCTGCGGATTTCAGACCTGCCCTGTAATCATGTGAGCCAATTTCTGGTTGCCTGCCTGCCTGCCTGCCTATTATCTATCT
This sequence comes from Eidolon dupreanum, assembly GCA_028627145.1. Classification (NCBI taxonomy): domain Eukaryota; kingdom Metazoa; phylum Chordata; class Mammalia; order Chiroptera; family Pteropodidae; genus Eidolon; species Eidolon dupreanum. The sequence goes on from CM053512.1 coordinate 12,798,512, forward strand.
ATCTATCTATCTATCTATCTATCTATCTATCATCATTTATCAATCTTCTATCATCTCTAACTGATTCTGCTTCTCTCTTTGAACACTTCTATTCCTTTATTACATCTTCAGGTTTTACCAGTGTCTTCACCGTACTCTTAATCTACCAAATCTTCCTCTTCATTTTTTTGGAGCCCTCCCTCCTGGAGCTATTTCTTTCCCCTCCATCGTAGGTAAGTCGCTCTCCAGGCCTGCACGGTCCCTGTCCCAGGACTCACCTTCACTGCTCTCCTAGGCTGAGCTTACGTTTCCCGATTCCATGTCATCCTCTTTGTTGGTTTGCTTCCTCATTTTGTTGGAGTGCAGCTAAAAGTTACTTCTTTTTAAAAAAAAAAAATAAAGGTAAGCTTTGAGAAAATGTTTTGCATGTTGCTCTCCTCCTTGATAGATAGTTTGGGTACAGAACGCAGGTTGAATATCATGTCCCTCAAGAATTTTGACGGCACTGATAGGGTTGTTCTCTGTTATGTAGGATTGCTAGTGAGAACCTGATGCCGACCTGATTATCGGTCTTTTTAAGATGACCTGTTGGTTCCTTCTGCGGAAATCTTTTGGGGTCCTTTTTTTCCATGTCAGGAAGACCCATTTTGTACCTCTGACCTCCAGAATTGTAAGATAATAAATAAATTTGTGTTGTTTTAAGCTATTAAATTTGTGGTAAATTGCTACAGCACCAATAGGAAACCAATACAGGTTTTTTTGTGTGTGTGAGATTTACTCATCTTTATTCTCCAACCCTTCAGCTGAATGCTTTATTTCAGCTATCACGTTTTAATTTCTGAAAACTATTGTTCCTCAATTGCTTTTTTTCCATATAACCCTATCCTTACTTTATGGATATACTGTCTTTTGGATAGTATATTTGAGTGTATGGTTTATTTATTGATAACAAAAGCCCTCTTTGGAAGAAACACAAGATCTGTTTTCTAAATCCATAGAAATATACTTAGAAATGGCTGAAGAGATATTACAAATTAAAAGAAGAAACTCACGTGTGATCAATAAACCAAAATAAATTTTAGAATTAGGCTAGCTCTGTGTATAGAAGTGTGTGATCTTTAATCCTTTGCTTACCAGTCTGTACTTCGTCTTGTACTTGATTAGAAATGCTTATGGTTTAAGAACAGTAATATCTCTAAGTGAATCAATTGCCTATATATTTTTAAAATAAAAAAATGTACACCTTTATCTTTTAGTTTAATTATAAAGTATCCTTGACCGTGTTCGTATTTTTAATTCCTACTTTGAGATAAACCCTTTAGCCTTCAGGAGCTTTGAGTCGGTGACCCACTTGGTCCTCACATTTAAGGGAGTTCGTAATTTCACCAGAGGAGCAGCCCCTCTCACCGTGGACAGCGGGAACTTGGGTGTGGTTTAGCTAAACTCACGGGAAGTGCTGCTCCGCTATGATTTCTTTGGTGATACTGAGGCAGTGAGAGAGGCTGTCACTGACGGGGTGGGGAAGAGCTTTGCCCGGGTCGTCGAAAAAGGCGAAAGGAGAAGAGTCTCCCTTTCACCAACACGTTCCTTCCTTCCTGAGGAACAGGGGTTCTGCCAGCGGACTGCACTCCGCCATCCCTTTTGATCTCCAAGGGCCTTTGAAATAGGAACATGATTACAAATAGGGTTTTGGGAGGCACGTGGAAACACTTAGGTAGCATCATCTGTGGAAAAGTGATGGTGTTCTCTACAGATTTCAATTCAAAAGCCAAATTCCTCCCCTGGAAGGAGTTTTATGCTTTCCTCGTTTTCTGTATGAGACTTTGTGTTTCAGTTGCTAACTACCATTTATAGTCCAGAGGACACAATGAGACAGCAATCAATGCATAAATAAATACACAGGAAGGCTAACAGGTGTCTCTAGAAATTATAGCCATTTTTCAGGATTCATCTAAGAACTATATGACAGACACATATATTAGCAACACACATACCCTTGATCAGCTGTGGCTATATCTAGAGTCCAAATGCAGCTGGGAGGGATTAGGACAGGCTGACTAAATCCTTTCTTTAAAATTGCATTGAAGTGCAATGTAGTAGAGCTAAAATGAAGGCACTGATGAACCAATGAAGTCTATACCAATAGTTCAGAGCTTTTTAATATTATACATACATATTTATAAATATGACATTTTTTAGCCATTAAATGGATGAATATTTATTGGCATGGGAAGAAGCTGGTGGTAGACTGTTAACTTACAAATCAAATTAAAAAAAATAACGCATACTGCACAATTTCTTATAGTAAATAAATGTGTGTATATTTGTAATAAGAAAGCTGAATTAATATCTAGAAGTTGTAACAGTGATTATCAGCTAGACAGTAAGATCATGGGTACTTTATTTTACTCTTTTGGCTGATCTGTGTTTTTCAATTTTTCTTCAATAAGATTGATTGCTTTTCTAATAAGAAAAAAAAACAATAAATGTTACTTTAAATACACTGTATAGCAAAAGGTGTTAAGATCATTTGACAGCAACTGAGCCACTGATAACCTACAGTGATCACATAAAACATGGGTGACAAGCAAAGAAATAACAGTATAAATGATTCCTGTAGTTCCAACACCAATTCCAATGTGTGGGGTTTTTCCCCACCACCGAGTAGTTGTGACACCTATTGGGTGTCCTCTAATTTAACTCAATTCTGACACTATCTACCTAGAGATTGAATCAGATCCCACAGGTGAAGGGCTCAGTCCCTCAAGACTGTCCTCCACCCTGACACACGCTTCAGACACAATCCCAAGTCCAGGTGGTTACTTGTGTTTCTGACAGACCAGCTATGGATTGTAGGTTCCAACAACCACCTCCTGAGATTCAATTAATTTGCTAGAGCGGCTCACGGCACTCAAGAGAAACATTTTACTTACTAAATTACTGGTTTTTTATGAAAGGCCGTAACTCAGGAACAGCCAGATGGAAGAGACGCACAGGGTAAGGCATGGGGAACGGCACGAAGCTTCCATGCCCTCCCCAGGCGCACCAGTCTCCCCAAACCTCCACATGTTCACCACCCAGAAGCTCTCTGAACTCTCTCCTTTTCGATTTTTATGGGGGCTTCATTACATAGGCAGGATCGAATCTTTGGCCATTGGTGGTTGATTCAACCCCCAGCCCCTCTCTCCTCCCTGGACATCCTGGGGGTGGGACTGAAAGTTCCAACCCTCCAGTCACACGGTTGGTTCCCCTGGCAACCAGTCCCCAGCCTTAGGTACTTTCCAAAAGTACCTGAATTGAATGTGTCGTTAAATGGGGTTTACTATGCAGATCAGGACACCGTTATCCTGCTTATGATTTAGGAAATTCCTAGAGTTTAAGGAGCTCTGTGCCAGAAATGGGGGAAGAAGACCAAATATATATTTCTTCTTATAAATCTTCTTATAAATCACAATGTCACAATCCCTTAAATTTTGCTACCTAGAACACACATCCCACAAAATGCTCTGTGAAAAATAAAAGATCGATTTTAAGACCTATCACAATGTCAGCAACATTTTGAAAAGGGCTAACCTTTTCGTCGATTCAATGTGCACCCTGGAAAGTTCTACAGAGGACAAACCTGTGGCAACAGTTACTTCATCACAGACAAATCTTTTTTCACAGAACACGCAACATTTCATGACCCACTTTAGGAAAAACTGTCTTCCAGTAAAGTCTGAGAAGACACTCTTTGTTTTAATTCCCAAGGCCTCTTATTTTGATTATTTTGCCAAGAGAAGAAATTTCACAATCAAACACTTTCAGCTTAATATGCCTAATGAGTTAAAGTGCAAAATAAATAACGAAACTATCAAACAGCAGCACGTTTGCTCCGGCCACCTGACACCAGGCAGAATTCTCATCAGTGAGAAGGAAACCAAACGATAAATTTCTCTTTGGACTTTATCTCCACAGGTAAGAGGAGAGTGGATTCTCCCCCAGTAAACCACAAGGAGCTCCAGTGTCCACTTCCGGGCCTTAGTTCTTCAAGGCCTTTTCCAGTGGGATCCCACTTCCTCTATTCTGTAGAAATGATGCTTTAAAAGTCCCTACGGAGAATTTCCAGAGCTGGCTTCCAGCACGCAGAGACCCACAGACCATTGTTGGACGTTTGGCATACACAAGACTAATAATTCAGAGTACCTTTAAACGCATTTTTATTAAATACAACTTTTTTACTATGGTAAAATATACGTAATGCTATATTTATCATTTCAATCATTTTTAAGTGTTCATTCACATTGTTATGCAACCATCATCACCATCCATTTCTAGTTCTTTTTGATCACTCTAACAGAAGCTCTGTGCCCGTCAAACACCAGCTCCCCACAGCCCCTTCCCCTCCACCCTCGTCTCCCTGGTATATTCTGTTTTACCTTCTGTCTTTATGAATTCGATTATTCTAGGAAATTCGTGCCAGCGGAATCATGCAATATTTGTCCTTTTGTGTTGGGCTTACTTCACTTAGCATAATGTTTTTCAGGTCCATCTAAAACAAAATAGTTTTCAATTAATAATAATTATTAATGTTTCATGTCAGTGAAAGAGATAATACTGTTTGTAATCTTTCACCAAGCTTTCTGTAATCCTCGAAAAGATACTTGAGGCACAGTTTAGAGCACACGGTCAGTTTCTTTTCTTACTTGATTTCTACTGAAACAGAAAGTCTTGATCATCATTGTTGGCCATCGGGCTTGGCAAAGTTGTTCAGAACCCCTGTCTGATAATTCTATATATATGGTTCAAAAATATACCCAACTATGGGAGGTGAACACACAGTGTAAATATATATATATTGCCTTACTGTTAAAGTGTATGGCTGAAACTTATTGAATTTCGTTAACCAATGTCACCATAAAATATATACATTCATGTGTGTGTGCGTGTGTGTATCCAGAAAGCAAGTTCTGGGGTCTCTCTCAGTGATATCAGGCACCAGGATAAAAAAAAAAATCACACTTATTACCTGGAATGTTCTCTGATATGATTGTGGGAAATAGGGCCACTCTACTTTGGTTTTATTTGGCTCCAGAAAAGTGTTTCTCCAGTTTGGAACTTATTTCTTTTATTTGTCTTATTTTTGGGTATATGACATATAAGTACACCCATAATTTCTTGGATTTCTCCAATGAATTAAAAAATCAAGTTTTAAAATCAAATGTGTTGACTAAGACTATAGTCTGGTCTTAAGAAATCTTGAGAGCTGCAATATTTAAAATGATAAAATTTATACTCTGCCATGATAAGCTGAAGGTAACAAAAAATAGAATCTATCATTGAACTATGCTACTAGAAAAAACTACTTTTAAAGATTTGGCATTATTAGGGTCATGAAGAAATGCTTTTACCTCATCCCTCATTTCACAAGCTTGTTTAAACACTTTCACCTCAATAAACAGTTTACTTCTGTGTGGAATAGGAGGCTTGTGCTTATCGCCAATGTCTTCACAAAGCACGCTTAAAAGATAAACACCCGTTGACCACAGTTTGACCGTATTAACTACTTCCACCAACTATGTGTTCTGGGGCTGAAACAATGGGTAAAGGGACAACCGTTTTATCCAAATAGGTAAACACTTCGTCACTGATGGCATTCCTGGTGCTGTCGGTGTCTTTCCAGCCTACATCATGGCTCACAAAATAATTGCAAACTGCATGAAAAATCTCCTGTAGAATGGGGGTGGAGCAATAAACTAACCAATAAGTCACTGAGCACTTCCCTTTCGTACATTTCTGCACATTTCTGTCAAGCGTTGATTGATACTCTGCACATCTGTGATTCTTTGCAAATGCAAGCCAAAAATCCGCTAGCATGCACTCATGAGGGACACTGCCCTTCCGTGCTGCATGCCATTAATATTATATGATATACAACAGTCCACTTTGATTATGAAATTCCTAGTAGCTAATGTTTCTTTCTGAGCATGGTAATGATTCATTAGCCTTATAACTAGATTTATAAACTTTTTAGCAATAGTGTGACTTCTGTTTGTGTGTGTGTGTGTGTGCGCACGCGCACGTATGCACAACTTTGAATACTGTTTCTTTAGTTTTGGTCTCTTCTCCACCTTTAAATGACAGAATTTATCAATTTCATATTAGGAAGCATTATTTTGTGCTTGTTCAGGAAAAACTCAATTGGTTTATCAGAAAGGTCATGGTACTTTGAAAGCAATGCAAAAGCTCCTGTGGCTTCTTGCCATTCTTTAACAAAGTTTTGTAACAGACAATGCAATAGAATCTGGAGGCAAATTGATTGCTAGTCTGATAAAATCCAATTTTCACATGTGCATCCAGATTCCCTTGTTCTAGCATACACGGCTTCACATTCGATGTCTGCACTGGACTCCTGTTCACAGTTTCCATTTACATTGTTGTTCTGTTATGTTTACACGGCCATTTTCATCACTACATTTGCACTTTACTTAACTACCTTTAAGCAACTTGATTTATTTCCGTGAATTGGCTGTCATAGCACACAATAATAAAAAAAAAAAACATAAAACTAACAGATGTAAATAGCACCTAAATATATATAATTCAAGGCAAAGTTCACCATTGACTGAATGTTAGCAGAGATAAACAACTTTTAGGAACATTGAGATTATTAACTATGCAAGTAGATTTATGTAAAATATAATAAATTAATCTTAAATCTAAATTTACAAAATGAACACAAACTAATGTGGTTCCGCGCTCTTTCCCTCTGTAGACAGCCTGGGGCACACCAGTGATCCGGAGTCTGCTGTGGGCAACACTGTCCCATGGGACGTGCTCTCAGGGTGCTGCTGGAGGTGGCTGCCTGCCCTCCCAAATGCCTCATCACCCGACGACGAGCCTGATACTCGACGTCCTCACGTCATCAGTTATTCTTCCTGTGACTTCAAGGTAAATCTCACTCATAAAATTCAAGGCGAATTTTATTAAATATCATGAAGTCTACAGCACAACGGTAGGCTGTAGATATTGGTATATATAAAACACATGCAGTCCAAGCCTTCCGGAGCTTATGATTCAGACCTTAAATAAATAAACAGAAATAAATTACAAACTACCAGTTGTGGTAAAGCTGAAGGAAAAGGAAGATGAGAGAGAATGATAAAGTGGCGTGTGGAGGCGGAGAGATCTAATTTAAATTAAAGAGGTCAAAGGCGAGTGCTGTGTAAGCCATTCACTTTGAGATCCTCAAATGGGAATAATAATCCGTGGGCATTTAGCATATATGCTTCTTTCTAATAACATTTGTGTAGTGTACAAAGACCTACAGACAGCATCCATTTGTTCTTTCATTCAATTATAACTATTATTATTATTATTATTATTATTATTAGTGTTTATTATGTTAAAGGCACTGTTCTAGGAAGTACAGCTGTGAATGAGACACAAGATTTCTGTTCTCATGCAGCTTTTCTTCAGAGTTGAGTTGCTCCTCCAAATATGATAAGAAAAAAAATATAGCTAAACTCAGCAGGAAACTATTTAAAAAGCTTAAGGAGCATCATTTCATCAATAATGCAAGATCACCATGGGAGTAAGAAACACATCATTGCCCAACAATACTTGACTGTAATCTGATTGAATGTAAATCATATGTAAAAAAAGAAAAAAAAAGGCATATATCAATCACAAGTGGTGATCAGCATTATAGAAAATAAAAACCTAAAATGAAGCTGATGTATCAGGTATTAGAGACTGTTCACACTAACCATCATTTTACTTTCTTCTGATTGAAATTTAGCCCTAAATGGAAATTTGCCTGTAGAGAGAATTATTAACAAGTATATGTTATATTTTTATAATCAATAAATTGACATTCTGGTCACACACATTAGTCTCCAGGAGTGTGATTAACATGAGTGTCTACCTGAGAGAGTATAAATCAAGCCTGCAAGGCTGAAGGCTGGCTGTGGATAGAGCACACGGTCCCTAGTAGCATACCCAGTACCCCAATCGGCATGACTAACAGGCTTTCCCCTTGAAACTATGGCTTCAGGGGAAGTTCTCTTTCCAATCAGCAATTCGCATTAATAATCATGAGTTTTGGGGAGGCAGCTCATCAACCATCCCTGGGGAGGAACTAATGATTTAGGATGTAAGGTAGAAAAATAGTTATTTCCAGGTTTATAACAAACCTTTTAAAAAAAACTTGGCTTAGTCCCAAGAACTGTCAAAATAGACTAGAAAATGTAGAAGCAATTGAACCAACAATTTTGGATCCTTTTGAAGTGTAGTTGCCTTCTCCATAGGAAGATGGGCTAACACAGCCAATGGAATTCTTTTAATTAAATAAACAGACATTTCTCATTTATTCTAACAAGCTGAAATAGTGCATAAGATCAAAAAAGCAACATTCAGCAGTTCAGTCTTGTCTCGCTTATGAAATTGAAAAGCAAAATAAACACACTCGAATTTGATATAAATGGGACTAAGAATATTTATCACAGACAGTTGAATATTAGTCATCTGAGCCCAAAGATACTCTTTCTAAGTTCAGCAGAAACACATGAAGAATTTGATAAATATTGAATTATGCTTCAAGGCAACTGCTCATACTTTTAATATTTTTTTTCTAAAATTTCTTTCCTTCGACCTTGACATGAAACTTCATCACGAAATATCATTTAAAAAATACATTGCATTGCTTTTCATCTCAGGGTAGGAAAGAGCTCTTGCTTGCTTTTATACCATCATCTTTAGCAATTTCTCTCTTGAATGAGAGGAAGAAAAGCTTGAACATTTCCAAAGAAATTTAGTAAAAAATGGGGTACCTCTAAAGTAATGTGGTCGTTAGATATATTACACACGTTACTGTCAAGTTACGGTAATGTGTTTAGAGACATTAAATTAGATTATGGTAATTATTTTAGAAATTTGATTTTTCATTGTATGGAGCTCTGTGTAAACTAAAGAATATTTAAACACTTGAAAATATTGATCATCTTTTTTCTAAACTTTGATAACATTAAGATAACATGGTTAGGACAGGAGTGGACAGTGGAGAGGGTTGGGGCGAGTGGATTTAAAAATACCGATGCCCAATTCCTGTCTCTGAGATTCTAGCTCCCTGATTGATTATAATCTGCCATCAAAGTTAACCACTGACCTAAAAAAACTAATTGTGGTAAAGTAACCATCAAAATGCTAGAAATTCAAAATGCATTTAGTTTTAGGTTAAGTTGGAAGACAAAACAGAGGATGCTTAGTTAATTTTGAATTCCTAGATAAATAACAAATACTTTTTTAGTATTTGGGACATAATACATCTCAAATATTGCATGGGAAACCTGTGTTTTTATTTGCTAACTCTGGCAACGCTGATTTAGGTTTGTTTTGTTCCTTTGTTGTTTAAAAATTCTATGGAGCAAAATTGTTTATTCTTGAAGCTCCTTAGAAACCGACTTCTCTAGTTAAAACAAAACAAAACAAAAATGGGGCAAAGGTGTTAGGCATCCTCCTGACCTGGGGTCCTATATCGTCTACTCTTGACACATTCCGAGTTTTCCTCTGGCTCTGTCTTGTGTCATGCCCAGGGTTTACAGTGTACGTTAGCAGGAAAGGGGCAGTGAGAAACAAGGCTACAGCATCTTGTTTGGACCAGAAGCAGAGTATGTCTCCGCTATCCTTTTTAAATGTTAAGTTTTCCATTCATAAAAGTAAAAATGTGCTCTTGCAAGTTAAACTAAAACACCGTGAAACTGGGAGATGGCCACAGCTAACATAGTGTGTTTCCTTTCCACCTCTAAATAAATCATGATGGATGTAGCTCTAGGACTCATGAATTGCCGGGAGGTTTGATAGCTGAGGCGGAAAACTCTCAGGTCTGGGATCTTTCCCGTATTCTACCAGGGCGCCTCGAAGGGAGCCAGCAGCGACAATCCCAGCTTCACATATGCCTTTGCTGTTGCTTCCCCACCCAAATAACCAGATTTTCCATTTATTAGATCACATTACCTTTCTTCATTAATTTGTGATGCCAACTTTGCATCATATACAAGTTTTTTGTTAGTATTGTGAATCGGGCATTTTTAAATTGTGATTTATAACTAGTTTTGCTATAAAATTGTGATTTATAACTGGTTTGTTATAAAGGAAAGTTATTAATCTTTATCCATTTATTTTATGTTGGCCTCCTTGGTGAACTGTCTATTGAAGAATCTTGTCATACATACAAACTGCCACCCCTTCTTTGGCTGGGCCTTGTTTAGGCTCTAGAATCTGGTCACAGTGAGTAGTTTTATGACACCAGGAGATGGAGGCCAATCCACGGATTCTGGTCTCCTTTCATTCGTCATCAAACACCACTAAGCGTGTTCAAATATTCCCCTCCTCTTTAGTTCTCTTATAAATATGCTAGTCTATTTTCTAGTTTCCTAGTCTCAGAAGATATTTTACACTTGTTTTTCATTTTTAAAAAATAGTAATTTTATTATCTGTCACTGAAAAATCCAGTATCTAAATCCAGTAGAGTTGTTTCTGCTGGTTCTTGTTCTTGGTGACTTGTTTCTCTGTGGCATTTGGTTGCTTTTGACTGTGAACTGCTTGTTGTTGTTGTTGTTGTTGTTGTTGTTGTTGTTGTTATTGTTGTTGTTGTTGAGGATTCCTAGAGGCCTAAAGGGAAGACATCTTTGCCTTTGCCCGGTGCACAGAAACACTATCAGTTCAGAAATACCTTAAGTTGCTTAAGTTTCTTGGGACTACCTCGGTGATATAAAGATGGTGTCCTGGTGCATTCGTATGGTTACAGCTTCTCAGGGATGGTGTCATTTCCCATTCCTGCTCTGCTTAGAGCCAAGGCAACTTTCCTTGCGACAGGCTCACTCCTGGCTCATCCTTATCCTGAGAGAATATCCCTTTAGCGTCTTGGTTTTACGGGGGCAAGGGTCTCCTTTTAGATCTTCACCATGGGTAAACCCTGGGCTTTGATTTCTATTGTCCATGCTCTCCAGGGCCACTAAAGTCAAATTTGCAGGTTTAGCAAATGCTCTTAGGGCAAAAGCAGTTTAATCACTCTGCTGACATCTCTGGGGGCTCTTTTCTGTATAGATTTTGGCCTGCAAATTCCTTAATATCTAATTAGATCTTTGTTGCTTTTAAGAACTTGTTTTTATGTGCCATCTAAATTTTAAGTTGTTCTTCCCTTCTGCTGGGAGGGTTTGTTTGAATAATGTAGCCTGTGCTTATTGGAAATGGAGGTCTTCTTTTATAATTTTAAAATTATATTCAACCTGTGTTTTTGCCCCCTTCCCCCTTCCTAATGTGGGTGCACATATGTGTTTCTTAATTAAAAATTCCCAGGGTATTTTTGCATGATTTTTTTTTCTCCAAAGACACAATTATAACTCTAATAGTTTTTATTTCATAATTATTTAATTTCTGATTTTATCTTTATTTCCTTTCTCATGATTTTTTTAAATTTTCTAACTTACAGAGTTGAAGGCTTAGTTCATTAACTTTTAGGCTTTTTTTTTTTTTTAGTAATGAAAATATTTAAATAATGAATTCGTTTTTGAGTTCATCTTTGGATGCATCCCAATAGTTTTATTTCCCATCCTCCTTTTCTAAAAGCTCTATAATTGTAGTTTTGATTTTCTTTTTGTTCTAAGACTTATTTGTAATAAATTTGTAATAATTTCCTTATTTATATTAAATTTCCAAATGATAGCTTTTTTTCCTCTTGTTTGATCATTTAGTATTAATTTTAATTGCTATTTTCTTATTTTTAGAGAATGTGACCTGTTGAGTTTCAGATTTTTAAAGAATTTACTACATATTTGGAGGCCTAATATATTATCAATTTTAATGTATTTCTAGATCCTTGTCAAAAAGAAGTAATCATACATAAGATGTCACATTTAAGATATACATAAACATAGATATTAATTTTTAAAATTCTAGTCTTATGAGTTTTTCCCATACTCGATTCGTTAGGTCATTAATTCAAATAACATAGGTATAATATAAAAGTCTTTCCTAGGAGTAACATATCTAAGCCTATTTTTCTTCTAAGTTTGAAGATGTTTTTATTTACATTACTTAGAATAATTTTTTTTAACTAACTAATGATACTTGAAAGAGCAAAGTCTGTGGTTAGTCTGTAACAAGAATATTTTCTTGTTACAGTGAAAACATATTGCCTGTGGTCTTTCTGTGCCTTGTCTATCTAATAAGCAAAATGACAACTGCTTTTTCTTTATGCTTTGGACCGTCACTGTGTTAATTTTTTCTAATAACTATATATTTAGAAAAAATAAGGCAAGAATATAATCTCTAAATAGTATTTTAACTTTAGCAAGTCTCTCTTTACTCTTAATCCTTATATTGATAAAATTGATTTTCATAAGAGTAAACTGGCTCCTCATAGAAAATTTGAAAACAGTATCTGCAATATGAAGCAGGGGAAAAAAAGGTGCGTTAAATCCCATCACTTCAAGGCAGCCAGTTTTGCTTATTTTCTTCTATTTTTTTCTAGTTTACAAATTTGAGATCAATTTTATATTTTCTACCATTATATCATAGGTATTTTGTTATTAAAAACTATTCTCAGAACCATGTTTAAATGCCTTGATAACACTCCATTATTTCCTTAATATTTCTTTAATATAAAACATAATTTCTAACATCTTGTATTATTAACAATTCTTCAATAAATTAAGTAATACAGTGCACCTTGAACTTCCAGGTACATCAGGAACACCTGGAGGGCTCCATGCTCAGAGTTTCTGATTCAGTTTATCTGGAGGGGAAAAATTTGCATTTCTAACAACTTCAGGGAATGCTGTTGGTCCAGAGCCCACATTTTGAGAGTCACTGGCATCACTATAATCAACAGAATGTGTTAAGTATTTGCTTCCATTAATTTTTGGTGGGAAAAGCTTCTTTCCATAGTAGGTTGTACCTTTGATATTGCAGAGAAAGGGAAAAGTAGTGCTTATTCCGGTTAGAAAAGGAAGTAGTGATGGCTACTAAAAGTTTTCCTAAAATCTTTTAGTCATTGGCTTTTGCTAACCTAGTTGGACTTACTGTGGAATCTTACTGGAACACTTATCCATTTGACCCTGAAACTGCATCACTATATAGCTGGTCTCTTTTTTTTGTAACTCACCTGCTCTCATTTGATTCATTTCCTTTGCTGTTTTCCTTCCTGTGGGACGTCTCTCACATCTGTCCCACATACTTCTTTATGAATACAAAGGCTCATCTTTTATCTTTTTATTTTTAACTTTTATGAGTCAATTATTCTTCTCCCTTTTATAGTTGTGATCTTTTCATTCCTTATGTTTTAAAAATACTCTCTTGGCTGTAATTTTTTTATGGCTGCCTTTTAAAAAATATTCTTCTTTTTAACACTTTTAATTATATTCTGTGGACTTTTCTATTTAGGCCCGAGCCTAATGTCAAATACTAGAAGCACATAGCTTCTCACCTCATTGGCACCATCGTGTGGTTATATTGTGCATTACATTGGAAAGTCTGCTGCATATAGAAAGACAGGGTGCCATTATATCACATTTTATACTCTAGATATCACATTGAAATTGGAGAAGTCAAAATAAGTTAGAGGATGTAAAATAATCCTGTTACTTTAGTAAATTCATATCAAAATTGGAGTTAGTAAACACCAGTTATTAAATATGTGGACATTTGAGTTCAATTACATGAGCTCAAATCCTGGCTCTTCCATTTATGATATGACCTTGGGCACGTTGGTTAATCTCCTTGAGCCCAGTTTCCTCATAAATATGGGGATACCAGTAGCATCTACCTCACAGGAATGTTGAGTAGAACGATTAATATTATGATAATTGCACAATGGTCATCAAATAGTTCAATAATATCAGATACGATTAGCTATTAATAAGCCGTCATATTTGGTTTTTCCCTTATGTTCAAACCCAGAGTAGAAAGAGTATCAGAAAAGAAGACTTCTTTGGAATTTTAGAAAGTTATACCAAAATGGTAAATTATTTTCAGAATAATCAGAAGTAGCATGAAGTTAAAAATTACAAAGGGTAGACACTGAAAACACTTAAAATGTTTTTGTTGTTGTTGTTGTTGTTGTTTTAGCAAAAAGGAAGGAAACTTCTGGAAAAAAAGGTCCTCTAAACTCTACTTACAAAGTGAAATTTGAAACTTCTCTGGTTAAATTAACCATAATTGACGGTCAAAATAAATAATTATGGGGAAGAGTAACTTAAAATCCTATCCAATGGTTGAAAAACCTTAATATTAAAAATGATTAATAATCCCAAATCTTTTTAAAAGTCTATTAAAGAGCAAAGAATACTTTTATAAATCCTTGAAAGAGCTACATATAAGACAAATCTAGATGTTAGCAATTTTTCTATTAGAAAATAAATTTTAATTATTTTATTAGATAAATAGAATGGACAGATATTTAAGATCAGTGAGAATAAAGCACATGTGGTATTCCCTCCCCCACCCCGCCCCCACTCCCCGACAAAACCACTCATCATTATGAAATAGAATGGGTAATCTTGCCAGGACTAGAATCTTACATTTAGTTTCCAAACTGTAGTTTCCCCAGTTAGCATCGTTCAATGAATTTTTGTTATGCCATTATGCAAATATAGTCTGTGCTCATTATCTCTCTACTTATTAAATTCATCAAAAACTGTCCAGGAACAGATTTTCTGTTTTGTCAACTACACCCACAATCTTGTTCCCAGATTTTTCATCAGTATTTTCAGACTGTGATGGGAAAAAAAAAAAAAAAAAAAAAACAAGAAATGCGAATGATTTCATGAATTTTAAATAAGCTGTAACTGTTTCAGTGCAATATTGAAGTACATAACGGCCATCTGCAGTTGCTCCCAGCACACTCCAGTCTTCGGCAGTGCCAGGTTAGTGCAGTTGGCTAGCATGTGGCTCTAACAGGTCCATAATCAATTCCTAAGCGATGCAGCTGGCTGTGCAGAGAAGGAAAATGTCCTTGGTGTCAACCTAAACTTCTCAGGCCAGTGGTCCAAACAATCTATGCCTTTGATTACTGAGAGAAATTTTCCAGAAATCCATTATTGACTTCTAAGTTCACTGTGGTCAGAGAACATGTTGTGTATGATTTGAATCCCTATAGACTTGATGTATATAGCCACAAATATGGTTTTTCTTGGTACCTGTTCTGTGTGCATGAATAGAGTATCTTTCTCCATTTATTTAGATCTTTCATTTCAGCAGTTTTGCAGTTTCTGAGTACAGCTTTTGCTGTCTTTTATTAAATTTATTCCTAAGTATTTATAATACTATAAATGGTATATTTTAAAATTTCATTTTCTAATTGCTGCTTGCTAATACAAAAAAACATTTTTGTATACTGACCTTTTATCTTATGAGCTCACTAATTTCAATGATAAATTCTAGATTTAAGATTTTCTACACGAACAATCAATTAATCTAAAGACAATTAATCTAGATTAATTTATTAATCTAAAGGCAATTAATGCTTTTTAAAAACAGACTTCCTAGACAGACCCTTGTGAATAGTTTTACTCTTCCTTTCCGATCTTTACACCTATTTTAATTATTTCTATTGCAATATCTAGAACCTCTGACATAAAATTCAATAGAAGTGGTAAGAGTAAACATTCTTACCTTCTTTGCAAACCTAGGATTGAATATTTCACCACTAAGTAGCTATTGGTCTTTTGTAGATGTCTGTTAAAAAATGAAGTTAATTCTCTTTTATTTCTAATTTTGTGACTGTTTTTATCATGAATTGGCAATAAATGTGTCAAATGCTTTCTGAATTTACCAACATATTTTTTTCCCTTTGTTAACGTGTTAAGTTACATTGTTTATTAAATGCTAGGTAAACCTTGCATTCTGGGGAAAATCCCAAGTGGCCATTGTATTTCATCCTTTTTCTATACTGCTGTTCAATTCACTAGTATTTTGCATAGGATTTTTGCATCTATATTCATGAGTGACATTGGTCTGTGATTTCTTTTTTCTGTTTTTGTCAGATCTATTAGGGCTATGCTGTCATTATAAATTAGTTACATACTATTCTCTCCTCTATTTTCTGAGTTTATGTAAGTTTACATAAGATTGACATAATGCTCTTTAAATGTTGATAGGATTCACCCGTGAGGTCATCTGGGCCTGGACTTTTCTTTGTAAAGTGGTTAATTATGAATTTAAATTCTGTAATATATGTACAACTCCTCAGATTTTCTATTTCTTCTTCAATCAGTTTTGATAAATTGTTTTTCAAGAAATTTGTCTATTTCTAAGTTATCAAAATTTATTGACTTAAATTTATAATATTCTCCTTTTACAGTTTTGGATTTTTTCAGCCTTAGTACTATCGATATTTGGGGCTTGAAAAATGTTGTGAGTACTGTAAAATGTTTAGCAGCATCCTGGTCTCTACCCACTAGATGCTGAAAGCAGTCTCTCCAGTTGTGACAACCAAAAATGTCTCCAGGTATTGCCAAATGTTCCTTAGGGACAAAACACTTCTGGTTGAGAACAACTGTCTTATGCCGGTAGGATCTTTGATGATCTTTCATTCCAGATATTGGTGATTTGTCTCTATTTTTCAATTAGTTAAATTTTCTAAGGTATACAAAAGGCTATGTCCCAGATGTGGCTTGTGGATTATTTTGCCGACTTTGACTTAGATCACTGATTAACTCTTCTTTCCTAAGAAAGCAATGAAAAAGCTATAAATTCTCCTCTAATATCTGTATCCCATCAATTTTGAAATGTTGTGTCACTAATGGTATTAGCCAATTAATGGCTACATACAGTATTATTTATCTTTGGAGATAACAGATGAGCATTATTGAGTGTTATCTAACAGAACTGTTTACAAATGGACTTTTGGTTCTGTGAGAGAAAATGAAGAATATTAATATAACTATAATACACATTAGTCACATAAATTAAATATATCTCCCAGCTGATTGATAAATTGGTATAAATTCCTACAAGGAAGCAATACTCTTTGCTCTTCTAGCTAAGAAAGTCATAATCTGTAACCAGGACAAGAAAATGATTTTACGCACCTTGTATTGATTTGCTGCCACCTGCTGGGAGGCAGAAATGGGTTTCTAGTGTCCTTAAAGGGCAAGAATGGTGACCTTAGAGGTTGTAAAACTGCCTATCACATTAAACAAAACATAACATAGGTACCTTTGGGCCTGAAAGAAATCAGTATTAAACATGTTAATCGACTGTTTATGTTATCAGTAGGTCTTCCAGTCAACAGGGGGTTCTTAGCAGTTAGGTTTTGGGGGAGTCAAAAGCGATTTGGATTTCCGACTGTTGTGGGGGACAGAAGGTTGGCACCCCAACCCTGGGCATCGTTCAAGGGTCAGTTGTATTATTCACTTAGAACCACAATGAACACAGTGCCGTATTTTCTCTCTACATACTCACTTTTTTCTTTTTCGGCTTGGACTATCTGAAAGTTTGCAGGTATCATGGCCTTATCCCTGAATACTTAAGCATACACCTAAGAACCACGATATCATTAAATACCTTACAAATTAGGTCACCAGAACATTTATGCTTCCCTGTTCAAATTTCCCCAATTATCCAAATGTCCTGTATAACTTTTTTAAAATCCATAGTCCTAGCTAGTTCACACAAGTCTTTAACGCAGATCAGTCCTTCTGTGAAAAGTCCAAAAAAAAAAAAAGGTCACATTTTGAATTTATCTGGGTGTTTCCTCACAGATTCAGGCTCAATGTTTTTGGCAAGAATGCTACAAAGGTGTACTTCCAGTAACCTCACAGCAACAGGTGTGTGTTTTCCCCAATATTGATGCTAGAAATTTTTTTCCATGAAGCATCTATTAACATTTTGCAAAGGATTGATGTTCCACGGGAAGTTTAGGGAACACTTGTCCGTGAAAAAAAAAGTGAAATGCACTGAACTGTTTAAGAGTTTGTAGAATAAAAAGTAGATAAGGATTAAAAATCATTTTTAAATTAAGAAACTTCCTCATTTCCTTAGGTAATGCAAACTGAGCTTTCACAAAATTTAACACCCTCCCCCCTCAAAAAATATCTCCAAAACAAATCCAAAGCATGAGCAACCCCCAGCTTAAAGAAATTAACTTCTCCCAAGTTCTGTCCTTATTGTATTTACGGTGTTCAGGAGCTGGGGTTGAAACCAGGTCTGACTGCTCCCACGTTCTTGCCACTAGACTCTCCAGTTCATTTATTTTTTACTTACTTACTTACTTATTTATTTTGCAATTGACTATTCTTGGGTCTACAATTATTCTGGGGTAAAAATGGTGGTCTTTCAGTCCAAATAATAATGAAGACGCTAAAAAGGAAATTTTTATTGTTCTATATTCAATAAGGATCAACCCGTATCAAGTAGTTGAGGAAGGCCTAACCCCTTACCAATGTACGCAACTATGTAAATCTTATGGGGGCTGGGGTCTTGACTCCAGATACTAATTACAATATCACCCCCATTTATGACTTTCCCTATTCCCCATAACTCGATCCTTGCTATTGCCCACTGATGCTGTCATTATATTACCGCATTTTGGAGATTTAAGTTTTTCCTAAACATACTAGAACTCAGGCAAAACTCATGTTTTATTACTGATTATATAATCTAACAGGCTTTAAAAAAACTAGTTACCATTCTGCCTTGCAGAGAGGTAGCAAATACTAGGCATGTTCGTTTTCACCTCCATTTCAGGGAAGAGGCTTTACCTCCGGGTGATTTTCCGAAGGAAGTGAGCGCCGGTCCATGCTTTTGGTTCAAATCAAGAAATACTAATCTATACGAATGGGTAACTTTTAAACGAAAACACTGCGAAAAAACCTCCAGCTACTAAAAACCATGCTATGATTTAATAACTTGAGATATATTTCGGCAGAACATTGAGCATTTACTTCCACAGGTCAGAAATTGCTTTGCGGCGTCTGGGTCTTCCTAGTTTAACCACCTGGTGAAACGTCTCCACGTCTCGCCCTCTACCCCATACTTTAAGCTTCCCGGGATCGGAAGGAGGAGGTCTGGGTATGCGGGGACCGCAGGCTGCGGGACTTGCGGCTGGACGCTGGCTCCGTCTCCCGGGCACCGCAAAGCGCCAAGGCCGGGAGAGGATGAACGTCACTCTCGAGCTTGGCAGGCGAAAGATCTAATATGGACCTGGAGGAAAGCAAAGGCTACCAATACCAAAGGCCATAAACCGCCCTGCCCACTCCACATCCCAGCTTCCCGGCGCCCAGCCGCAGGCCCGCAGGCCGCTATAACCACGCGCCTCCGACCAGACGCAGAATTCCCGCGGCCACGTCCGCGGGGACCTTGGCCACGCCCCACGCCCGGAGCCGCCGCTCTGCCCCCGGCCGCCCTCCGGCTCTGCGCGCCCAGCGGTGGGCACTGCGCCTGCGCGCCTGAGACCGCGGGGCGGAGCGAACCTTTCCGGCGGAAGGGGCGGGGCGGGGCCGCGCTTCCGTGGCCTGGAACCGGTGAGTGTGGGCTGGAGTGTGTGCGCCGCCTGCGGAGCCGACTCTGGGCTCCCGCCTCGGGCCACTGGGGGTCACCCGTCGTCGGGGGCGCCCTCTGGAGGATTTGGGATGGGGGAAGGAAAAGATTATTACTAAACTGGATGATGTTGGGAGTGCGGGATGTATGGACAGGCAGGAGTCAGCAAAATGGGTTCAAAGGGAAGGTTCGTTGGTTTCTACTTAGGAAAATGCTCTGTGAACAGTGTTTTTCAATTTTCATCATTTTGGGCAGGTTTGTGAATTTACTGTTGTGCCACAGTAAGGAGGCTCGCTCGTTGCCACTGCCAAACCCTGCGAATGGTTAACCATAGCATGGATAGTCCAGTGTAGCTACTGCCAAAGAATGAAATTAAAATTCATCTTTTATGGAATAAAGTCCAGGATATAAAACCAGAGTTTAAACAGTATCTAGGTCTGTCAGATACTGTGCCCAGGCATGAGCTAGGTCTCTTCCAGCAAACATACTGTATTCAAATAATTTGTATTTCTCACTAGGAAATCAAAGACAACTAAGCAAACAGTATTATTACTTTAAGACTTATGCCCTAATGCATATACTTTAGAAAACAAAATAAGAAACAGACTACTATAAGTTTCCTAAGTTTGTAGAAAACTGAGTTTCCCAAAGACCTGTGCAGATTGTGAATTATTTTGAAGTTGTCTAGGATGTCCAGAATATTCTTTTATATAGTGAGCACATCACATCATTTTGTGTTCAATGAAATGAGAACTAAAGAAAAAAAAAAAACAGGAACAGATCAGTTCTTTTAAGGGCTGTATTCTATTAGGAGAGACAAAATAAATGTAAAAAGTTACAGAACTATAAGAAATGGAAATCACAGTTTGAGATAATTTGAAGATGTCTAAAGAAAAATATTTGGCATAGAAAGTGCTGGTGAGTGCTTGAAACATTTGCCTCTCAGCTGATTGTTGCCATGTGGGAATGTGGGTCCCTCATACACACATCTGATTTTCTCCAACACATGCTGAAGAAATATTTTTATGTGATTTAAAACATTTTTTAAATGTTATTGGCAACCATTTCACTCACACACCCTCTGTGGGCCAGGAACAGGCAGGTTGTAACTTCTGCATATTATCACCTGAGTATTCAGAAATAATTGGAATTGAAAGAGGAAAAATTCTTGGAAACTGATGGTTAGGTAAGGATTTAAGAAAACTGGCATTTAAGCTGGGTCAGTTGGGAGGAGTGTCTTAGAAGGAGTAGGATGTTACCGGTGAGTAAATCTGCGTTGAGAAAGTAAGCAGAAATAATGAGTCAACTCTCTTTAGAAGAGACGTGGGAAGGTGAGTGCAGTAAATTGAAGAAAACCAGTTTGGGAAACTGTGTATGCCAGGCTGTTTTTAATTCTAGGTCAGAGGTTCTCAAACTTGAACATATATTGGAATCATCTGGAAGCCTAATGAAAAGAGATTGCTGGCCCCTACCTCCACAGTCTCTGATTCAGAAGCTCTGGGGTGGACCCTGAGTATTTCCCTTTCTCATGCGTTCTCAGTTGATGCTGTTGTTGCTGGTCTGGAGAGCACACTTTGAGAACCACTGTCCTGGGGCGTGGAAAACTGTTGGAGGAATTTGAGGTGGATAGTAAGGAGATCTGTCACATTCACAGTTCAATATGAGCTTTGCTGAGAAATCCAAGATGGAGCCTGAGAGGGGGAGAGGGAGAGGGAGAGGGAGAAAAAGAAAAAGAAGGTTCCCTATTACAGTTAATTAGCACCTGCTTGATGCTCTGCCCTCTTCCAGGTTCTCTCATGCACATCATTTCAGACTCACTATGTCACTTGTGTTGGTCTTAATATTTTAATACGGAGAGAAGTAGATTTCCCAGGTCCCATAGCTAGTCTCAGGACTCTCAAAGACTAGTTCAGATTTGAACTAGGGTGTTAGCAGTGGAAATGAATGAAACATTTAATGGGGTAGAATTTAGAAAAATAGAGACTCCCCAAGTAGATTGAGACCTAAAGAAATTTGGGAAATCTGAGTCTTAACTGGAAGAGGTAAAGGTAAAGTGTTCAGAGAACTTTAAAGTTCCCTGCGTGAATTCAGTATGTTTTCTGTATTACTCTTATATAACAATGACCTATTTAAAAGTTGCTTATTTAAAAAATTATGCTTTACCAGAATTTCCTGAAATTATTTGAAAAGGAGAATGTAGAGCCTTCTATGGGGTGGTGGGAAAAGCTAAACAGATTAAAGACATCTGACAGTTTATCTTCAAATCAAGTGATTAGCATCAAGAAATGGAAACACAGTGGTATAACTATATTGACTGAACTATGCAATGCGGCGGACATTGACCTAATGTATCGATTTTGGAAATCCTGTAAGCTTTTTCTTGCCAGAATAGTTATTGGAATTAAAAATATTCATTGGATCAGTTTCAAGACAAATATCTCAAGTCAGATTGGCTGCTGCTAAGCATATTTTTAATGAAGGAAAACATGCATATGTTGAAATCAGACTTTAAAAAGAAAGTCTTTAAAATATGTATTTACTGTAAAAGTAGAAAAATATGTTTTCAAACATTGATTAACTGAGTAATCAGCATAATGGAATTATTGACCCATACAAAATTATAGCATACATTCACTCATTCTGTGAACAATAAACTATGCTGTGGTTACAAAGATAACTCATAGTCTAGATGACATCTTAAAAAATCATAAAACTGATCATTACTATAATAGATGTGACACGATAAGAAATGGGAGTGACAACTGAAGAGGCGTGGAAAGGAGGCTGGGGAACTGTTTGTAGGGGAGGAGACACGAATTGATTCTTGAAGGTTGAGGAGGAATTTGTGAGATGATTAAAGGAGAGGGCATTCCAATCAGAAAGAACATCACGGGACAATGGCCAGGAAGTATATAAGAGTGGTATTTTCTAGGACTTGTGTGCAGATGATGATAGTTACAGCAGTGTGGTAAAAGTGGAGGAGGGGAATAAATTAGGTTGGAGAGCACTCAAAGAGTGTGAAATATTTATGTAATGACTGTCTTGGCTGGATTGTGAACTTCGTGATTTTAGGAGCCATGCTGGACCCATATGCCAAGGTATTCCAAGGCCTAGACAGTGCCTAGCATAGAGTAGGTTCTCAAATAATTACTGAGTGAGTGAATGGCTGAATCACAGAAAAACATTTTTTACAGATAAGGTATGGGGAACTTTCAAAATCTATTAAGCAGAGTAATATATTCAGATTTACATTTTATAAAGATAAGTGCTAGTATGGAAGATTGATTAATGGTCATAGAGATGGCTATCATAGATTGGGGTTTTTCATTAAGATTGTGCCCATTGGTAGGTTGCAATCTAAATAAAATAAAATAAAATAAAATAAAATAAAATAAAAAACATACAATATTAGACCATCATATGTAACAGGGGTAAGAAATGTTTTGGAAAACTTGTTTCAGTTCTGTGCCTGTATGTTGACTGATGCATGTCTTCCTGTGGGCTGCAGTCAGAGCTTGAAAGCCATTATAGTAGAGAAATGTGGGAATGAAGTTGGAGAGGAGGGAATGGATGTTAAAGATAATTTGAAGGAAAACAACTGTCAGTCTTAAAATGCCACTGCCCATGAAAACCTTGCAGGGTAGGGAATGCGCTTGCCAACTCATTTCAGTATTTTTGCCCACTCAGTGTTTTCCATTGTATATTAATACATCGACGTTCTGGTTTATTAGGAATGTCAGTGCTTTCGGATATCTTACTAAATATTGTAAATGCTGCAACATCTCTCTTGTATTTTGGTTGTGCTCATCTTAACGTCATAGAATGAAGCTATACTCCCAGGAATCATAAAAATTCATTGAAATAGTTTGATTTGATTTGGGGACAAGTTCTTTGATTTCTTCCTGTAAGAAAGCAGGAAAGGATGCTTAGTTACAAGAGTAGGTGGGAAGTCCTCCTGTCTCCATGATTTTGCCACTCTAGTAGACTTAGTCTGTTGTGTCCGTGACATACAAGGATAGAAAGTTGTTCATACAAGGCTAAGTTATATTGCCTTTTAAAAAATTTATAGACTCCTTTAAAATCTGGTTGATTGGTAAAATTAATCACTTTAGATATGTTATGCACTTAGTTATCAGGTGTGAATTATTCTCTGTGGGGGACGAAAACATTAAAATTTTTAGAAACTTGATCAGTTCTGTCACTTAATACATAATTGGGATCTCCTACTGATAAGATTTGCACAGAAAATGTAAACTAATTTTTCATTTTGGCCTAAGCAAAAAAAGAAAAAGAATGAAAAAGATAAACGAAGATAGCCTGCCATCATCGTTCCATATTCGAATGTGAAGGGCTATTTGGTGCTCCATTGATGTGACATGACACCACTCTTATACAATAATCTAGAGTTAACACAATATAGATCTGGGTTTATGAAATCCAGAGTTTCCCCAAGTTCTGCCATGTTGCAAGGCCTTCGTCAATCAGTGTAATCTTCCCGAGCTTCACCTGTAAAATAGAATCTCATCTGGGTTGTGAGGCTTAGTTGAGCAAATGGCATGCACAGTATCTCACACATAATAAACGTTCAGTAAAGGGTAGCAGCTGCTGCTCTCTCATTCAGATGGTCCACAGGGTTTGAGGGCACCAAGAAATGAGCCTTCAGGGAGAGAGTTGAAGGTGTAAAAACCTAGAATTATGTACATCTGGATAACTTTTTGGTTTTGGCAAAAGAATGGAGTCAAATGGTGTCATCGTTTTCCTGCCCCCCCCCCTTTTTCTTTAAATACCTTCTAAGATTTGTATTGGTATAATAGGGCAGAGAACTGCACAATCCCAAACTGATACACCCTGCAGTATAAACCATAAATTTGTCAGATAGTTGACATGGATATTCTGAGAGAGAGTGAGATTAAATTGCAAGAAATCACTATTTTAAATGTTAGAACTATGTACTATTTATTAGATGATTTTTAATCCTCTTATTTAGGGAATGTTATTTGCTTGCATTATTATAAATGGATATATTTTCATCTAGTAAAGCTCTCGTTAGTTGGTTTTGATTCCTTACAAGCTTACTTTTCTGTTTTGGAAGATTACTTGGATGTCAAAGGTACCTTTATTCAAAAGAGAGAACTTAGAAGGTGGAATATTTTTCGTAAAGAGTCAGATCACACAGGTCGATTATTATTCAGCATGGAGTATCCATTCATGAATCTTAAACAAAAATTGTTAAAAGTTACCATTGCCAGAGCACTGTGCTAGATTCTGAGGAACTCAAGGATATGTTTTCTCTGGGAGGATCATCAGGTGGGATGAGGAATAAGCATTGGTAGGGAGAGGTCTATAAAAAGATAAATTATAACAGAAAAAGACAAATACTCTACCTCAGCTGTGAATAAAAAGCCTGTGGAGCATCAAAGATAGAACATTTGACTGCCCAGGAAAGGTAGGGGAAGATGTGGCTTGGAAGAAGTAATACTTGAACTGAGTAGAACTTTGTCCAGCAAAAAGTGGAAGATATGCATTCTGGACACCTAATTTTTATTATAGCATATAAGTGATTTTTTAAAAACCAATCATGCTTAAAAATGGTTACTAACCAACGTACATCACATTATTTCAGAGTGCTGTCGAACATCAGATCTTAATACATTGATTCTGATAGACTCTCTGTGCATAGAAGTGTAGCTAAAACATGATTATCACTTTTTCTACCTTGCACATAATTCTTTTACTAGGTTTCTGAGAATATATTGCTAATTTTATGCATAATTGAGAGAATAAGATAGACATGTACATTGACTGTAATGTTGATGTTCACAATACCTGGTAAAATAAGGACTCATCAAGTTGGAGTCCCATGAAGAAATCTAAATACAGAAGGAAGCAAGCTACAGGTGATGGCAAAGATAAAAAGTAAATCACGCATAGTTATTAGCTATTTCTCATCAAAATTATAAAAATTCTAAACTTTATCTTAAAGAGGATTTTTATTTTTTAACCATAGCAACCTGTATTGTTTGTTTTAAATGTCATTTTGTGTGTTTGTGTGATGAGTGGCAGTGGATGTTTTTAAATTGTTTTTTAGAAACGTTTTACACATTCTTTTAAAAGAAGACTAATTTTGTACAAAATAAAAGTCATAACTTTCCCTTCCAACCCAAAACAGAAAAATAATGAGCAGTCTTCATTCTAATAAAAAATCCTAAAATATTTCTTTTTCCTAATAGAAAGTTATTTTGCTAAAATTAATTTTGTGCTGATTGGCCTTGAAATGCAATTTAAAGAGGTAAAGTAATTTATTTCATTATGCTATGAGATACCCAAAATTTCAAATAATCATAAACCCAAACTTGGTAGGCTATCTGTGTATCATTTGTAAATTTTAGTTTGTCCCTGGAAGCTAGGTTTATGACCTACTTTTTACTAAAGTTTTATTATAAGTTGGTATAATAAAGGTTAATGTTTGTTGAGCTCTTACTCTACTAGGCACTGTTCCAAGCTTTTTACATGCATGAGCTCATTCCGTTCTCATGGCCATCCTGTCCTCTTACCTATTCTCTCAATTCAAGAGGAGGCTGAGGCACAGAGTGGTTTAGTAACCTGCCCAAGGCTGTTACAGCTTAAGCAGCAGACTCCGAGTGACCGTGGCTCATAACCTCTGTGCTTTCCTGACTCTCAGCGTACTGAGTTAACTTTCATTGTCTAACACAGTTTGAAGTGGAGAATATCAGTAAATCTAAGCAAAGGATCCTCATCTCATTCCACAGCGGTTCAAACTTTAGTGCGCTTACCTGCAGAGATTCCGACTCTCGGGGCCGAGAACAGGCATTTTTAATAAGCATGCAGGCGGTTCTGACCATAGTGTGAGATGCACTGGTCTGATTCGTATGCAGTCCTCACAGTTTGTTTTACATGAAGGCTTGTTTTTGTTTCTGTGCTTATGTTAGACCATTCTTTACATGTGTCTGTGTTCCAGGGCAGGTCTATTGGATACATACTGTATCTAAACTTATGCTTTAAGTGCCTGCACTACTAATTACATTTCTTGTGTAGAGAATGAATAAAGGGCTAACATCAGAGGGATTCTTCATTAACCTTTTGAATGAGCTTCAGAATAGTGTATGTTTGATCTGAGAAGATTGTTAAGATGAATATAAGGTCTATAGACAGAAGAAAATAAGCATGACATAAAATTTCTACCTTAATGGGGTTTCGTGTGTATTTGTTTTATGTGTAGAAGAAACTTTGACTGTGCATTGCACTTCACAGTAAAGCAATAGTTCCATGATTTGGGTTACTATGAATATTGATTGTAGGCAAGGGCGGGGGTCTTAGTAAGAAACTTTCACCCATTTGTACTAGCAAGAACCCTAGTGCTGTGTGTTTTAGAAAATAGAGAAAACACTAAAGCTTGTAGTTTTACTACACTATCTTAGTTGTATAGTAAACTGGCAAAAATGTGTTTTTCTTTCTTTCAGGGAGTCATAAATCACACTGAGCCAAAAGACATCAACTACAAACAAAATGAATATTCTTGTGCTGCTACCACATCCTCACCATCATTTCCTAAAAGGCCTTTTGAGAACACCTTTCCGAAGTTTCCACTTCGTCTTTGACTCAAGTACTCATCTCAGATCAGGAAGCCCTTGTGCTCGGTCATTTGATTCTCTTAAACTCCATTGTACAAAGTGGATGCTGCTGTCAGATGGTGTAAAGAGAAAATTATGTGTACAGACAACCTTAAAGGAACATACCAAAGGACTTTCTGATAAAGAGCAAAGATTTGTGGATAAACTTTACATTGGTTTAATCCAAGGGCAAAGGGCCTGCTTAGCAGAGGCCATCACTCTTATAGAATCAACTCACAGTAGGAAAAAAGAGTTAGCTCAGGTGCTTCTGCAGAAAGTCTTGGTCTACCAGAGAGAGCAAGAACAGTTAAATAAAGGGCAGCCGCGAACATTTCGAGTGGGTCAGTCTTTTTTTCCTTTTTTTAAAATGTTGGTCCAGTAATTTTTTTCTGAATTCTCTCAAGTCTAAATAGTTTACATTCTAATGGGGATTTTTTTCTTTTCAGAATTTTGAGACTAATTTTAAATGCCTTTTGTTTGCAAATGTTAGTCTTGCTATGTTGGCGAAAAAATGCCATAACCATTTGAACCAAGGCTCTGTATTTTAAGAGAATAATAGAAGATTTCTGTTGGCAAGAATCTTGCTATGGCCCCCGGTATAGAATATGAATATGAAGAACTGTTAACCAGGTTACTCCTTTTCTCTCTGTAGTCCTACTTACTAGTCTACAGTGAATTTCGTCTATTTCAGCTATAATTATCCTTCACACATTTCTGACATCTGTTTCCTGGGTGTTTCATCAGTCTTGTTTCCTTCAGATACTATTTGCTGAGTTTCTGGGAGTGGTTTGTCTCCGAGCGCAGCCATCTCAATACCAAAATGTATTTTAAAGGAAAGACCTTACCCATTTTCTGTCTCAGGTTGTTACATGCTTACTTAATTTCTTGAGCAATTGTCTGTAATTGCAAATTAGCTTGCTATATTTTTGAAATTTTGCATTTTAGAATAATTTAGATATTTGACCACAAAGAATTAAGTCAGTTTTGGATGGCATGAGAACTTTTCATGATGGCAAATTAGGTGTTTCCAACCAACCCTTTCACTAAAAACAACTTGAAATGGTGGGCAAAGTACAGAAATTTTGTGAGGAATGAGTAGATACACTTAAAAATTGACCAGCATTACATTAGCCTTTTATCTCTCAGTTTATTGGCTATATGGGGACTAAAACTGCTTAGTTTTTAGGGTAATGGGCATAAATGCTTTAAAGTTAATTTCAAAAAGAGTTTACCAGCTGTTATTTTTCATACATCTTATTCTGCCCTTACTGAGGGAACCCTCATTTTGAGAGTACTGTATTGGGTGTTAATAATCTTTATGTCTTGTAGACAGATAAAATAGCAAACTCCCAAAGAGAAATTTTAGTTATGACAAGATGTTTACCTTTTAGGCTTTAGAGGGTCTTTGAAGAGAAAATGCCCCAGAAAATCTGGAATTAGCCAGCAACACACACAACTAGTAACTCACAATTTTGCAGTGTTATTCTGGTTCTTCCATCTTATGAGTCCCAGTAAAACCTTTGTCTTTGTTGTAGTTTTTTTATCTCCATTATAAATAAAAGCAACAAATGTTTATTGAACACCCATAAAGATGGTTAAGACAGAGACCTGCCCTGAAAATTGTGGTAAGGAACCAAGTATACTATATGTCATATACACTTTTGAATATAGTTA
Source organism: Eidolon dupreanum (assembly GCA_028627145.1). Lineage (NCBI taxonomy): Eukaryota > Metazoa > Chordata > Mammalia > Chiroptera > Pteropodidae > Eidolon > Eidolon dupreanum. Next base: position 12,827,314 of record CM053512.1, read on the forward strand.
CAAATAAATGCTTATGTTTTATATACTTTATTGAACATGCACTTATATATCCCTTTATGCCATGAGCTATTCTAAACATTGCTAATGTTAACTCATCTAATGCTTAAAACAGCATGAAGAGATAAGTGCTTTCATATCCATTTTGCAGAGTACACTCAGGTACAGAATGGTTAAGTAACCTACCTAAGATTACACAGCTCTTAAGAGGCAAAACCAGAAATAGAACTGGCCGACAGGCTCCAGAGTGTGTGTTCTTCCTTGCCGTGCTCAACTAACTCTCCAAATAGGGGAATTTCTTGCCTTTCTTAAGACCTTTTTTTTCAGGATTCAGTTTATATTACATTTTAGTTATGGACAAGATGAAAAAATATATTTTTTATAAATAGAAAATTATTTTCTCAATCATTGGCCATTTCTAGAGCAATGAGTTGTTTTTTCAATGGGAGATTAAAGTGCATAGAATTGGGGTAGATGGAGTACTTACCACTCATGATGAGAGGCGGGCAGATGTTTAGAAATCCAGCACATGAACAACTTAGGCAGTGAGGTCTGCCCCGGAAGCTCTATGTTAGAGTAGAAAGGCAAACCCCATTTTGTAATTTTTAAAAGTGAATTTGGAGAACATACTGAACTCAGAATTCTTTCTTTCCTATATCCCTATTACTCAGGAATAGATAGATAAATGGATTTTCATTTACTCCTTTGGGAAATGTCAAAATACATCACTGATGCTTTTAATAAATTAGGAGAAAGAAAAGGTAGTCTAATATTTTAATAAAACATCGTAGTGCTGATTTCATTTAGTTCAGTAAATTAGATCTCTTTTCACTGTAGGATTGTCTGGGCCCCCTGGTGCTGGAAAATCAACTTTTATAGAATATTTTGGAAAAATGCTTACTGAGAGAGGGCACAAATTATCTGTGCTAGCCGTGGACCCTTCTTCTTGTACTAGCGGTGGTGAGTATTGCTGATTCTCTTTAAATGGTAGAGTTGGGGCTCGCAGAGCTCTGCTATAACTTAGCGGGAATTTGCATAGTCAGGTGACTTCCAATGTCTTGCTGAGTTTGGTCACACTGAAAGAAGGCTGCTCTAGGGGCCGAGGTGGAGGCTGAGGGAGCTAGTCTGGGGCACTGGGATCTACAGATGAGGTTAGCCCAGGAGTAGCCTGGAAACTTAGAGAAGTCAGAGGACACTGCCAGGAGCTGAAGATAATCAGAAGCAAATTTCAGCCCTTCGTCGATCGCGCCTGAGATCAGGCCACTCTCCCCGCCTGTAGTTTTTCCTGGTTGCATCAGCCCCTGCACAGTTCAGAAAACGGGTCCTTACTCCTTCATTATTCTCCTCTTATTGTTGTAACATCTCTTAAGCTTTAAAAGAACCTCTTACTGCTCTTTCTAGCTTGTCCCCTGTTTATATAACACATTTAGTTAGACAGCTCTGAGAGGGCCCGTGTGTTAAAGCTGCACAGCTTTGTGGTTCCTGACCTTTCTCAAACCAAAAATGAGGCTGCCTTTCCTGGGTAAAAATATGTGTAGACGTCAAAAGAAAAAAAATACACAAGGATAGATAAGTCACTCTAAGTGTAGATTTCTACTTTATTGCAACAGTACATGCATACATTAAAGTTTGAGAAGCATTCATTATTGACCCGTAGTCCTCTTTTGCTTTGCAGTCACAGACTCCCTGCAGTAGCTTTGAGAACTCCCTAAGGGTCTGCACCCAACAGTTTAGGATTCACTGGCAAAGACAATTATATAGAAGAGTAATTTCATGATGTTTAGTTCAGTGTGTTAGGATATGTAGGATAATAATTTAAAGTATAGCTTTGGCAGATTGTTGACTTAACACAGAGATTTCATGCAGAAAATTGCTTTAGAAAAAGTTTATGTAAATAATGTAGTTAGACGTGGTAGGTCTGTGCTTTAGAATTAGAACCTATGGGAATCCTAAACTGGCATCATAAGGGAAAAGATATATCTTTAAGGAATTTCTCAATGCTTAGTATCAACTTTATGGGAAAAGTTAGCTCTTAGGCAGAGTGGAATTTAAAATCAGGTTAGAACAGCATGGTACTTTCAAGTATATGGCTAATATACAGTTAATAATATGGCTAAAGGAAAGAAGTTAATTTCAATAGTTCCAGGGCTTTCAGTCTTCTGGAATTTGCAAGTATTGGTTTGCCTAAATGCTGTAGTAAACCATTAAACATCACCAGTTCTGCTCCATAGGTATTAAATTAATTGCCTATTGTGAACAAGCATTCAGTGTACAAAATACGTGAGCCATGATCCTGTAAGCAAGGCACTTAGTTAAAGCAGGGCTTCTCAGTCTTGGTACCAGTGACTTTCTTTGTGGGCAGCTGTCCTGCACTTTGAAGGATGCTTAGCAGTATCCTTGGCCCATACCCACTAGATGCCACTTGGCACCCTATCCCCCAGCTGCGACAAGTAAAAATATCTCTAGTTGTTGCCAGATTTCCTCTGGGGACAAAGTCATCCCCAGTTGAGAACCATAAACAATGTTAAGATAACAGTAAGGAAACTGCCCTGGCTACAGTGGAAGATCGTCTGGGGACCAGTAGAAGCTGAAACTAGACAGACAAAGTAGGGCTGCATTCCGAGAGCCTGCGATGCTAGGCTGAAGCATCTAGATTTGGACCTCTACTCAGTGGGAAGCCATTATAGGTTTTAGGGTCTTGAAAAGTTAAAAAGATTATACAATGTGTGGGAGAAAAGCTCAATAATACGAAATACAATTTGAGATTTTTGGAAAAAGTATCATAAAGCACTTCCCCTGGGAGTGGGCTGATTGATAATTGGCTCTTACAGGCATTTCAGAATTACAAAATGCAATTGTGTGTTTTAGGATCACTGTTGGGTGATAAAACCCGAATGACCGAGTTATCAAGAGATATGAATGCATACATCAGGCCATCTCCTACTAGAGGTACCTTAGGAGGTGTGACAAGGACCACAAATGAAGCTATTCTGTTGTGTGAAGGAGGGGGATATGACATTATTCTTGTTGAAACTGTAGGTGAGTGTGATTTTCTACTTCATAACTAAATACTATTCTAGTGAACTACATAAAGATGAGTGACAGCTAATTTCATTTTGTTCATTCAGCATATATTTACTAAAGGTGGAATTAAATATAAGATAACACGGATTCTATAGGAGATAGGAGTATATAGGCTATAACCCTTCCCTTAAAGAAAAGAAAACCAGGTGTCCGGATAACGTATATGAGGTGGGGTGATAAGGGCCAGAGTGGACTGCCAGCACCAGGATGACCCACGGAACAGCACTGTGACACAGCGCCCGTTGTTGAAGCGCCTCTCACGTGTCAGCAGTGGTTGCTAAGAAGTTAACGTAGCTGGCTGCCTCCGAACCATAGGGCCACGTTCTGTGTTATCTTATGTCCCTAGCACACAATTACACGTGATGAAAATACTGAAATGGAAACCCCAGGAGATTCGCATTTTTGTGGAGAGACAGTCTGTATGTTACTGTATGATAAATATTCGTGACACAGCCCGACTCCCATTTGGGGGATCAGGGAAGATTCCAGGAGCAGGTGCCAGTTGAACTCAGTTTCGAAGGAACACTTGGAGTTACATAAGGTATGGGCGAAAGGGCACATGCAGAGGCACGGGAGTGAGAGAACATGGCCCATTTAGAGCTGCCGTTTTCTCGGGATGCTTAGAACAGAGAGTGTGAAGGCGGAGTGAAGAGAGATGGGGCTGCAGACTAGAAGCTCCACTATCTAAGGGTGGACGGAGGACAAGTCACCCAAGTGGTAGTAGGAGAATCGGGGGAGAAGAGGACCATGAAAAACCAAGTGTATCACTGAGAAGTTGCATTTGCCTGCTTGTCTCATAGACTCAACTGTGGCTCAAATGAGAAGGAGGTTTGTATTTTTGTATGTAAAAGAAGCCTGGAGGCAGACGGTCGTGCGGGTTCCACCAGGCTCTCGGTGGCCCAGGCTTCTGTCTCTGCTCTACCTTGTAGCACTTTGTTTCCTTCCTCAGGGTTGCTTATGGGTAAGAGGCAGCAGAGGAAGCTCTGCCACGTCCCTTTCCAGGAGAAGGGGAGAAGGAGCGGGAGGAAGGAGGGGAGAAGGGGCAGGCAGGAGAGGCGTACCTCCGGGCTGGGTTAGCCCTGTTTCAAGAAAAAGCTTTCCTGGAAACCCCACGTAATTTCACTCATTGATCTCTAGCTGAAACAGGATCTGGCAAATGCGGTCTTTTCACCTGGTACCTTGATGCTCCTAATAATATTGGGGTGAGGAAACGGAGCAGAGTAAATATTGAACAGGCACCTCGAAGTCTCTGCCACACCGAGGAAGGAGAGAGTTTTGAGAGGAGTTTGAGTGGAGTCGGGGATGTGGAGATCACATTTAAGTGGGTTGAGATTAATATGAAGTAGTCAAATGAAGACTAGATTTTGCTTTTTTTGTAGAAACTTAGCTGTAAAGAGAAAGTAGGAAATCTGGTGATAATTGAAGGTGGTTGTGAGTTTTAGTCTATTTTTTTTTTCTTGCTTTGTTTGGTTTTTGGGTGAGAAAGACGAGTGCAGTTCATGTGATTTGCTGAGGGACAGGAGCCTGTAGGCAAAGGCCAGGGGGGGGCCTTTGAACAAGCAGAGGGGGTGCCCAGAGGAAGGGGTGATCTTCAGCCAGTAATTCTAACACCAGGACTGGAGAGGGGGCAGTCAAGCAGTTTGTATTCATACCTGCTTCTTCGTGGAGGAGGAGGAGAAGTAGAGATAGTTTCTCCCTTTATTTCACTGTGATGTAGGTCCGTGTGACCGTGGCATTGGGGAGATCATGGGACGGCGAGTGTTTGCAGCAGCTGCTGTGAGAAATGGGGGAGGCTGACTGAGGGCATCTAGGGGCATTGCTTTGACCGGGCGTGAGGAATGTGCAGCGGACGTGGAGCCCGTGACTCTCTAGTGGCACCTTAGAGCCACACACGCGTATGGAGAATGGAACACAGATAGTTGGACTGATCCGTGAATGGGGGTTTGCAGGGCTGATGTAGGACGAGAAGGCAAGAAAGCTGAAGGTGTTGACTGGCACCATCTGAGATCAGAAGCCCCGTGCCCAAGCTGCTCTCCAATGGGAGGGGAGCCGAGGAGTTGCAAGAGTCGGGAGAGAATGGAGGCCTCGAGGTTCTCCACTCAGTCAGAGACCAAGGCTAAGGGGAGGAAGGGCGGGGGAGAGGCAGGACGCTTAACAGATTTGCTTATAAGATAAGACAGTGGCGTTTAATAAGCGCTTCAGAGGTGGCGTGTTTGAAGTGGGATCCGATCTGAGCGCGTGATTGAATGAGTGAGAGAAGTGGATTGGAAACAATGGTCAGTGTAGTTGAGAAAGTCAGATTGTCGCGACTATTTTAGTATATAGTTGTGATTTGCAATTTCAGGTGTGGGTCAGTCGGAGTTTGCTGTTGCTGACATGGTTGACATGTTTGTTTTACTGCTGCCACCCGCAGGAGGAGATGAATTGCAGGTAATTGTTGTGACTCCCCTCGCCTCCTCAGAACACAAAGTATACATCTATGAAAGTGCAAGTTTCCAGTGTTGTGTTTTTGTAAATTAATATTAGTGTGGGGACAGAGGCATCATTCACACTGGCTAAAATACTTGAGTCAAAGGCAGATTCTCTGTATTTTTTCCCAACTTACAGTAATAGAATTTTATGACCTTGCGCTAATCATACAACTGAGATTTTCCCACCTGTGACTTGGGAGGGGACAGTCCCAGCCAAAAGATCCCTCTGTTGCATGGGTGTTTGTAGTGTTGTTGGCTCAGAAGGCCCTCATAAGATATCACGTTGTTTTTGACTGCGACCACTGTCATCATTTATATATTGTAAAACAGGTTCTTACTTTCCTCCTGCTGTGCAATTCTGGCATCGACAACCTGGAGCTAACAGCCTTCCCAGGTCGAGGGCACTGTCCTCCACAGGACAGCCCTCCAGCCAGCAGCCGCTCGGGGGTTCCCAGGCTACCATGGCTCAGACCAGCTGGCTACAGATGTGATTCCCACTACCCCCCGGGTTTGATAGTTCACTGGAATGACTCACAGAACTCTGGCAAGCACTGTAGTGCAGTTACAGTTTTATTATTGATGATACAAGTCAGGACCAGCTAATTGAAGAGAGAGACATAGAAAGAGTTCTGGAAGGGTCCTGAACTTTAAGCTTCTCTGTCTTGGGGACACATTTCCCTCCTGGCACGTTGACGTGTATCACTAACCAGGGTGTTCACCTGCGCTTCAGTGTTCAGAGTTCTTGTGGGGTTTTTTAAATTTAGGCATAATTGGCTGAATCTTTGGCCACATGGTTGAACCCTGCCCCTTCCCAGAAGTCAAGCCCATCTCACACGGCTCAAGGGCCCAACCCTCCGATCACTTGGTTGGTCTTTCTGGTGTGGTTGGCCCCCTTTCTGAGTGGTCTCACTGCATAAACTCAGATGTGGTCACAGGCACCTGTGGTGAATCACAGACACTCCTATCACTCCAGAAATTCCAAGGACTTAGAGATTATGCCCCAGGAACCTTGGACGAAGATCATACAATACCTCCCTTTCGGTTGTATAATTCTAAAAAGAATGGTGGCAGTGGGCTCTGGATGCTGCAGTTCAGAAACATTATTAGAATTTAATCATTGGAAGTTGTTTTTAAAAATATCTGAAAAGAAAATTTAGATGAAAAAGATCTGCATTTTTCCGAATAAGCTTTGGCCTTAGGATTTCTAGTGTTTTTATGAAATGTAATTTAAATCAAGAGATGGAGGCAATTTTAGCCATCAGGTTAAAACCTGATGCAGGTTTTAAGGAAAACCTCAAATACAGATTGAAAAACAAAGACTTTGTTTCTTGAAGGGCAGATGTTAGTGGTGGGCGTGTTTTCTGTTTAAGCACCTTGATGATGGATGGTTTTGCATCCTTCAGTGTTACCTCATGAGAAGCAGAATCCATCAAGAGACAGTGTGAAGCATCTCCTGCCACTCAATCATGTTGTGCCTTGGTGCTATATTTGCTCTAATTCTGAATGTCTTTCTGCATATTAGTCTCTAAATTTAGAAGAGATATTACAGATGACTTTCATAATCCCAAGAGAAATTTCTGTTGAGTGATTGTGATTCCTGGTACCCAGGACTTGGGAGGATGCAGAGAAAACATTAGTTAATGAAGTATATGACTTTCAAAATTTTAGCGTTGACTGGTGTCTCATTTTGTGCCATAATTAAATGTTTCTGATAAATCGCTTTCTTCACTTTTTCTCTTTAGGGTATCAAAAGGGGTATAATTGAGATGGCCGATCTGGTAGCTATAACTAAATCTGATGGAGACTTGATTGTGCCAGCTCGGAGAATACAAGCAGAGTATGTCAGTGCACTGAAATTACTCCGCAGGCGTTCAAAAGTCTGGAGACCAAAGGTGAGTTTGCATTCCATTCTGCATTTTTCACCCTGAAGGACTGTGTGCATTGGAAGAGAGGATGGAAGCCCTAAGCTAGACATATAATCAATCTTTGCTTGTATGTGAGATTACAGTTTTAAAAATTATGACAAAGCCAGAGTATGTAGTCATGATTTTAAATTTAATCCTTCAGCCCCTAGATGTCAAAAACTAGATATGAGGTGATAGATTAGATTGCTTAATGCTTGACTTGAGCCATTTGCAAACGATAAGAAATCCATTCTGAAAGGAACCGTCCTTAAGATTATGGAGCAGTTAATGATTTGATCATCTCTATTAGAGTTTGAGTAAGAAAATGCTCTCGATGTGATAACTTCCCATTATGCTTGTTGGGTGCTGCTTTCAATAAGGAAAAGAAGAAAAAGAAAAATCCTATAATAAGTGATGCAATAATATTGATGTTGGCAGCTTTATCTGCAAGAGGACACTGTGTTATTAAAGAGCGAGCTGTAATCACCATAACGAGAACAGTGATGACAGCTTACCTTCGCTCCGGGTCTGCTCAGTCCTGGCGTGTGCTGGGTCTGGAGCCATCTTGTATATGCAGGTAGCGGCTGGTCAGCTTTTAGCACTTGCTGCATCAGACAGCTGTGACAGAGGGCGTGGGGCTATTTGCTCAACTTAGTTTCATTTTCTGGCACTCAGGCCTCAGAGAAACCTACCTAGCACTGCCCTTCTCATCCTGGTGACCCTCTCACAGTTCCTCCATGAGGCCTCTGAAGAGCATCTGGCTAATCCTAAATCTAAATAAATCTCTGGGCCGAAAACCTTGACCTTGAATTAGCAATTTATTTCTGCTATGCACTTAGGAATCCTAGTAAGTTATCTCAGTATATCAACTTTGACACAGCAATAAAATATCTCAATTTTACCAGTTGGCTGTTTCCTTAGACTGTAAGAATTAATTGGCAAATACCAGAGTCCATGTGAAAATGTGTTCTGTCATTTTAAGTAAAATGGTTCTGGTTTTTCCATTTTCAATAGGTAGTTCGTATTTCTTCCAGAAGTGGAGAGGGGATCACTGAAATGTGGGATAAAATGAAGGAATTTCGGGACTTAATGCTTGCCAGTGGGGAGCTGACTGCCAAACGACAGAAGCAGCGGGAAGTCTGGATGTGGACTCTCATTCAGGAAAGTGTGCTAGAACATTTCAGGACCCATCCCACAGTCCAGGGACAGATTCCTCTCCTGGAAGGAAAAGTTCTCAGTGGGGCCCTGTCCCCGAGACTAGCAGCAGACTTGTTGTTGAAAGCTTTTAAAGCAGAGACTAATGACATTTATCCCGTACAATAATTTTACGTAATTTTTCATGAATTATTTTAATATTAAAAGACAACATGCGTGCTTATATTTTCAGTAATTCTTTTGTGGTGCCCTCAGCCTTGTTAGTGAACCATGCTTGAAAACTCTGAGAATGTTAGATATGGATGGCAAAGGCCAGGCAGTCAGGCAGTATTTATAAGGTACCTGTTGTATGTTATTGACTTTTGTTTCTTTCTATTCTTATACCCTGGCACGTGGCCTGTGGGATAGTTCTCATCAGTCAGGAGCAGAGAAAGCTGAAGACAGTGAAATATTGTGTACCTTAAAATGCTTTCTTTAGTTTTATAGTCTCTGGGAGTTTTGAGAGAAAATGTAAGCAGAAGTCACTACATTTTTGAAGTCTTCCTTGAGGCCAAAATAATGCACAGTGGGTTTCTAAGAGCTGAAAATCATGATTGACACTTAGTGTGCTAGACTATTCCAGGAATTTCTGAAATGGTCATGTACATGTATAACAAAACAGTTGGAATGTGTAGTGATAACTTTAAAATCCACTTGTCTAGACTGGCAGACCCCCTCCCCCATGATAGGTGGGAGAGCCCACAGGGAGCTGGGGAAATCAGCTGCAAGTAATATGGGTCCACTAATCTCCAAGAGTGGGAGCAAACACCCAAAGGACCCAAGTGAGGTCGAACGATTCGGGGTGATTTAGTATGACTATCGTCAAAGGTTTTGCTTCTCTTCCTCCGTTGCCATTTGCCTTCATATTAACATCTTAAAAATCTACTTGATTCTTGATAGCAAGGAGCAAGTCTTGTTCTCTGCAGGAAGCACGGCACAGTGATGGAGAGCATGGGTTCTGGATTCTGACAGTGTGAGCTTTAACTTTAAGCCCAGATCAATCGCTTACTAGCTGTGTAAGTTTGGACAAGTAACCTACCTCTCTAAGTTTCAGTTTTCTCCCTGGTAAAAAGGAATTGACATATAACTTTATACGGTGGGTGAGGATTAAATGAGATAACTCAGGAAGTTTTTGCATCGGGGTGATACGTAGGAAATACTCAAAGGCTGCTTGCTATTATTATTATGTGAAAGTTATGGATACTTGAGGCTGTACAAAGCTTGTATAAGAGTTCAGTTTTCTCCCATTGTCTTATTACTGCCACTATGCTCTTATGATTTTTTATGATTGTCTTTAAACCACCTGCTCTAATTAATTTTTTGATTATATTTTATACTATTTGATGGTAGTTATAATTACATACATTTGAATAAACTTATTTCTAACCATGAAATTTCTCCATTGCACAAAATGCCATCCCAGAAATTTCAGACATCCTCTATACTAAACGCTTTAGGGGATTCTGCACAGTACATCAGCTTTCATCGTTATTTACATGCCTATCTGGAATGAAATTCCTGATATTGTTTTAGTAAACATTCCTTTACATTTTTAAAAATGAGATTTATGTTATTGTCATATCTATATAAATATGAGAGTTAGGTGAAATTTTGAAAGATTATCCAGTCAATTCACCTGATTTCGAAAAGGACCAACATTAAACCGCCCTAGTAGATGAAAAACTGTTTTTAGAAACTTCCCAAGAAGGAATTTCAGCATTTCCCGCAATAAGGGGGTAACAAGCCTGTCATCTGTGTACAGTGCGAGCAGCGGCGGAACAGACGCACGCTGCACTGTAAAGAAGGTGAAGAAATGGTGCCTTTTGTTCACCCAAAATTCACATATGCATTTCTTCTCAGTTCGTACTACTTTTAGATGTTATAAATATAGTCATAAAAAGCATTAGAAACCCTGCCCCCCTTCTCCTCCGTAGGTGGTTGTGATACCATTGGCTGTAACATAGAGACCAATTTCTAAGATATTGTTCATTTTTTATTTCTGTTATTTGCTATACTGGAAACTATGTAATATAGTCAAATATGTGTGGCCTTAAAAAAAATCCATGCAGCCTTTCATGGAGCTCAGCAATGCCATCGTCCCCCCAGTCTGCGATTCCACCATGCTTGACCCCTGACCTAGGTTTCAACTTCAATGCACATAAGTCACACTTCAGCTGTGTCACTAGTATGCCATGTGATTTGGGGCAAGTTACTTCTCCACTATGCACCAGTTTCCTTATCTGAAGCATTAGGATAAGAATACTTTAGAAGGTCGTTGGAATAATTAAATGAGAAATCGTATGCAACATGCTTAGCACTCGATAATTGGTAGGTGTTAGACATATTACACACAGACACTTGTGACCACTTTTGCTCTATAGTACAGACTGGCATCATTTAATTTTAGTTTGGATAAACTACTTAACCTCCCCGTGTCTCAGTTTCCTCATTATTAAATGGGGCTGACAATAATGTCCATCTAGAGTTGTTGAAAGGATGGTTTTAGTTAATGTGCATACAGTACCTAGACATAGTAAGTGCTAAGTAAATATTTAACAGTCATTGCTACCTCTTAGGGTTGTGAGGATTAAATGAGTTTGTCTCTATCTTAGAAGGATAATTCTTTTCTGAAAAAAAAAAAAAGCCTCATAAGTTGACTTAGCCTTAGTGAAAAGCATAATTACCATTAATTTCTGAAGGCAGGTAAAAATGTGCTGTGTTCCATCCTGAGCTCCAGAATTGACTGCAATTACTTGTACAGTTACAGCTGTAATTAACATTCGCTATCACAATACAACCTAGCAAGGAATTTCCCCTTCACGATCACTCTGCGGTATGGCTCTTTACCTCTTTCCCTAAGCTCTTGTAGCGATTACCCAGCAATACACTGAAAAGAAAAGGTAATGAGCAACATGCATATATCCCCAGTCTTTATGTAATTCAGCCTTTAATGAAGAAAAATAGGAGAAATCAATGAAAACAAATTCTAATATTGCACTCACCCAGTAGATTGCCAGTGTAGATGTCATGACGCTGACGCCAAAAACTAGTCAACTACAAGGACTTCGAGAAGAAAGGCAGCTCCTGTGATCTGTGGATTTGTGCAGATGGCGGAGGAATCCACCTGGGGTTTCATAGGCATGGATCTTCCTAAGTCAAGTTTTATAAATGCCTCATTAAGTTGAATTCTCATCATCTAAGGGGGCATATCTGGGGACACTAATGTAACTCTTATAGAATGTTATAGTGGTGGCTGGTACCCTACTCTCTAAATGTTAGCACTGTTATTTGGGTAAGACTAAGAAAATGACAAATAAGTAGAAAATTTTCATAAAAAAAAAAAAAACAATTAGAGATTTTACCCTATTTGTTTTTCTTTGCTTCTACTATAGTGTTCTGGTTTGTTGGTTACTAAATTTATGAACTTTTTTTAACTCACTTGATATAAATCTTGGTGATCATTCCTGCCCTATGAGGTTTCTGTAAATTCACTTTTTTTGTCATTAGTGATATGTTTGATAATAAACAGAGTGGCACAAAGGCAGTTAATAAAATATTGAATTTTTTTTTTCAGGGGAAAAAAAATGCTACGTAAAATGTAGATGATGCTAATGAGAGTTAAAGTATATTAATATTTACCTGAAAATTCGATGCATAAAAGTAATCTTGGGGTAATTTATTTTGTTTAGAGACCTCAGCTTGATGGAAAGTGGTGAGGGCACATATAAGTCAGGAAACTATTCTACACCCAGCGATTCTAAATGCTTAATCTCAGTGTTGCTTTTAACTAACACAGGATGTCATGTGACTTCATCCTCAAAGCTCTGTAACATCCACCTGGCCAATCCTAAAGTTAGAATTCTGTAGAGAGATATTTTAGGATGACAATAAAGCCATTTAGCAGACTAATAATACTATGTGCTGCTCAATGTATCACATTTAGGATCAACTCTTTTCTCATGAGTACAGTTACACCCAAAATTTGCTGACTTGAAGTTCCGTCACATCATGCAGGATCTCAGTCCCCTAAAAAGTCCTCTCTCCAAGTATTTTTGGAAGTCCCAGAGGTTCCTCACCGATTCACAAATGAGCTCACAATCCTGGACACAGCTTGCTCCTGCCAGGCTTCTCTGAGGCATTCACTGTTTTAGCCGCTGCCACTGCCGTTCCTGCAGGAGTATGCTACACTGCTTATATGACCCCCAAACTGTGAAACTCTTTTAAATTGCAAAATAGTGTTCCCAGAGCACAGGATCCTTACCTCTCTCCCTGTAGGGGCTAGTCCATCAGGCTGGGGTAGAACTAAATACCATGCCATCTTATGCTTAGCTCTCCTGTTTCTAACCCCCTAAGCAATCTCTGCTGATCCTCCCACACACACACACAAGCCCCCTTTGCAGTGTCTACTGACTTCTGCAAAAGATGCCTGAGTAGTTGGCATGCCCTCCTTTTCTGGCAGATCAGCCGTAGATTGAGTCATGGTTTCTCAGCTTCACGTACGTATGATTGCTAATTCCTTCTTTTATACGTTGAATGTTAAAAATACTATTTTCCAAGTGGCTCAAAGCACTTTATGACTTTCATACTTTCTATAAGATAGTTCAGTGACAGATATTGTCTTCATTTATAGATACCTGTAGTATTGAATGGTTAAGGGATTTGTACATGATCTAGATGGTAAGGTACTCAAGTGTTTTATCTTTAGGGCCTTTCTTCTGTAACCTGCTATCTTAGATTTTGCTCTTTTGGAGAATGGTGCCTCCAGGTATTTTTTTACAGTAAACTTTTCTGCTTATGTTTGAAATATTTGAAGATAATATTTTAGACATTAGAAACCAAAACAAAACTTAATATCAGCTTGTATATTAGCCAGGAATAACAGAAATAACAGAAACCCTCCAGCCTGGACAAAAAGAAATTTACTGGTTCACCTAATCATTCAGGGAGAAAGGCAGGAGTGCAGGAAGATTTGGGGACACAAATGATGCTAGGATTCACCGTGTCTCATCGCTTCCTGTGTATTGACTTCATTCTCCCAGCTTCCTCCACATAGCTGGAGACGTGGCAGCCAGCAGCCCTTGGGTCCAGGCGAGGGTCTTCCCCTGCCTCCACAGATCTAATTCCCAACATCTCGGGGAAGCCCTCAGGTTGGCCTGCCTGAAAGGTCAAAGGTCTCTCCACGGCCAGTGGTGTGGAGTAATATGATTGACTGGAAACACTTGGAGTTGAGGGAAGACCAGTTCTCTAAAATAAGTGGGTCGTTAGTCACGAATAAAGTAGGGTGCCAGACAGAATAAACAAATGTCTACTGCAGATGCTTTAGTCTGTTTTGGACTAAGGTGAGATATAAATAAGTGTTACTGATATGCTATATTAAAAGATGTGAGCTTCATGAAAAATATTATTAACCTAATTATTGATAATATACCACCAAAATACATAGTTTTATATAGTCATGAAGGGCCTTCCTAGCCGCAATTTTGTCTCGTTATATTACAGCTCTAGTTCCCACTTTAAGACGACATAGTTTCTCGTGTCCCAGTTTCCAGTTCCTGATAGAAATATGACATGGCCTGTTCATCTTTTGGAGGCAATGGGGTCACCAAGGGAAATCTATGGATGGGCTGCCTGGAATCACTTGCCCACCTCAGTCTGTGCTCAGGAGCTGGATAAAGTATAAATACGGTTTCTTCTTCAGCAATAACAGTTTGTAAGGCACTGTTTCTTCTAGTTTGTGGAGGAGCAGGCAGTGAAACATACACTTTATACAAGTTTAGGACAAATTATTAGGTGGGCAGGTGGATTTCCGAGGGGTGAAGTGATTTGCTTAAGCAGCCTCAAACCTCCCTCTCCTAACTCTCCTCAGTGATCTGTTACATGCATTAGAAACAAGCTGTTAAGGAAAGTGTTTTGCCTGTTAACCATATTTAAATTATTTCTGCTCTTCCTTAGAAGGTTATCCATCAGTTTAATTCCAGAAATGGCATTATTTACTAGAGATCTGCTACCTTTCTTTGGGATAAGAATTTGAGAAATCATACCACCTCTTGATAAAACCAGTGATGTTGCTGGTTCCAGAAGCTTTCTTCCTACTAGCTCGTCACTTGGCACACTTAGAATAATAGAGGATAGAGACACCATGTTACTGAGTGAATCCCAGAACGTTTAATTGCCTATATAGTATCCACCATACATCATCATCATTATGATCTGAATTAGATTCACTTAAAAGGGTACGCGGTAGTCCTAATCCCCAGTGTCTCAGAATGTGATCTGATTTGGGAGTAAGTTTGTTGCAGATGTGGTTAGCTAAGATGAGGTCGTGTTAGACTTAGTTGGGCCCTAATCCAATATGACCGATGTCCATATATGAAGACAGTCACGTGAGGACAGAGGACAGGGAGCACACTGTATGATGACGCAGGCAAGGAGTGGAGGGATACAGCTGCAAGCCAATGAAACAAAGATTGCTGGAACACCACTAAAATCTAGAAAGAGGTGAGGAAGGATTCGCCCACAGGTTTCAGAGGGAGCATGTCCCTGCTGATACCTTGCTTTCAGACTTCTGGCCTCCAGAACTGTAAGGCAATAAATTTCTGTTGTTTTAAGTCACCCAGTGTGTGATGCTTTATTATAGTAGTATAGCAGCCCTAGGAAAATAATATAGTTGTCAACCCCCTGAGCCTGACTCAGAGAGGGAAATTCTACAAAGATTTTTATTACACTCCTTCCTACCCCAAATGAGAATATATCCTTTGACTTCTCAATTCTGCCTTCGCTCAGTACCCAGAAAACCCATAAAACAAAAGGAACACGCGATTCCTCGTGTTTCTCTTGACAAGGCATCCTGCTTCTGTTGCTATTTCACAATGCAGTATTGGGCTTTGGCTCTCCCAAAGGACCAAAATTTTAGAAGTCTGGGAGGCTGAGTTCCTGTAAGAGGGATTCAGGAAATTACAGAGACATTCTAAAGCAATTAGCCACGAGCAACAGAAAAGCCATTATGAAATGTCTGACCACTCCAGGCTTTTCTGCCTGGAGGGGACACTGTGTGATACCCACAAGAGAGTGCAAGATGGATAGAGAATATAAAAAATGTTCTGCTGTTATAAAACTCACTCTGATTTATTCGACTTTTTGTAATGTGCATTAAGCTTCTCTATCATCAAGCCCTTTCATACGGTATTTGCCATAGGAATTTTTAGCTCAAAATAATTTGCTGAGAAGTTGTAGCAAGGATTTGTATCTAAAAATAACAGAAGTTACCTCATTGTACATGGTATACCTACTTTCCAATGTGTAGAAAGCATACCCAGTTAGATTTATATTCTGTTTGTACTGCCTTTTTAACACAGTTCCCTATTTAAATACTCTTGATTAGTGCACAAATCATACCTGGGTTAGTAGGAAAAGTGCCATAGGTATAGTTTATATCATTATATTTGTAGGGAGTAGACCAATATGGCACGAAGCAATAAATGGCGTTGTCCAGTGACCCAGAGTAGACACACAATAAATATCTATGGAATGAATGGATGAATGAACAATCCATAACAATGAATGGCAAATCAAAGGGCAGGAATATATCAAATTAATCCAGTTCTCTATTTACCCTAAAATTGCATTTGTCAGGATACCCACATTTCTGTAGGACAAAATACTATGTGTCTCTCTAAGCTCAAAGCACAACTCAGTATAATCCCAGAAATGCAGAAACAGGCATATAAATACTTGTACACATTTTAAATCTGCCGTACAGATTTATCTAAAGGAGGTGGGGCTGAGTATTAACCTTGATTGTTCCAGGGTAGTGTGTTCCCAGGTCTTGGGCCTGTTTCTCCTGTGCACCCCTAACCGTGCAGACAAGATTCAGTAGCAAAATGGAACAGAGCTTGGATTCATACTTGACAAAGCCAACAACATGGGAAGTAAACTTTCCTGTTGCCCAGAAAGCCAGCGAAGAATCTGTCAATTAAATCCTAAGAGGATTTGTCTTCTGGTCTTTGTTCACCAACATACATGCATTAACTGATCATTTGAGCCATGACCTTCCAGGTAGATTCAACTGTTGAAAGCTCTGAGGAGTTCATCTATTATTGGTCTTCAAGCATTTAGAAACTGTAATCCACTACGATTAATTTCCTTTTAACAAAGAATTTTTTTAGAATCCCAGTTAGGAAATATGCATGAGCAATAATTTCTAGAATTTCTCTTCTTAGCTTAGAAATCTTCTAGGGTTGTGAGGGTTTTGTATGTTAGTATTTACAATAAGACTAATTCTTTGGCCTTTCTCTACAGGGCACATTTATTAGGTCAACAATTAGAAACATCTTTGATTATGAAATTCAGTAACATACAGGTTGTTGGGGGCTGCTTTTGGACTGGACTAATAAGAAGGGGAGTAGTTAGCAAGGCTGGGACCAGAGAAGAAGGGGGCATTGGCAGAGGTGGGTGGGGAAAGTAGATATGGAGAGTAAAGCGAGTTGAAGATGTGGTTTTCAGTAGACCCCAGAGCCCAGAGTCTGTAGCCACACCAGCTGAGTTTCTACTCCAGTTCTACCGTCACGTTGGGCAAACTTTCTGTGGATCAGTTTCCTCATTTGTCAAGCAGGGAGTAACAGTTGTTGTGCGGATTAGATAAATTTATGTATAGGGCTTAGAAAATGTCTAGAACATATAAGTATTTGTTTCTATTGTCACCAATTTATTATAATCATCATCATCATCATCATCATCATCATAATTTACATGAGACTCTCCCAAGACTGAAGTTACTTAAGCAAGAATAAAACTTTGAAGTACCTTTTAGGACATTCTTCTCAATGACTTCTGATTATCCTAATAATGTTTTCTGTGTAAGACTAAGTGTTGTACAAGCAGAATTGTACCATGATGGCTAATTTTGTAGTGCAGGGAAGATGGGCTCACTTAGCTTGTGACTCTGCTTCCCCATCTCTCTTGAGTGAACCGAAGAAATCACCTATTACCATATGCTGTTATCCCAAGAGGTACCTATGTGAAATCTAGAAAGCCTTGCCCATTATTATGGTTCATTTTTAATTTCAGTTGTTATGAGTCTTGGTTGTTTTGTTCACGTGTGCGTGTGATACAATTTGTGGATTATCTCCTATGGGTACCTATGAATTCACAGGGTTTCCTTTGAAAATGGCAACCATTAACTTTTTCCACTTTGGGATCTACTATATACCTGATCTTTTCTTGTTCCTATTTCCTTGTTCCCCACCCAACACACATACACACACATGAAAAAGCTGTATGCCTTTTTCTCTCCCTGCCCCTGATTACTGGGCCCAGAACAAGAGGGAAGGTTTAAGAAGCATCGTATTTGACTCTTAGCTCTTTGTCCTAGAGTTGTTGTTTTTCGTTTGCTTGCTTGCTTGTTTGTTTGTTTGTTTAAAGTATAGACTCCAGAGAAGTGGAAGCGAAAAATAATTGTGAACCTAAAAGAGATTCTTTGCAAGATTTGGGAGATTGGTTATATATGAATGCACTCCTTTTTTTTTTTTTTTTTTTTTAGTTTTTGTAAGGAAACACCTTGGACCTGATTATATTATATATATTCATTTTTAAAAGTTTAAAATATAAAGGAATGTAAAATATAACAATTACATGTAATCCTTCTATTCAGCTATAGTGTTAACATTTTTTATGTATAGCCCAGTAGGCCTTTTCTTATACATATATACACATATACTTTTTGTTAAACAAATTTGGAATCAAAGTGTATACACTATTTGAAATCACTTTGTTTTCAAACAGTAAACATAATGAAAAATAAAGTTCGAGAAAGAAAGAAAAAAGGTCCTTCCTTTTAGGCTTCTCCTCACTAATTTTATCAATTTCCTTTTCCTGTTCCTTTGCACTTTTCCCTCCCTTTATTTCTATCTCGTCCTGCTGCAACTGGTTCCTAATTTCCTGTGTCCTTTAAACCATGTACCACACAGTTTTTGATAAGTAAGCTACTAAAAATTTCCAAATTACACAGTGGGTAAGCACGAAGAAATTATTCCAAGATCAAGGACTAAGAGTTAATATTATTATAACTGACAGACTCAAAAAGTTATTAACTATAACACATTATGGGCGCTCAATCAGCTGTTGGCCGCACTTACCCAAATATCAGAATTTGGCTCCTTCAGCAGACAGATTCTTGATGAGATGGAAACTTCAGCTTCATATGGGGTCGTTTTTCTCAAGGGAATTCTGCTTTTTTTTTTTGCCTTTTATATTGCTTGGTTTCTTCCTGGGTTTCATCTTGGAATGGCATCAGTAAGTTTCTTCCTTCACTGAATACAACCTGACATATCTAGTCTATGGTGACAGCAATCTAAATAGTGGTTACCTGTGTGTGTCTGTGTGTGTGTACGTGCTGTTTTGAGTGAAAGGAACAAGAGTGATGCACCTGGGTAATGGTTACATGGAAGTACACATATATAAAGTATATTTGTGTACTTTACTGTTTGATGTTGCATCTCAATTGAAAAAAAAATCTCTTTGAACCACCCTCTTACCAGTCTGTCAGTGATTTAGGCTGGAGATCTAGTCAAGATCTAGTAAATTGCAGAGACTACAGATTGTCCATCGTCTTAGCTCTGGAGATCCTTGGCTTTTCGGTCTCGAACTGTTCCATAGAACAGCAATACCCAGACATGCTCCCCACCCTACAGAAGGAGTTTTGTGGTCAAATACATTTCGGGAATGCTGAACTATCTAGGCCCCTTTGAAAGATTCACAGTGCATATTGACATATTAAAGGCTCTAAGTCCTACAACAAAGAAACATATTTATCTTAACTTGTCTGAAATTTACTTAGCCCTGAGACTCCCTTAATTAACATCTATTAATACCTCATTAAGCCTGTTCAAAGCCTGCCTCCCCCTTCCCCCATTAGGTGATATGTACCTTCTGGTTTTATTGTGTATGTGGTCACTCAGGAAGGAAGCTTCTATTTTTGCTAAATTGCACTCACAATCCAGAGTTCATTGTCAAGGTACTTTGGTTAGGTTTTTTCCTTCACATTTAACATACCAGACTGAACCACATAACTTGCCATTATCCAGTTACAAAGGGAAGTTTGTAGAGCAGACTCGACATGAAAGCCACATCAGACATATGAGCACTGAATACGAGTGTCCAAGGGAAGTAATGAAGCATCTGATAAAATGAGAACAAAGAATAAGTGTGAGGTCCTTTAGAATTCTAGGATTTTATAGATTAAATACTTACAATAAATTCAATTAGTCTGTTGTACGTGTTCTCTTAATTTGAAGTCCAGCTTATTTTCAACAGACTAGTTCAACATCTGACAGACTGATGAACTAAGCTATAATTCCATCTAAACCCAACATTAGACATTTTCACTTGAATTGTTAAGTGTTATTACTCTTGGATCTTGAGGTTATAATTGTTAAAATGATATCCTAATTGTTAGGGGAGAAGAAATAAGAATATAAAGGACAGGAATGCAATAATAAAGTAACATATCATAATTTATTTTTCAGAGCTTATTTTTTTATAAATTATAGACTCCTACCCAATCTAAGAAGAAAATTTTAAATGTTTTCTGCAAATAGTCTTTCACAATCTTTTCTACTTTTCTGTCTCAAAGTAATATATATTGCTAGCAGAGATTTCTTTAAAACCACCGTTTTTGCTAGAATGGCTAAAGGTTTAAGCATATAAGCAGTTGCTACCTGACATTGGGTGGGCCATAAAGAGTTGGGCAGTTTTCACTCCCCTCCTTTACCCTTTTTATCCATCTTCTTATCACTTCTAGATTTCTCCAAGGAGCCTTCAACTCCATGAGAAAAAGCAGCCAAATCTGCAAACATCTGCCTAATCCTAGGCCAAGGTGCTTATGTTTCAGATTTCAAAGTTTTAAGGAAAGAAACGCCTAAATACTAACAATTATTTGCAAAAAATTTTTTCTCTAGGAAACATACCCAATAACGTGTCAGCCTCATAGTAACAGACTGTTTAAATTCAGCTTCTGGAGCAGTACTCCCAGTATTCAGAGACTAATTATATCAGAATCATGGAATGATATAAATATATATGTTGATTTCTGGGCTTTTCCTCACACCTATAGTCTGTGAAGGTAGGGCTCAGTCCTCTGCGTATTTAACCTGTCCCATAGGTGTTGATCCGATTACATATGGGGATTCCTTTTTTAATGCTGACGATGGATTCACTTATAGAGTTGCTGATGAAGGTGAGGCACGACATCTGTATTTATAAGGAATTCCACAGGTTATGTGAATGAGTGCATGAGTTGAGAACCACTGTGCTAAGAGTTGATTAAAGAAAGAAGGAAGGTTGAAAGATCTATGTCTGTTTGCCACTGGATTGTATGTTAATGTGGAGAAAGATAGGCAAACATATTAACCAGAATTAGAGTAGTTATTAATGAAGGATGGAGGAAATTATGTGACTAGACTGAATGCTATGACTTCTCAGCCTAAAAAAGGTTCACGGTGACATTTTGATGACCTTAATTCTTAACCCTGGCCGCTCTTTGGAATCCTCCAAGATCGAGCTTTTAAAAAAATGCCAGTGTCTGGGCCCTCCTCCAGAACAATTAAATCGGACTCTGTGGGTGGGGGCAGGGAGTGGTGAGGCTGGAGCTGCTGCTTATTTTAACAGCTCCTGGGCCAGCAATGGTGTGCAGCCAGCTGAAGAACCATTGATTGCTCTATGACATATGAGAAGCTGTTTGAGTCACCTGCTATTGTTGACATCAGAAGCAGTTCGCGTTTGCCTCCAGACCCTTGGAGGCCAGTCTTGAGAAGAAATGAATGCCTGGCACTGTCCTATTATCTCTTTTCCCACCTCTTAAACCACCATCATTAGGATTCACTATTTTATTTATAAAGGCAGTTGCCACCTGCTTTCGTGACATAATTTGTAGTGGTATATTGCTTAGAACAAACGCCAGAAAAGTATGTAACTTATGAATTCGCTAGTTAAAATTGGGGGGAGGGAATGGGGGGGTCGTATTTATGGAACCCTGTGATCTGTTGCTTGGCAACTTTGAGAGTTGAGCGTCTGCATTCTGTGAACTGTCAGAGTTACAAAGTTAGGTGAGCCCAGCCGATTACTTCTTGCTACTTAAAGGAAATTAATTCTGCATTATGCAACGGACTTGAAAAGTGGTCATTCAGAGCAGGCCATCCATAGCTATGTCACACTTCTTCTACTTGACTCCAGAAATTCTTCTGCCCTTTAGCCCTCTGACTTCTGAAGAGTTTGATCTGATCAGACGCAAGGCTGGAAATTCTTGGCAGAATGAAGCGAGATGGTCAGATTCTTCTGTAACAACGTACGCAGGCAGTTACCGGAAAAAACAACTGGATGAGTCCACATGCAGCCGATTTAAAGCAGGAGAGCATTGGCCTGAGTGTCACCAGTAAGATTTCTTTGTACTTTGCACCTGGGTATGTCACTATAAATAGACAAGAATGCTATTAGAAGAAAGAGGGCATTGTAAACCCTGAGAGACTTCCTAGGCTTTAATTCTGCATATTTTCCTGTATAAATGTCAGTGGGAAGAAGAGCTAAATGTCAGTTATCAGCCGAAATTATGATTGTCTTCTCTATTTAGTGCTCGTAAGTTTTGTATATTAATTATAATACTCTTGAAAAGATAAAAATGTGCCGAGCATTTGATTAAAAACGTAGATTATTTTTTCGTTCTCTGCTCAGCAAAGAGGTGCTCCTTAAGCGTTTCACTTTGCTTCTTGTCTAGTTTTTTCCACTTTTTGTGAAAAATTCCCTTAGAGCAGGAAGAAAGTCAGCTAAATCCTCTACTCCCCCCTTTTGCGTTGTCTGTCGATGAGTGCTTGCTGTAAGCCAAGCCCTATGATAGGCTCACAGAAAAAAAAATAATAATTTCAGTTTAATGTGGTAATGGAAACCATAGAAACAAGTAATCAGCACCAGGCGGGGAGATGCTATCAGCATCCGTGGTGGCGTAACGGACATTGGAAGGAAGATCTCAGCGAAGCAGGTTTCCTGAGCTGGTTTAGAAGGTGGGGAAAGGACAGGAGAGCCACACGGAGGAGAGAGGAAGCTCAAGGGAAAAAGCACTTAATCCCAAGAATTATCAGAGAACTACAGAAAGAATAAGAGGAGATGTGAAAAATACGAGGACTCGTTATGAAAGATGTCCCTCTATATATTAATGGTCAAATATCTTGTCCAAGTTCTGGAAATCTATTTGAAAAACAATTGGATTATTGACTCCAACTTGAGATGTAAGAAATAACTCAAATTCGACCCTAACAAGTATGAGGTATATTGCCTTCTGGGGCTTTCCAAATGACCAAATCAATGCTTAAAGCCAAAACGCCTCAAGTACTTTCCGATTGGATGCCTTGTCTGGTTTGTTCCAACAAACTACAGTCTCTGGGTTTTTAATAGTTCTCAAGTATGTTGACACTTGAAATAATTTTGGGAGTTCCTTTGCTAATTCTGTGAATTTCAAGGTACCTGTTGGCCAGAGAGGGACATCTTCATCACTGCTGAAGACCTGTCTGAAAACTCTTTGAGAGCCAGTATCCAAATATATCCACTTCTCAGAGTGGAAAAACGTTAATAACTGGGAAAAATGCAGAAAGGCAACATCTGGTGAATATGTACAGAACTTTGTACTTGTTTTCTATTGAGAGTGTATGGTCATTACGTGAATCATTTCCACCAAGGCAAACCACAGAAGAGCACCAGCCTGTGAGGCTGTTTGTTTTTTGGAACCTCAGAAATGTAAATCTATCCTTTGCACAACTATTGCTTATTCTGTTGTAGGCTAAGAAGCAGCAAGGGTTACAAATGAAGATGAAGGGCAGATTTAGCTCATTTTGAAAGTACTGGTTATATTTTAAATATGCTTTTGTTTTTCATCTTCTTCTTGGTTAATTTTAGCCCCAAGGACAAATGTCTTAAGTTCTGAGCAAAAGCTGTTTGGTTAAAATTTTGTAAGAGTATAAAGAGACTTTTTACGTTGTTATAAAATTAAAACAATTTGCAGGGATTATTGAGAAAACATGAAATGACCAATCATTGAAAATGTGTCAAGTCAGGAAAATGTTAAAGTATACAAAGCATAATACTTTTTACTCACCTTATTTATTCACCATATACATTGAATTCCCATATTGTGCAAGGGGGAAGAATGTTGGCATAAGTCTTGATTGTTTGGTTCTGAATCAGTTTTAACAGCAAATATGTAAAGTTCATAAACACGCAAAAAGACCCTGCATTGGGAGAATGGAGATTAGTGTGGTTCAGAACTTAAGTTTTTATGGAATATTGGTATTAATTCCAATTGTCTGCCAAGGTTAAAATAAGGGAAGAGTTGCATTTTGAAATTCTTAAGGCAAAGGTATGGCACAATTATAGATTTTTAAGGCCTGATGCTTTGTTTATTCATTAAATTATTCATTCATTAATCAAATATTTATTAAGACTCTACTCTGAGGAAGGTCTAGGTTAGATGCTGGGGCTACTACAGTGATCCGGACATGTATGGTCCTATCTTCCTGGAGCTTACAGTCTGGTGAGGGGACAGTCACCATGGATGCTTTGAAGGAAACAAATAGAGAACTTTGTTCAAAATGAAGAGAGGCGGCAGTTTCTTAGAAAACTAAACATAGTCTTACAGTAAGATCTGGCAGCCATGCTCCTAGGTATTTCCCTAATTGATTTGTAAGTGTATACAAATCTATACAAAAACCTGCACATGAATGTTTATAGTAGCTTTACTCATAATTGCCAAAACTGGAAGGAACAAAGATGTCCTTCAATAGGTAATAGATAAACCAACTGTGGTACATCTGTACAATAGGATATTATTCACTGATAAAAAGAAATGAGGTATCAAACCACGAAAAGACATGGATGAATCATAGCTCCATATTCCTAAGTGAAAGAAGCCAGTCTGAAAGTATCACATACTATAGGATTTCAATTATATGACATTCCATAAAAGCAAAACTAAGAGAATAAACAGATCAGTAATTGTCAAGGGATGTATGAGGTCAAGTAGGTGAAGCACGGAGATATTTTTTTTATGTCAGTGAATCTATTCTGTATGCTACCATAAGGGTGAATATAAGACATTAGGTTTTTGTCAAAACCCATAGAACTTTACAGAACAAAGGATAAACCTTAATATACATATAAACATATATTATTTATATATTAATATGTTATTATATGTAAATAAATATATTTATTATTTATTAATATTTATATATAAATATATATTTAAACAATTATTTAGGAGATCAGGAGATCCTAAGATAGAATACAAAATATGACAAAGGACTTGTATTATAAATGTATGAAACAACCTCACTGAAGGGGGTGTGGGAATAAGATGCTGATCGAAGTAACTTTGGAAATGAGTGGAGTTTATAAGACTAAAAGGCTAGAGGAACTGTATTCTGGTTGGCAAAGTTTTTTCCTGTAGGAGAGACAGGTGACAATTCTGAGACCACTATGAACAATAAAGTAAATGGATGGTGGATGATGGGAGCCAGGTTTCTTGCTGTTGGAGTGGGAGGTTAAACATAAACAAGGGGAAGAGACCAAAATAATCCATGTGGTAATGGATAAGAATTGGATACATCAGTATGAACTCATATTAGTCTACTATAGACATAGATGTTTACATACAGAAAAATTTACAGGCTTGTGTATATACACAGGCTCGTATGCACATTTATATTATTCTTTGGAAGAAAGTCTGTATGTGCAACCCATATCTGTCTGGACCATCAGCTGAGAGGGCCTACAAGCAATACCTTGTAACAACAACCACACCCAGATTTTGTTTTCTAATACCATTCTCCAATAAAGGAACCAGTGTTTCTTGGAGAAATGGCAATTCTGCAATGGGGCAGGAGATATTCAAGATGAGTCTGGAGCATCTTGTAGTGCCAGAAAGTACGGAAGGGTCAAAAAAAACAAAACAACAACAACTGAGCCAACTGAAAGAGCTTTCAATTGCCAAGCCTGGAAAAAATTGAGCAACAAAATAAAGGAGTAGTAGATTATAGACTAAAGTATAAGATAAATATGAGTCCATATTGTCAAAAATGAAATGCTTGACTAAATACATTAATGAGGTAGAAAGGACCCATGCGGAACATTCATGCAGAACAATTCCAAATAATTTGTGTAGCAAGTTGGTACTCAAGGGGGTGGAACATGACTCACTGCTCTCTAAGTGTGGGCCATGTGTGTGACTTTCTTTCAATGAGTATGGAAAGGGGGAAAAAAGTGACTTTACAGTGGGAAAACCTAACACCACTTCGAGACACCTGATGAGGGTTCATGTCACCATGACAGGCTTTACCCTTGGTAAGAGTATGAAGATGGTACTTTACCTCTGGGATCTTCCTTCCCAAAATACATTACCCTCGTGTAATCATGAGAAAAAACTTACAACCCCCAATTCAGGGACATTCTACAAAATTCCTGATCCTCACTAATCCTCCGCATTGTCAAGGTTATCAAAACAAGAAAAGTTTGAGAAACTGTCACTACTGTGAGGAACCTGTGGAGACATGATGACTCATATAGAATTAATCCTCCAGAAAGGGCAAACTTAGAAAGACCATTAGTACTGAGTGTTGGTGAGGATGTAGAACAAAGAGACATCTCATGTACAGCTGGTGGGAAGGTGCATGGATTTCACTCTAGAAAAACAGTTTGGTCTCATCTTCTAAAGTTGATGCTATGGCTATCCTAAGGCTTAGCAATTCTAACTACCCAGCTAAAAGGCATTTTCACACGTGCACCAAGAGACAAGTGCAAGTAAGTTCATAGCAGCATTTTTCATAAAGACAAAAAACTGAAAACAAGCCAAATACAGAATAAGTACTATTCATCTACAGCAGAATGGATAGGCAGTGGTGTATTTTCATACATCAGGGAATATGAACAAACTCGGGTCATACCCAGTAAGGTCACACACATAATGCTGAGCATTTAGGGCCAGACACACGTGTATACTTCCATTTATATAAAATTAAATTAAAAACAAAAACAAAAACAAAAGCCCAAATCAAACTGTCATGTTTGGGTATGTCTGCTTAGGTGATACAAAATATGAAGAGAAGCAAAGAAGTGATTCCTGTGGAGTCAGGAAACTGCTTTACTGACCACCTGTATGCGAACACCTGCCTTAAACCTGTCAAAAAATAATTACTGGGGTTGCGCTCAGAAATCTGCATTTTCAAACTAATGTCCTCAGCAGATTCAATTGCTGTCATAAGTTAGGAGAAGAAGGGTGCAGGGTGGGCCACCAGCCACTGTCTCAGGGGTGATTGGGACTGGTTTGTTGGCTGAACACATGCACAAGAGCATGTTAGGGCCCTTGAGGCTGACATCAACTCCCCTCTCCTACTTCACACACAGTTTCAGGTCCCTGGGGCTTGGAGACACTGCTTCCCCAGTCAGAGGCCCTAAAACAATAGCCACTGTGTGTTGCATTCAAGAAATTGATGACTCTCTTCATTCTATAGAAGATAACTTGCATTTCCCAGTAAGCCCTGGCTTCTCTCCAAAGAGTGTCACATCTGGATTCAAAGAAACTGAGATATAGATGTGTTTCAGAGGAGAGACGCAGCATCTGCAGGTCCCCGACTTACTCCACTGCTACTAAGTTTTATGGAGAAACAAATATAATTACTGTATTATTTCTTATTCCATTCAGAGCACTTATTTTGAAAACAGCTCCCCAGAGAAAGACTCATAAATCCTATTAAAACAATTATGAACTTAATGTTCGAGCTTTTCATGTACAAAAGTTGAACAATTTTACCCTTTTATGACATCAGGGAACAAACAAATTACTAAAGACAATGAGAAAGTCCAACTTGGGTTGACTTAATGGGAGCATGGGGTTATGACTGGGAGTGTGGAAAGAGAGGGAGAGAAGCAGCAAAAGTTTAAGAAATCAGATGAAAAGACGAGTGAACATCCCTCTAAATTCATAGACTGTGACTTATAAACCTACGAACTTATTGTTTCTTCTCTTGTGTTCTTCAGGATGTCATGGCCAGAATCCTCTGCCTGCGGCCCTGCACTCCGCAAGGCTGGCCCCCACGATGCTCCAGATGTGAAAGGTGAGTGTAGCACCATCGGTTCTGAGCAGAGCCCTCCTGCCAAGGTTGCTGTCTTTATAATTTTTAGGTTTTTGATTGTAGTTCATATGGTTTCCATTTGTCTACCAGAGGCAATGTGTCTTGAGCAAGAAAACGAGCATATTTCACTCTGGATCTATCACTGTTAAAAAAATGACAGTTATTCCAGGGCAAAAATTTTCTTCTTCCAATTAATCCCAGAATATAACTTCTGCTAGAGCTTGGAGCTCTAGATAATGTAATCTGAGCTTTACTGGGTGCATCAAAGAACTAAGAAGAGAAAGCAAAACTATAAACCACCAACTGGTAAACTATATTTGCTAATCCATAACCACTTCCCCGCTGTTTCAGTTAAATTAGGAATAATACCAGTTGCTATAATACACAAATCTCCAAACTCCAGTTGCTTCACAAAATAATTTTTTTTCTTCATATAAAGGATAACTACTCTCTTCATTACAGGCAGAGCCCTTCCACGTGGTCATTAAAGGGCCCTGACTTCCTTCATCTTGGGGTTCCACCATCCCTTTGGATCCCAGAGTCCTTCGTCTCTATCTGGCAGGTGTGGGGGCAGGAAAAGGGGTAGAGAAGGCGCCCCTGCTTTTTGATCACATCAGCTTGGAAATGATGCACACGTCTGTGCTCACGTTCCAGTGGGGAGAAGTAGTCCCGACGCTCCACCTGGATGCCAGGGAGTTCCGAGGTGGATCCCTCCGCTGGCAGCCACTGCCTACTAACAACTACACACACAGAAGGAGGACAGCTGACCATCCTGTCACACACTCTGATTAGGAGGAGGAAACACATTAATAGGCTTTTCTCATATAATATCCATCTCTCAGGGTTGAGTCTTCGAAGGTTTAATAAGACTGATGTAATCTCAAATTAGGATATTTTTAGCATTTTATGAAATTTTCTAGTAATATTTTCTGCTGTAATATTTAAAGGCTTAATATGTATGCATGTGTTGAGAGTGGGGTGGGTGAAAAGAGCTATCCTGCAGCCCTATGGGGTTTTCTTAAATAATGGAGATAAAGATTTTTCACAGCTGCCTGGAATGATCGCTATTCTGCTGGCTTTCCTAATAAAATTTGACTTTATGGGACTAGTACGTTTGAGATGGGTTTTATATGTTCCTCCATGGTTTGTTGAGGCAAGAGAACAAGATAGCTAATCATGTGTGCAAAGACTTTCTTTCTCCCCTTTGCAGTAATGAACATAAAATTGAAACACACTACATAGCTGGGAGACAAATCTGTGCTAGGGGACAGGAAATTAAACAGCCTGATCACATCATTCATAGTAAGCTAAAGTGACAGTGCATCTGATCTGAGTAGCACAAAGTACAATCCTATTATATTTATATGCTATTTGTGTCCTTCAGAATTCTGATTAACCCTGCTAATCACCTGTGGCCTGTGAGAGCCACCCGCCTAGCAGTCCATGGTTGGTGGGTGGGGGTATTTCAAGGGTGGTCACATGAGGAGCAAAAGTAATAATGTACTACTACTCACTGTATGATAGGTCTGATCTGATTTTCCTATCTCCTCTCTTGTTTTTATGGTAAAGTATTGGCGGGAGGAAAGGTATAAGTGTATATATTCATAATGATGACTTCTTAATAGATTTTTCCTGTGTGTGTCATTTTAATTTAACTGATAACTACTCTCTTCATTGAGAGGTGACAGTACATCAAGGCAGAATTATATAATTTGGCCAAATGATAACTTCTCTTCTGCTCCTCTTCAAGTTCCATGTTTAATATTTGGATTATCAATTTTAATTGTGCTAGAAGCCCCTTATGTAGGGAGTCAAAGATTAAATCGTCAATACAAGCCGACTGTATGCATTTGCTCACCACTGGCAGACACTGGTCTGCAGATTGTCTCTTTGTAGAAATGTATGCATTCATATAGATATGCAAATCAGATGGGCTGGGCTTACTTTAAGTGTGATTCACTGTCATTATAGGAGAAAAGTTCTCTAATTCTTCCTCACAACTGCCTTTCAAAGAGTTCAGTCTTATTCGTTCTGCCTACAGTGGTTTTTCTTTTGCATTGCTATTCATTTTCTTTCCAAGTCTTTGATTTGGTTATGGCTTTTCCCTATTATGGCCCCATCGTATGCTCACTTCTCATATTCCAAGAAGAATGAAGCAATAGCTAATAAAAATAAAAATCAAATGTCATAAAACTTCAGTACAGGAAACAGAAATTGTTAAACAATCGAATTGTCTCTCCGTTTACACTCTGCTAAAACAATTCTAGCAAGTTTTGTTCAATTAAAAAGCTTCTCTCAAAAAAAAAAAAAAAAAAAAAAAAAAGCTTCTCTCTGGAGCAGTTTATGAAGAGCAGGGGGAATGCAGACTGTGGCACAGCCGGGCAGCACTCACTCGCTAGTCCCATCCCTTCTCTTGTTCTTAGCGCTGTACCCGTGTCCCACACCTGCATCCCTCTAAGATGAGCAAAGGGTAGTTACGCTTGCAAAGGGTAGACTGGCTCTTTTGCTCTTTCTGTTTCAGGAGATGTAATAGGTCCCAGGGAAGAGGTTGTATGTAGTATGACCACGTCAAAGCCCAGATGTGACAGTATGTATAAGATCCCTAACCACAGATAATCTATTTCAAGTGTCCGCATCAGCAACCTGGAACTGTTTTTTATGTGATGGTATGCCTTTTTCAAGAGTGACAGTGTCTAGGAGAGTATTGACAAGAACCAAATAATATTCTAAGCAACATGAATATGATTTGTCCTGTTACTTTGAGTGTTTTTGTCCATTTTTAACATCTTGTTTTGCTTGTATTCTCTTATTCCCACTTTCATTTCTCTGTGAAGCCTTCTCTAAACCTTGAAAGACTTCTAAAAGCAATAAGAACTCGCCAGACTACCCCATAAGTCATGTCTTCACACAGGGACATCTTAAAGCTTAAACAAGATGATGTCACTTCTCTCTTTCCTGTCACACTTACAATAAAATCCTAATTCCTTACCAAGACCTTTTAGGTCTTGCATGAATATAACCCTGCTTATCTTTCCAGTCTCATTTTGTGCCTTTCTTCCCTTTTGCTCACTCTGTTCCAGTTACAATGCTTGCCTTTAATAACTTAAAAATAGTAAGCCATTCCCTGCCTCAGGACCTTTGCACATGCGTTCTCTTTGCTGGAATGCAATTATCCTAGCTCTGCTGAGCTTTAATCTTCAGTCTTGATTTAAAGGTCACCTCTAAAGAGATATTTTCACTGGCTACCATATTGAAAGTAAGTTCTTCAAACTCTTTCCCCCTTGATTTCTATCTTAATGCCTAGTTTGCTTTCTATATATTATTGTATTTGTTTACTTGTTTATTCTTTCTTTTTCTAGAACATAAGCTTCATGAGAGCAGGAACTTGTCTGTTTTGTCTCTGTTTCTCCAGCACCTGGGACAGAGCTCGGCACAGACCAGATGCCCTGTAACTAACTAACTGTGTGTTGAACAAACACGGACCTGCCTTTGTTGACTTTTTCATCTTCATAACATACTTCCTTATAAAGGCAGTTTCTTATTTATAATTTTTCTCCCAAAGGGGAATTTATATTGTGCTTTTTAAAATTAGAATGTGATGTTCATAGAAGCAACCTTTCAAAAACTTGTGTTTTCAATGGAGTCTTTAGAATCCTATGCAGCAGCACAGAAAACTGTAATGCTTTAAAAACTGAGTGGATAGATGGCATGTGCCCCTGGTGCATATGTGCAGGATTTTAGCTCTGTACTCTCTCTAACTCTCACCCAGGTTCTGTAATGGGCTGAAGGAGATACAGTCAAGTGACCCCTGCATCTGAAACATACACATGCAGTTGTAGAAACAAGTGATGGCAAACGCGACTTGGGGTGAGGAGGAGGAAGGAAATCGAGCAGACTACCTGGTACCTGTGGGACCCAAGCAGGAAAGCACCTTACTTTTCTTAGTAATGTGGGTGCCTTGTGGCTTCCGGACTTCATTAACCTTCCTTCCATCATGTCACAAGAATGTGCCCCCTTGTGCTTTGTTTTGGGATCATTTCCAAAGCTTCTCGCTCCCAGAGGCTGGGAAGCTGAATGGTCAGGGCATGCTTGAATAGAAGGGGCTTTTCCCACAGGTTTTCTAATCTGTCTGAGAAGGGGACAACAGGCCAACCCTGGGATGGAATAATAAAGGGGTAAATGGCAGGCTAATCAGACATCCTACCCCCAGCTTTCCTGGGAGAGGCTCACAGCTCCCTAGTCAAGGTTCCTTCACAGCCAGGCCAGCTTTTCCCAGGCAGAGGCATCAGGGACCTCCCCCTCTCCCAGGGGTCCTCTATTCAGAGGTCCAGGAGTGAGGCCCCGGGGAAGGGTTCTCACCTCCCCCTCAGCGGCCAGGAGGAACCCTGGAATGAAAGCCTCTCCCCACTGCAAACAGAAGCCCAGGCCTCAGCGATCTCTTCCTGCGTGTGATCCTGTGCTTGTCAGCTGAGTGTTTCCACCCCGAGTTCCCTCACTTTCCACCCCCACCACATGCCCTGGGGCTGCTCTCACCCTTTCTCCGCCCTCTCCCCAGCTCCTGGTGCCTGACAGGGGCCGAGTTTCCACTGCCTCCTGGTCCGGGCTCTTGCAGCGGGTTCTGGTGAGGGGAGGAGAGGACGCCTCCGGCTCTGGCGCGCACGTCTTCACTGTCTTCCCCCAGGGCCCGCTGCTTTGCCTAACACTGTTCACCAAGGAAACTGCACCCGCCGGATGGCTGAGGACCAGGAGGGCCAGCTGCCCTTCCCGCCCCTCTCCCTTCACCGTGCAGCATGACAGCCACAGCTGCCCGGGGTGTGCAGCAGAGGGGACAAGGTGACTTAGAACAAGCCTCGTTAGCCACAGGGTTCCCACATTCACTCTTGGTGTGGGCTGTCACAGCAGAGGGACCTACAAATGCTGGCTTTAGTTTGTTTTCTGGCTAATTTGCATGCCTAACTGTGAGAAGTGCACACATTTCTTTTAAACTACAGAAGAAAAAAGCTGACACTAGCCGCCCGTAAATCTAGACAGCCCGATAAGCAGTTTGCCTGAGCCCGAGGTCATCACCACACTGAAAATGACAGATATGCTGGGCGGTTGCCAGCACACCCCGGAGAACTCCAGGATGGGCCCCCAGACCCAGGAATACCAACATCCCCCTCAGATGTTGGGGATTTTGTTTCACTCTCTCTATTTTAAGTCAGGAAACAGTCTAATAAATGGTTAAATGTGTTTGCCAGAAAATATTCAAGTCTAAGGCAACAGTTTCCAAATTCCCCGCAGAGACTGGACACAAGGGAACATCGGCAGCCAAGCCTGTTATTAAGAAGGTCACAAGATGCCATCTGTTACCGTGTGCTCTTTACTGTTCAAGCATAACATCAAGCAGGAGGTGGCTGCAATTGCTTCTGCCTGTGAACTTAAAAGGTAGCACGTTGGTGGGCACTACAGTCACGTTAGTGGGCTTGTGCGAACAAACCGCGTGTCTGCCTACGGGATGGGCCGGGGTCACGCGGGGAGATGATGAGAAGACGAAGCATCGATTTGAGGTCTTTCCTTGGTTATGGCTCAAATGTGATTCACGATGCTGCTGACTGATTTTCCTAATCTTTTTCTGCCTTGTTTTAGCCAACTATAAAATATAATAGCATTCCTTCTTTACCTATAATTGTGAAATTAAGGCAGAGAAATGAATGCTTTGTCTTTTATTCCAAACTTAAATAATTTTTTTTAATCCGTAGAAAAGATGAAGGAATAGTGCGATCAGTATTCACAAACTCTCACTTAGATTCATCAGTTTGAACATTTTGCCATATTTGTTAACATGCAACTTTGTCTCAGTCTCTCTCTATTAATACTTGCATATACTTCTTTGCTGAACTATTGAGAATAAATTACAGGCATCATAACAGTATGTTCTCAAATACTTCAGCCTGTGCCTCCTAAGAGCAAGAATGTTCTTTTACAAAACCATAATACTATTATCACATTTAAGAAACTCAATAGTCATAGAATAAACTTTTTTAAACCTAAGATACAGATCATCAAATGCCTTATTCTTAAAAATCTGTCGGGAAAAGATTTTCTCTGTCATCCATCCCAGTGGTTAGCAGCTCTTTCTTTAAGATACCTCATATTTTTGAGGCAGTTTGAAAAGTCTGATGAAAGCTCTGAGCCCTGTCTTCAGAAAGATATCCACAAAGACACCTTTACAAGCCAACAGTGCACATGTCTAAACTCCCTCCAGGTGTCCATGGACTGTAGGTTAGGTGTTGTTCATCTTTGATCAAAATTCTCCTCTTTCGTGTACATACAATGTAGGACCACAGCACTCAGAAAGGTTAAGAATGGTTTGTCTTCACTTTCCAACATTATGTTTTGTGTTCATGTGGCTTCATTTCCAGAAACTCAAAGTTTCAAGCAACTCAGAGATGGGTAGGTAGGAAATCATATTATTCCCAATCTATGAAAAGGATACCGAATCACAAACACAGCTAAGACTTGTACTATGACATACACCCAGTAGGCGGATTAAATGATTAGAGGACAAAAATACTAGACAAACACTCCCAAACTTGAGTTTCCCTGATTTTGAAAGGGCTGATGCTCACTAACCCACACTTGCTTTCTTAACAACCTACTTTGAAAAACCAAGTACCTGTAGCATTCCAGAGTTGCACAACAGTTAAGGGCCTAATACGTTAAGGTGGAATTTATTCATAGTTACTATCACTGTTATTTTCATCAACAAAATCACCCTATTTGGTTGCGGTTTTAGGACTAGCATGTGGAAGCTGGCAGGTGGATGCACACAAGCAAACTAGGGTAACATTTAATGTCCTTAATTGAAAGGCCAGCTGAAACTGCCAAGGTCAAGTGGCACTGTGGGCTCTATTTTGTCAACTGTGAACTCACAAGGAAAAGAATATTAGCTAACATATGTGAGCTTGTTGATGTTCCTCTCCATAAACAGACTAAAGAAAATGAGAGACATTTCTAGCTCTGTTAGAAAAATGATCAAGTTTGGCCAAGAGATGGACATAAATGTGTAAATCCCTCATGTAGTGGTCTAGCAAAAATTCTAATGCCTCTTTACTCCCTCTAATCCACCAAATGCCTCAATAGTACTTTCTGTAAAACTTTAATATTATCGTATCATATTTACTAATTAATGATTATCTCATAATTCTTGAAAGGAAGGGTGACCAAAAAAAAAAAAAGCTAGTTAGAGCCTTAGGCAGTCCTATGGGATTTATAAGAGTTTTGGAAGGCTAAGGTTTCATAGCCAATGAAATAATCAGAGCTAATTGTGCAAGATAAACTTCTTACCTACCTGCTTTTAGTAAAGGTGTGAAAAGGTGGGTCTTTCTTGAATTTAGCTAAATAATTGTTGAACTCTTTATTTGACTTTAGCTTAAGATATCTTGTTTTAAAAAGTATCAGCATAAAATAGCATAAATAACAGAGTATTTGCCAAAGGCTATTTCTTCTTTCTCTCCTGTCACTCATCCCTAATGACCAGACCCCATCATATTATGCAAACGAGACTCTCTTTTTCTTTATTGATTAATTTTTATTTTTTTAATCAAATTAATTATTTTATTTTTAAAATCAAAGTACACTTGATAACATGATTAGTTATTAGAAAAATGCAAATTCAAATCACAACGAGATATGACTTCACATCCATAAGAATAGCTATAATCACAAAGACAGACAGCGATAAACGTTGGTGAGGATATGGAGAAACTGGAACCTTCATTCACTGGTGGGAATGTAATATGGTACAGCCACTTTGGAAAACACATTGACAGTTTCCTAAAAGTGAAACAAATTTACCATAGGATCCAACAATTCCATATCTAGGTATTTATCCAAGAGAAATGAAAACATATGTCTACACAAAGATTTATGCGTGAATGTTCACTGCAGTGTTATCCATAAGAGCCACATTGGAAATAACCCTTATGTCTGTTGGCTGGTAAGTGGGTAGCACAATATGGTATATTTATACAATGGGATACCACTCATTAATAGAAAGGAAAAAGTACTAAAACAGCTGCCAGATGGACAAACCTCAAAAACATTATGATAAGTAAAAGAAGCCAGACATAAAAGATCACATAAAGTAAAGGCAAATATATAAAAAAGTGGGTTAGTGGTTTTCTGGGACTGGAGGTCAGACAAGAGATTTTCCATAAATGGGCATGAGGGATCTTATTGGGATAATGAAAATGCTCAAATACTAGATTATGTATTATGGTGATGGTTTCATAACTTGATAAATTTACTCAAACTCATTGAACTGTACATTTAAAGTGGGTCGATTTTATGGTATATAAGTTTTACCCCAATAAAATTGTTAAATACACTAGAGCTTCTTCAGACATCTACAATTTATAGCCTTAGAATTTTGGCATGAATTTATTCCTCTGATTCTAAGAGCATAAGCTGTGTATCATAGAAGAATGTTCCAGGCAGAAAAATGTTTACCTCGACTTCTAGTTTCTGATTCTGCATGTAAAGAGCCTGGAAGTCACCACTCTTTCCTAACAGGCAGAAAGCTGAACAGACTGAAAAATCAACAGCTCTTCTTCGATCCTTAAGAGAGGGATGGACACAGGGCCTATCACTGCCCCCCCAAATTGGAGAGACAGACATTCAAATACAGGGCATCTCAGCTTACCCAAGCAGAGACCCAGCAGTGGGAACCACCACAGCAACCAGTGCCAGGGGTGTAATATCTCAATTGTAATTGACAGATTGCGGGAGGCACAAGGTAGACAAGCCTAGGAATTAACTCCAGGGGACCCAGGCATAGATTTACCTTCAGGAGCTTGACCAGGATCCCATAGTAGACATCAGGGGGAAATCCCCTCCGTATTTCTGGCAGAGAGAGAGGAAGAGAAAAGATATTGAAATACTCTGAACACTGTGTTCTTAATAAGGAGAAACTAGTTAACCAGAAATTAGTCTGCCGGGGCGTTATAGCCTAATCGACCCAGAAGGAAGGGAATTACCTGCCTCCGGCCCACCCCACCCACCCTGTTCCACCTAAGCAGGGGAGGAACAACCTCAGAAACACCGGTGAAGTTCACAGTCCAGAGACCTAATCACAGGCCTACTTCAGAAAAACCAGAAAAATAAAGGACATGTGAAACTAACTTATCCTAATAACTCTTTTTATTATAGGCTCATATAAATTCAATGTCTCCTTACGTGTTATCAGTACTGTTTTCTTTTTAAAATAGAATTGAAATGTGTACCATAAAAAATTTTACCCAACTCCCACCAAAAACTCCAGGGTGTTTACTAGGAATTAGCATTTAGTCAGTTTCGTCTTAACCTGACTCTTTCCTGTTGGTCCGATTCTAAAGGGAAATAGTGATATGTGTACAATTGGTTGGTATCGCTTAACTGGAAGTGTAAGAAATTTTACTCTAACACTGGTTTTCCCCTTTTCGTTTGCACGCAGGTCTATTCCCTCACATAACCAGTTCCTTTAAAAAATCACTTGATGTCAAGCACAGAGTGGTAAGTCTGAGCTTTCCCAGCAATCCTTTCCAGGTAGAGAGCCTAAATGACTGCACGCCACTGCTCCCAGGGGAGACATAGCATCAGGCTCCCATGAGCCTCTGGTCACCACATTTTCATCGACTGATCAATACATGAATTTGTTTTATGTGTGTTTCTGTTTAAAGACACCTTATTTAATATATATTGTTGATTCGTTAACATTGAACTTGCAGTCAACAGTGCTGTAACTCATGCCTACATGAAGATGAACACGTGTATTTTTTCCATAAAACACATCAGTCTTCTCGTGCTGAGGGACACTAGACAGCACGTCGGCACTACACGTGGGGGCCATTTTAAACAACGAAATCGCTAACAAAAAGCATAAAAATGCAGAAAACGGGACACTTGTTTACCGTAGGAGAGTCGCAAGAAACAGCAGCAAAGAGTCCTTTTGGTTAGCCTCGACTGAGAACGTGCACCCCTCTGTGCATGACCTTGAATGACCTCAAAAGTGTGAGTGTTGACTTTAGGTTACAAATAAATTTTCGTGAGTAGGCAAATTCACAAATTTGGAATCCATGGAAAATGAAGATTGACAGTTTCATTTCCTTTACACATTTTTCTATTAGTATTTAGCTTTCTTATGATTTGCATAAGCTATTTGCTTATTAGGTTAATATTCTTTTGCCTATCCTATTTTATCAACATTTCCCCCAATTTATCTTTCCATTTTCCTGTTAGTATCTGTTATCACAGTGGCTTTTGGCAGCAGTATCAAAGTGCCTTTTGGATGGGGAGGACAATACTGCCGAAGGAATCTTGTTAAGTTTCTGTTGTTGTGAAGGTGGTCGGTATTTATCTTTCTCTCTCTTTTTCACAGGCACACCAAATTCTGTCTGGTGATTTTTCTCCAGCACCTCCAAATTATGAAAAACCATGTAAGTCCTATCTAAGCTACCACTTTATATCCATGTTCTGCATTTACCTTCATTCGATATTTTCATCCCTTCCAGAGTCTGAGGCCGTTTATGGCCTTTGGCATTTCTGCCTCCTTCCTCCTTGACGCCCCTTGTTACCTCATTGTACCTCTCCCAGCAGTAAGGAGAGTAGGACGCAGAAATAAAAGCAGGAGGAAATCCCACAGGAGACCTCGGCCAGGGCAGCTCTGAAAATGGAGCCAATGTGAGAAGGTCGTGGTGGTGGCAGAGTTTGGGGGTGGGGTGGGGCGAGTAGTGTGTATGTGAGAGATTGGAGCTGTTGATTCAAAAAATGGTTTAGGACTATCCATTCATTTCATTTGTTCATTCTAGTGTAGACTCTGTTTATCACAAGCACTTACATAGTGGCTGTCTGTCTCTTCATGCCAGATGTGAGAATTAAAAAGCCAGCCTTTGAGAAACTGATGAGCTGTAATCGACGAAGGACAGATTACCTGAGACGTGTAAGAATCTTTTCATTTGTCACCCAGCAGTGGCTCCCTGGGGTAGCATCAGTAAGTGTGCGTGGTGTGGCAGTGAGGGTGTCGGCATGTGTGTTTAGAGTTGGTGTGGAAGTAATCCCTAATTTACAAACAAGTGACAAATAGGAAAGTAGACCGTTCTGACAAGCAGGCCTCCTTGAAGCATTACGAACATTTCTTGTCCGGAGCTTTGCAGGTGTTTTGGAAACAAGCCTCGAAAGGGGGTTGGAATTTCTCTTGTACCGTCCAAATTTTCATGAGTGGTATCAGTGATTCACTGGATTCGGCCTCCTGCAGAAAAGGCATTTTGTTTTTAGTCAGTTTGTCCTCCCTTCTGGGGACCCACCCTGGGTGCCTACGTGTCCTGGTCCCACTTTGCTCATGTGGCTGTTCTGTCACTCAACATCTACTGTCCCCGTGGCTGCTGACACGGCCCTCCGGAGCAGGGGCTCTGCCTTGCCTGACCAGACTTTCTCAAAACCCAGTAATTTTTAACAAGATGTTAAGATGGGATTGTTTATGTCCTAAAATTCTAGAGAATGAGTTGAAAGTATTAAAACTGCTTTCTGCACACACACCATGCTGACTTCACCTTATTAATACAAATGTTACAACTATTTTTGCTCTCCTATTGCTTTTGTTTATTAATATTTCTCTAAATTGACCCAAAACAACAACTGAGACTCACCTTAAGTAATTATATTTGCAATACTGTGGGTTGGGTATGTTAGCTATGTGAATTAGGAAAAAAAAAATCTGACTTAAAATAAAAA
>CM053512.1:12867380-12891871 GCA_028627145.1 Eidolon dupreanum
GGTGCCAAGCGATCCCACTGCCAGTGTGCGCAGCTGTTCTGGGGAACAGTTAGTTGCCTTTCTCTCTGAGGTGCTTCCCCGGCCCCCTCCCCTAAAGTGAATTCTCTATGTCACAGCAGCCTTTTTTAAGTCAACAACTGCCAACAAATTAGTGATCATTGCATTCTAGTCTTGTTTTTAGGGTGCGACCACAGACAAAGTATACACCTCCCCACACCACACAATTCATACAGGGCACTTTTTTTTTTTTTGGAAATATTGGGCCTAGAATTCTGACCAAAAAGTAAATTGTGACTGTTTATTAAATAAGGCAAAATTTTAATTTGTTTTTATAGATGCTATATTTTGGTGGAAGAGAACAAGCACTGAGATGTAAAACATGCCAATTCTTGCACTGGTGTCAAGTAGGGACTGAATGAAATTTACAACCATCATTAACAGTATTTTCACTTTAAAGTGATCTGTTTGGTGTCTAATGCCTTTGGTAATCAACTTCTAAGTATTTATATTTCTGAGCCCTATTTTCAAGAGGTTCATGATGTTAAACTGAAAGCAGAGAAAGTTATCACACCCAGCAATGTCGGGACTAAAGGAATGGTTGGGAAGATGGACAAGACTCTGTGGCTAAAGGGTGGTCAGGGGGCAGCAGAGAAGCAGTGGGTGATCTAGTTAGTGGCTCCAGGACTCCTTGCCTTTTCTTTTCTCTCCTGCTGATTCATCTGGCCCTCCTGACAGAGACAGGATAGATGAACTAGGAAGATTAAAGCAGGTGGAAGAAAATTCAGGAACAATCCCAGCTCTGGCTCATGAATGATGTCTGGCCATTTCATTCCCAGTTTTGTGCAAAAAAATAAAAAATAAAAAAACAAATAACCTTTGCGGTGGGGCGAGTCCTAACATCCAGGCCATTTTTCTCCAGCTTCCGGAATACTATAATTCTGCAAGCAAGGCTGGCTCATCCGAAGACTCAGATGCTGATCAATACTACGTTTATAGTCTGGGAGGACCGTTAGAGTCATTTAGCTGAGTCGGAAAACGAAGCCACAAAGCTGGAGGCCTGGAGTTCGCTTAATTAACGACTTTGAGGTATGAGAAGGCCCGGGAATCTGTGGACTTTGACAGGCTGGCTTTCTTGGACACTTCCCTGGGCTTCAAACGCCTTCATCCTTCAACTTTTGTTCTCTTTAATTGGAAGCGGGGACAGAAGTTATCGTTATAATTATTTATTAAATTTTTCTTTAAAATAAATACTTGGAACCACACGTCTCTGCAAGAATCACAGAAATGGTGGTGTGTCCCCGACAGCTGTGGGCTCCAGAGTCAAAGAGTCAGTCTCTTCCATCTGGGAGTCCGGCCGGGGCGGGGCGCAGCGCAAGGGCGTGAGAAAGACTTTTTTGTCTTCAGAGCGATGGTCCCGCGCATCGCTGGCCAGGTTGCCCTCCGCCCGAGGCGCCGCCGGGAAGCAAATTGGCCCTGGCCATCTGGCAGGCGGGGGGAGGGCGGGGGGTGACACGAGTCGCGGCTGGAGCGGGAGCTTAGGGACAGGAAAGTCGCGGCCTTTCACGCCTCATCTCTCCTGGGAGGGGCCCTGAGTCCCTCAGGCCCCGCCCAAGACCCGCCCCTCCCACGGCCCCGCCCCTGCCCTGGTCTTCCTCTCCCCCTTCCCTGCTCGGTTCTCCTCCCCGCTTCCCTGCAGGTCCCTTTCCTTCTCACTCCAAGATCCTCCCCCTCTCGCGTGCACAGCCCGCCTCCTCTCCCTGCTCTTCCCTCTGCATCCCTTCTTCCCCTACCTTCCCCCTCCCACGATCCACTCCCCCCACCTTCCGCCCCGCCCGTGCGCG
The DNA here is from genome assembly GCA_028627145.1 of Eidolon dupreanum. Classification (NCBI taxonomy): domain Eukaryota; kingdom Metazoa; phylum Chordata; class Mammalia; order Chiroptera; family Pteropodidae; genus Eidolon; species Eidolon dupreanum. Next base: position 12,869,222 of record CM053512.1, read on the forward strand.
CGCGCTGCGGGGCGGGCTCTGGCGCGCAGACCCGGTGCGCCGGGGGGACCCCGCCGCGGTCCCCGGCTGCGCAGGGCCCCAGCAGCTGCTCGTCCTAGGAGAAGAGGCAGGACCACGTGTGGTCACGAAAGTAGCCGCCTCCAGCCCCTTCTTGCTCCCCACCCCTGCCCAGCCGCCCGCCGCTCCCTGCTCCATTTACTCTCGTTTACCAAGACTGACCTTTTTATGGTTTCTGTTGAATCGAAAAGGTAATTAAAAGTAACATCATCATCCTCCCTCAGCACAGGGGGTGGGGGAGGTGGAAAACCCTGCTAGTGGTTACTTTTGTTCTTTAGCCCAGGTTAGGCTAAATACATCCCTAGCAAGCCATCTGGTCTCATTCCCGAGATCCCTTCGTATGGTTTCCATTAAGCTCGCCAAACCGTGCATTGAAAATGCAGCCCTGGAGCCACTCCGGGCTTTAGCCCCGGCCAGTCTCAGCTAGAGATGCTCAGGCCTCTTTTAAAAGTTCAGAGTCTAGTACCCGGCGGTCCTGGCCTTATGCTTGTAATGAATATGGTTTACTACAAGAAATTTCTCCGTGTTAATGATTGTTATTCACTCATGCAGGATGTTTTTTAAAACTGTATGTAAGGCGTAACTTATTAGAATTCTGTTTCAGTTCTTAAAAAATCTATGTTAACAGCTTTGCAGATGATTTCGCAAAATAACCTGGCCACAGAAATTCAATTTGACCACCACATTTGCGTGCTTGGGTCTATACCTCTCTGCTTGCTGTCCCCCATTCCTTTAACCGCCCCCCCCCCACCTTACCCCAAAGGCAAGAAACAAATGTGAGCCTGTGGGAAAATATTTCCTTACTCTTGGGTTGGGGTTTGTGGTCCAAGGTTCTTAGAATCATAGAGTGCTATAACTGGAAAGTTCCTCAGAATTCATCAAAAATGAGTCTGTCCATTAATTGAGGAGACTCAGAAAGTTTGGGGCTTAGGGGAGGTCACATGGCTTATGAGAAGGACTAACTCTTTCAGTGCTGTGGTCTAAACATCAAATGTTCCATCATACACAGCAACAAGGAAGGTTGATCACACTCAGTTCTGTTGTAACACATCCCCTCTCCAGCCCTTTACTCTGCAGGTCTCTCTCTATCTTACTCTAGGTCCTGCCTCTTTCAGATTTATAGCCTTTCTTCCTTCCCCTCATTTAGGCTTCACTCCCTTCTTTCTCTTTTTCTTTCCTTTCTATCCCCAACCCCACCCAAGCCCCAACCATGAGATTTTATTTGGCTTTTTAAAATGAAACCAGGTGCTGCATAAAACAAGAGCAGAGTAATAACAAGGAAAGACTATCCAACGCCTAAGGAATGTGCTGAGTTTTATGACTCAAGCTGTCCTGGCAAGGAACTCTGACTTACATGGAGAGGTGGGTGGCACGGAGCACAGACCATACATGGCAGCCTGGCCTTCCCAGATAGGTCGGTCAAGGCAGCCTGTGACTCACTGCATAAAACCAAAGACTCTGTTCCTTGTGGAACAAGACTTCCTGGAGGCTAGAGCCAAAGGGTCATCAATGTTTCCCCACGGGCCAGTTCAGCCAGACATAACAGGGGCCACCCTGAGGTTTGGAGGGGAAGGGATCCTGGGCAGAAAGCCATCCCCAGGAAAGAAACAGGCTCCACCGGCCAGGGTTTTTGGTGCATTTAAGAGATGAATAGCATGTGAGTGGCAAAATGACAGGAAAATTAGCATGTATTGTTGTAGAGACAATGGCTTGCAAGCTCCAGGTGGCAGGATTGTCCCAGAGGTGTTTGCTCTTTGCAGCAGTGTGCAGTGAAGAGTGCGGGATGAGCTGGTCCCAGTCTGGAGGGTTTTCTGGGGTGCCGTCACTAGCACAATCAGTAGGAATAACTAAGAACAGGAGTGGCGGACTTTACATAAACACCCTGCTAGAGAGACACCCAGGCACACATCCTCACATTCTGAGAATTCTTTTCAAATGGGCACAGTAATGGGGTGAGGTGTACATTTTTTCCGTCACTAAGAGACAGGCCGAGAGAGCTGGGAGCACTAAGGAGAATATCTCTCTCAGCAGAGGTGGTGGGAGGGGCCTGCACTTTGATGACAAGGATCTGTTTGTGGGCCCTTCATTACCAAGGCCTGAGCCGAGACTGGTTTCAACCCCCCACCCCCAGCCCCCAGAAGGCTGTCACTTTCTGAATGAGAATGAACCTTGACCAGCATAGAGATCTCCGTGCAGCGATCTCATAGAACCATAGAACGGGGCTTTATTTTTCCTTTTCTTCTTTTTTTCTTGTCCTCTCTATAGAATGCGCATGGAAAAGCTACGGTGACTATTGCGTAATTTCAGGAAGAGCTCTGCTTAACTTTTTCATTAAAGTCTACTTACCTGGAAAAATAAAGTCCTTTAAGGACCATGACTTCATAAATATTTATAGCGTGAACAGGCGTCACTCTGGTTCTGCAGGAGAATGGGCTCATTCAGTTTTATTTATGATGTGACACTCGGATGAGTGACATCCGTCATCTGGGTCGGCCCTACACTCTGTTCCACTGAAGGATGTTTATGGAGTGATGATGCCTGCAAATAGTTGCTATATTTAGTCCCTCTCCTTCCCTAACCCCCTCTTAGCATTTTTAACTCCCCAAACCAGCAAAAAGCCAAACTTACGGTCTAGGGAAGATTTGAACCCTAATGACAAGGCACAGGATCTTGAACAAGTAAGTGCTATAGGGGCAGTTGACGAGTTGAGAGGCAATTAGAGTTGGAACAAGGACTTGTTATAGCATTTATACACTAAGGTGGTTTCGTTGGGCCCGTGTCTAGCAGGCGAGGGCTCTCGGCTGGGCATGAGGGGTTTTGACAGGTGATGGGTGCAGGCCTGAGTGAAGACTGCAAATGGATATTTATGAAGCTTCCTTCTCAGGGAGCTTGCTCTGGACAGGATCTCAGATCTGTCACTGTGCACCCTGGGGTTCTGGGGGCAGAGCCCGGTGGGAGCTCTGTGACCTCAGGTGGGTCCAGGTTTCTGGTGTAACCCAAGGCTGTCCACACTCAGCCACACCTGGCCCCTGGCTGGGGGACAGCAGCTGCCTTCCAGCAGCTGTGGAGGGGGGAGAGCCACCTCTGGCTTCCAGCTTTACAGCTGCACATGCCCTGACCTAGGCATTCCAGGCTGGACCTGGGCCCGCTTCAGGGCTCCGTGCTCGCCCCTGATCAGCTTGGCCTCCTATTGTTTATCCTGAGAAAGGCCAGGTCTTGGCACAGGGGTCTGAAGTGTTGCCAGCATTTTATTTTTAGAGACAAGAAAATGTTTGCTTGTTGGCAGCTGCTCTTTTTTTTTTTTTTTTTTTTTTTTTTTTTTTTTGGCACACACCGGGATGGCGTAAAAAAGTTCAAGTGAGAAATTCCAAGCCCCAAATTCACGGCGTATGACAGAGGCCACACTGCCATGAACCTCTTGACAGAAGCCTCTGCGGGGCCCAAGGGCTGGCATTAGCGGGCCTCTCGCTGCTGCCCACCTGGCAGCAAGGCCTCTGGCCCACAGCCCGCGCAGCCTGGACACCTAATGGGTCCCTCTTTAGCAAGTCCGCCAGTCTGAAGTCTTATAGTTCTTCCCTCCATTCATCTGCTTCTCTATCACTTCACAGCCTAGTCCACCTCCGTCAGCAGAGGAAGGAAAACAGTCTGCTAACGTGGAAGTTCACCACCCTTCCTCAGACCCACTGCCACTGTCATCGCGATGCCTGGTGCATGGCAGGAAGTGCACTACTACACTCAGGGAGTGCATTTCCAAGTTTTATTGGAATATTATTTGTCCCCACCATGGCCCCTCTTAAAACATATTTTTGCAGCCCTGTGATTTTGGCTTCTGACAATGTATTTGAAAGCATTTTGTATATGGTAATGACATATTAAGCAAAGGGAAAATGAAATGGAAATAAAAGTAAAAAATTAAATTGTTTTCTACCTTCCTTCTCAATCTTTTTAAAAATTGCATTTTAATTACAAATATCAAACACGAAATCATTCTCCTTTGCTGCTCGATTGATTACCTTTTGGATTCATTTCCTTCATATTGGAGTACATCCTCTGGTAGGTTTTCTTTTCTCTGTGAGACAGTATCTGTGGATAATAAATTTTTTGAGGGCTTATGTGTCTGAGAATTTATTTTAATCTCTCTTGAGCTTGCTTTGTTACAGAACTCTACATTCAAATTTATTTTTTCCTAAGCATTTCTATTGGATTGTTGCATTATTTTCTTGAAACTACCATTGATGTGAATCTCACTCCTTTCTAGGTAATCTGTGTCTACCGTCCCTTTTAGGACTGTCTTTTTTGAGAGTTTTATAATGCACTCTCTACGTGTGAGTTTATTTAAAAATTTTATCCTCCTTGGCACTGATAGGCTCTTTCAATTTGAGGACTCAGGTCTTTCTTTAGTTCTAGGATGTAGAGTGGCAAGGAAAAAACCAAAAAGGTTAAATAGATCTGTATAATAAAGTGCTGAAGGGGAGAGAAAGGGACTGTGTGGTCTGAGTGTTGGGAAGAATTTTAAGGGGCTCTAGAGAGAGGGGGAGGAGATGAAGTTTGGAGGAATTCATTGCCACTGAGGTGAGGAAAATGCCCTAAGGAGATTTTGAAGATCTTTGGATATACATCAAGAATGTGTTCCTCTTTGGTGTTTTATGGAGAGTCTAAGATTTGAATTGCTGTTAATTACATTTTTTTTTCTGTTGGATGGTTTTTTTCTGTGATTTGATGTTTAGACTGAAACACAAGACTGCCTGGGCTTAATTTGAGTTATAAAAACAATTATTATTATTATTTTAATTATTAAGCAAATATCTTTCACTATGTCTCTCTCTCTCTCGCTCCTCTCTTACCTTCCCCTACCCTGTCCAGGCCTCAGTTTCTGATTTTATAGAACAGGGAAATATAATTACATGCTCTAAAGTCCTGCCATTTCTTTATACCTCTCAGTTGCTCCCTCTTACTCATCTTTTATCTACTTACCTAATTCTTTTTTATGGTTAACAGCATATAAGAAGCATAGACAAATAGTTTGTTCACTCATTTCTGTAATCTGTCACCACACGAGCTGTCACAAATAGATTGGGACAGAGAAGACAGCACAGTGACCAAGCTTATAGCAGGTCAGAACTCTTGGCTTAAGGTCCGGTACTTGCAGCTGTGCCCTCCTCCCCAGACGCCACACTCTAGACCGAGGACTCAAACCATAGATTCTCTTGGACCCAATGGAGTTGACATGTGGCACAGAGGAGAGAGATTTGGGGAAGCTCAACCCACAATAGCGTCTCTGAGCAAATGAAGGCAGACGATGCAAACAAAATGAAGTTATTCATCTTGAAACATCATTGAATCGGTTTTTATTTTATCATGTGCATACTTTTTAAAAGTATGAAAAATCGTTACTAAACTTTTAAAAGTATGAGGAAAATAGGAGTAATCATTGAGGACCCAAATTTTCCTAGATTTGGATTGTTTAAGAAAGCGCTGGTCTTCCACTTCTAATATACACATAAAAGTGTTTGATATGAAGAGATAGTAAACATATACAGCCTCTATAATCTGAATTATTCTCCTAACTAAATGGTAATAAAGGCTTGAGTAACTGCAGCCCCAACAGTCCTGACAAACACTGAGCTTCTGGTTGATAGATGCTGTTATTCTCACTAGAGTTTGAGACATGCCTGAGTAAGTAGGAACGCAGCATGTCCTATTAATATGGTTTTGATGTATGATGTGGCCCTTTTCAGATAACTCCATACATAGTGATTGAACTTCGGTAGGCGGATGTCTGATGGTCTTGAATAAGGCCAAGATGGGGATGAACTCTTGAGTACTGACAGCCTATCAAGGTCAAGCTTTCCTGGCCTCCCCTCATCCAGACTCAGGAATTCGTTCCATAGATTCTGTACATCCACTTATTGGAGTTGATGTGTAACATACAGGAGATTTGGGATAGGCTCAAACACAGAACTGATATTCAGGCCACCATAGCATCTCTGAGCAAATGGAGGCAGCAGATGTAAACAGAATGAAGAACAGGAGTCCTCTGAAAATGTAGGGCATCCAGGTGAAAAGAGTTCACTGGGATCCTCAAAGGATTCAGGCACCTTTTCAAGCTGAGTCAGCATTTCTTCTTTTCTAGAATGCAAGATTTTGTGTAACCAGTGCTCTATCCATCTCCAGAGAGGGTGACGTGTTTTCCAAATGGTATATGTCCCTGGCTTTCTTCAAAAAGTGTGACAGTGTAAGGTTTTCTAAACTGCATTATATATATATATATATACACACACACACACACACACACACACACACACACACACACACACATATACACATATATACATATATATATTGTTTTATATATATAATGGTTATATATATATATAAATGGTTTAATATATAATGGATATATATATATAATGGTTATATATATGACCACTCATTTTTTTATAATTTCAAGATGCTATATTTTCAATTTTTGGTTAATCTGTAATTAATCTGTAATCTGTAATTGATTGTGGCTCCTAAGTCTTTAGATTTCCTACATCCTCCTTCATCTTCCCTCCAGCTTTTATGTTAAACAATCAACACTCCATGCATTTATCTGTAAATACCCTTCTGGACTTTGGTGTCCAAGGAAAGGGTTCATTTTTAAAGACAGGGATTTGAAAATCATAACCACCCCTTGTTTTGAAATTTTAGATTTTTGTATAACAGCATTTGTAGAAGCAGGCCCACCTTTGGAGAAACATGCGACAAGTATCTAGCAGATGTCATTACTGCAAAGTACTCCCCTCAAAACCCTTGAATTTTCACTTCCTCTGGATTTGCTGCCCGGCATGACACATACACTTTGTTTCTCAAAGTATGGTCTATGAGGCTCTGCCAGATGGTCTCCTTCAGAATAAATGCTCTCAATATGATAATGTTTATATTTGTGTTTCTGGCCTAAATTAAGAACTTTCTCATGCTATTTAACAAAAAGCAGATTATTTCATTTCTGTCTCATAAGACCCGGTAGCTTTCTCTCGTTTATGTCTGATGAGGGTTGTTTTTTTCCCTTTCGGGGAGGTGGCAGCAAGCATGGGCCCGACAACTGAGCTGCAGCTCTTTTTCCCAGCCGAGGTGGCGTGCCCCTGGAAAGGTTTGACAGCCATTGCCGGCACCAAGGTCAGGTTTGCAGTGCATCAGAAAGGGCCGGTCAGGGTAGCCCAAGACCGGTACTCCAACATAAACAGCCTCTTTTAAGCTTCCAAATTTACCCCCTAAGCTTACTATTCTGGAATTTGGTGACTGAGTCTTTGCCCTCTGCCCATATCCAGCATGCTCTTTTAGAAGCCCATCATATTCCCTTCGAAGCCTTCATCTTTCCACACTGGAATCGTTATTTTATAATTCAGGGCAGTGGTGACTTTCTATTCCTTGACTACTTTTTTTTTTTGCAAATCTCTAGACTCTTATATATGGGAGAAGTGCTACTGAATTTCATCCAATGCAGCCCATTTCTTGCGAATGGCTTTGGGTAAAGAAATGGGTCCAGGCAGATAGGAATTGCAGGGATGGTGTGATGGCAGACTGAGGTGCTTCAAAGGATGAGTTATACCAAAAGGAATATGGAAAACTGGCTTGGAGTGTGGCTGGGGATTGTAATGGCGGCAGCTTGTGCTTCTCATCTTGGAAGGAATGTGAAGTAGGAATGGGAAAAGATTAGATTTCCCTGTGAGGAAAAGGGAGGTTTGATGTCTTTTGGCAAGTGCTAGGTCAGCATGATTTTTTTCCCTCGCGCTGTCAAGCTTAATACAAGAGTAGACTTTTCTCCTTGTCACCACCTCCTCACCATCAATTCATTCTTTAACCAATCGGTATTTGGTTTCCACCCCCAACCTGTCACTGAAACTGGATCTTTGAAGATCACCAAGGACCATCAAATTGGTACAGGCTCTGAGAATCAACCTCACCCCACTCATCCTTCTGTTTAGTTCCTCGTGAAAGCCAATTCCTTGGCCTCTCCTAACAATGTTGTCCTTGTCTATGGCTTTTCTGACTGTTCCTTCTCAGTCTCCTATGTCGCCTCCTCCCCTTTCTCTATTAAAGTTGGTGTCTCGCAAGGTTCTGTCTTTGGTGCCTTTGTTGCTGTCATTGTTGCTGTCACCACCATGGTGTTATCACCCTATCCACTGGCTCTAAGTGTCACCTTCGTGTCTATAGGTCTGATCACGAACTTTCTTCTGAGCTCAGGAATGAATTTTTCACAGTCCTTTCTACACAAGCATGCCCTATTCAGGCAGGAAACTATTGTGAGACACCTGGCAAGGATGCTAAAGACCCCCACCAGGATGTTAAGAGTCAAAGACAAGATAGATTTATAAAGTACATGGCAGATGAAATAAACAGGGCTCTGGCAGATTAGCTGTCCAAAGAATGAGAGGAAGAGAAAGGAGGCAAGACAGAGGGGGCAAAGTTGAGCCTAAGTTTTGTAGCCTGGGTAACTTGACGGCTGGGTACACCTTTACTGGGCTAAGGAATATGTGGTTAAGGGGCAGATCTGAGGAAGAAGATGATGGCTTCAGTTTAGATATTTGAACATACCACATTTCTGCCTTTTTTTTTTTTTTTTTTTCTCTTTTGAGTCTTCCTTTAGAAGCGCTGCTAAAATTATCTTCCTAAAACACAGGTCGGATGATGCCATGCTCCTCCTCAACATTTTTCTTAGCTCTTATTAACTACAGAGTAGTTCAGACGTTCAGTCTCCTTAACAAGGGATTCGAAGCCCTACGCAAGCTGGCTTTGTTTGGTTTTATTATAATCCTCTAGCACAACAGAACCCACCATGCAATTTCTCACCTTCTTGCCTTTTCTCAAGCTGTTCTCTCAATCTGGAATGCCTGCCCCACTTTTTCTGCCTGTGAAGATCCTTCTTCACCTTTAGATTGCAGTTTGCATGCTACACCCCCATAAAGCCTCCCCTCACCCAGTTGGAATTGGTAGCTTTTTATTCAATATTTCCAAAGCAATTTATGTGTATTTTTCCTGGTATCATAATGCATTTATTTAAACGTGTGTTCTGTTGGTGGTTAAACTCCTTAAAGCTAGGAAATGAGTCTTGTTTATCTCCATTTCTTACGAACCACTAGCACATGACTTTCCAAGTCTTTGTCACTCATTAAATAATGGGAAGCAGACAGTGAGGAATTGGTCAAGGTTAGAGTGGAAGGGGAGTCTGTGGGGGAGAAGTGATTGGTAGGATAGACTTGAACTTGTTTTAGAATATGGCCAACTGGGATGGAAACTTTGGATTGTGAAGAATAAGTGGAGAATAATAATGAGGGAGGCATTGGATTGCGGGTAATGTGAGGGGCTCATTTTTAAAGACAGGATTCTGTGACACAAAAATCATGCACGTATACAATTTAGCCTCTTTCACAGGCAGACAAGCCAAATTGTAAAGTTCTTCATCACCAGGAAATGTAATTATTCTGCCCATTTAAAAAGATATATAGCCTCTGCGTAACCAGGACTCCTGCGTATTTAGTTGTTGCTGCTGGTATGTCTGTCGTCTGATGCCATAAAGAGATGGGACCCTGACTGATAGCATGGTGATGACCCATAGCTATGCCCATTTATTTAATTGTGGAAAATATGGGCAAGGGGATACTCTGATTAATGAGATTTCTTTGACCCTTTATTCTTTTCATATGTTTCTCTTTCATCAACGTGTATTTATTTTCAGCAACACAAAAGAAAAATGAAAAATATTATCTTTTAATAATGTGATTCCCAGAATAATAAAATTCATGGCCTTCCTTCTGGATGTCCTCACACAAATACATATTTATTATGTTTATATCTATAATATCTATGTACTCTATGCATTTGTGTATATATACATATATATGTATGTGTATATATACATATGTATGTATATGTTTGATGTATCTATGTAACCATCCATCGGTCCATGCTTAGCCCAATCTTCCATTAGTAAAAGGACCGTTAGTTGTGGGCTACAGATGGAAAGAAACAGATAACCTATATTCTGAATAGTTCAATTTTTCAATCCTCTGTTTTCTGTGAGGACAGATACCACCGTGACCCCAGGTTCCTGAGGGACATATATGTACAAAGAAAATGCCAAGCAAATGTAGCCTTTTCACTCCTAGCTGAGGTCTGGCTGCTAACCCCTTTGTTGGACCTAATTTGTGGTAAGTCAGGACCTATGAGAGCCACAGGCTTGCCTTTCGCTTGGGTTTGAGGCTGGCTTCAGAGCCTGGAGCATGGCCCCTCTCCTCTGGCCTCATTCGGGCTCTTGTGTGGCTTTTGCAAGTTAAGGGGGTTCTCTGAGGTGGGATGCAGCCCATGTCCTTGTCAAGTGGCTTCCTCTCAATGGAGTCCTCAAAGAGCCCAATCCCACTAGAGAAAGTAAACCCCAAGGGAGGGAGGATTCTAAGGAGACCCTGCTGCATAGATGAGAGAGCCTTTACCTGCTTCTCATGCATCGCCTCTCCCATTCTTTAGCATCATGACCCCAAACTGTCCTTGGCTCTGCCTGACTCCTACTGAGGGAAAGGAGAAGAGCTTTGAGCTAACCCAAGAGGTTGAACGTGCAGCCAACATTGGTTTACAGGCTAAAGCGATGGTGACATTCATGCCAAATATGATAGTTTTATTGGAAATCTATTTTTCCACATCTTACAAACTTACTTTCCTACTCCAGCCTTTGCTTTAATAGTCAGCTATAGTCAGGTGTAATTGACAGCAGCTCACCTAGATTCCCCAAGCATCTCTTGCCTTCTACACCATTGGCTACTTTGCCACTTCTGTGGCTGCCTGTGAAAAACCACTCTGTCACTTTAAATCATGGGCAAACCTGGAAGTACATGGGAATTAATATTCTCTGGGGCTACTCTAGCCCCTTCTTTTTTCTACCCCTTGGGCTATGGATTCTGAGGTCCATTTACATAGCTGCTCATGAGGATGCCTAGAGGGATTACATCCCAAGTCACAGCAATGACAAGCTTGCTAGTTCACCCTGGGATTGATTTTCCCTTTTTACCTGCTTCACTCTTTCTGGCTTCCCACTTTTATTTCTGGAATTGGTTTCCAAAATAAATCTCGGTTCTGCTTTCTAGGGCAACCCAGAAAATAGACAGATGATAGATAGGGAGATAGATAGACCGAGACTGCAAATGCTGATCAAACCTTCTGACTGCATGGAGAATGTTCCGACAGATATTCTGTTTGAAGCAGGACATAAGGGGACAGGGGCTTAGTGGTCCTTTGTAATACACACTGAGAAGTCTGTGGAATATTCATTAGGAATTGCAGTTAAAATAAAACTAGAGAACATTGAAACCAAGAAATGGCATCTCCTATCTGGAAATCTTTAAGACTGGAAAGACACCATCCTGGGATGGCTTGGGTGGAACCCTACAGGCCAGGGACAGCTAGGCAAATTTCCCTGGCCCTGGCCCAGTGGATACTCTCTTGATTTTACTTGTCTGATGATGGGGACAGATCAGCTATTCCCATGTGTCTCTGCAAACATGTGGAGCGTTTCAATTCAATGGAATTGGCTGGGAGATTTTATGTGCTTTGAGTTCTTGGGCTGAGTCTTTTTAAACAAGGTGCAGAATAAGAATATTTAGTATATTCTTTCATTATATTAAAACTAAAGTGTCTTTCATTATCTGTTAAAAGAAACTATTTGCTCTTCTGCAGAAAACATTTGAAACGTGGTGGGCAGAGTTCTCAGGGGTCACAATTGCAAGAGCCTCGAAGAAGTTGGAAACAGTCAGATGGTGGGAAAAGGAGGGGGTGGAGCTGGAGAGGTCAAGATGGGCAGGGAAAAACTCTTCCATCCCCATCTGGCTACTCACTAACTCATCTCACCAGATTAAGTACCCACCGTCTGGTAAAATATGTTTAAGCCACCCTCTAGATGTCTGCAGACAATCCAAGCGTGATGATTTCGTGTTTAATCAGAAGAGAAAAATTCTAGATCTCCCAAACTCTGAAGTGGGCAGAAAAATATTTTTAGCTTTTTTTTTTTCTCTCTTAAGGGTGTTGTGGCTTGAAAGCTTTGAGATGTCATTTTTGCTATAACTCCCTTGCAAGGATTCTGCTTTCTGACCACTTTGCTTCAACAGATGGACTTTTGCCCATTTAGAAAGCATCACAGAATCAGAGTACAGCACGTCCTTGAATAACGTTTCATTATAACGTTGATGCGATGCCGTAGGCTAACTCGGTTCAGTTAGCCTATGATGAGACGGTTTTGTTATATGTCACTTTAAGTTGTAGAACCTATAGACGACGTTAAGTGAGGACTTAACTGTATATTGTATGTTATATGTTAGGTTGGAAAGGTTCTTAGAGATCTTCTAGTTTCAACCTCTATTTTTTTTAAGATGCTGCCAAGCCAGGTTTCAAACTCAGGCGATTTCACTCCATGGTCATGTCTGTCATGGCTGGAAAACACTGTCTGCGTTCCAGATATTCTCACTCAGCAGGGTAGAAAGCCACCTGTAGGCGTGACGTAGGGGAACATAATTGTGAAGTGTGAATTGAGGTAGTTTCTCTGCTCCGCATCTATAATTCTATCGACAGTTGGTATTAACTAACATTTACCTTCGCTCTATCAATAAGGTGTCCCAAGAGGATATAGCGGTGGATTTCCTTTCTCCTGTGCAGCTCCTACCAGTGTGAGGATTTGCATTTTCCTGTCTTACAGATCAGCTCTCAGGAAAGGATTATGAAGGGAGGTCTCCTGCCCCCCAGACCCTCCAGACCCTGGCCGGGGATAGAACGGCCCCTGGTCCTGGAGTCACTGCACTTTATTTACTCCGAGGCCTGCTTTCTGGGCATTTGCTTTCTTAGTTAATTGTAGTTCTTTGTAAAAATAAACCTCATTTTGGGTGGGACCAGTCTGTTTTGAGAGAGTGATAAAAGTAAGAATGCTGGCGGGGTCCCTGGAATATTTGTGGTTGATGACTCCTTAGAATGGAGTCCCAGGCACCTCGGTTATCCTGTGACTTTGCACACAGGTTCTCCGGCGCTGTTGGGAAGGATTCTAGTTTCCCCTTCATCGTCTTCAGGAAACCTGGGTGAAATCACTGGGCTGCCATCCCCTTCCTTCCTTCCTTCCCTACCCCTTTGGGCGCACTGAACTCCTCTCAGTCCTCTTTCTTCCCCATGGGGTTAATAGCACTGTGGCGACTTGGTTTCTGTTTTGTCAACTAGTGAGATGTGCCTTCCTCTTCAAATCGTTTCACAATCCCAACACCGCCCCCCCCCACACCCACCTTTGGCAGCCAAGAGTTCTGACACGATGCTTCCGACTGTGGGTGAAAAGATGTGTGTGCTCATCACGCCCTGATATTCCTCCTTGCTCCCCCGTGGCCAGCGCTGCCACTCTGTTAAATGGTCAAGGAGTTTTGGGGGCCCCCAGATGGAGCCGATCAGCTGCAGGCACGTTATAGAAAACACAGCCTTGAGTCTCAGCTTAAAATATATTTAGCATGACGGGGGAAAAGTTTATGTGTGATCCTGGATTAAATTCAAGCAGGGCCACATAACTGGCTTGGAGGTACCCACCCAGGTCCACATGCAGGTGAAGATGGGAGAGCCTGTGGTCCGTTCTGTCATGGGCGGCTCTGACCCCAGCCGCTCCACGAAGTCGCTGGAAGCCCATTAACAGGGGAAAAAAATTACCAAACTGATGATCATTTTTTCCCCATATTTCTGGCTTTTCTCAACCACAGGGAAAATGTGATATAGGTGTGTGGAATCTCAAGGAAAAGAGAAATATGTATACAAAATGAGAAGCCACTCCTGCCTGCAGTGCTAGCAAAAAGCAAAGAGGTCTGATTTATTTGAGTATTTTCACTAAATATCAGCCACCATAAAACAAATTTGGTATTTGAATCAAATGAGAGAACTTGATTCAATCACCTAAAAAATAGCTATTGGATGAAAAAAATGAAGGGAAAAATAGTGTGTGATTAGTGACTGGTTGTTTTCAAAGTGGCTTTTTTTTTTTTACATTATCTCATTTTTATAAAAAGTAAATTTGATTTTTTTAAATGTTAGAGTGAAACAGTTCATAATTTTTTGCAATGAGCAAAAGACATTATATTTATAAGCATGCAAGTTGTGAACCTCTTTTGCTGCTTTATATATTTTTAATCTACCATCACAGATTTATGGGGAAGGTCTTTAATGGGTAGAACTTTAAAAAGTATTGTTTTAGCTTAGTGTGTTTTTTCATTCTCTCTCTTTCTCCCTCCCTCCCTCCCTCCTTCCCTCCGTCTCTTTCTCTGATACCTTCCTTTAAATGGTGAACTATTATTGGCATTTGGATAGACTATTACTTAGCTTGCAAAACATCATTTTCCTCCTCACTAAAATCTCATCATTGCCCAACTTCATTAAGATAAATGGAATTATTCATCTGTTCTATTCGCCCCCCCCCCCTCTACTCTTTGGCTATGGGGTCAATACAATGATGTTTAAGCAGGAGAGGGTAAGGCTGGTCAATGCTTTTAAATGTCACTAAGTCATCTCAGGAAGGAGCTGGCCTGCAGCTGTACTGAATGATGGAGATGCTCTCAACTGTAGTGGCTATTGATGACTTGATGACAATGGTAGCATTATGACCATGGCTGTTCAAAACTTGCACTTTGCCATAGTTATAACTAGTTGTGGGCATTTCCCAAACTTACTTAAAATACCTGAAAAGTAAAAATCAGAACAAAGCAAGACAAACCAAACCCTGAGACTAACAAGTGGTCAAGCACGGCAACCAAGAAGGAAAAAGAAACAAGAGTATAGCCAACCTTTTTTTTTTTTTAATTAGAGTATATTATACTTCCAAACTGGATACACTAGAAATTGGCAATGCAACATAAGATGCAAAGGAATATACCAGTTACTGTCAAAATGACCCTGTACAGCCTTGTAATGCAAAAAGCTTTATACAATACAAATTTTCAGTAATGTACACAAACCTTGACAGTTTGATCATCTGAACATAATACGAAGGGTTAAAAAAAAAAAGGATAGAGGAAAGAAAGTGCTGAGAACACTAACTGCATTACTATATGGAAAAATAAGCTAGCTTTCATTGAAGAATGCATAGTGAAAACAGAATTGAAGTTAGTTGGCAGGTGAACGTCTCAAAGATGTTAGTGTTTTACACGGAAAGGATATCTATGGAATACATCCTTCCCTGAGGATCAAACTGCAAACCAAATTCAAGGGTACATATTATCTCGGTGGAGTCTGAAAAATGCTGTAGATTTTTCTCTTTATTAATAACAATAATAATAATATAAAAAGTCAAACAAACTCCAAACACACCTTTTCTCACTCAGAAAACTTTTATAATTTACCAGAAAGATTGATGACTCTTTCCAAAGTGCTAAAAAAGTTGCCCAATTACATTAAGCATAACTAAGTCATTCAAATACAAGGTCAGTGGCAAGCAGTGAATGCATGGCATTTGAGCAGTAAACGTCTCCTTCCAACACCCCCCTCGATCTTCAAAGCTTCAGCCTAAGACCTCATATTGCACAAGTAGCTGTGAAATCTGTACTCCCGTCAGGGCCGCCCTTCAGGTTTTTAACCTGCCGGTGCTTACGCGTGATTCGCCTTCTCCGCCAGCCTCCGTGGGATCACCGTGGCCCTCTTTCCTGTCATCACTGAACTCGTAAGTTTGAAAGCACATTATTAGCCAAGTGGCACATTCTCCATTATATGGGAATAAAGACATGACTTTAAAAAAAACCAACCCACCCGTTAGCCCAGCATTCTTGGAGTGTATTTATTGTCCATAACCATCTGTAGTGTCTTTGACTGAGACATTGATATGATGAGGTCGAATGACATTTCAAACATGGCCAAAAGCAAATGTCTGCTGGAGAATGACCAAGGGCGTGGGAGCTTCTGACCTTGGCCGGCGCAGCCTCCCTGCCCCCCGCCCCAGGACTTCTCCTTAGTGTAAACAGGTTTGCCAGGGCTGGATGACTGGCGAAGGGAGGTGCAGCACACTCACTCTCGGTCTGGGGAGGAAGGGCGGGTGTGTGCGGTGAGGGAACTGTGGTGTGGGCAGACACTACAGTCTTACGGCTTCCTGTAGAACTGTACCAATTTCAAGGGGGCCTTAGTGAAGCAAACTGACTAGAGGAAGAATATTAGGGATGCTTTTATTTTCCCCTGGAGAAACAGGTGAAAAAAAGAAAAATCCCAACTTTAGGATAACGCATGATGGAAAACAGCAACGCAGTAAGAAAGCATTCTTGCTGTACACCAGTTCTTCAATAGATAAATAATATATAAACTTTTATATCCCAAACTTCCCATTACTATACAAAGCATATTTCTTCCTGCTCTTTCAGCCTGTTTCATACTGAAATTCTGTTGTCTTAAAAATACGAGTAATTAACATTGTCAGCCAAAGATTCTTTTCCTTTTCTTTTTTTTAAATCGCCCATTACTTTCAAAGATTAGCAAAGGGCTCTATGCAACCAACCACATCTGCTTCTTGCTGCAATAAAGTGCTGCACATAAGTTGCCATTTTAATGACCACAAAATAAGAGCTTTAAATAAGTATAAAGTTCGCCTTCTAGCAGGTTACATCTACCAGGCGTTAACAAAGTGTGATACAGAATTATTAATAAGGTGGAGAATACCGCTAGAGCCAGACAGCCTGCGAACACAACGGACATTCCTCAGGGGAATCTACCGAACCGAGGGACTAAACAGCACCTTGTTGGTGGTGGTTATATGTCAACGAGGTTGTGACAGAATTTTCAAACATACAGTCTACTCGTTCCATATAAAAGGTAACCTTTTCTTCCTTTTACTTTTTTTTTTTTTTTTTTGCAGATGAGAAACAAAAACTAGTGCAAGACCAAAGCACTGTGCAAAACTGCCGTTTCTTTTTTTTTAGTCTGAGCATTTATTATACCCAGAATTTATCCAAACCCCTTTTAATCTCCTTGGCTGGATTTATCAACCATAAAATTTTTCACTCATACTATCTTTTTTTCCTGCAAACAAATGGTAACCACTGAATTAATACATCATATGTATATGTGTAGGTACGTACATACACATATACATATATATAATCTGCCCTTAGAAAAATGATGCACTGTGTGTGTACCACGTTATAGACGTATGGACACACGCACAAAACACACTCAGGCTTTGTGATGTCGGCTGCAGTGCTGCGAGACATTTCTTCCAGATGGGACGGACCCTTGCTGCCTCGCATCTCCTTCACCGGAGGACATTCAAACACGAGGCCTCCAGCACTCGGTCAGAAATCCCAGGCAGCACTGTGATGTCTACCATCCCTTCCTCGACGAAGCGCCAGGCCCTACCACTCTGTAGCCAGAAAAGAGAGAGGGGAAGGTGACGAAGGAGCTTGGGGAGAGACTGCAGTGGATGAACAACCCAGGAGGGAAAAGAATGTTCGTCGCTGTTAAAGAAGCCAGTACAAAGAATGTGCAATAGAAATGTCACGGCACGCGACACACGGCTCTCTCGCCCAGAATCCACACACGCCCACACACCCCACTCACCCGACAGAAAACAAAATGCACCAGTATATAAGCTTACAAGTGCTGATTGCTATTAAGGACACTCTCTTTAGGGCTGAACAAGACAAAATTCCTTTCAGGTAAAAGTACGGAGCAGGGCTGAGAGTGAGAGTGGGTGGCCGGGGAGGCATGCCTCTCAAGGTAGATGTATGCAGTAGGTCACCTCTCTGAAGATTGGATAAAGCAGCTTTCAGGTCAATGCAACAGGTATACGCACAGAGCCAATTCTCTATTCCTCACTAAAGATATACAGTACACGTGGTTCAGACCCACGGGGGTCTGTGTGTTTTGCAGCAACGTACACCTGCTGGGGTTGTGTTTAAGTTTCGTGGGTTTTGTCTCTGTCTCAGTTTTTGGTACAGAACGTGGCTGCCCTCAGACAGTCTCTGCTGTTTCTCTTAGTCCGAGATAGGCGAGGAAGGAGTGTTTGGGGGAGGGGATGCTGGGAGGCGCAGTCTGAGGTCGGGGAGGGTGGAATGTGAGATCCAAGTGGTTCTTGGGGTACAACATTGTCAAGGGAATGAGATGGGCAAAATCCGAGTTCCGGTACTTGTCAAAGCGCAAAGGGGAGCCGTTGAAGGCCAAAGCCTTGAGTGCCAGGTTGGGCTCTGAGCTGCTGCCGCGGGCAGCGGACAAGGCCACGGTCTGCAGAGCCTGGGAGGCGGACATGACTGACAGGGGGGACAAGAGGTTCCGGGAGCTCCCGACGACGAGCAGCGGGGCCCCGGGGCCGGCCGGCTCCTTGGGGACTGGACACAAGCCCTTCTTGTCCTCCTCGGGGCCGTCCCCACTCTGGTGCTTCTTGACGTGGCGGCTGAAGACGAAGGGATGTGTGGTCTTGAACAGGCACTCTCCGCAGCTGAAGGTCTGGCGTGGGGCGTGCTTCAGCTTCTTGTGCAGGTTGAGATTGTCCTTGCGCTTGCAGCTGTAGCTGCACTGGTCACAGTGGAAGGGCCGCTCCCCGGTGTGGACGCGCACGTGCTCGATGAGCTTGTTGGCGGTCTTGGACAGGTAGCCGCACTGGTCGCATTTGTAGTGGTTGCCGAGGCGATGCTCCCGGGTGTGCGTCTCCAGCTCCAGCTGGTTGGCCTTCACCGTCTGGCAGATCCGGCACTTGTACTCCATCTTGTAGTGGGTCTTGAGGTGGCACTCCATGGCAGCGGGGCGGTTGGTGGAATAAATGCAGAATGGGCACCTGGCGGGCGAAGCGGTGAAAGGGAGCGTGAGCCAGGCGGGTGCTGCCGCGGCCCCGCTTCCACCCTCCTCACCGGCCTTCCCTTACGCCACCCTGCAAACTCTGCGGCCTGGCCTGCCCCTGCCCAGCCCAGCCCTGCTGCCCCTCGGGGCCTGAGATGACCCTCTCCGGCTCTCTCTGCTGACAGAGCCGTCCCCTCCATGGAGGAGCTGTGATGAGGTGCGCTCAGCCTACTCTGGCTCTCCTGGCTGGAACCACGAACACCAACCCTCAGGCAGGGGAGCAGAGAAAGTGCAAGGAATTAGCTGTCGCTCCCCTCCATCCTCCCCGCCCGGCCCCTCGCAGCCCTCCCCACGCCCGACAGGACATAGCAGAGGTCTAAACCTCACAACCTCCCCTCTGGATGGGAGCAACACAAAGAATCGACGTTTCATGCACCACACCAAGCACACGCAGAAAGGCTAAGAGTTTTAAAGAACAGCTTACAGGGGGAGAGCTACCTCCAGCAAACAGAAAGTCGTAGGGTCAGAATCGTGCTTATGAAAGGTGGTTAGGATGAGAGGCCTGTGTGTGTCTCGGTGTGTGTGTGAGTGTGTGTGGATACATAGATCTGTACTCACAGCACCTGTCTCTCACGACACTGGTTCTCCGCCAGGGGAGCGAGGGGAGGACCGGCACGGGGGCACGGGAGAAGGATGCCCACCCGCCAGCCCGCCCACTAGTGGGGGATAGGGAGGGGGGGCAACAACTGCTATCTGGAGCTTGAAGACGTTGTTCGCACATTACTACATCATGGAAATCGTAATAATCCAACTGGATCATTAATTCTCAGCGGGCAGGACCATATCTTACATTTCTTCTGCATTCTGTACAGTGCTTGGTAAGTACTCAGCACATGGCAGGCACTGTGTCATTACTGGGCTGGTCCCTACACATAATTTAGGCAGATTTTGGTCCCAGCTCCGTCACCTTACCGGGCTCTAGCTGGATATGCCCTGGGCCAAAGCCAGGGCCTCTCGTGGCTTGGCTTCTCCATCCTATGCAGTGAGGCTACGCTCCCCCCAAGCCTCCTGGCTGTCCAGAGGGGCTAGGAGGAGCAGTGGGGGCATGTTTACAAACTGCGCTGAGCTGCTCTTTGAGAAGCTGCCAGGCTCGAGTCAGTGGCTGATATGATAGCTGTAGCGTGTTTGCTCTCTTGACAAACAGAAATGCAAATGCAAAAGTGGCTGCCTCAGCTCTGGCCGGGCACCTGCAGGGCAGGGCCCGGGAGTGAATTGTCCTCTGAGGGTTTGGAGAGGTGTTCAGCAGAGCCCAACACAACCAAGTGCACCGTGCACTGCTCCTCAGCGCCAAGCTCGCCGTTAGCCTTTGAACCTCAGCTCACAGAAGAGTGCACACGAGAGAAATAAAAGCCCATTCCCAGGTCAGGTGCACACACAACCCCTACGCCAAGCTGGGCCTTACCTAGAGGAGTCTGAAACTCACCACTGTCCTGAGCTACGGCAAAAGAAAAATAATAGTATAATCTTATTCGATCTGCATTATGAACAGGATATAGAGCACAAGCAGTTCCATCACAGAAAAGCAATTTAGACATCGGCAGTCTGTTTCACTTTAAGGACATTTCTGTGACCCACAGCTCAATCTTTCTTCCGCTGCTCAGGGAAAGTGCTAAGGGTGTTTGTTGCATGTTCCCGTTTATTTATCGTAAGGACAGTCTCCCGGGCAAATTAATTCTCTGATACGGCAAAGGGAAAACAAAACAAAACAAAAACAAAGACTCACTGTATAGCCAGAAGGCATTATCAATTTTTTCAAAGTATTCTTCTACTTGGTCATCCTAGAACATAAACTATTACACAGGGGACCGTTAGCACCGCGCGGCAAGTGTCTGTACCGCGAAAGCATCAGCGTTCACTGTGCGTTCTCCCCAGTGGCTCGGAGGTATGGGGCTCGCCACGTCCCCAAGGAAAGACTGACCGGCAGAGCCACGACGGGCCGGGCCGCGGAGCTAATGGCTGTGACTGGGAAGGGCAGTGAGTGCTAGTCCAAGCACGGAAATACATGGCTTTTTTTTTTTCCTTTTTCTTTTTTCTTTTTTTAAATAAAAGTACACAAATATTTAGAGAGGGACAGTGGGAAAAAAAAAACCAAATCAAATTCCCAAATAAGCTCTTGCTTGGCATGTCCCATTTACTGGTTGTCTTGAATTATAACCACCCTTTCCCCATCCCTCGAGTGCTCCCTTCCCCCTCCCACCCAGGTGCCCCCAAGACTGACTAAAAACGGAATTCAACAGTAGGTGCTGCTCTCCGACTCCTCTGTTCGGGCGAGCTTTTGAGGAGGGTCCCCCTGACCAGGCAGGAGCTGGGGAACGGGGACAACTGCCCCCAACACCTGACTCCCAGGGCGCTTCTGGGTCTCTCCATCCCATACCCACTCAGGAGAGTCATGCCACCCTCTGGCAAGTTGTGAGTTTCGAAGATAAAAACGTTTTAAAACAAAAATTTGTTTCCCCCTTGATTTAAGTAAAATGTAATTTTTCATTCTTTTAATTACATGATCATTTCAGCTAAATATGAATAATTATGCCTTGAAAACTGTGTGTCTTTCTGTGCCCAACGACATATGCTTCTTTCATTTTCCTAAACCATGAGGCCTGGGGAACAGGGACCCTGATTCCAGAATCGCTGGGAAGATTAAATTCTGGTCTTCCTAGGACATAAACTTTCTGAGGGTAGAAATTAGGTTTGATTCCTTCTTTGTCATTTAGCACCTATTATCAAGCCAGACACACTGTGTTTGATAATAACTGATTGGTCTTATTTCAGACCAGAGGGCTTCTGGCCAATATTGGTTAATGATGATGCTAACAGTCAAGGTCTTGGTGGGGGGTGTGGGGGGGAAGGATCTGTGAATAACGTGACTGAAAAGGTCAGATTTCATGCAGGGAGATCCCCATTCTGCTTCTTGGGAAGGCATAAGCCATGTCTGCAGGAACACAAGAGGCACAAGGGCTTCGCATGAGGAAGGCTGCCTCCTGCCTGTTCAAATTGGCAAGGTTCCACTATGTGGGGGTGGGGTGTGGATGGAGTGGTTATAATGCTTACTTTAAAAATATATGGCAAATCACCTGAAAAAAAAAATTGAGACGGTGAAGGCCTGTGACGGTGTTATGATTTACACTTGGGGACACTAACCAGAGTCCATTAAAACCAAGTCTGAACAAAACGCAAGCAGTAAGGATGAGTTTACCCTCGTGTGCTGAGATGCTCACGCCTTCTTGCTTGCTCAGAATCCCAGGCTACCTGTGCAATGGATTTTCCTGCTGATGTCTGGCTGATGTCCCGAGGGACAGGGCTAATTCACAGCCAGCTCAAGGTAGCAGAGGTGCCTGCCTAACTCCCCCTCATGCCAAGCTCTCCCTCTCCATGACCCCAAAACCTTCAGGGGAGGGGATGGGGTAGGGATGGGGAAAGGGTGTTTAATAACAACACAGTAAAAGGTTCTGTACTTGCTTTCCTTACTTGAGCCCACCGGTGGGGACAGTGTGGCATTTCTTATGTTCCAGCAGCTGTTCGGGGGTCTTCATGAACTTGTGGCACACGTCACACTCAAACATTCGGGTGATGAGGTGTATCTGCAGATGGCGCTCAAACATATTCTTCGTCTTGCAGACAAAGTTGCAAAAAACGCATTCGAACCCTGGAAGGACCGAAGCTGGGTGTACAGGTGCATGGGGCAGAGGGACAGGAGGGCAGGAGTGGGGCCGGGATCCCCCTTCTTCCCCTCTCCCCCCGGCT
>CM053512.1:12892371-12914871 GCA_028627145.1 Eidolon dupreanum
CAGGCGGTACAACAGATCGAAAACATCCACTGCTCCTTGTCCACGTGGAGTGACATGTGGCTGACAAACTGGACATTGAGCTCGGTCTCGAATCCACACACATGACAGCTGTATGAGAGGATGAAAGCAAAGAGAGGGAGAGAAGAGGAGTAACATTCTGAATGGAAGCTACCCATCTAAACCTACTACGCTCAGGAAACGGGGCTTGTACACACACTACGCTGCCTGCCGAAAGGTTTTGCATTCAAAAATTCTTCTGCTTCCTGGGATGCCTCTGAAGGGGTTGCTGTGCCAAACGGATTAAGCGCCAGCATCATGTAACAATCCCATACATGCTATAACGATGCTAACTACTCATAGAGTTAATTAAAAATTACAGATTCCAGATGCTGCACGTCTCCTAACGGATTCCTTTGGGCAAAGAGATACGGTGCAGCTTTGCCAGGACATCAGCGGGGCGGGGACGCTGACGAACACGGAGCGCCCCGCGGACCCTCGGACCCAGGGAGCCTCCCACTGGCTCTGCAAACCTCCCGCGGAGCAACGAAAGCGCACACAGTTCGTCGGACGACACTCTTGTCTGTGACAGTTCCCGACAGAGGCCACCCACCGAAGGAGACATTTTAGCCAAGGCATGTTTCCACCGGTCTGTACGGCCCTCCCTCTCGGGCAAGATTTTGTAGAGAGCCTGAAACTTGGGGTTTGATGGCAACCAAACACTGATTCATGGTTGAATATGGGAGAAACCAATCAATTTCCAGGTATTAGAGAACAACACAACTCACGGAAAATGTCATGCTTTCCAGGCTATTTTGTCAGGGTTCTCGGATTTATTTTCCCTAGTCTTTTTCTCCTTAGGACAATTCTCAGCAAGCAGCAAGGTGCTTAGTTACAAAGGTGGGGGCTTGCTAGCTGCACAGACCTACACGCTAATAATCCCCTGAGCCCTCCTACTCCCTGGAGCGCCACCCAAGAGCCACCTCCAAGACCTTTCCCCTTGAATCATCCTACTAGGGCCGCCCAAGCCAAGAGAAGAGGAGTGCAACTGCAGTGTCAGAAAAGCAAACATTAAAGGGAAGGTCATCACGATGACAGAGAAGAGGCTCCTTGCCACATGTGCCCGTGCAGATGGGCAGGGAGTGTTGGGAAGGCTGGGCTCGCGAGTTCCCTCCGCAGCTCACCTGTAATAATAAGGGTGCTTCTTCCCGTCACTGCCTTCAGAGGTGACGGCGCTGACGATGTCCTCAGTGTCCGTACTCACCAGCTTCACCGAATGGACGGTCAGATGCTGGTTCAGGTTTGCACGGCATTTAGCAGCATAGGGGCACAAGTGGCATTTGTATTTTCTTTCCTCTGGGGGAGAAGGAACAGGAAAGAACCCCAAGCGCTCTCAAAACTGAAATCCCAACGCCTTGCAAGAGACTACTTAACCTTACCACGGAAAGGAGGGTTCGAATCTCATTTCAAGTGGGGACAAAAGGAACACCTTGGAATTGTAAATATCTAAAAAGTCTTTACCCAGCAGGTCACTCCTGTATTAATACTTTCAAAGATAAAAGAAAGTTTCAGGGCGATGGGCCATCTGTTTTTTCCTGGATACCCACAAGCTCCTTTCTGCTAAGGTGAGCTAACAGCATATTGTGATGTGTGCGTGTGCGTGTGTGTGTGTGCGTGCGTGTGTGTGTGTGTGTGTGTGTGTGTGTACACGTCTTCCCATGTCAGGCGTGGGTGCTTCTGAGCTGGGGAAGGGGGAGTAAAACACAACGTTTATAGGACTTGTGTGTAAGAGAAGTCACATCATTTTCCCTACGCTCCAGGTCTGGGTCAGCCAAGAAATAAAAAAAGACTAATGAAATTAAAGAAAAAAAAAATGAAATCGTTTAATTGGAAATGTTCTTTTTACATACATAAAATAAAAAATTTCAATTAATTTCTTAATGGAAACACTTTCGTAAAACTGACAGTGTTTCAAGACTGTTTCCAGCGTGGCATTCTGAATTCATTTGGTTAATCAAGCAAATTACAGTACATGGAGCAGGCTTTGCTTTCATTGTACAGATAAAGGGGACAAACGGTAGCAGGAGACAAGGATAACTTCATTTTCTATCCTTAGTTCTTACTTTGTAGTACTGAGCTTGCCTTAAAACAAAACAAAACAAAACAAAACAAAACAAAACAAAACAAAACAAAAGCAAAACACCTGTCTTATCTACTTCACAGGGAAAAACTTTTCTATAACAAAATGTAAGGCACCATTATAAGTGGTCCCCAACATCTGAGGTGCTGGTGGCCCAGGGCTGAGGGTAAAAGAGAGTCCTTGAGTCCTTTCTTTAGAATTTTTGCATTTATATTAGTAAGCAAGGTTGTTGAGTTTTGGTATTAAAGAGAAATGCTGAACTTCCTATCTTTTTCTATCATCTGGAAAGGTTTAATAACACTATAATTTCCTACTCTGAAGGTTAGAAAGAACCCATCGGGACCTTATGCTTTCATCAACAGTATCTCCTTTACCTTCTTTCCAAATTTCTCTTTGGTAACTGATTTACTCGTTTTATTCTAACTCCCCTTAAGTCAGTTTTGGAAATTCTGCTTAAATTATTTATGCCATCTAAGTTTTCAGCCTTTTTCTTTTTTCTTTTTGCCACAGAGTTGCCCTTATTCTCCAGTAATCCTTTAATAGCATCTGTGTTAATGATTTGGCTTCTTTTTTCATTCCTAATTTTGAATATTTTGCTTTCTTTTCCTTAATCGAGCTTAAAGAAATTAAACTATTGTATGGTCTTTTTCTTGCTAGATTTTGTTGTTCTTTTCCTGTTTCTTTCAGAAGAATGCTAAGTTCCTTTATTTTTGTTTTCTTCTCTTTTAATTAAAACACTTATGTCTATGAATTTTCCCCTGACCAGAGCCGTAGGTTTCCAGGTCTTGGTATGAAATACTCTCATTTTTGTTCCTAGATGCCTAAAAATTTTATTTTAATATTCTTCCTTTTCTTTGGCCTAATTAGGTAGGATGTTTTATTGATTCTTGGTCATTTTAAATTTTATTGAAGTATTCTCAGAGAATATGGTCTATGAAACTTCCACTTTTTTTGAACATGTTAAAGTTTTCATGTTCAAAAGTATGTGATTAAGTATATGACTAAATTTTGTCTTTAGTGGTCTAATATTTAAGATTAAAAGGATTAAATACATATATGAGAAATTTAATCTTGTCATAGTAATACTGTCTTGCCTTCATTTTGATTACATGTGATATGCAAAACCTCTATTTCTTTATCAATTTGTTTTGTTTCCTGTAAATAAGACATATCTCAACTTTCAAAAAGTCTGATCTTCATGTAAAAATTGAGATACTTCATTTTATTATTTCCATCTTGCTTTATGTTTACAACTGATTTTACCCTATTTCTTTTTGTTCTCACTTATTTTTGCTCAATTGATTAAGCTAGTATTTATTCTTCCTTTACTCTTTAACTTGGTTGCCTTTCTTTTCCCAACACACAGAATCAACCATATTTCTCTATTATATGTAAATAAAGGCAGCAACTGTTCCTCCACCAACGTGCTCTGTCCCCCTTACTCCTCCCATCTACAATAAGATGAATCCGATAAGATGGTGCAGCCCATCCCCTGCGCCTTCAAAATGAGAGCAGTAAATCCTTAGAGTTGGGGAATTTTACCTGGACATGCCTAAGTGTGTATCTTTTCTCATCAATCCTTCCTGAACTCTATGAGTCTTTTCAATAGAAGGAAAAAAAAAAAAAAAAAAAAAAACAACCCTTTCCAGGGCCTTATTTGAACATGCCCAGTAAAATGGCTTGAAAAGGTCAGGATAAAAGCATTCCACCACTTCCTGTTATAATTCTCTTAGACAAACTCAGCTTCTTGATAGCAGAGAAGCTGGTGATCCAGTGTGGAGAAGGCACAGCAGTGAGGCCCTGACTCACCTGTGTGCAGCGAGAGATGTCGGGACAACGTCTGCTGTCGGCCAAATACTTTCCCACACACATCACAGGGAAAAAGCTGGTCATTGAATTTCCAGGATGGCAATCCATTTCCTGCCTCTAGAACTAGCTTTTCTGTTTCTGGACCAAAAGAACAAAGCATCATGAAGAATAAACAAGGCAACATGAACAAATTTCAGTTTAGTCAACATTCAGGATTTAAGCAGAGGCTTCCTTCTGTAGAATGTGGCTGGTAACTGCAAATAAATCCCAGTAACCTCTGGTCTTCATGCTCATTTCCTGTCTCCAAGAAGGCTATTCTTGAAAGTTGTGGCGGTGAATGGATTCCAATTTTAGTCAAGTCTCCAGTGTTTTCTCTCTTTCATCAGCAAAGGTCAGCCGACCCAACCCTCTCAGTAGATTGGGAGCTTGGTTTAGCACTGTGCCCAGTCTATAGTCAGTGCTCTGTTGAGGGAATGAATGGTTGTGTTGCATGCTAAAATTCCAGAAATGTAGACTCATGCCACAAGATAGTAAATCAAGAAGGCTGTCTCAGGTCCTGATGTGAGGACGAATAGTTCGATCCCTTCATAGGAAACACACTTTCACTGACCTTTATAACGAAAAGGTTCGGCCTGTGTTCTGGGTTGTGCAAAATCCCTAATGAGGGACTTATGTTACAAAGACTTGGTGACGGTAACTGTGTGCTGCTTGCTGCGGTCTGAATGTTTGCGTGCCCCTCCTCCCTCACCTAGGTTGAAACCATCATCCCCAAGGTGGTGGTCTTAGGAGATGGGGCTTCTGGGAGGGGCTTAGGTCGTGTGGGTGTGGCCCTCATCAATGGGATTAGTGCCCTTATAAAAGAACTCCCACAGAGCTTCCTCTCTCCTTCCACCAAGCGAGGGTCCAACAACGAGTCTGCCATCCAGAGAGGGCCCTCGCATGCCCACGCTGGCAACCTGATCTTGGACTTCCAGTCTCCAGAACTGTGACAAACACATTCCTGTTGTTTATAAGCCACCCAGTCTGTGGCATTTCGTTACCGCAGTATGAAAGGACTAAGGCGCTGTTCCACACAAAACTGCCGAATGCAACAAGGCACATCCTGAATTTCCCCAGAGGTCTCATGTTTGGGAAAACAGTGAGTGACCCAAGTCATCTGTGCATAATTCTCAGCCACGAATGAAATACGTGGAGCTTAATACGTTCTCTGTCATCTTAAAACATTTTTGTTATATTTTCTCATCATCATCTACAGGATTACCTTTAATTTTATCATCCATATTTCATCTTACTGAACTTTAATGGATTATACAAACGTTCTTCTTATAGATATAGGAAGATAGGTGACAGAGAGGGTACCAAAAAGAGGGAGGAGGATGCTTGCACGAGGACACTTGCCTGCGCTACTAAAAGGCCTTTAGGCCTTACTATGAAGAACAAGACAAATAATTGACTGAGTTAATATCATCCTTTACCTCAGTAAATTACTGTGAATCTTCTCAAAGCACAGTACTGATTTATAGAACCAGATACCTCGTGGTGACAACTACGTGGTAGAAAGACTTCTCCTAAGATCTGTGCAGATGAAGATGCTCAGCCCACCAGTCAGAGACAGCATCGGAGCAGAGAACTTTATTTCGCATGATTTAGTTAAAACTGCTTCCCGAATATAGGCCTGTACTTGGATGCATCAATTGGATCGATTTTTCATTTGAATGCAGATTTGCCAGAGAGTGTAACCTAAGGAAACAAATCCGAATCCGTGTTTGGGAATGGCGGCGAAATCGCGGCGATGTTTGCTGGGAGACACCTGCCGGCAGTGCCAATAAGGATAAGGCGTGTTTACTGATTTATCTGTGTTTGTCAAAAACATTGCTTTTTAGGCCTCAGGGGGAAGAGCTAGTCTTCTTATTAAAGTAGGAATGTGTGACTAAACATTTCTAAAGGGGCAGGGGCAGAACTGTGGAGGAAAGGAAGGTAAAAAGGGAGGTACAGGCCATTGACCTGCTCAGGACAAGAACCACTCTCAGACGACTGTCCTTGAGCCCAAGCAGTGGGCATTTCAGCCATGCAGTGACGAGAGGGTATTTTAGAAGTTCCCTTTTTAAGGGTGTAATCGAAATAGTGCTTCAAAGGAGGATGATAGTAATCATTACGAGAAGAGGTCAAGAGGGTACAGGGTCTTCCAATACATTTACAACAAGAATGAATTAATTGGGTCACATACCAAACAAGTAGATGCAATTAAAAATAAAGAAGCCTCTTAATACTTCTTTCAAGTATTAGCCATGTACTTGAGAAGTTGAAGCATCGTAAAAAGTCCAATCCCCTCCACTGGCCTTAAAAAACCATCAAAAACTATGAAGACTATGTTTCAGCAAACAGAAGGATACCCTCAGTGGTGACAGGGCAGGCCAGGGCCACCACAATGGTGTCCATTACTGGGCAGCCACATCCTGGTGATTGGACCCCAAGCTTTCTCCAGGGACTGGCTCCTCGCTGTCTGCATTTACCACGGCCACCTGCTTTCATTTTGCAGGCAACAAAGCTACCCGACCACAGGCCAGTTGTAGCTTTGTCCCGGAAGGCAAACTCGAAATCACAGCTGGGTGAGGCCGCAGGATGCAAGCGCAGTGGGAAGAGTATCATTACTTGGACAAAACAAGTACTGAAAACTCCCGCTCCTCTTCTCGTGGCTCTGAAATGCAGCTCAGCAGATGCCATATGCTTCCACATTTTCTGTGAATGGTACCACCCAAATGCCACGTGGGAAACCTCTGAATCTTTTTTTTGATTCTTCCCCACCTCTTTCTTTCAGCACAGCCAGCCAATCAGCTGCCCAAAGCGGCCCATCTAGTTCTAGAGCAAGATCTGAACAGGACACGTACCCCACAAGGACAAACTTTCAGGTGTCTACGGCCCGCCTCTTTGAAGCGGGACTGGCCCACGTTATCACCGAGAGCTCCCAGCTGTGATCGCAGGTCCCCTCGGAGGCATTCCAGAAGAGAGAGGCACGTTCCGTCCACAGTTCTTAATGATCAAAAGTTATCAGGAATACTTTAAAATATTTAAAATGTGACCCTATTGATGAAGAAATACTGATAAAAGCTGATACTTAGGCTTGTGCTAATCTCTACGCATTAGCAATGTGACGGTCACCCTACATCAAGGTCACCACTGCAGGGACGTGGCGCGTGTCCTGTGGGGTGCACATTGTAGAGCTGGATTCGTAGACACAGGTGCCATGCTCCATCCCCATCATGGTGAACCAGATAAACTGGCCTGGCTACTGCTGTGGTCACACGCTACAGGTTTAACAAAAGGGTATCATATTTTGATTTTCTGTGTGTGGACGACAATGTAGAAGCAAAAATTAAAATATTTTTAGGTAAAGTTCTTTGATTTTCGACCACCTTTGGAAACCAAAAAGAAGAAAAAAAGGAACCCCACTGCCTTAACTGAGCCATCGTTTCTCACCAGGAGTTTTGCAAAAGTCTCCCAAACAGCCTCTCTGCTACCAGCCTCTCTCCATTCCAATAGCCCCTCACAGGTTCCAGAATGATCTTTCTGAGGCACGAATCTGATCATGTCTTGCTTGTCCTGTATTCCAAAGGCTCCCCAAGGCCAAACTCCTTCACACGGCTTCTGAGGTCCTTCACAAACTGGCTGCGACCACCCCTGACCTCCAGTTCCCACTCCATCTCCCATCACCCAAGGCCCAGCGGAGTGAGCTACTCACCCCTTTTGGGATCAAACTAGTCCCTTTGAAGCCATCGATCTTTTTGAATCAACTATGCCTCCACCAGAGGCCACTCCCCATCCCAGGACTTCTTTCGCAAGGCAAAGTCAGGTTCATTTTCAAGCCCTATCTCAGATTTCATCACTTTGGTAAAGCCTTCCCAATTCCCAGGGCAGAATGAGTCATTTCCCCTTCTATATCCCAAAACACTTTTATGAATACTTCTATTGCACCATTTACCTATTATATTACTTGTTTACATATCATGTATATATATTTTTAATATAAAGCTCTCAGCAAAGTCCAACATGCAGCAGTGTTCGATAAATATATTCCTGGCCTCCCTTCCCAATTAGAATGAGAGTCACTGGGGGAAGGAGTTCTGCATTATTTACTTGTGCATCCCTGCATTAGCATGGTACCTGATACAGAGCAGGTGCACCCTATACAGTTGTTGAATGAATAAATGAATGAAAGGATCCAAGTGAGGCAGGGAATAAACATTACTCTTATTTTATAGTAGGAAAGACTGAGGCCTAGAAGTAGCATTAGTTAAGGTTTATAGCCAATTAAGAGTGAAAAATCAAGCTATTTGCCTTCTGAATAGGTGTTTTAACTCAACACAAGAACTGTGATTTAATGATTAGTGGAAATGTTTATAGTCATGAGTTTTACCCCCAAAGGTTCTATATCCATACTTCTTCTTAATAACAAGCCACAGGGTTATTCTCAACACAAACTGTCTGGCAGGCACTTTATCAGTTAAGCCAACAATCATTCTCTATTCCCCCTCTTCCTTGCTCATTCCCCCATAGTGGCAAGATTTCCTTCTTTTTTTATGGCTTAATAATATTCCTGTGTGTGTGTGTGTGTGTATGTATAACAATTTCTTTACCAATTCATCTATCGATGGACACTAAGGTTGCTTCCTTATCTTGGCTATTGTAAACAATGTTGTAATAAGCGTGAAGGTGCATATGTCTTTTTGAGTTAGTTTTTGTGTTTTCTTTGGATAAATACCCACATGTGTCATTGCTGGGTCATATGGCAGTTCTATTTTTAATTTTTTAAGGAAGCTCCATACTGTTTTCTATAGTGGCTGCACCAATTTCAACACCAGCCAATGGTGCACAAGGATTCCTACTTCTCGACATCCTTACCAGCACTGTTTCTTTTTTGATAACAGCCATTCTAACAGATGCAAGGTGATATCTCATTGAGGTTTTGATTTGCATTTCCCTAATAATCAGTGACGTTGAGCACCTTTTCATATGCTTGTTGGTCATTTTATGTCTCCTTTGGAGAAATATCTATTCAGGTCTTCTGCCCATTTTTTAATCGATTGTTTGATTTTTTTTTTTGCTATTGAGTTGTGTAAGTTCTTTATATATTTTGGAAATTAGCTCTTTGCTAGATAAATTATTTGCAAATATTTTTTCTCATTAGATACACTGGCTTTTCATTTTGTTGATGGTTTCCTTTGCTGTGCATTCTTCATTTTTTTTATAGCACAATACTTTTCTAAAGCCAATATATTCTTTTACTCAGAGTCTCAGAGGACTTTTTTTCTCCTAGAAGCATTTTATTTCTCTTCATACTCTTATACTCTGACTCCTGGGATATTATAAATTGAGTCTACAAATTCCTGGCTACTTGGTACTATCTGAACTTCTATTTTTCCACCTATGGTCTTTGCCCTAAATATTGTTTGGGGATTTTCCTCTTCCTTAAACAGGGGTTTCTTTTCGTTTTAAATGAAGTAAATGGGTGCACAGGAGCAAGCACTTTTATCCCTATGGAGAAACAGGAACAGAATGTAAGGAGAGTCACCCATTTAAGCAGTCCCAATACAAGGCTCTTAGCTATTCTTGTTTATAGTGAACCGAGGCCCCTCATTCATAATGATGAGGCTTAATGACCAAGAGACACTCACTATTCCAAGCTCTGCCTCTTATGACCTAGTGATCCAAGGGGACAAGTCTCATCTCATGCACAGGTCCCGGGATGATGAAACCCTTCATGCACTTCTTTAAAAATTTAAATTAAGAAAAAAACCCAACTGGTAGAATTTGGGAGAGAGCTTGACAGACGTGACACAACATTGATCAAGTAGAAGCTCAGATATCTTGGAATCCAATTCCTTCATTTCCATAAGGATGAAACCAAGGAATACAAGTCCAGGACCTCTCCTACCCCAGAGCACCCCACAACTTGCACAGGGTTGAGTAACAGAATCAGGGTCTTCACAGTGACTAAGTCACCATCCTGCCCCAAAGAACCTTAAGGTTCTTTGTACAATGGTACCTTCTTACATATAAAGAAACTGAAGCCTGAAGAACTTAAGCAGTTGCCCCAGGTAACTTAGCTAGTGACTCTGGGAGAACAGAGACCAGACCCACGGTCTCACTGAAGCTCCTCCAAGCCATACAGAATCAATGACAACGGTGACAACGAACAAAGAAGGGCTTTTTCTTCTCCTCCCATTCTTTGGCCCTGAGTTTAATATTCTTGGTTATAAGTGGACATGTGCAGATTTAGCAATGATTCATAGACACTAGGATCTCTTTCCATCTTTCTTCTTGAAGGTGTCAGCTTAGAATATTTCCAGCCACAGAACTGTAATATGGCAAAAAGTAGAATATAGAAAGAACAAGAGGAAGATCAAATGGGAGACTCCTAAAAGCCAATCCCCTTTGAGGTAAACTAGTTATTACTGAAGAATATTCCCTTGGGCTTTTCACTGACATCTGGGGAGCTTTTTTGGTTAAAAAAAAAACAAAACAAAAACAAAAACGAAAACTCAAAACCAAACCAAACAAGACAAAGGGGGCAAAGAAAAGAACTCTAGTTCATTTCTTTTCAATTTTAACATCATTTGGCCCCCTGAGTGGTGTATCATTTGGCTGTGTTGCCGCATTTTGCTTTGTGAGAAGATCCTGTATTTCCTGCCAAAACAATCCTCTCAAAGAACCATCTCTTAACCTGACTTTGGCAAGAGAAATTCAGAGAGAGGCGGCTTTATTTGGTTAAAGCCGTAAGCAAAAGATGGGCCAAAATATGACCTCAGCGCATAAATAACTGTCCAGATTGACTAAATCCACATCGGGCGGCTCATTGAGGAAGAGGCTTTGGGGCTGCTTGGGTTTTCCATTATGACAGATGGTATTTTGATCATTTCTTTCTTTCACTATCAAGCCTAGAGAGTTTTAAGGCATATCACAACTGAAATTCTGAAGTCCTTTGTATTTAGAGTCAGTGCCCTGGGTTGGTTAAAACCTCTCAGGCTTCTTTAGGCAGAGCAAGTGCTTTTCTGGTTAGACCCTGTCCCTGACTGGCTCTATCCTCCAGTTTCATGGGCTCTGCAGGACCTCTGCTTAAAACACGCTGCCACCTTCTGAATGCTGCTTGTGAATTAAGGAGTCAGCTGTGGTTAAGGCCTCTTTAGGGGTTACAGTCTTTTCTCTAGCGCTTGCAGTTCTTCTACATGCTTAAAATTATTAGTTTTTTCTTTTTAAGAGTCATTTCAACTTTGGGTAACTTGGCGGGTCCTAACAGATCTGTTAGGTATCTTATGACCACATCTCTGCAGGTCTTGGTGTAACCAAATCCCCTTTAAGGAGCATTTAAACACCCCAAAGTGTGGGATTTTCTGCCGGTCAACATGTCAATTCAATGAACAGCAGAGATAGCAGAAATTCAGCAACAGCTTTTGTCAATCTGTGACCAACCTGAAACACTGGGTGGACGTTCTTAGGCACAGAAGAGTTCACAGCTTTGATCTTCTTTGGGCTCAGGTCAAACTGTAATGTTTAACAAGGGTAGCAAAGCTCAAGCACGGGTCCTGGGAAGATGAAACCCATCAAGTATCTCTCCAAAAATTTCCATGAAATAAACCCACCTGGTAGAATTTGGGGGGAGGGAGCTCTATCAAACTATACCTGACAAGAACAGATCAAGTAGAGAACTCAGATTCCTTGGAATCCAACTCCTTGTTGCCATGGGGATGAAACTGAGGCATAAAAGTCCAGGACCTGTCTCACCCCAGGGCGCCCCAGAGCCTACGCAGGGTGGGGTAACAGAATCAGGGTTCCTGTAGTAACTAAGTCTCCATCCTGCCCCAACCTCAGTTCAGGGAGAAACCTTAAAGAACATCTTGCTCAATGTTCTCCTCTTACATATAAGGAAACTGAGGCCCCCAGAACTTAAAAAACTGCCCCACCGTTTCATTCAAGCTCCTCTCGGCCATAAGAAATCAATGCCAAAGTCTACAACCAAGAGAGACCTGTGGAAGTGGTTCCTAGTAAACATCCTGGGATCAACCCAGAAAAGTTGTGTGACATTTTTTGCTTAGCGCTGGGCAAAAGTGAGCAGACTCAATGAATCCTTACTGATCGATGTGTAATGTGTTAAACTGGTAAAAAACCATAAAAGTTTTCTGCATCTTGTTTTTTACACAGGTCATTTAAAATCAATAGAAGAAAATCTTGATTATTCTAGAAAATGGCTAAGGACTTGGTACCCCAAACTCTAGTGAGGTTGGTCACATGCAAATTGAGAACTTCAGGGACCTCATCTAAGCATCCAAACATATGGCATCATTGCTAGAAACTAGGCAAATTGATATTGGTCACCTCTATATACCTTAACCTTAAAAAGAATCCATTGGGATTTTGAATGTTGCTTGTATGTTTTCCCTCTACATGTATTTCCAAGATCAGTGGGTCCTTAATAAATGCTTACTGAATAAATAAGACAGGCACATCACCCATATGATTGCTAAACTAAATGGCAACCTAATTTTACATTGCAACATGAAAGTAAACTGACAATATCGATTCAGGAGTCACATCTAAAGGGCTTGGTTATTATCTTGCCTGTTCCATAGGCCAGTGATCACCTCGCTTCTTACTGATGATGATAGGACTTAAAGTCTTAGCAAATGTCCTCATGTTGAAGATATTTATAAGTCTTTGCCAGAAAACCATCAGGCTGAGGAGCTGTGTCCTTCTTGTGGCTTTGTGGCAGACACTACTGATGGCTCATGCAATATCCAACAGAGCTACAATCGTTTTTTTATAGGGTGGCAATGTGCCCAGTTGAGAAAATGCAAGTGTCTTCCCAAGCTTCCACTGCTCTTAGGTGCTGGCCAGTGAGGTAGAGTGGGAGTCCCTGGGGACTCTCCAACACCTGCCCACTCCGTGAAAAAGATATAGTCTTGAAAAAGGCCTTTTACTCTGGGCTCATCTTCCTCAGATATCTGGAGGTAGAGCAGCCCTCTTCTGGCCGTGAAGATGAAAGCCATGGGATAACGGTGGTAGAGCAGAAAATGAGAGGGAGGCTGGGCCCTCATACTGCTGCACCAGCCCTGTATGGTCTACTTGTGAATTCCTTCCTTATTTTGTGAAAACAAGATTCCCAGTTGGTTAAGTCACTGTGGTTAAACCGAATTCCAACAGAAGTTAAGTGTATAACTAGTTGCACCCCATACTGGCAGTTTATCACCATTATGCAAAACAGTAGCTTATGTTTAAGGAGGATTTACCATTGTGCTAGGCGCTGTGCTCTGCGTTTGACACATATTTTATTTAATCTTAAACAGCACTATGTGTTAGATACTAAAGCATTCCTACTTTACAAAAAAAAAAAAAAAAAAAAAAGGTGGGGATATCAATCAGGCTCAGGGAGGTTGAAAAGTAAATTCAAGGTTACCTAGCTGGTGACAGCCCATCCCAAACTCAAGTTGATCTTACTCCAGAGCCCTTAATTGTTCAGTACTTTATATTATTATACTACAAGATCAGGAAAGAAAATCTTAGAGTTCTGATTTATTTCATCAGAGAAAATCTGTCTTCTACAATCTTGATTTGTCCTACTTTAAAATTTCCTGTATTCACAGACCATAAAGAAGAAGCATCTACGACCACATCAATTTAAAGGGGGCTCTATTGGGGCAATGTAAACACTTCCCCCAGGACCTAGATGAAGAGAGAATGGTGGAACTCGGAGCCTCCACCTCACTCCTCTTGCTCGATCCCTCTCAGCTTCTTTCTAGATCTTTCCTGCTGGCTGGTTGCTGCCTATCAAAAATGTGAGGACCAATTATGTAAGTTTTAATTACAAAACTCTTTTCAGGTCAGCTCACTTGCCCCAGAATAAGACCCTAGATTAACTGTTCTTTCAACTCTTTTCAGTGAAGAAAAAGAACAGGAATTCAAGTGTGGAGCTACCGCATGACTATTATTAAGTGATGGTAAATCTTTAAATCCAAGAGTTTCTTCTACAAATGATAAAATATGGGCACATATGAGAACATCTTGAGGGAAATCATTACTTTTATTTGGGCAAAATTACCTTGTTTTCTCTTTTTTGTTGAACTAGGTGCTCTGTATATATTTACAGAATAAATGAGGGAATGAATAAAAGAAAATAGAAATCTCCATTGTTAAAAAATTTAACCTATCACAAATACTTTAAAATACAAAAATTCAGACTTTCTAAAATACTGAAATTTTAATGTCCACTTATTCCTATAATTATATGATGTGCTGTGTATCACACCTATGGAGTATTTTAAAAATATTTAATGTGTTTCTTTTAAAATTCAAGCCACAGTCATTTCCAAATATTATTCAAGTAAGCCCCTGGAGCTCCTGCAGCTCTTTTCACGAAGACTGGAATCCACTTTTATTCTCAATTATTCTAGTCCTCTTTTCTTAGGGACAAGCCTTGATCATATCATCCATTCCTTTAAAGATTTCTAAATTTCCTTAAAGCCCTTATCAGCTCCCAGACACTGCAATATTCTTGTGTGACTACATCCAGTTTCAAATTTTCAGTCTTCTTCTCTCTCTGCTCCTAATCTATTGAATTCTGCATTAACAGAAAATTTAACTCTTCCATTTTGCCTTTCTCTTGACCTTGGGTTTCAGGACATTATAAAATTTACATTAGTTGATGGCAGATTTAACATTTGAGGCAACACTGATCACAAATATTTTTCTCCTTGACCCAGAAATACTATCTATTTGATTAAGCAGAGTTAGATGTTTTAATGTGATGGAGACTTCTGTTTGTTAGTGTATTTAGTTATTTTCCCCAGGTAAGGGATCACACATACAAGATTGGAAAATAGCTTGTTAGCTCATAGAGGAGGGAAGGGATTATTAGTATTTTCCTATGCAAGTATGTCAGTATGATTGGCAACATTGGTAATTTCTTATCAATAATAAGTAACACAGCTGGCAAATATATTTTTAAATAAATAGGCTACCTCCATAATAATATCACTGTCAATGTTTCAAATATCCATGTACTTTTCTTAATGGGAGAGAAAGCTGTGAATTTAGATGTAGCTGAAAGAGGAATTATATATGACTAGCTAAGATTTACTTAGCACTTATTTTGTTCCAGGCACCGTGTGAAGGCTAAGTCCTTTATTTATTTCATTTAATCCTCACAACAACATGCTAAGGTTGATCTCATTATTATCCTTATTTTATAAATGAGAGAAATCAAAGCTCAAAGTGGCTAAGGAATTAGCCCGTTCTCACATAGCTGGTAAGATGAAGAGCCAAGATCTGAACCCAGGATACCCAAGCTGCAAGAGTACACATTCCATGGCTTCCCTTATACTGCACGAAACTCCAGGTGTGTCCCTGGGGATGTCACCTCTCTTTGTGAAGGACCTTTAATCTCTGTGTCAAAGTAGGAAAAGGCCGATAGCTGCTGGTTTTGAGATTTTTATAAGCTTATGCCCTTCATTTGGACCTGGCCATGTGTTTTTCTTTTTCCTGGGTGGCAAGTGCCACTGCATTTTATGGCCTCAGATAAAAATACAACCTTATCGGCTGCCTTGAACACGAATATCCTTGTTGAAGAACAGACTGGAGTTAGCAGTGTGGAAGGTTTAAAGTAAATATAATCCTACTCCAAACACATTCTTATCAAAAAGGGGTCTGAAGACTTGAACTTGTATATAATAGTTAGGACATTACTATTATCAATATAACTAAAAAAAAAAAAATCTAAACTACTTCTACGTAACCATCTATGGACTGAAAGAGAAGTGGATTTTCAGCTCATGACCAGAAATGTAAATATCCAACAGCATAAAATATGGTAAGCAGCAGCTAATACTCACTGATGCAGCTCCAAAGTAGTTGAGCAAAAGGGGAAAAAGAAAGAAAAGAGCCATCTTCCTTACATTTCAACTTTCAAATTGAAAAAAAAAATCAAATAAATTAAATTTAAAAATATCAATGCAATATTTTGGTTACAAATCAAACTCTAGATCGATCAAATAACAAATCTTTAAGTATGGAGGCACTATTTAATCCACAGTGGAAATGCAACCTATTCTATTTATGTAGTCTGTAGGTTGTATGTCTGTATTTTTCTTGTACATTCTGATCTGGTTATCTTTGAAAATACCTCTTCCTATCTGTCCTTACATAGATCTTAAATATAATAGACAATCAATAAATATTTGTTGATTTGATTAAAATTTCACTAATTATAGGCAAAGGAGAGAAAACATGCACCGATGTGTGGTATATGTAAATTAATGCAAAGCACATGCAAATAAACAAGGCTGAGAGGTCTTTGATTGTCCGTCTTGCACCACTTCCTCTCCCATAACAGAAAGTCTGTACCTCTGACTTTGATAGTGGAGATGCAGCACTCTTTGGAGACTTCACCTAGCAGAATCTTTACCTCACCTTTTATGAACTAGGGAGATGGCACATTATTGCTTCTAATTTATAGGGAACCTGAGGTGTGAGTCAGCTAAGTGCTTGCCTAAAGTCACAGTAAAAAACCCAGACTGGGAGTGAATTAGTCTTAGCTCAGCACTCTCTTCACTTCATCCCCCCCATCTCCCCACATGCTGAAGTTTGGGCTCTTAACCACACTACATACCAGAGGCTTTGCATAACTAACCATACGCAGTATTATCGAACACGTATTATAGAACATGTACTCTAGTGGAGAACAGATGTCACCATGAGAATCTCATTTTCTGCTATTTCCCAAATCTGGCATGTGGAAATTTGTAGCCTTAATGTTGCATGAACAAAGATTCTTACATTTAATATTAATATGGGAACTCACAAACGCTCCTCAAGTTGGAATGCTGCCACATTCTGATTTCACAGCGTATGGCTGGCTGCTTTTCCAGCATATGAATTTGCCTCAAGGTCCTGCTGGTGTCTTCTGAGCTGAAAATGTGGTCATATTCGAATCTTGTGAAACTCCAAGGTACATCTATATTTCTCATTTATAAAGCAGACACATACCCAACACCGACCGACTGACTGGTAAGACCAATGGAAAAGCTCTTTACCCATCAAGATCCAATTCTCAGAGCTATTTCTACAGTTTGGGAAACCAGTAACCTCCACAGCAGGAGAGAGCACTGAGTAATACCGGATACCAAATACTGCTCTGGCAGGTAGCTGTGGGCAAAAAGTGAGTTTCCAAAAGGCAGGGTGTTCAAATGGATTGGCACACCCATTTCTTCTTCCGAAGTGAAAGTTGAACCAAAATGGTGACCTACGATACCTAGACAAGGTCTATTAGCCACACCTGCCTGCCAAGTGATGTCAGAAACACCCTCGGTTGCTTATGTGAAGTGGCCGTCTCTCTCTGCATTATTTATATTATTTATAGATAATATTACCACATTACTTGGCACCACAAAAATCACAAGTATGTCCTTTTAACCCAATTATTTTTGTCCTAAGTGACAGAATGTGACAGAATGCCCTATGTCACAATTTGATTAGGTTCATGTATGTGGAGCAAAGGGGATGTTTAAAAGAAGAGAAGCCAAAGCAGCTGTCATTTTTCTGAAATTCTTCGCTATACCTGCTCAGCTAGATTAGGGTGTCTCACACTATGGGCTCCTCAGTGGAGGCTTCTAATTCCCTTTCAATTTAATTTGGAGCCAGTCAGCTAATAAATCATATGAAAATATGTAAAAGAGAATTGGTGTTGATTCTGGGCCACCACATGTTTGGCCCAAGCATGAAATGATCACATCTCTGTATGGAGATGAAATGGCTTACTGCACGTAGTCAGAAGCTCTAATGTGACTCTACTGAACCACTGCTTTGGGCCTTCGTGTCTACTCTATCAAAAGGATCCTAAAGTCCTTTATGGCATTTTCAGTTGGAAAGTATACAACCATTTGATTCCGCAGGGCAGCAACCAAACTTCCCATTTGCAGCCATGGAGGGAAGAGACTCTTACTTCATGTCCTCATTTCAATCATCAGTTTGAAAGAAGGGTCTTGACTCTGTCAAGTGGAGGGCTGCTTAAGAATGATGTTCCAAAAAATACTGATATACGCAGATATTTTTTCACTTGTCTGTGCATATGATATCTCTGGAAGGATGCCCATGAAACTAGTAATACTGGTTGAGTGGGGGAGAAGGGGAACGGGGTGAGGGTGGCAGGAGCAGGGAACAGTGAACTGGTGATAGAGAGAAGGGTAAGAGACACACCTTATTTTATCACTTGCAAATCAAATTTCTAACCAACTCTGAAAACTTAGTATCATCTCTCTATTTACCCTCTTAACACCTGTGCAGGAAATATGACAAAAGCACCAATAAAAACATTTACTGAGAGCTAACGTCACACCAGGCACTCTGCAAAACACCTGATGTAAATTACAACATTGGCTCCTCCTACCTACCCGTGTGGTAGGTGCTGTCTCCTCTTCATAGATACTGAACCAAACCACACACTTTGACCAGAGGTGCACATCCTGTGGGAGCATCCTTCCAGGGGTTGTACCAAGCCAGAGACAAGGTCAAAGGCACCGTTACGTTTTGTAAAGAATTTTAGTCTCTTAGGGCCACAGGTGCCGAGTCACACAATTCTGGGACTATATTTGCAAAAATTATTAACCAGTGGAACACTAGTATAATATCCCAAAACAAAAAGCAGAGCTCTTAAAGAGTCTTCCACTAACAGATCTGGCTCAAGTCAGAATGTGAGTTTCTCTACATTGGATAAAAGAAACGCTATAGAACACAGTGTAGATCTTGCTCTTAAAGGTAAACTCTTCGCCTTTAGGCAAAATTATTTTAGAAAGCTTCACACTGACCTTTACAGACACTCCCTCGACTGCTCTTATATAATAATAGCCAGAGGATTATCATCCTATCAAGTTACAACCGTTCACCTGGTCATTCACGAGTCTCAGGCTTCATCCAAGTTGGCCAAGGAGAGGTTTGTGAAGTCCTTGAACTTTAAGAGATTATTCATAACCCCTCTCCCCACCCCACAACAAATGCTGTCTTACAAGAAAAGGACTGTCTCTGTTTTCTTTGGGGTTCGTTCATCAAATGTAAGGCTACCAGTCCCCATCCTCATATGGTCTGTTTCCTATATCATTTACTTTAAAAGAAAGAGTGGAATCCTTTTTCTGTTTGGACGAACTCACACTCTAAAGCCTGTTTCTTCAAGTCTTGAAGAATTTTTAAGCACTATACTGTAATATATTGAGTTTTAAGAGATCGAATCTTTTGTGGTAGAAACGGAAATGATTTTTTTCTGGAAATTCTCATTTTATTGTTAAATCCACATACCCTCTGAGTACTTAAAATTTTAGCCAGCCTAGTAAATATTTTGACACAGGCCAGTCTACATAATTTTCATTCCCATATGATTATATGAAATTGTTTTCTTTATCATTTTCTGTTGACAAAATAAGTATTATAATGGATCAACATCATTCTCCCTCACTGAATTTAAGATTAAGTGGACGTAGAATTATCTTATTGAATTTTATGTTGTGAGAACCAAAGAGAATTTGAGAAGAAAATCAAGGGCGAGATTTGTATGCTGGAGTATGGCCACCCCCACTAACTTCATATTCACATCAGAGTATTTATAGCCTTATAGAAAATCTGCTTTTCATACCACAATATACATGATTTGCATTTCTACCACTAAATTTATAGAGAGGTAAAATATTGACCTATTTTCAAAATTTACACCAGTAAAAGTATGAAATTACCTAACAATTGTGTGTTTTAGTGGCCAGGATTTTCTCTAACACACAGACACACACACATACACAACATACATATGCACACAACACGTGCACACACACATACAGCACATGCACATATGTTTGCAGTTGTAAAGATGTTCTAACCTTATTTTTAGTTATTTGCTTATTAGAACTGATGGGGCAGAACGTCAGGAAAGATGTTACAAGATGTTGAAATCTGAAATATCAGAGAAAGTAAGACAACTGCTGCCATTTGTAGGCCTTTTGAGTTGCAACGTTTTCACTGAGTTTAAATTCCTTACTGAGGCATAATGAAAGAAGTACCTCAACTTTAACGACCTCTGTTGGATCCAACCAGAAATCTCTGACATCGGCTGAGAAATCAACAAATGTGATAAAGCATCTGAAGTTGTCTACACTGAATTTCTAGCGTGTTCACCAGTGTAGCTCAGATATAAAATACTGGCAATCCACTGGTTCACAGGTTGACTCAAGTTCACATTAACCCAATTTATCATTATCTTCATTGCAAATTAAATTCCATGTTTAAAAAAAAATTCTATGGTTTGATACTTTATTGGTGGTGAGGGTAGGGCTATAACTCAAAATTGGATCTAAAGGACAAATATTTATTGAGATTTTAAAAACCAAATGAAATTAACAGATATTTACACATAATAAATTAACCTCAAATCAGTGGACATCAAATTAGCTAGTCAGATGCAAGACTCCCCACAATAACAACAATGTTTAAAACTTCTAGTAGTGCTAACTATGTGGAATGCCGTTCTGAGTGTTTTAACGTGTATTACCTCACTAATCCTCCTGGAAGCTAGGTTCTACAAGCATCAACAATTTACAAAGGAAGAAATCCAGGCACAGAGAGTAGAAGTAAACTTGTTAAAAACCAACTCAGCTGGCAAGCAGCAGAGCTAAGATTTGAACCCTGGTCGTTCAGCACTTGAGCTAGCACTGCTTCTCCTGTGATTTAGGATTAATGTAACAGAGTGAAATAACAGGCCATTGTAGACACTGTCACAGCGTGGGACCTCTATTCTGACCAAAGGTCATCTGGAATTATTAACAGTCTTTGGGTTCTTTAACCTCGAATTAACCTAAGACAAGATATCTGAGGCAGAGACATCCATGTTTTTCTTCCACTTTTAATAAAGGAATCCTCGAGGTTTAGCAGGGCCTGTGGCTGCCCAACAGAAAACTTTGTCAGTCTCCCTAACAGCGAGGTGTGGCCACGTGACTAAGTTCTGGACAACAGATGAGCAGAAGTGATGTACACAACCTCTAAGTTATGCCCTTGAAA
Source organism: Eidolon dupreanum (assembly GCA_028627145.1). NCBI lineage: Eukaryota > Metazoa > Chordata > Mammalia > Chiroptera > Pteropodidae > Eidolon > Eidolon dupreanum. The sequence goes on from CM053512.1 coordinate 12,913,397, forward strand.
GGAGGGCCGTGACCTCGACTTCCTTCTTGACTTCCTGCTGTTTAGGATGTGGATGTGATAGTGGGAGTTGGAGCAGCCATAATGGACCATAATGAAACAGAAGCCGTACGCCAAGGGTGGCAGAACAATAAGACAGAAGGAGCCTGAGCACCCTAGGGTCACCACATCGGCCCCAGACTGTCAGCACTCTGGCTGCTCTACAAGAGAGAAATAACCTTCTACCCGCTTTAAGTCGCAGTTATTTTGGTTTCTTTACAGCCATCCAGCCATAGAAACTTTATCCTAACTAATATATACAACTTTTTTTTTTATCATTTAAAGTATATTCAGTTCGTTTATAAGGGGTAGGACTCCTCGCTCTACAATGCATATTTTGCATTTCCTGAGATCTTAATAATTCATGAGTAGAGTTCTACCATGTTTGATGCTTGTTTTTCAGACCACTGTTATACTGATACAGTGTCACAACGGTCCAGTTGTTTATTATGAAACAAGTACCAGTGTTAATAGAGCTATTAAATAATCAAACTGTTGCCTAGAAACTTGAGAAATTTCCCCAGAAGGACATGTTTATACACAGTTGAAGCAATGCAATTTCATCTGGATATCTAGTCTATGACATTTAGTTTTCAAAACGTCCTTTACCTATAGCAGTGACACCTAAGGTACGCTTCTCATCCTCAGCACTACTGACATTTTGGACCAGATCCATCTTTGTTGCAAAGCTTGTCCTGTGCATTGTAGGGTGTTTAACAGCATCCCTGGCTTCTACCCACTAGATGCCAGTAGTGCCTGTCCCCTAGTCACGACAATTCAAAATATTACTAGATGACTAAATATCTCTTGGGGGGCAAAATTACCCCCAGTTGAGAACCATACATCTGTATTCTAGGTTGCACATTTTGAGAAAGCAGAAACTATACTATTTAAATTCCAGCAGGATACAGACAGGTAGGTTCTTAACACACTTTTGATGACAGTGGTGCCCTGGTGATTACCAGGGGCAACGAGCATGAGCTGATTCTTATTTTTTAAATTAAGAAGTTCACAGAGCTTTCAATAAGAAAATTTACAGAGTAGTAAAAAAGTCATAGGCATAATTCCAAGCATATCTAACTATTAGTCCAACATCTTCTATCCAAGGTTCAGATGGAAATAATTGCCTATGTGAAGTAAAAAATAAATTCCTCCATGTATGAATAGGATTCTTTTATAGAAACTGTAACGATAGAAGAAAATTTGACCCTTTCAGAATCAAGAGCATTGTCCTATTAAACTTCCAGTTCTTACAGCTTTTACGTTGCTAGCACCATATCTTCAGATATTTGGATATTATATATGTATAAGTGAGAACTGTTCACAGGTATTTTCCAATATGTAAGCTTTTTTAACCCAATCAATCAAGTTCTTCTACCTCGATTATCCCCCGTAATACTTAGCATTGGGTCTATTTTCATGAATTTTCAAACTCTCTC
>CM053512.1:12919871-12960683 GCA_028627145.1 Eidolon dupreanum
GTTCATTGTAACATTGGATGTTTAGAAGCCTTGGACAAAGGCCCACCTTGTGTGACCACAATAATTATTAGAATATAACTCAAAGTATCACAAATCTTTTTCTTTTTAATTTTTTTTAAAGTGTTCTATGCTCATTATAGAAAACTAGAAGAAAGTAGAAAAGCGGGGAGGGGGAGGAGGGAACCCCAAACCACAACCACAGTTCCCATCACCGTCTAAAGACAACTGCATTGAGCTTGGTGAGCTTTCATTTTATTCCTTTTTCATGTCCAAATTCTTTTAAAAAAATAATTACTATGAAAGGCTTGTAATCCAAGGCAAGTCTTAGTATGACACCAGTGATGATATTTTTAAAATACCACATTTTCGAGTGATAAAAGTAACAGTTGGGAGATAGACCGGAATGCTTTAAAAATTAACATTTTTCATAAAAATGAAGAAAAATTTCGCCAAAAATAGTGTCAAAAATAACTTTCACATACCGAAAGCATGCCTACATGTTAAAAGCGTTTGCAAGAGTACACATTCTTTTTTCTTGAGTATAAATTTCCTCTGCTTTTCTTTTGGCAAGTACCTACACAGTACATACAAATTAGTGAGCAAAAAAATAATTTGTATCAGTCATCTTACATTTAAGAGAAAATAGTTACCTAAAACCCATGTAAACCAAGTAATTCCTACCTCCATACTCTAGCAAAGACTGACGACCAGAGTTTGGACCTAATATTTTTTTGTAACTCATTCTACTTCTGGGCTGTCAGACGTTCTAATTATTCTGTTTTCTATAACATAGCTGATTTTCCCCAATAACCTCACCACTGCCTTTCTCGGGGCCCACCCATTAATGAATTTTTCAATTCAATGTCCCTGAGCCTAATTCCATTCAAGTTTCAGAGAAGCAACTGATCTGAGTGACTCATTCCTGGGTACTCATGGCAGAGAAACTAGATTCTGCAGACAGATGAGTCATTTTGACTGGAAAGCCCTGGACAGGGAAAAGGAACCAAGGATGCATGTAACAGAGGACAGGGAAGTCATCAAGGGAGGAGGAGCCAACCAGTAAGACACTGCCATAGTATCCTTTGGTCTGAAGTACTTTGCTATCTTAAGACGGATTCTACTTTCCTAGCAGCCCTTGCCAGTTTTCTCCTAACACTTTCATCTCTTTCAGCTGAAAATATCCCCGATAACTTTCTGTTGCTTTTAGGTCTAGCATTTTTTTCTGGGGTCACGTTTAAATGTGGTTGATCTCTTTGTCCAAAGCTCTAGGCGCATCCTCAAGATAGAAACTTTCTAAGCGATTTGGTGTCAAGCATTCAGTACCAGAATGTACAAGACGGTTTCTCCTTTGTTTAAAATGAAAGGAGCTTATCGATGTTTTCTGATCATAAAAATAATACATGCTTATTTTAAAACTGGAAGTCCGTAAAATATCGTTACAAATCAACTGAAATCTTAATTAAACCGAGATAACAGTTAACATTTTTACATCTATCTCTCCTAATTTTTTTCCTGTATGCCCATATTTGCAAACCATGGGATCATATCATTCATGCAGATTTGTAACCTGCTTTATATTCTCATGAACTGTATGAAAACCTCATTTAAGTCTGGCATCTGGCTCGGAGACGAAAGAAGGAAGCTCACTGAAGGAAGATGACTAAGAATCTTTGCTTTATCTATGTTTTTAGAAGTTCACTTAATTTAGAGATTATTCATTAAGGCTCCAAGGCATCAGATGTATAAATGACAGATTGTTAAAAAAAAAAAAAAAAAGTGATTTGAACAACACATAGGTATCTCACTTTTTTAACTTTTAAGAATTATACAAATAATATAAATTAATGGTTAAAAAAATAATACAAAGGATATAAATTGAAAAATGAAAGAACACCTCTCACTTACTAGCCCTCTCCTCACCATCCTAGCCTTTTTCACTCCTCAGTGGTAATCACTGTTAAGAATTTATATGTTGAGAAACTGTCTTTGTACGTGTAAGCATATTACAGGCACAACAAATATACCAGCTTTTTTTATTTTAAACATAAACGGGGTCATGTCACACATGTTCTCTGCAGCTAGTTTTTTTGTTTGTTTGTTTATGCTTCCTAAATCTAATAATATAATCTTGGACATCTTTTCAAATAAATTCCAACAGATTTCCTTCATACTTTTTGAATAGCTGTGGAATTTCACATCAAATGTCCCATGGTTCATCTCACCAGTTCCCTACCTATGGACATCTAGTTTGTTTTTAGATCTTTATGCTGCAAAGCGCATCCTTGTCTATATACCTTAGTGTTACGTCCTTAGGTCTATTTGTAGATTAAATTCCTAGAATGGGACATCAAGGTCCAAGTTCACAAAACAACATGGAGCACTGTATTTCTCTGTAACTTGGAGAACTCATTTCTTATTTACATGTTTAATAGAGTACTTAATGTAAATCTTGCCTCATGTAAGCCACATAATGGCTCATGATAGAAAAGGGGAAGGAAAAGATTGGGATGAGACAGAATGTAGAGGCACCTGAGTGTCCATATAGGTAACTGAGGGAGGAAATGGCCGTGTATATGGGACTTTCCCATGCCAGGAGGCCCACCTCTGTTGTTCCTTGCAGAGATGAGGAGAAAGGTCTAAGACTGGAGAGGTGTGTAGCCTGACAGCTGGAGAAAATTGTTTCTCTCTTCATGTGTAAGAAAAAATTAGGGAAGCATCAGAATATTTCTGAGACATGTTTCCTATACAAGAGGAAAAAGCTGTGTTCAATTTTTAAGTAATTTGAAAGAAAACAATTTTCCATTTTATCGGCTGCCCAAATTTCAGAAAGATTCAGGCCTGAATTCAAATCTGTCTCATACAAAGTTTCCCATTAGTATTTATGAGACACTCCTTATGTGAATTTTTATCTTGTTTAGATTAAAATATAATGCTGTCCTTCAATTAAATAATTTACTTTAGAAGAGAAGTTCATTTGATAAAGTGGTCAGCTCGTGGATGGGAAAACTGCTATTTGAAATGATTCCAAGATTTTTTCCCCCTTATTTTGGCATTTTATATTATTATTCTTTTAATTTTAATTTTTTTAAATTACAGTTGACATCCGATAGTTTCGGGTGTGCAACATAGTGGTTAGACATTTGTATAACTAACGAAGTGATCTCCCAATACATCTAGTACCCACCGAGCACTATGCACAGTTATTACAATATTACTGACTATAGTCCCTATGCTGTACTTTACCTCCTATAGAGAATTTTATGCCTAGAAAGTTTATTACTATGTAAGAAAACCAGTGGATTTTCTCTGTGGTAGACCAGAGCGTTGGGAAACTGAGTCTCCTGTAATCAATGACTTACTGCATACACATCCCAGCTCTCTTTCACCCCTGAGGAGAAAACGCTGAGATGTGTCCTCCATTGCTTCCCAGAGTTCCTCAGGGACATTAATATCCAGTCGTCCACAGCAGGTGACCTGTTTGATAATATACCCTTTCCTAGATGCCTTCCTTTCCCTGGCTCACTTCCCCATCCTTCTCCCATTATTCCCTGATCTCACCTCCTACAAACTACTTGCACTCAAATCTTTGTCGGCTCGGGGGGACCCAAACAAATGGTGTCCAGTCTTATGGTTTGTGTCGTCACGGGTGATGTGATGGTGCTTTCCACTAAGGTAGAAAACAAACAAGGTAGAGAGGAGGGTTTAATTAATTAATTTTGGAAGGAAGGAATGAGGACAGAGGGAGGTGGTGGAAATGACAAGTTAAATTTGGGACCCATGAAATTTAAGGCGCTCCAGAGACCTCTGTGAGGTATGTCTCAGTGGAATGCCCGTGGATGGTGCGGTGACCTCGTATCATTAAGCAAATGCAAAGGCTGCCCGCACTTTAGCGCTTCTAGTTGCCATGTTTCTTTTCTGGACGATAAACGGAGAACAGAAACAATAAGTACTTTGCTAAAGGAAACACAAGGAGAATAGCCAAAATGTGAGGACCCTGACTGTCATTCTAATAACTACATCCAGAAAGGGTGACGTGGGGATGTCTTTCTTACCATGAGAGGCACCCGTTTGGCCTACATATGGGCATAAAGAATGGATTTGTTTAAGTGAAAATAGATGGTCTAGTTTGCAAGTGGAATGGCTTTTCTTTTTTTTCAACTGTGGCTACTGCCCTGAAAAAGAATAAACATGAAGAAATTGTGTGAAATGAGAATATGTATTTTTGATAGCAGAGGAATGGAAGGACATATTGTATATACAGAAAAGGCCTTATAGATTGAAGCAGCTAGTCTCAAAATGAAACCAAGGTCACTATATCGCCATCTGCAAACAAGTACTCTCCATTGTCCATTACATGTGCTCGTGATCGGCCTTTTACAGCACTGTTCTTTCTCAAGGCGTCTCAACAGTATTTGCAAAAGTATCAACATAACCACAGGCAGTGCTGAGGCCTTATAAATGGCATGTGGAAACTTTCATGGGAGCACATAGCGATTTGCTCTGCTCACAGGAAGATACCAGGCCAAGGTCAAAGTGGCCACAGCCTCAAGGGTAACCTGTACCTGAGAAACAAAGTCCTCAAAGTGAGTTTTTGAAAGGGCTTTTGGATGTTACCATTTCTCCCAAAGTACAAAGACAAAAGTGTTGACGAGTACCTTCAACACCACATGACTCAACCCCTGTGCCATCTGGGTGGAGATAAAGATGCTTGGTCAAACCACTGCAGTTTTTTTCCCCCCCTCTGTTTTTGTGGCTTTCTATAGATAGCTCAGGTGATGCCTCTTAACTGGATATAAATCTCTCCTTTGGAAAGGTAACCACCCTTAAAACAAGTATGCCCACCCTTCAGTGCATGTACCCCACAGCTGTTGGTCTGCAGAGACCTGATCAGTTATATATGTGAGAAGGACTAAACGGGTCACAAAGTTGACACTGCTGAACGCAAGGCCTTTCTCTGCAAAAAGCTCTTCCTGGTGTCACTTGCTCCCCTTTAGAATTCACCTGCACTAACTAAGACCAAAGAAGGCTCGCAAAGGACGGAGCGGGTGAGTAGTGAGCACAGCATTTTTAGCCTCAACATCATGTGGATCAGGAAAATCCGTAACAATGAAAACTTCTCCCTCCAATAAACAGCTGAACAGACTATGTAGCTCATCTACTGCAAGCACATCAAAGAAATGCTATAAGCAGTGTAGCATCGTTTCTCAGTTTGAAATGTAACAGGAATCAGATCCATCAACTTGCATGTCATTTAGTTCAAGGCAATAAGTTCATGCTACCAATAGAAATGTTCTCACACACAGAAAGCCGCATGATTGAAACACCGCTGTCATCATCATCATCATTGTCATGGTTTCTGAAGGGAATGTGCCCTGGTATTGATGGCCTGGAGGTGACCATTTGGGATCTAGACCCGCCTATTTTGTGAATAAGCCAATTAGCCCTAACAAATGAGGAAATACTGTTATAAGTACATAGCTTGATGAATTCTGGCAAAATGACACAGGCACATAATCGGCAGCCAGATAAAGAAATGGGAATCCCAGCTTGCTAGAAGGCTTTCTTGTGGCCTCCTTTCTAATCACTATGACCCCCAGTACTGTGTCTTTCAAGAATTACTTACATTTGCTTGTCCCCTCCCCATGTCTTAATGGGGATAGTGCCCCCAGACCAGATTCCGATTTCTCCCTGTGCCAGTATATGGTTTTGGCTCTACCCAGAAAAAAAAAAAAAAAAGAGCCTGGGCTGAGGTTACAGTAGCATGACAGAAGGCCAAGTTTCTGAAAAAGAGGGGATGTGGAAAAAGTCTGGTGATCTTTTATTTTCTTTCTACTAGAAACCAGGATAGGACCAAACAATGGTTCTCCTGCTTCCCAGTCCAGAGCCTTTTCTTCTGCACTGCTGACCAGATCAATAGCAACTTTAGCCTTACATGTTTTATTTAACCAGAAGATGTTTACTATTTCTATGGCCCAAATGATCCATTAAAGATTACTAAAAAAGGAACATTAAATGTTTAACTTTCTTAACTGAAAGAAACATTCCAAGTGACTATGATTACCAGATATCAAAGTCTTAAAGGAAGAAAAAAAACAGAAATGGTAAAGAGGACAAAATTAGAATAATAATAATAAACAGTACTTTCTTATCTTATAAATTCTTTGAAATATCTTATTTAAAGGACCCCTTTTTATTTCTAACTAAAAGAAGGTATCCCCTCGTGTTCCCAGTTACTGTGTATGGATGAGAAAGTTGGACAGTGAAGAAGACTGAGAGGAAAAAATGAAATCATTGGATATATGGTGTTGGAGGAGAACTCTATGGATACTTTGAACTGCCAGAAAGACAGACAAATGGGTCTCAGAGCAAATTAAGTCTGAAACATCCCTAGAGGCAAAAGTGACAAAATCGAATGTGTCTTATTTCCGGTGTATCATGAGAAGGCAGGGTTCTTTGGGAAAAACAGTAATGCTGGGAAAAATATAAGTCCGCAGGAAAAGAGGGAGACTAAATGTGAGGCAGACTGCCTCATAAGAGAAGCCCTAGGCTTGAGTCTGCAGGAGCTGAGCAAGGACATGGGGACAAGGTACCGTGAACATCACTCATTCACAGGGTCACCAGGAGTTGGAGCTGACTCAACGGCATGTAACACACACACAAAGGCAGGTGACCCCATCAGTAATACCTCAAATGCCAATGGTGGGTATGTGTGGGCAGACGCTGGAGAGATGTGCTCCTTTCGCTCACTGCTGGTGACACATCATCTGACTTAGTGGGCAGCATGACAGGGAAAAGAGAGACGATGTACTGTGCAGTTCTGGGTTTGAATTCCCATGCTGCCACTCACCAGCTATATGACTCTGAACAAGTTATTAAATCTTTCCGCAAAAGGTGCAAACTTCTGGTTAAAAGTCCTGGGGATATAATGTACAGCACAGCGACTATAGCTGACAATACTGTATTTTATATTTGAAAGTTGCTAAGAGAGTAGATTTTAAAGGTTCTCATCACAAGAAAAAAAAAACTACAACTATGTTGGGTGGTGAATGTTAACTAAACTTATTGTGGTCATCTTTTTGCCACACATGTATCAAGGCATTATATTATATACCTTAAACTAATACAATGTTATACATCAATTACATCTCAATAAAACTAGGAAAAAAGTTATTAAATCTCTCTGCACCTCTTTAGGCATCTGTAAATTGAGCATAATTCTTATGTCTCCACACTTGGTATTAGCCAAAAGCCTGAGAAGCTATTAATTCCTATGTCTCAATGAGTTGCTTTCAGAATTAAATGAGATGGCATAGGTCCTGTGCCTAAAAATTTAGAAGGTCCTCCTTCTCTGTAGAGAATGAATCTGTTTAATCAAAAAGGGGCTTAAGTTACAAAATGATACACATCAACGACACTCAATGTTCTACTGTTTATCTGCGACTTAGTCTGAATTGTAAAAGAAAATGCTCTGTTTGAAAAAGGATTGAAGAACACATTTTGCTGTAATCCAGAACAGCTTTGTATGTCTCTTTTGAGTATGAGTGGGGAAATCTTAACATCAAGATGTGACATGCACATCTTTTAAGCCTACTGTCTGAACGAGGTCATTCATCTTTGGCCAGTAGCATAGCAGGCAGGGTTAGCTGTGGGTGGCACTCGAATGCAAGGCATCATTTACTTAGATTTCAGAAAAGTATATGACATGGCACTACTTTTATTAGATTAATGGGCAGTACAGGGAGAGGATAATGGATCAAGAATTGGCCTGGGAACAAGGAAGACCATTCCGAACCAGCTTTTTTTTATTTAACGTCAGATCCTGATTGGCACATCAGGTCCTGAAAGGAACTAAATTTTCCCCATGTTCTTTGCTTCTCATTTGCACATTATAAACAACAACAAAAAGAGTTGTTTTTTTTTTTTTAAAGAAGTTAGAAAATAACGGGGATAAGGATCTACAACTATAATTGCTGATATGTTTTCCATCGTCTAACTCGAAGCTCCATCTGAAAACACACAGAAGCGTCTGTGACTCCAAACGCTCTGAAAGAATTGCACTGAGACCCACATTTTTCTTCACACCCGCTCTGGTTGTGTTTTTGTTTTTTTGGCTTAATACAGACCAAACAGACTGTGACTTCAGAAATCATAAGACAGAACTGAAGCTCCGCATTGTTTCAAGGCAGTGCTGGGGTGTATGTTCTTCTCCTCACAGCCTTTGCTTATGAGAGATGACGGGAAACGTAAGCAGCTGCAGGGACCATGATCATGGGTCTGCTCTTCACACGAAAGTGCCCTTGGTGCCCTGCATGACACCTGGCCTTTGCAACTTTCCTCTTTGAATATAAGTCTTATACAAAGTGAGACAACTATAAATTAGACAGAGTACGTGACATTACACATGGTCGGCAATTCTATTGCCCCCATAATAGGAAAGTTCTTTTCTCTCTTTTGTAAAATCACTCAGTCATCTATTCACAGCTTGAAGGGCACCTTGTCCCCACGTCCCTCCAGCAGAAGGTGAAAGCAGCTTTTAACTTATTTTATTAAGGACTCCTGGTTTTACCTCTGTCTTAGACATTCACAGCAAGTAAAACGGTTAGGTCTCGGTTCTTGAGTATTCTCTGGTTGTCAGGAAAGTCAGTCTAGAAATAGTGGCAACAACAGAGGCCAGGATACCGCGAAGCTCTGTGTTGATTCTGTTTCTCGGGGATGGTGGCAGCTGTGTGTCTCAGATACCATCTGCCAAAGGCAAATGCCTAGTTAACTGTGCTATTCTCGATTTCTTCACAGCCCATGGTCCTACCCACCTCCCCCGGCTTAGCGAGCCCCACACGGCTTCATCGTCCACAGGACCGAAACACAATCACAGCACACTGTCCTTAGATGAGACTCTCGTGAGGTGCGCCTCCCTGCCCCACTGTCTTACCCCAAAGGTATGTGGAAGAGAATTCCAGCCCATTGCTAGAAGGGAGATAAATATATACCAATATAGACTTTTGAATTAATGCTATGAGTTTTCAGCATTTGCAAGGGGTTTCTTAGATTGCAACTAGGCACAGGAAACCTCATCAGTGATGGTTTCCACCAATTGGGAATCTGAGATAATTCTCTGGGATGACATTTATCTTTGCATTATCTGTGGAAAGAAGTTTGTGAAGTAAATATAGATCAGAAATAATATTTTAATGATAATGTTTGAATGACCCAAGAGAAGATTTCTAAGGGCTCTGAGGCTTTTTCTAATATACTAATCACAAATTATTTTCCTTATATACTAATAACAAATTATTTTCTGCCCGGTCACTAAGCCAGCCCTCTCTTTCCTGCTCTCCTCATTTCTGCAAAGCCACTACCATTCCCTAATTCCAACTGCTTATGGCGAAGCTAACCAGTCTCCCAGACCGGTCGACTAGGCTTCTGTCTGCCTCTCCTGTCCCCTCCTCCTGTCCTCTCTAATCCGGGCCACGTCGCTAATGCCACCGCAGCACCGGGCAGCCCCACTGCACTCGCCCTTGTCACACCTTCTCCAGTGATTCCGCCATCTGCTGCTCACTCGGCCCTCCAAAATTTCCCACAGGAATCCATGACTCTTATACCACAGAGCCTTAGGATCCTCAACTACGGCTTTAATTCCCTTTCTCCTAGGATGGCATTTAAGTGAAGTACTAGAGTAAATGTAGGCCTGATGTAGTTTGCAATTTGTACTTTTTCTCGTTTCAAAATGATAACGTGGTACATAACACATATTTCATGCAACGCTCTGGTGGGCCTTCATCATTAAGTACATTGATATTTCTGCAACAAAATGTAAATAGCCTCCTATTGGCTTGTGCCACTGAGTAACTTATTCAAAATACTGTGGTTAGCAGAGCTTTTTGGATTTTGGAATTGTGGGTAAGGGATTGGGGAGCTGTAGCCGGTATGTAATGGCCATTCATCACTGTCCACATTTGAAAGAAATATTCACTTGTCAAGTCTCCAAACTTCAATCTTTTGTTAATTCAGAGTGGTCTTCTTCACAATTAGTCCAAATCACTGAGGCTTTCTTTACAAAATATGCCTAGAGGTTATGAGAAACTTGTGATCACAGGTTGTCCTCATTTTTAATGTTTCTAATTTTAACACTAGTTCTAAAGTATTTTCCCCTTGCTTATTTGTAAAAAGTTCCTTTTCACTATCTATTGTAGCAAAATGTAAACACAGTCATTTTGCTCATCCTCTGTCTAAAGAAAGGCAGAAGTACAGAGATTGGCTCTCCCTCAGAAGAGTGGATTTACATTTTAAAAATCTCAGTTATACTGACTTCCCCCCAAAATAAGAGTTAACTTTTTAAACTGTGAGTTTATCTGATTTGTAGTATGTCTACCAAGCAAATGACAGAAACCCTCCCCACACTCAGTTAAACACAGACTGATAACACTCTTGGAGGTTGAGTGTAGCTTGACCAATAAACCCTTCTTAAAATATAGCCAAGCCAAACATTAAGCCAGCAATGCAGGGTTTGTATATACATCATGGGATGCTGGCTGTATGGGTCAAAGCACTCAGACTTGCAATTCCTAGGCAGTTATTTTGACATTAGAAAGTCACAATCCATCAACTTAACAGCAGGGTGATAATTTGGGGACCAGGGAGATGGTTATTCGAAATGACACTGTGGGAAGTAAACAGTAGTTCAAATAGCCCCTGTTTGAGAATGAAGACATCAACTGAGCAGAATTTCTTTCCACCTCTAGAACCAGCTATTACATGATGTGCAAAGCCAAAAAGCACACAGGTACCTGATCTCTTTGGACATGAGAAGAAATGGATCTGCCATCACAAAACTGAAGGATGACAGAGTTGCTTCTTCCCAACTGTTTGTTACAAATCCCTTCCACTGACTTGTGATACCCAAGCCAACATTTCAGAAGATGCTATTTGGCTCTTTCTGAATTGCACAATACTTGTCTCCAGCAGGCTGTGACACCAGGCTCTTCGGGAGTGTGGAGGATACTTGGGACTTTATTCTTGCAGGAGTTCCCAGACAACTACCCTGCAGCAAGCCCCTCCTGCACATGAAGGAAGGACAAATGAATGGGTACAGAAGCCACCAAGAGCTTCTGAAATTATCTCAGCAGCTGGGAACGAAGGTAACCACAGCAGACATTTTCTAGGTGCTGGATTAGTCTTGGGGGTCGGGGAAGTGGGGGCTGAGTTGGGAGTATGGGCTATAGAGCAATGGTTCTCAAATGTTCTCACTTCATAATAACTCTGAGACACACACTCGAGCCCTGAGGGATGGCCAGGCTGTGGATAAAAAAAACAGCAAGCACATCTTTCTTCTCACTCTGAACAGGAGAAACGAAAAAGGAAGAATGGCTAAGACATTATGCACCAATGTTGAGATGGCAAAAAGAAGCATTAGATAAATATACGCAGATATCCTAAGGAGAGTAGAATCTGGGTGGCAAGATTGTCTTAAGGAGCTGTATCGCTTCCATGGAAACCTAAGTGGTTTTGTGGCAGCCCACACCCCACCGGGGTCCTGACCTGCCCCGGTGATGATTAGTGTTCCGGCCACTGCTCTCCCCACTATCTTCCTGGCCGGCTGCCTGAAATACTGAAAATGTGAAAAGCAAATTATTTTCAGGTTATACTTCGCTATTTCAAAGAAAAAGAAATTCACTATGCGAACGAAATATCAGTAGGTAAACAACGATAAGCTCCTAAAGCAAAGATGAATTTTCTTACTGTCTGCATTTTCTTTTAATAAACTTTCGTGGCTGTTTAAATTGAGTTTCTCCCTCTCTTTAAAAACGTAGCTTCACATGAATAACATCAACACATACGCTGAAAGTATCTGAAAATTCACACATTTCAGAAAAGTAATTTTAGCAATCAATAGTAGAAGCAAAGCCAACAATGATTCCATACCTGGAGCTGATATTCTTCCGTGAAGCACAGATTCACTGGGCAGCAGGTCTTTTGAATTGGAGGTGAATGGTGATTGTCTAAATGTATCTTCTGAAAAGAAAGGGCTGGGGGTAGGGAAGGAGGAGTGAAGTTTAGTAAATTAAAGTTATTTAAGATACCCAAAGCATCTGACCATACATACACAAAAAACCACAAATGCTAGATAAGGTAATTTTTTAAAATGATATTTAGAGAATATAAGAAGATTGTGCTTAAAATGGAGAAAAAGAAAATATAGTACATCAGACAAGTGCCATCTGCACATTCTGCCTATTGGTTTTATACTTAAGGTGAATATATGAAATATCATCTTTGAAAGGTGGTTAAACCCTGAGTCAGGACAGCTGAGCAGTAAATTTTACTCCTGCACTTATGTTCTGCAAGTATGTTGAGCCCAAATGAAGACCAACCATCTGGGTCAGAATCAGAAAGGCCTGGTTCGAGGTTCTTCCCTGAGTGGTGATAGATTTGCCCTTGCTCACCCACGTTTTTGTCACCTGATCCCTCGGGGACCAATGGTGGTACACCTCAGTAGGGCAGATGGCTGGAGTCAGGGGCCTCTGCACTGAAGGAGACATCTCATCAGTCCCCACAGGAACTGAGACTGCATCCTAGAATTGTCTTGGATCGGAAGGAGCGAAAGGCAGCTAATGGGACTGCCAGAGAGGACACTGGGGTTCGGGGAACGGGGGAGGACCTTCATTTTCCATGAGACCTCGGCTCTGACTTGAGTGATTCTAAGCTCCTCTAGTGACTCAGCTAAAACTAGAATCAGGGACATCCAGACCACAGCCACAGCGAACACAAAGGCTTTGCATGCTTTTAATCAGTCTGAAGGTTTTAACCCCATCATAGCATCCATCTTCCATGCCTTACAGTAAACGATAAACAAGTATCGTGATCACACGTGAGAATAGTGAGGTGTCCAGCAGCGTCCAACCTGGAGAATGGAAAGCCCTAGGTACAACGGGGAAAACGTGATCGAGGGAATTGGGTGCTCAGGTGGTAGATGGTTCCTAGGGGGCAGTACGGAAGCCCAGCGAGAGGAAAAGCAGGAGGCCGCCCCCACCCTGAGGCTGGAGAGACAGCAGGAGGTCAATGGAGCCCAGCCGCAGTGTGCGGGAAGGGAAAGGGGAAGTCCATAGCTCTTAAGCCCCGCCCCCACCTCCCATCAGGGCCTCTGATGGGCTGAACCTCCCCAGAAGCCAGAGAAACAGGACCTGCGGGCATCAGGCCCCCTGTACAACTGCAGGTAATATAATTACACTCATATGTGGGATATAAAATTGAAAGCAACAAACAAACAAGACAAACAAACAAACAAAAACTCACAGACACAGACAAGAGTTTAATGGTTACCAGAGGGGAAAAGAGGGGTAGGGTAGGTAGAGAAGGGTGAGGGGGGCAAATTTATGGCGACGAAGGAGATCTGACTTCGAGTGGTGAACACACCATGCAATATGCTAATGACATACTATAGAATAATACACTCGAAACCTATATAATTGTATTAACCAACATTACCCTAATAAATTTAAAAAAAAAAAAAGAAAGAAAAAAGAAAAAACACAGATCAGGGGAAGGAAAAGACCTGAGGGTATACAAACCTAGGACTCCTGGGACTGGTGTCTAAACACACCGACAAGCTATGGTTACCACCAGTCAATATTATAGAGAAAATATTCAGATAAAATTGAAGACATATAAATACTTTTAAGAAGCAAAACATACATTAATGAACAATATAGTTTTACATGACCATTAGGCTTATTTAATGCAACTTTGTGTGGCATGTTTTTAGTTATATCTTAAACATAAAATGATTTAAATAGGCTTTAAAAATGAACTGGCTATATGTAGCTTAGTAGGTGATGAGGAGTGAGGAGACATGTCATTGTAGCCCAAACGCCTCATAACCTGCAAGTGATAACAAAATGCTCAAAGGCATAAGGCAGTGAAAGACAGTGTCCAAGAGCCTGAGCTGGAGAGCAGGCGGTTCTAGGTTCAAATTCAAGCTCCACTTATGGCTGTGTGACCTTGCACAAGTCATTTAACTTCTCTGAGCCCTCATTTCTTGTCTATAAAACAATAAAACAGTATCCAAACCTCCCCGAAGAGCTGTGAGGACTGAATAAGATAGTCCACGGAATGTGCCTTTCATGGTGCCTGGCAAACAGTAAGTGCTCAATAAACGTGAGCTATTTTTTTATTTGTATCTGTGTCTAGCCCAAGAGAGAGCATAAATGAATCAACCTTTCCTCACAAGTGTGGTTTTCTTGTATAAGATGAAGAAAAGGCTGCTCTGATTCTGAAGGGTCAGTTGACTACTGGGGTAATTAGGTTAATTTCAGAACCAAAGAATTTTTAAGGAAGTAGAGACCTTGGAGGATTTTTGGTCAAACCCAGAGTGTAAGATTTCTCAATTCTCACCTCCTTCGCTCTGAAGCTTCAATACGAGGTGACAGTGACGTCCTCTTGTCTGAGTGGACAGTTCACAGGAGACACCACAGACTGGCCCCCCGGCACAGGGCACAGGGCACAGGGCAGGCAAAGGGCCTGCGTGTCACTGTGACTGCTTATACCAATCGCCTTGAACTCCGAGAGTTCAGTGGAGCCCATGGAACTGTTTGGTCTGAAATGTGGACCCTTCCCTTTGGGGACACCAAGAGTCCCAAGAGGAGCCCCGTAAAGGGCCTCTAGAAAAATCACTCTTCTCGCCACAGAGGAACGTGTGTACTGCCCTCCTTCCCTCACTTTTGTAGTAACTATTTATTGAGGGCCTACGATGTGCCAGGCCAGGGAACATCATGGTCAGCAAAACTGTCTACGGTCGTAAATGTCGGGAGCACAGAGACCGTGTGGGTAAGGGAAAGGGAACTGCCATGGTGACCAGTGCCGCGTCACCGTGGGGTCTGGCCTGGCTTGGAAGGGCTTTCCTGCAGCAGCCACAGCTGAGCTGAGACCAGAAGGAGTAGGGCTGTGAGGTGCCGGGGGGTCAGGGAGCGTGTCCCCTGCACAGCGAGAGGACACAGCCAGTCCATGGAGCTGGAAGAAGGCCCATCGTGAGGGAGGTGAAGCTGGCGTGGCAGGCGGGCACACTGAGTGCAGGGATCACGGCTTTGTCCTAGCAGTAGTGAGACGCTCCGCCGTGTCTTAAGTACGGGGAAGGTGGAACAGGATTTCAGTTCTAGGAAGCTAGGCCAGGGAGGTGAGGTGCGGGCTTGCAGAAGACAAGGCAGGTGGCCAGAGCAGCAGTCCATACTGGACGTGGTGACGCGCTGGTGGCCAACGCTGCAAACCAGCAGTGACATATGCAGACTGAAAAATAGCTGAAAAGGTCAGGCAGGTGGAGATCACAGGTACATTTAAAACTAATCCTAATGTTTCCAGGTGAACTGGGTCCAGGCCTCTATGCTACATGCTGGAGATAGCCTCCTTGGTTTTGCTAAGTAATGGGAATGAGCTAGCATGCATCTTCACGTGGACCCTTCGACAGCAAGGAATTCCACTGATGTGAGGAGTGAAGCCCTATCATCCCCCAGTCTCTCGGAAGAAATTAAGCCGAAAGGGAGACAATCGCCGAGGGGAGCAACATTACAAATAATTTTCTACCCTGGGTGCCAGCTTTATCCTGTATAGAAAAAAAAAGGGGGGATTTCTTCCAAGGGAGCAGAGAATTCAAAGGTAGTCACATTGAATACAGTGATATTACAGGGCAAAGAATCAATGGAGAAATGTTTACAAGTCCAGGCAGCACGAGCCTGGTGGAAAGTCTCATCTGTGAAGAGAAGATATTAGGTTAACAGAGCTTCAGTCTCAAACGTGACGCTGCAATGCTCCGAATTTGCACCCGTCTCTGCCGGGAGGTGGGGGGTGATGCAGAGGGTTGCGCAGAGTGTGGAAGTAGAAAGATCTGACTCTGAATTCCATAGCAGCCACTTAAGAGTTAAGTGACCTTTGCCAAATCCACAAACTATCTGGCCTGCGAGAGAGGTTTAAAGATATCACCTTCATCTGGGTGTCGTAAGGGTTAAAGAAGATATTTCACGTTCAAGTTCTTAGTGCACAGTACGTGTTCAGCAGAAAATAGTAACTAACGCATATATTGCTTACCAAGTATCTGGCACTGTTTTAAGGTGCTTTGTGTATATTAACTTCACTTAATCCTTACAAGGACCCCATGGTGTAGCTACGGTCATTATTATTCATATTTTGCAGATGAAGAGACTCAGGCACAGGCAAGTTCCGGAGTTTTCCATGCTCATGAGCTGAGCCAGGATTTGAATCCAGGCTGGTTAGCTTATGCACTAAGTGTGGTCGCTTAACATCCAGGCAACTCATGGACAACACAGAATCACAAATCCTTCTTGGAACGGACAGAACAAAGGAGATGGAGGAAGGAGGGATGTAGGAGGGAGGAAGCGGCCATTCCAGCGTGCAGGACCCTAGGTTGCCAAAGGAAGGCTTTTTCAACTGAGAAATAGAGCAAGTGAAAATAATTTGAATCTTTACTTTTCTCTAGAATTTAAGATAGGCCCCACTTTTTTAATACTTCTGCAACACAGGGGACAGGTCCATTTGCAATCCTAACCATTCTCCTCTCACTTCTGAGGGCAAGCCCAAATGAAGAGGGAAGGGTGACAAGGTCATTAGATGTGGGTAAACCTCCATCTCAGCAGATATGAAGCTCATGGCACTATGGCTACATTGCCACCTGTATAATAATTTTGGCTGCCTAGAGTGACATCCATGTTTCAGGAAGAGGAGGAGGAGAGGCAAGCAAACTTGCTTCACAAGATCAGGTCTCCAATGACGCTGGTCATCTAACTCTCTGCCCAGGTTCTGAGGACAGAAGACCCCACACTTGCACCTCAGCGCCAGCGAGCAGTGTAATTTTTAGGGTTGAGATGATGCTCCTCAAGCTCCTTTTCTTCCGCTGGGCCTCACAGAGTCTGTAGACTGCAGGAGGGCACCGGCTGGCTTTTGATAGATGTCCAGCTTTGCGGTGGACAAAGCCGGACCCTTGTTGGGGCGGCAGAGACTGCAGGGGTGGGAGAGGGCGGTGCAGAGGGACGATCTGGGAGGTGCCCGACACGGGATGAACCGGACCTGCATCTTCCTGGGGTAGAAGACAATACATGCAATACATCAAATCCGAGGCATCTGTACCACCCTTCAGCTGGTAACTTAGTTACCAACTCTTCTGGGAAAGGAGCCAGGTTGTGACTGTTGCAAGACTCTAACTTCCTAACTCTCCAGCTACCTGAACTTCAGTCATTTTACTGCGACAAAGCCTCTCTATCAGAAAGCAAGGCAAGGAAGTAGAAAGAGGCAAAAGTGTTAAAAAAATTATTTCTGACTAATATTTTTGGTTAAGAAGTTGGCAGAGGAACAGGTTGGAGCTGGCAGCTAATACGGAAGGGGCTTGTTACTTGATGAACAAAATCCCCATCTACCATAACATATTCCCTTTGGCTGCCTGGAAGACTTAGCTAATTTGTATAAATATTCAATAAATATTCAGAAGTCGCATCTGGAAGCTGTTGGTGAAGACGTAGGACTGCCCAACACCCCATTACTTTTCACGCTTTTTGTTATGTAGAAAAGACAAAATTTTTTCTATTCAAGTTTCTTTTCTGGATAAAAACGGTTATCGAATGTGTATTTTTATTTTTCTCTTGTAGAACATCTAAGGGTTAAAATATGATGAGGCACTGCTGTCACCGAGACTGGACAATTCCAGGCATGAGACGGCCTGCAGGGTCAACGGCATGAAGCCGTGACAAGAAAAGATTTACAATAAATAATAAAACAGTCCATAAAAGATGATGGCTCTAAATAGTGATACATTCTGCTAAGTGCCGACTGTGGCACCTTTAACATCTGAGTGCCAACAGGAAGCTCTGCTGCGTGCAGAACAGAAGGCCCATCTACTTAAAATTCACACTCCCCACGTGCCACCACTGACGCCAAAACGTTAGGAGAATTCCCGGTTCCATGGCAATAACAAAACAAAAAGGAAAAGAAGGTCGTTACAGAATGCGAGAGAAAGTTAAGAAAAAAATAAACTTTGTTAGTAATGGTATAATTTTCAAGGAGCAACAGAGAAGAGAGCTTTTTTTTTTTCCTTCTAAAAGACCATAATAATAATTCCTACGACTGAACTTGGGGATGGCAAATATAAAAGAAAGATTAAAGCAACAACAACAAAATAGATTGTGCTCTCTAACGAGTTTTTAACTCAGAACATGTAAGGATCCACGTATTTTAGGGTGGAATGAAATTCTATTAAATGTAAGTTTCGGCAAATCATCCTGAAGTGATATTCTGACTTCAATTCAAACACAGACAAATTTTTCTTTAATGAATTGAAAAAGATGGGGTATTAAAAAAAAAAGAAAAAGTACTTGAGTGTCCAGTCAGCGATGTATCATACAACATAACAGGGCTTCTGGGTTTTTTTCCAAGAACTGGGTAAAATATGTCCAAAAGAGTTTGAGTTAATTTTTATTTTGTTTTGTTTTCTTTTGAGGAAATTTGAAGAATAAGTTATCTGACTTAGGTCTTTGTGAGAAGCTATATGCTGCGGAAGGAGGCCCAGGGCCCCATTCCAGGCGGGAAAAGTTCTATGGGAACTGACATTCTCTCTATCTGCGACCTGCTCGCCAGAAGACCCCAGGCTCTGGCCACCTCACCAAATGGCTGTTAATCCTTCCTGTTAACGAGACCTCCCTCAAGCCCTTATGTAGCCCTAGCTACTACTTCAGATCACTGAAATACTAGTTTTCTATATTGATATATCATGTTATTTTTAAAGAACTGAAATTCCATATATTTATCTAAAACCACTGCACTGATATTTTTAAAACCCTGACTTATGAATCACTTAGACCTTGAGACATACCCAAGAGTGACACACTGCATGACATTTTAAAGTGAACGGGAAGCCCTAGTTGAAAAAACAATCTTCCATGCCTCCGAAAGCCTCAAGAAGAGACAGGCAATTTATCCCTCAGTTATCCCAAGAATAAATCTTACTCTAGTTCAAAGACTCTCTGAATATGTAGAATATGACCGACAGATTAAAATGAATACAGGTAACTTCCATTTGGAATCTTAATGTATATATAATGAAACTAAAGGAAATGACCATAAACCAGAAATGTCGTCTTTGAACAAAACCTAGTAGGCCTTGCTAACATTAATAGAGTTTGGTCCTTGCCAAAAAACAAAAAAGAGAGTTTTTTTAAACCCTTTCCAACATATCAAATAAAAAAGATAGGATTATTTGAAGATAAGGATTAGGCGGAATATGTGACTTAGTTATAACTACCTTCTCAACATTTCCTCAAGTCCTTTAAGGTCAGAAGAAACTTTTTGAGAAGCTGGAATAGCTTGTGCATAAATACGCTCACAAGTCAACAACGAAAACACTGCCACACTTATATATACTCCATTTTCTAAATAAGACCAAGTAACATGATTTCATTTTCAACCTAATTTTCATGATCAATGTAATTTTCTTTATTTTCGGGGTAGTGTTTGTTCTTTTCTGAAATATGACTGTCCTTGTCTAATTTATTTGCTAATAATTTATAATAGAAATAGATGCTTAATATTTTTTGATATATTGACATATCTGTATGTTTTGCGACGCATTTATAAATGACTATATTTGCAATATGTTAAAAGCTTAGTTCCACAGATTTTTGTAAAAGAATTTTGAGCACTTGAAAAAGCCCTGGTATGGTCATTTTGCTCTGCCATAGCAATCACTAAACGTCACTGTGGACTGCACGTGGCTCTCCCAGCTGCTACCTCGGGCCCTCACTTTCATTTTAGATGAGATATGGCACAGCTGCATTTCTTTCCAAGTGGGCCCAGATATGAGCACTTTAGGTACACAAGTCAATGGCCGTTTTTCTCATTAGCATTCTTGTAGTCAGTGAAAAAGATACTCTATAATAATAATTTTTTTAAAAAAAGTTTAATGGTGCTCATGTACACTTGCTCTTTTTAATGTCACAGAAATGAGGAGCCCTATTCATGAACGATTTTATTTACTTATTTTAATGAAGCACCCTGGATAGCAAGATTCAGGAGACGGGGGCGGGGGGGGGCGGGGGGTGGCAGGGGGGGCGGGAGCGGGCACAGGGTGGGGGCAGGGAGGTGGAGAAGAGTGCTCAGGATTAAAAATGACTTGGAGGCCTCTGCCCTGAAGACAACCCTGACCATCTGAAACAGTCAATGCCCTATGTAAGCTTAAAAAGGATACACAGAGAAGACCTCCTGTGACCCCTGTGGGCCAGGCCTGGAACCCCATTCACTGATCATGTCGGGTGCACACATTTTCAAAGAAAGAAGGATTGCAGTGAATGGCTATACGCTGGCAAGCTGCAGCCAGGCATTTATCTACACACTGAGGCTGGCACTGCAGATTCACTGAGTTTCTAAATGGGGCTTGTGGCAGATGGAGAACCAAGGTCACTCCATCATCCTACTACCCCTATAGGCACCAGATTTTTTTCTTTAATTTTGAGGAGATGAGAAAGCTAAGATGTGTTTCCTTCACTTACTAGCCCATTGACATAGCTCGTGAACTTGGCTGGTGCCAATCAAATAGAACCTTCTAGCAATTAAAAACCCATTAAACGTGTTGTTAATTTTGCAAGGTGTACAATAGTATTGTAGAAAATATCCTAATCTTTTAGAGATATATATTAAAGAATCTGGAAGTGAATGTTACGATGTCTGGGGTATGATTTAAAATATAAGGAAGAAAAAGGATTGATGAAGTAAGCATGGCAAATGTTTGTTCAATGTGGGTGATGGGGATATGGTGATTTATCACATTATTCCTTCTATTTTTTAAAATTTTACATAACAAAAAAATCAACAGCAACAATCAAATAAAGAGTTCAACCCAGACAAACTACCAAATGGAATAATAAATGACAGTAAAAGAAAATACACAAAAGAACAAATACAAACCACTCCCCATGAACAAATATCACTTGCTATCACTAGGAATCAATAAGTGAATGGGTTTTAACTATAAGATATAATTTTTAACCTCTCAGTTGGTAAAAAAAATTTTAATGACAAAGCACAGAGATTTTCGAAATATTCTCTCTCTCATTAGCTTACAGTAGAATTGTATATTCAACCCTTTCAAAAGTCAATTAGACAATTCATAGCAAAAGCCTGAAAACTGTGAATGCGTCCATTTATCACAGTATCATTTATAGTAGCAACAACTTGGGAAAATAAAACCAAGCAAAACTCTTCATATCTAATAGTAGGAGACTGACTGACTATATTATGACACATGCAAACACTGAATACTATGCAAACATTAAAAGAATTGAGTTAAAGAAATAAAATATTGAGTTATGTTTACTAACATGGAAAGAAGTTCTTAATATACTACTAGGTGAAAACAGAAGTTTACAAAACTATATATATAGCAGGATCTGATTTTTATAGGAAAGTCTACATATATATAAATAGAAAAACATTGATCCAGGACATACACCGACCGAGCAGTGGTTGCCTATGGATGGTTGGACTGATTACAAATGATTATTTTTTCTTCTTTATGTTCTCCAATATTCTCTGGAAATAAAAGTTATTTTTAAACTTAAAAAAGATTAAGTTTTATAGATTAGGATCCTTTATTTTTAAGGTGACTCTTAGTCTTTTAAAGAGTAAGCTGAGGGATGATATAATAGAAGGCAGTTGTAAAAGACACAGGCAGGGCAACTATGTCTAAATTATGATTCCATCAGTTGCAGAAGGCCGAAAGTCGTAGAAGGGAGAGGCTGTTTAAAATATCGTAGAAGAACAACAGAGCATCTGAGGAAGAAATATCTATCGGTAATGTTTTTTATTTTCTCCTCTGAAAAACACAAATGCCTTCTATTTAGGGTTGTCTTAGAGGCGGGCCAAACCGTACAACCTAACACCAAGTTTTCAAGGAACAATCCCTGTTGCTGCGGCTGGGGCATTCACCCACTTGGAGCCAGGGAACTTCTCAGGGCAAGGAGCACAATGCCAGGCCTTGTCAAGGGCTGCAGCGGCTGGGAGGCCTGACCCAACCGCAGGCCATGGAAGTGAACCTGCACGTCCGGATCCGTGAAATGTCAGCCTGTGGAGGGACCTGGATCTCCCGCAGGAATCTGACTTTCTGCATAAACAAGGGCAGCGGGCTCTCTGCTGAGGTGAGCAGAGAGCAGATGAACTCAGTCTTCTCTGTGTCCTGTGTAAGCTGTAGGTAACGCCAGCGAAATGTGGATGCCCCTTGGCCTGCTGCAACTTCCAAGTGAGCTTTTCACTCCTCAGCAGAGGTCAACCCTCGACTATTTGATGTAACAGCCATGGAGACACTCTTGAGACCAATTCCCAGATAAGAAGAACAAGAACGAAGCCAGCTTTTGGTCATGTCACCTCTGCATAACCTGTCAAAGGTGACTGACTCGGAGAGAATATAGGTTTTGGGTGTCTACTTACAGAGATCTGCAAATTTACACTTCGCTCCTGCTTGTTCTGAGTTATACAAACCAGATGGGACACTCTTGCAAGCCAGGAGAAATAAAGGTGGGAGAACCCATGGAAAAGTGAAGAAAAGAAAGGCACAGCCCTCCGATCTTGAAAAGAGATTTAAACTTGCCTCTTCATAGTAACACAATACTAAACAGTATTGGAAGCATATTGTTTCAGCTCTAACAGTTCAGTGCAGATGTCACGGATGGGAGAAAAAATGGCAGAGGGTGATACCTACAGGACAATGCAGTACAGGGATAGATGAAGGTACTGAGAAAGGTTTGGTGCAATAAGAAAACACCCTCAAAGGGCAGCAATGCACGAAGTAGTTTTAGGCTATATGTACTTAAAACATGATCCATTGTTTTCCAAGATTAGTTTAATTTCTCTGAAAAATGAAAACCCAAAGATAAGTTGTAAAGCATGCATTAGCAATGAAAAGGCTCTCAAACCAACATTCGTGTCAGGACAACTGCAGTGGTGCAGGCTGCAAACATCTAAGGGGTATACTTAACATCAGAGACATCAAAGATTTGCTTATTTATTATGACAGCATTCCAGTAGATGGCAGTGTCTTGAAGGAAGGGCATTTTAAAATCTGCAATAGCCCACCAACAGCCTTGACTTCACCAAAGAAAGAGCACCAAACATCCTAACTGAAGGGGCTCCATGAAATCAGTAGTAATTTCCATTTTTTAGAAACGGAATTCTCAGTGCATTTAATCTTAAAGTCATAAAATATAAAGGGTAAAAAGATGATGATATGGAGAGCTACTCAAAAATCACCAATTTTATTTGCTCTGTTTCCTGTTTATTTTCTTAATTGCTTCTGTCTACTCCAGAGTTCTTTGTATGTAATCTTTTACTTTTTAAGATAATGGAGCATTGTTCTCTTATGCCTTTCAAAAAACGAAAAGGGAAAATTGCACAAATTGAGGCAGCGCATCATAATTTTACAAATCTGTGCAATTTCCATTACTGAATCATAAATATTTAAGGACATACATCCAAACCATCACACAGGAAAATTCTATATTGAACGCTTTCAAGTGCATATGTCTTTTAGTAAACACTGTAAGTGCCATTATCTAAATCATAGAAAAATAGCCTGCATTTCAAATTCTGAAAATTGGGCAAATTAAATGTTGGTTGGCACAGCATGATATGAATCTACCTTTCTCTGATTTTCCCACTTCTGCTTTTTGTCTAGTAATGGAGAAAAGGACAATTCAGGTAAATACTTCCTTGCTTTTGGAATAAAGCAAGCCAGTGTGAGTTTTTCTTATAGGCCTGCAATCTTATATCCCCACAAACACTGAATTATTAATGGAGAAAAGAGAACAAATAACCAAGAGAGGGTTCTTGGCAGTCCTTGTTTGAAGTTCATGGTGTTACACAACATTGAACATGTCCAATTCACCTGCCAGAAGCTATCTGATTCTTACTCTAGGGTTCCATTTTCCTATTTCGATCTTATCCAGCATCTGGCTGGGTGATGGTCCATGTCTGAAGATGGAGATCTTCTTTTTATTCCATTAAACTTTGGGATCTGGTTATGAAATCATGCTTCATATATTTTCATCTACATATGATCGTATCAGCTGGTTATCTGTTCCCTGTAGAACCTAGGCTTGTGCCGGAAAAGGAAGTAGAAAAATCAGGATTTTATTAGTCTCTTAAGCATTCAGTCCTTCTGTTCTCATGGGTCTGGCTGGACCATCTCCTTATCTCAC
The DNA here is from genome assembly GCA_028627145.1 of Eidolon dupreanum. Lineage (NCBI taxonomy): Eukaryota > Metazoa > Chordata > Mammalia > Chiroptera > Pteropodidae > Eidolon > Eidolon dupreanum. Next base: position 12,944,105 of record CM053512.1, read on the forward strand.
TTGTCAGGTAGGATGGCAGCAAGAGCACGCAATCCACACACTATCTCAAAGGAGACGCACAGCCTTCTTTATACTTAGATTGAATGTTCTGCACTCTAAGGTTAAACGGGCTAAAGAACAGCTGCTTTAGCATTTAGAGTGAAGTTCCAGCTAAAGGGCTGATTCGGTGGGGGTGTCCGAGGAGGGCAAGAACAAGGGCGGAAGGGAGGGGTGAGGTCAAGGCATTGGTGAGCAGGCCCACACGATCCAATCATTCCAGCTGCTAAGTAGATTGATTTTTCTGCCTGGCTACATGGTGCACTTTGGCGGTTGTTTTTCTCCTCTACTTTTGGGAAGATGTTCCTAATTTAAGCAACTGAGTCTACGTTCTTAGGATTAAAAAAAAAAGTTCTTAGGATTAAAAAAAAATAGCATTTTCAAACCAGTTCTTAAAATGTCTGGGATTTGCTTCAAAATAATCTAGGGAGAGGGAGGGGAAACAAAAGGAGGGGACAGATGAAACAATATGAGTCGTGAACTGATAACTGTTCAAACTTGGTGATGGTTACGTGATCTACTTTTGAAATTTTCCATTGTAAGGGATGAAAAAAATAAGGTAGAGAACTAATGATCTAGAAACTTGCTAGTTACTAGCTTCAACCTTTAGCCTCACCTAAACCCTTTAAACATTGCTAACAAGGAATGCTGTCCAACATCATTTTCTCTGCACTTTATGATAGAGGCATTAACAAACAGCAGAACAGGCAATGGACAGCCGTGACCAGGGAGGCTTTGATGGGGGGCAGAGGGGACAATCATCACCTGTGTGGGACAGAGAGTTAACTGTACACACACCCACAGGCTCCACGTTTTCTTGGTGCCCGGGCAGGGAAGTCGGCACCCCTACGTCCCACTGATAAGCACATGTCGAAATGCCAGGCTACCATGTGTTTCATCCTGTGTTACTACATTTGTCCATAGTTCTTGTGGTTGGAATGAGAGTCAAGATCAATAATGATAAACAACTGTGGGGGAAGCTGCGGGTTTACAAAGGACAGGGAGAGAATCAGCTTCTTTCTTCAGTGCTGCACGTCTCTCCTCCCCCCTCGCGCCCCTGGAGGTCAGACCCCACAAGCAGCGGGTGCCACTGAGTGGAGGAGCCCACGCATCCATCAGCACTCGGAAGAGCTTGATCTGAATACTTCGCTGAGGCCAGCATCTCAGGGCTGCCCTTCACAATTAAACTATCTTAAATGTACCTAGCGACTCTCAAACATAGACGATTCCAATCATGAGCCATTGTTCTGGACAGTTAGCTGCTTCTAGGAAATCAAAGGTGAGAAATCTGATAACTAACCAAACATCCCACTAAGTACTCACAAACCTAGAGACGTAGAAATCTGCAGACGATGAAAAATTTTTTGAAAAACATCACAAATCGTACCTGAAAACATAGCCTAGGAGCTGACCTTGTACGTACAAGTTAAGAGTTCCTTCTAAACCAGGACCCACAGAGAAGAGAGGGAGTTGGCATTTTTTCCTGTCTCTGCTATCAGTTAACTCAGGGTAAAGAGGATTTCTTGGCACAAAAGCAGCTTGATTCTATTACACCTGAAGTAATGAGGTGAGAAGGTAAAAAAGAGATCCATTTGAGAAGAAGCTAATTGAGCAAGTTGCCTACTCGAAGGAAAAAAACACACCGAGGATTTTGTAGGAGAATACACCAAGAATTCTGTAACACTGATTTCTGAACACTATATCATGGGGTATGGCAGGAGTAGGGGTTGCGGTGGGGGGTTTACAAGAAGCACCTCTCCTTTGCTTTGGGCAAAAGATCTGATTTCTTCTTATTCATAATCTCCCGGAAAGAGGAGAATTTAAGAATTGCTTCATTTTTGCTAAATGGCTAAAAAAAAAAAAAAAAAAAATCTCTTCTATCCTATAATTATGTTCCAGCTCCAGCCAAAGCAATTCAGGCCATGAGGAGCATTTCACTTGTTTGAAGCTAGTTCAAACCTTTTACCTCTTCCCAGAAAACACCTGAAAAGCAAAAAGTAACCTGGTCTCGCCCCGCATACCTTTCTGTTACATAAGATTATCATGTCATCTTAAAGAGCCAGCAGAACAGCAGAAAACCTCCACGGGAGATGCTGCCGGGGTCCCGCCCAGATCCCCTTACTGCACTAGCCTATGTTCCCAGCTCGCCGGGAGTGTTGGCTGCTAACGTGAGAGCAAACTGCCCTTGCTGAGCCGGCTCCCTCACCTGGGAGGCTACACAGGCCCTGCTGGAGTTAGTGAATAGTGAGGGGCTACGAGAGATGCCCGCCCTTGCCTCAAGGCAGGATCAACGCTGTGGTGCAGTTCACGCTGCAGCGTTCTCTGTGGGACAGAGCTGAAGCTAGAACCCAGCTAACACCACACGTTGCTCAGCAACTCCTTCCTTCTCCCGCACCATCACTTCCCTGAGGTTCCCCTGACGACGCTCTTCAGTGAGGCCCCTCCACAAGGACCCCCACTTTGGGCTCTGCCACCCGAGAACCTGACCTGTGCCACTGCGAGAGGCCCATAGAAGCAAATTAAAGTGAACGCTTATTATTTTTAGCCTGCCACCTTTTCCATGTCTACCGATCTGGCCAAGGTCTTGTGTCTAACTCATAGACCCAAGCGCATACATTAAGCAGCCTTAAGATCACATGCACGAGGCAGCTGGAGACTACAGTAGCCTACGTCTCCTAGTTGGCCATCCCACTTAGTAGAGAAAATAGCCTTTCCACCTGCCAGGCCCATTTCCCAATACAACGCACAGACCAGATCGTGAGAGTTGTTTTCCATCTGTGTACTTATCCATGGAGACAAGGCTACGACCACGCTCCTGTTCTGCTGGAGGGGGTTCCTCTCCCTAACGCTACAGAAACACTGTGTGAGGCAAGCTGGCCCTGTTTTAATTACTGTTTGATATGCGATAGTCTTCAATTCCAATTCAAGGCATTGAAAAGAAAACATAACTCAGGTTAAGGTCAGACTGAGCATTGTCCACGTGCCTGATGATGCTCTGAGGTCAATTCACACCATATCCAAGGGAAAAATGTCATTCATCTTTTGTTGCAGGAATTAAAAACACAAAACCGATTGATGCTCCTCCCATCAGGGAGAATCTAAGTTTGCTCGGCAAAGAAAGTCCTCCGACCAAAAGCTTCGAAGGGGGAGGCCGCACCTCCCCGAGCCCCTTTCACCCACAGGGGTGGGGTCTGCACTCGGTGGCGCCCGTCTCCCGCAGCGCGGCCTCGGCATGACCGGCAGCACTGGCTGGTCCCCCCACTTCCACCTGGAGGACTTGTGGGCACCCTGGCTGACCTCAGACTGCCTCTGGGCCATGGAACGCTTCTTTACCCACAGTTGTTAGCGATGTCGGTTTTCCTGCAATTTTTTAAGGCATTATATTTCTTTCGGTTTTTATATTTTTGCCCTCCTAGCAATTCTGTGAGATAAAAAGTTGGGCTATCCTTGGCGATGAACGATCGGCCCACAGCTGCAAAGCTACTTAGGAGCACAGCTGCAAGAAGCACCCTGGTCTCCCAGCTGCGTGAGGCCAGCCGGTGACACAGACTCAGCTCCCGGTCACAGCTGTGTCACCCACTGAAACTCTCAAGTCCACAAACTTCTGCAAGCACGATACTGTCTACTCCAGAAAAATCATTGTAAGGAATAAAAAGCAAGAACATATCGACAACTCCCCGGCAATGTGACACCTCTTAGATGTTTAATAAATATTAATGGTCCTCCCCCTCGGCGTCCTCACATTCTGTATTGTTACCAGCAACCAAGGCTCTCATACAAAACGGCGTGACTCCTTTGAACCCAGGGGAAGAAAATAATTTGGGGAACAATGTTCAACATGTGATATGGGCCTCACAAGACAAAGGGTTATCTGAGGGGACCCCGCATACATGCCTACCTGGTGGTCGTCCGGATGGTGTTTTCTTTTGTGTGATTGTGCTCTTTGCTCACTTTTTCTGTAAGGAGAAAGAACAAAACACATACCTCTTAAGTCTTTCACACTCAGTTTGTATCCTTAAAGCTTAAGTGCAAACACCCTCAACATTCTCTTTCTCTCTTGTGGTTTTCTTTTGATTTCTTTTTTAAACATCCAAACTCTCCCTGTCTCATTGGTACAGACCATCATCAAAAGCATGTAGACAGCATCCACAAAAACAGTTTCTCAGTGAAAGGGAAACAGTTACTAACAAATTTCAAGTACATAATCAAGCCTGAGTAAGTACACACACACACACACACGTGCGCGCGCACGCATTCACGCGTGCATACACACGCACACGCACACAGAAGTATGTGCACGAACGGAGTCATTTCTACTGGAGCTTTCCCCAGCTGAAAATTTCTGCTTTCTTCTGATTCAGCACGAAAACTGCGGTTGTTGCAACTGTTCTGTTTCTGACTTTGATGACAACCTTTAAGCATTCTGTATTGTCAGGCCCCTTTGTGAGAGAGGGTATAAAAACAGCCATAAGACCTCTGGGTGCCATAGTCATCGAGCGCTTATTCTGATAAATGTCACAAGGGACAAAAAAAGATCATTAGACAAGAAGAGGTAAACCTTCCCTTACTCTGTCTTGAGGTCTGTATCTACCAGCTGTCAGAAATTATTTAATTAGCTTTCAAGAACACAAAAGTTGAACTCTGGCCTCCCCAATGCAGTTCAAATGTGAGGATTCTGCCCTGTCACAGCTCAATGGCTTCTTTTAGGCATCCAGAGAAAACCTGGCCGACTCTATCGGGGTTTCAGGTTTCAACAGCAGGGCAAGTGAAAAACTCCTAAGCTTACAAATTTTTGGAAAAATTTCAACAAAGACTTACAACATCTGTCCCAAGCTCTGTAACACGAGTCTGAGGCTGCTGCGTGCCAGTTTGCGTGGACAATTCCTTTCTGTCCCCACACCAGTGACAATGAGGGCGAATTTAGATTCCCAGGCAGTATTCTTTCAGAAAGCAGGCAACTGGGGCTAAATGACTTGCCTGAGGTCACCCAGGCAGCTGTGACAGTGCCAGGGCGAGAACTCTCAGACAGTTTTTAGCTGATAGTAGACTGCGATAATGCAACGAGACAGAGCCTCTCTGAAAAGGACCACACCGGCCTCACTTTTGAAAAATTTAATGGCTGAATCATCTTCAAAGTTATGTTGTTTTTAGATATGTTTTCAGCCTGTAAAAATAAAAAAAAAAAGTATCTTGCAAGGTTTGGAGCTTGCAAAGATCTATGTGTCCCATTAAGTTTATGGAATTAACTATTTCTACTACGGCAGAGCTCAGCACAAACACAGTCCTTGTTCGAGAGCCCAGAGGCCACCGTTTTCGGCGCCAGCTCTGGGATGAGCCACTGGACCAAGGGGAAGGCGAACTATCATGATGGCACACGCACAGATTCTAGCTTCTTTTCTCTTTCCTGATATTTTTCTTAGGGTTGAAAACAGGCGAATACTTTAATAAAGAGGCGCTGAAGGTGTGTTTTAAATCTGTAACCTATAACAAAAGAGTTTATCCAACATGAGTCACAAACTTTACTGATGTATGAACTTTAATATGTAGGGCAATGCTTCTGTGGACAAGGTAAGGGTATTTCTATAGAAATCTGAATCTTATATTTGTATGTATTATCAATACTCAAACACTCTGTTCAGGACAAACAGTATGCAGCTTGAAAGAGTTAACAAAGGGACAAGTTTAGGTACTAGGACCCTCAACTATTCTATCAAGACCTTTAGCTGGAAAAAAAAAAAAGACACTTGACTGAACTGGTAATCACTCAGCTTTTAGATTCTGAGGATTTGAAGCAGACACAGTTGGTTTGCAGACACTGCTCTACTAGTCTAGAGCTGAAAAGAGTCCTCATACATCACCTTTTGCCTTTCCTTTTCCTTGATTTTTTTTTTTTTTTTTTTTTGGCAAGATACAGTAAAATCTCATTAGTTCAGACCACGCTAATTTGGAACTCATGGTAATTCAGTCACTGTTGGAGTAAACTGAAGTTTATCTTTTGCACGTTAGAAAAAAAAAAAAAAGGCCATTAATCAGATCAACTGCCTAAACAAAATTAGAGGTGAGACGTTTCGCCCAGTCAACAAGGATCATTTGCACAGAATTGAATAGAGTTCTAATTTCAAATGAGTCTTAACTATTTATTAAAGAAAGTTTGGCAGGAATTCTACTTGGCAACATTTTATTAACTGTGAGTTTGAGTGGCAGTATGCATGTTAAAGTAACGAAATTGATTTCTGTCTAAAAAATCCTATAATGTGGGTGTTTTTACTTTGTTAGAATGGCTTTCTTTCCAATTACTCCCAATTATTGACATTTTTTTCCCGCACAAAACACACCTGACAGTTGAAACAGAAGCTCGGAAGCCATCTTCACAGAGATATCCTGGCTGAAGAGGTTTCTCTCCGGGGGCACTCTGCCTTCTGGCATCTTCTGTAGGGGTTCGGTTTTCTCTCGCCCGATTAAAGTGCTGTAGCCAACGCCACGGCTGGGTGACATCGAGACGTGCGAGTCCTGGATGTCAACCTCCATGGGTTCCTCTTTAATCTTCACCATCTGAGTTTCCTTGTAGCTTTCCGCTGCAAGCAGGTGAGTAGAGACAGACAAAATCACCAGAGTTTCTTAATCTTGAACCAAATCCGTTTCTAATCACAGAGAGGAAGGACTGTGAGGATAGTCAGGGAGCTGTTGAGACGAGAACACCCTGACACCCTGGCACCCTGGAACACAGGTGGAAAAACTACTAATTTAACCCATCTGGTTTCCTGAAAAGGTAGGAAACGGAAGCCCGGGCAATTAATAAAGTTGTCTGGCAAACAAGTCTAGCAACACGTGGTTGAGGGGAACATCAATTTACCAAAGTGAACACTTTCTTTGGAATTGTCAAAATATTCAAAATATTTTGAATTCTTTTTTTTTTTTTTGGAATCAAGAAGAGTACATTGAGAAGAGCGTTGAAGCGACTTGCCCAAGGCTACACAGATGGCAGGAGAACGGGCCTCAGGGTTCCGGACCAGGATCTCCCACCCCCTCCCACACACTCCCTTCTCTGCCATGCTGCTTCTAGAACTTACAAGGAAGATGGTAAATAGCTGTCTTTGTTTTATAACGTAATTCTGGTGAATTGAATCAGAGCAAGCATATTAATATAATGATTTTCTCCCTCTATTTTTAAAGCTCTGATCTTTTATTTTTCTTTCTCTGCTAGGGCACCAAAATTAATAAAGCATAAATAGGGTTGATTCAACCGAAACATTTACACCTTGTTGGGAGCTAGTAATCCTCAACACCACCTAGGAAGTTAATTGCAGCCTAAGGATTAATACTTAGAAAAACAGCAATCTTACAGTTTATAATAACGGTTCAATTTACTGACTGTTCTTGCTTTACATGTGGCTACTGGATGTTTGTTCCTTAGTCTGAAACATGCATTCACTTTGCAAGGCTGGAGCATCTTTATGTCCATGTGTCCCTTAGAGCAATGACAGAACATCTTTGAAATAAGGTGGGACAATTAGCCCAGCCATTAATTTGGGTCACTTTAAAATAAGGCCACACTTTCAAATCAATAAGCATTTATTAGTAACTCAGCATTCTGGAAAACAACAAACAAAAAGGATTTGGTAGAGATAGATAGATATAAATGATAGATGATAGATAGATAGACAGATAGATATAGATGATAGGTAAACAAAGTAATGGGTTGAATGGTGGCCCTCCACAAAAGATATACCTTGGTTCTAACCACAGGAACCTGTGAATGTAACCTTATTTGGAAAAAAGTATTTGCAGATGTAATTAAGTTAAGGATTTCAAGATGAGATCATCCTGGATTATCCAGTAGGCCCTAAATCCAATGACAAGTGTCCTCATAATAGAAGTGGACAAGACACAGACACAGTGGAAAAGGCCTCGTGAAGACAGACACAGAGCTATAGACTGAATTTTGAAACCGAATCCCCAGTGTGACGGTATTTGGAGGTGTGGCCTTTGGGAGGTGATTAGGACGTGAATGTGGAGCCCTCATGAGTGGGATTAGTGCCTTTACAAAGAAGACCCCAGAGAGCTCCCTTGCCACTTCCTCCATGTGAGGACACAGCGAAAAGATGATTGTCTGTGAACCAGGAAGAGGGTCCTCACCAGACATTGAATATTAGGACTCCCTGAACTGTGAGGAATACATTTCTGTTGTTTATAAGCTGCCTGGTTGATGGTGTTCTGTTATAACAGCCCAAACATACAGAGACACACACACAGAAAGAGAGAGAGAGAGAGAGAGAGAGAGAGAGAGAGACTGATTGATTGATTGGAGTTATCAATCACAAGCCAAGGATTGCCTGGAGCCACCAGAAACTGGAAAGATTCTCCCCTAGAGCCTTCAGATTTCAGACTTCTGTCCCCAAAGCCCTGAGGGAATACATTTCTGTTGTTTTAAGTTACCACGTTTGCGGTAACTTGTGATGGATGGATGGATGGATATATATAGATAGAGAGATATTAATAAGAAAAAATACAAAGCAGGTGCTGATCTTTAGGACAGTCAGGAAATATGAAAGAGGAAATTCCCCTGCTGTCAGCTGGGTGGTCAGAGAAAACTATGCTTTCCTTGCTAAGTACGAGACAGGTGAATGTCGAGTACATGTATAATTATTGATTTGCAATAAAGAAGACAGAGGAACATTTTTAATTAAATGATTAAAATTAATGTGGCGCTATCAATAAGTGCTTATGTAAGAAGTGTGCTAATTGTTCTTTTTTCTTCTTGACATGTTACACCTGCTTCTCAGGGAAAACGACTTCTTTTTGAGAGCAACTAAACTGCAGGCAACAGTTATATTTAATTTAGATCTCTTCCTCTTCTCCTATTTCTGCCAAGCTCTTTTTCCCTTTGAATGTCTGCGAAGTTGAAAAAAAAAAAAAAACCAAGTTCATTGATTCAATCATGCTAAAAAAAAAAATTACAGAGCTTTGTAAAGTTACGTGCCTAGCTTCTTCGCCTTTCCTGGAGGTCCACCTGACCCTTCCCTGAGTGCTGACTGCACCCCTTGTCCCCGTAGGGATTTGTTGACCCAACAGCTGTCCTGACTTCCAGCTGGATCACCCATAGGTGCAGTCACAACACTCGTTTCCCTCTTTGTGTTCCCTCAGAGTCCTTTTATTTGGAAAGCAAACAGTGGGGTCAGTGTCACAGGTACATAATGATGTCTTTGAACCCTGCAAGTCCTTCCCAAGCCTAAAGACAAACACAAAGGAATACCAGAAAGAGATTCATTTAGTTAAAAAAAAAATCCCAAAAACATACAGAGTAAAGCAAGATAGAAATCTCATTATTTGCACCCCCCCACACACACACACCCCTACAGACACATCTTTCCCCACCTTCATCCCTGCATTAAAAAACCACCTGGCTATGTGTACCACTGAATTTAATGAAATCCGTTTTTAAAAGCTGTTTGGGATAATTTTAAGTATGATTTCCATGAAGTGCTTTCTGCCCTTTATTATGACAACTCTTGACCTTTCAAAAATGCACAAAACTCTGACCACTGATAAAATCCTTTAGCATTCTTAATCTGCCTTGTAGACTCCAGACTCATGGAGAAGAGTTTTCAAAATGACATCTCAATAGGCAAGTGAGACATAATACAATAAATATTTGTAGAGTCCTTGCTCTTCCAGGCATTACTGCCAAGTGTTTTCTTGCCTTCTTTTTAAAGCAGGGTTTCTTAGCCTTCGCGCTGTTGACATCTGGGGCCAGATAGTTCTGTGACTTTTAAGCCTTGAGATTTGAAAGCTGCTATTAATAGGAGTAAAAAAAAAAAAAAAACAGAAAAGTTGGGTTGGGGAGAAATGCAGAGGCAAAGTTTCAGTTCTGTTTTAGCTAAGTATTGATGATTCCTGCCGGAAGCGGAGGTCATGATGGCTTACGGGCAGTAAAAGAAGAAATCACCAGTGACACACAGATCGGGAGTCATCTGAATCGGGGGACTGGGTGAGATCAGCAAGGGAAGGAACCGTCACCACGTACTCTTTAGAGAGAAGAAGAGGAGGCGTGAGGGGAAGAGGCGGAGAGGGGGTGGTCCGGCGTGCTGTGTGCAGTGGGGACCCGGAGAATAAGGGAGAGGCGTCACTGGCCCCACCACGAGCCTCCGCCTCCACCGCTGCATTCCTGCCCTCGGGATCCTGCGCCCGCACTGTGATCCCTTCTCTCAGTTTCTGTCCCACGTCAATCCCCAGCCCCACTCCGCCTGCATCACCTCTCGGCCCTCCTCGCTCCTCCACTCCTCCCTCCTCCACGTGCCCCTGTGCTCCTGAAGTAGTGACTATTCCATCTGCCTGAACGTGCCTCGTGGTTCCCTTCCTAACGACCCCAATAACGCCCGATTCAGATTTCGAAACTATTTAGATGCCCCCTGTGGTGAGCGGCACCCCTCTCTCTCCCCAGAATGGCACTGTTTCTGCTCTATCGTACGTCTGGATGACATGGACCTTGCAAAATGCTGACGTGCACTGCACTTATCATGTACAGATTCATTTTTTTCTCTGGACGAAACTCTCGAGGGAGAGCTAGATTTTTATTCATCGTTATTCCCAAGGCTTTACACAGGGCCTGGCACATTCGATATGCTTGACGCATGTTAGTCACCGGAGCACTGCACAGAGTAGGCGTGTAATGCCAGGCTCCCTTTCCTGACCCCTCAGTCTGTCGTAGACACTCATACGTGCTGTGAACTTAAAACACAAAATACGAAAGGCCGAAACGCTGGCAATGGCACGGAAATAAACAATAATAAGTGACCGCTCTCTCCCTAGACTGCTCACTGCCACAGTCCTGAGCTAGTAGTATCTTAGAATAACGAGAAGCTTCAAAGAACCTCTAGAAGCCATGCCACGTGAGGAAACAATTCACTTTCTAGAGGGATAATCCTGTCAATCAGATAAGTTAGACATCTTTCATCTCCAACTTGCCATCCTCAAAGATACAAAGTTCCTGGATGGGCATGAAAACACCATCCAGGTGTGAAACTTAGTTCCTACAGGTGCTGGGTTTGTTCCTTAACACTCGGGGACAACAGTCCACGCCAATGGGAAATGAAGTGAAACAAACGACCATCCACAAGACATGAGATTACACGGTAACATCCTATCACAGGGCCTGGCCTCTGCTGTCATCTGATAAGGGCAAGCTGCCTTCTCCCTCTGACTCCTCTTACTTGACTTTGCCCTTGCCAAAATCTAAATGGAATGAAGAGTTAGTTGGGCTGGGCTTCCTTGGTGGCATAGGTGGAGACCAAGCCCCAGATGACTCGAGCAGAGGCAAGGATGGAGGTGGAAATAGAAACGTTATTCCACCTCTGACACTGTGCATCGGACTTCGTCTTCTCAGAGAGATGCAGTGCGGGAGCGAAGCCGCCTCGGGCCGGCAGCCATCCCCCGGCCCTACGTGGGGAGCTCGGTCCCCATGAAATGGAGATGACGTAGCTCCATTCCATTATGAGAAGTAAGAACCAATGCTTAGACGCTGAACGCTGCCATTCCTTTCCTCGTTTTTACCCACCCTGCCTCTCTCTCTAGGAGCCGTCACACAGAGCAGAAGCACATGCAAACTGAGACGAGTTTTATGTTCTTTAGAGGACGGGACTGTTATGCTTCTCCATGGGAAGTTACCCATGAAATTTAACTTTTCTTTATGGTTTGGCCCGTGGTTCGGTTGCACAATGCTCAGAGTCCAGTGGTCCTCGGTCCTGCTCCGGGGAACGAAATCCGAGGCTGCGGCTTTCCCATGGGTGTTGCTGCACCCCAGAGAGCAGCAACAGAGGGTGATTTCCCTACTGGACATACTGGTCACCTGTTTCTGGGGAAAAAGAAAGGAAACTCTCTTCACGAAAGAAAACAGTGGTGCGGCAGATTTTTCTCTAGTTCTCTTCATATACAAGAATGTTCGAGAACAGAATTTTCCAGCCCCTTCTTCTTGGAACAATAGAATGGGAGGCTGATTGTCTGGAACGGATAAAACGCAAGGCCTCTGGACTGCAGCATAAAAGGCACAGCCGAGAGCAGGGGCGCTAAATCGTGTGAGGCAGGAAATTGAAATTTTCCCCCCAGCTCAATTAAAAAAAAAAATAGCATTTTCCAATAGAAAAGCCTTAAAATTACCTCCAGGACACACACACACACACACACACACACACACACACACACACACACACACCTCTCTCAGAATTGCACAGGACTGACTGAGCAAACCATGAGACCAAGCCAATGTCTAAAAGGAAGACAAGCAAAGATCCGCACAAAATTAAATAATGCATTAAAAACTAATCAATTAATTCAATTAAATCATCTTTCCAGATGGTAAAACCAGTCAACAATAATCTAAGCATCAGGAGAATTTTGTTTAAAATGATGGGGCTAGGTTTTTTGTATGCCTCTTCCCTCTTTACACACACACACACACACACGCACGCACATGCACACCACATCACATTTTTGATTCCCAAAATAACTTCATAACTATTTGCTCAGAATTGACCTTTTAAATTGCATCACCAAAACCATAAATTAACTAATGTTTCCCCTCTATATCAGTATACTACCTGGGGACTTAGAAAGGGGAATTAACATATGTCTGAAGAATTAGCTAGGTACACTAGAATTCACAATTAGTCAGAAGTAAGCAGGGGGTCAACCTAGAATCAAGTTTTTAAAAACACACAATGAGCAGCCCCAGGTGTTCAATTTCACTAATTGTTCTGAATCTTCAAGGAACAAGTATGCCCTTAAAAAATGGAACTGAAACTTGAAAGGCAATAAAGAATTACTGAGACCTGGAAGTTCTCTTTTAGGGGTCCAAAGAAACGTCATTTTCCATCAGAGCAGAGTACTCGATACTTTATTCTTCTGTCAATTTTTAAATCAGTCTTTGCAACCCCTATACCAGCAAGCGATGCAATAAATAGGTCCTAGTCCACGAGAGCTGGGCATTTGCTAATGTTTTCAGACTGGCCACAACGTTGGGCCCAAGGTTACAACACAAGTTTTGGACTTAATTCAGGGTGAGATGCTGCCTAGCATTAGGAGGCTCATATGACATCAAGGAAGGTCTCTCAGAGTGGTCACGTGGAAGATGATCACAAGTCAGAATACGTCTGTCACATTTCACTTTAGTCCGGTCACTTTATTTTTCCATTTCACTTTTGTTCATATGACAATCAAGAATATTGGGGGCTCCGAGAGATCAGCTTCTCCAACCAGCAATGATGTGGAGTGGCTCAGTCATTATCTGTTGAACTGTGAGTGTCCCAGTGTTAATGTAAAACCTCTCCCAATCATCTTGTTTTCTTTTCATTTGATGATTTCACTAGAAGTTAGCTAAAAAGGTGCATTTAAATTGTATGTCTGCCATTTGGTAACATTCCAGATGATCTCATTTTTAAAAAATTAACCTATTTTTCATCTGATGTCCAGAATATACTTTTCTTGTCTCACATTAAAAAGAAAGAAAAAAAAAGGAATAGGGTCAATTAAAGTATTTGATCTAATCTTAAAGCTATTTAACATCATTATCATTTGCCATTTAATAAATCCAAGCCCTGTCCACCTCATCTGTTGTGATTAACAGACCTTTCTATATCCTTCCACGAACCTGAATGCTAGGGGAGGGTGAATGTGCACACGTAGGTTTTAAACCGAAATCCTTAACGATTCAGTAGAATTCCTGCTGACATAAAGAATTACCAAAAAGCGAGGTCTATCTCTGTCAAGCAGTGGGTTAACCGCTGCTTTGTACACGAAGAAGGTGGAGAAGGACAGAGAGAGTCCTTAATGCCTGAAGAGGGGAAGGAACGAGAAAAGAGCTCTATTTCAATTACTGGGAGTTATACTAAACTTTTAAGTGTTTTACACTAGCAGATGGTAAAGGGGCTTTACTATATGCAGACAAGTTTAAAATGCTTCTCTTAGGTGGTGCTAAATATGACTGAATCACGTCACAAGAGAACATATCTCTGTCTGGAAGCCATGACGACTTTTTTCCCATCGGTCAATGTTTCCAGCAGGCTGGGAAGGGCCAGTAGGCATGGTGCAGAGAGCAGAGCATCACACAACAAGAGAAGCCGGAAGCCGGCCCTGAGCAGAGTGAGAGATGGGGTGGGAAGAGAATGGAGGCTCCACACGGCGGAGGCTGAGGGCACTGTCTCGTCCCCCTCTGTGTCCCTAGTGCCCAGGATGGGGCTTGGAAAATAACAGAAACTCGATAAATATTTGTTAAATGAATGCATAAATGAAAAAAAAAAAAGGTCAGGGGGAAGACTACAGAAAATAAATGAAAAGATAGAATGAGAAGTAGAGAAAAGTTAAAGTATAAGATTCATTTAGACCCCAAGAAATCTTTACATACTTTGCCAGAAATCAAAGGCCCTAATAGTCAATGATAAATGAGCTTTAGCCTTTGATAGGGGCCGTCCCTGATACCAAGCCTATGGGAGTCCTTAGACTGAGGATGGGGCCATGTAATGGTGGAAAATGATCCCCCTAGGCTCTTAATTTTACCCCATGGTTCTTGGAGACACAAAGTACATGAATATCCTTACAATGTATTTTGGCTGTGCTTCAACTTTCTTGTCCAAATTTTTTTTTTTTTTTTTTTTTTTTGCATCAAAGCTACTTACAAGTAGAGTAAGTGACTCATTTTAATTTCCCTTCCTCCCTTCGTTCCTGTGTCCTCTCTGGAGTAGGTGGTAAAGAACAAGAAAACAGAGGAGGAGGTCACCCCTCAACAGAGAACCAGGTCATTTCCTGAATGGTCACTGTCACACGCAAGGTGAATGCTTTAGCTCTGTGCACCTCCAAGAAAGCTGACACAGTCAGGGAGGAAGAGTTCCTAATGTAGACATTTTAGGAGAAAATATTTTTAATGGTATTTGGATGAGATAAACAGGGTGCAAAAGGTTTTAGCACAAGTAATTGAAAGGGGTAACCACCTGCCTTGACCAAATTATTCTCCTAGTTCCCCAGTTTTCTTCTTTATTCCTTACAGCTCTTTTTAAAAAGCGCAGAAGTTAAATAAGTATTATCTACATATTACCCAATATGTTGACTAAATAAGCATTGATGAATTCCAAGACTAGGTTCCCACCAAAATTCAAACACACAGTGTGAGGCATGTTGATTCCTCTCTCAGATAAGTCCTCCGAATCAGTGCAATTTCTCCAATAGTTCTCACTGATCCTTCAGCTCTGCTGTGAGCCTCTGTCCCTCTTGACCCCAGGGGCTGTTACGTGTATATTTGGCAACACGTGCATCGACCACAGGAAGCCTCTAGTAAGGCTGTCCCCATGAACGTCCCAACTCCAAGATAGTAGGATGTCTGTTAGCGACGACGGAGAACTGTATGCATATGTTTACGTGTTTGTGGGGTAATGATGGTAGTATGAAGAAGTGAGGAAATAAGTTTGTAAACAGGGACCCTCACCAGCCGAGTTTAGAACTAAGATAAAACGTGGTGGATCACATGTGTCCATCACCTCCCCCACTTTTCCAGCTGTGGAGATCAATGATACGAGCATACAGCAAGCCGTGGGGAGCCAGGAAAAGTGCCCGGATCCAGCTGCTACCCCATATTTAGAAAATAAGAAGTAAATCAAAACCCAGCACAAACTCAAGGTGGCTTAAATGTGAGGAAAATATATATGGGTGGAGTAAACAGAAGAATTATTAGGAAGACAGATCAAGAACCCTTCACAAAGAATGCCACAGATCCTCGCGCTGAGATAAAGAGAAAATACCACTTCTCACTCCTTCGTCGTCCTATAAGAATAACAGAAGCCATAAGGGAGAAATGGTTCTCTTCATGGAAGTGTTCCATTCTTGGACTGATACAGACGCCCACCCCGCTCAGCCCAGGGAAACGGCCCCACCGCCCTCAGGCTGGGCACACTGACCAGCACCCACATGCTCTGGGTGGGTCATGGCACGGCCAACAGGCCCCCTGGCAGTGGGGAGACGACTCCCTTCTCCAGAGACTGGTCTGTGATGCCAGCCTGCATCCAGAGGGCACAGAATCCATGGGGTTTAATTACGCCCAAACGTTCCTGTTCTTTGATGTGAATACGTTAAAGGTGAAAGGTCAATATGGCGAGGAGAAGAAAAACCATCGTGAAATGAGAATGATCTCTTGAGAAAAATAATGGTCGTGCTCTCCCTCACAAGCCCATAACCGTGGTAGTATTATAGCCAAAAAGTCTGGGGGGAGGAACCATAAAAAGCTAGAATGGTGTAGATGATTCGAATGCGTGGATAAGGTGCACAGCCTCTGTCTGGTAGGGAAATTTATCCTCTGAGTGAAAAATGGAACAGAATGTTTGGTTACTCAAATATTTGCATCCACACTGAAATTGGATCCCTCAGAAGATAAAGCTTCTTAGAGATGTCACCATCAAATAGTATTTACGGATGGCTCCTCCGTTTGTGCCATGATCTGTGTGATGGAGAACCTCTAGTCATTTATACCCGAAAACAGAAAATGACAGGAATAAAGGAGGAGGGC
>CM053512.1:12961183-13071122 GCA_028627145.1 Eidolon dupreanum
GGGGAGCTTTTTCCTCCAAAAAGGATGCCAGCATTGCCCAGGAATAATCATGAAATTCAATAGCTAAGAACATTGAAAATAGTAGTATTATCTGAGGCTCGTAACCAACACATTCTTGATTTATTAGGTACACGTGCCCTTATAAAAACAGTTCCCAGATACCATTATTTCATAACAAATAAAAAAAGAATCTCCGCCGAAGAGAGATGGTTCTTTTTAAAAAGTAAAATGTGCATTTAATAGAGCTTTGTTCTCTGTCGGCTCCAACCCAAGGCATTCTTTTCAGGTGGACAAAACTTATTTCTTTAGTTAACCATTTGCTCAGCTCGGTGCTTCTCAAAACTTAGCTGTCAGAATCCCTTGCAGGGCCTGTAAAAACCTCAGGGTTTCAGCTAGGTCCAGAGTAGGGTTTGGGAATTTGTCTTTCTAATACTTCCTTGCCCTCCCCAACACATGCTGATTCTGCTGGTCTGGGGACCACAGCTTGAGAAGCCCGGTCTCACCTCATGCAGAGCTGGGGCTGGCTAGGGAAAGTCCGGGCGGGGCAGGTGTTCTCTGGGAGTCTACCAGAGAGGAAGGCTGAGCATCACCCAAAGACCAAACACATTTACATGTAGTATCTAAAGAACAGCAATGACCACATCTGCTCCTCAGCGTTTGTGGCTCGTGTGTTTAGTTTCTCTTCCTAGTCTCACATCACCCTCACTCTTACCCACCCGAGATCTATTTCTGGGGATTCTTCTCCTGCCAGCAATACTACATGTCTGTCCTAGATACAGAAGTGTCCTCTGGTGGGTCCCAATCGGGCAATCAGCTGGAATTGGGACTAAGAAATCTCTGTCTAGCTGCTCCTCTGAACTCGGAAGCAGACGGCAATGGCCATTTTCCACCTGGGTAACAGGAAAAGTCCAACTGAATGTGCACAGAGAAGCGGGGACGAGGTGGAGGGTGACAGTCCCCCGGGTCCCACACGGCCCTCCCGTCTCTGGTTTCAGTGGGGGACTGAGGCCCTGCTGCACCTCTGCCCTTGGGTTCATTCCATAAGTCGACCCCAAACCTCCATCTTCTATTAAATTCCCCATTCTTGTCTAAACTGGCTCAAGAAATTTGTTATTTGCAAGCAAAAGGGCCTTCGCTTAAATTGTTAATGAGGTCAGTTTTTAAGTACCTTTCCTCCCTGCTTCAGTTCACTCAGAGATTAACTTCATCTTAAAACTTCTTCCTATCTGAGTTTACCTGCTTCTAAATATCTCACAGCCGAAGCCCTGGCTGAGTTGGGTGATTCCCTGAACCCTGTATCACCATGCACCCTACATCAAACCGAGGCCTGCCTGGATTCCTCCACAAGAGGCAGTTATAATGTATACTTCTCTCCAAGACTAGGCAGAGATAAATGAATACAGATCAGAAATGAATATAAATCCATTCAGCTTCCCTTTTTGAGCAGAGAAATAAGAACACCAATAGACATGCTTCAAATTAGGGTCTGAATATGAAGTTTTACTTACTATGTTAGATGAATTTAAATGTTTAATTTTTCTATAATGTTTCTGAATAGCTCCAGCCTTCCAGCTACTTATTTTTGTGGAATTCACATTTTTAAATGGCATTCTTATCCTCTATCTCTAGGTTCAAGCATATAATGGTATATATTATATATGCATTCCCATGTAAACACGTGACTCCCCAAGGAAAGAAGAACACATTTCTTTATCTAATTACTTCTCTTAAAACACAATAGAGACAAGGCAGATAAAATCTTGTGTCACTTTTAGCATGAAGTCATATCTGTGGTAACATATCTGTTCCCTAAGTTTGCGAAGTCACTAGACATTGCAAAACCAGTATTTAATAGTCCGTTCAATGTTACATATCCTCTGTATTGAACGTCAGGATTTGGGCCTCCTTAAAATCAAGACTTCTGTACATTTTCTTTGGCAACTCTATGCTTAGCAGAAAAGTCTGATTATTTTGGCTGCATCGTGTCACATAGCAACAGGTAGTCACAGGAATCCAGTGGTTCCCTCAGAGTGCGTTGCTTTCTTTATGGAAATCGGTTTACTTGGCCCAGCTGTCAGGCATTTGACTTCCCAGTTAACAACTGGAAATAGAACTGGATCCACAGGAAGGAAGAAAGCTCGGATTTTCCCCAACACACAGTTAATGAAAAATTTAGTCTAGTCCCTAACTCATCTGTGTTTATCCATTAAAACGTTAATGTCGATTTGGAAAACAATATACTGATAGAGGTTTCTCCTTATAGGAAAGTTTTATATGATATTTGTCTGGGCCATGTGCCCATCATCCATTGTTAAGGAGTTGACATAAATTAAAACTGGAAATGAAGCAGCCAAAATTATCAACTGGTTTCCTCCAACTAATTCAATGAAAAGACTGAACGGGCCTAAACTACTATAGATCACAGCTATTCTCCACGCAATAAGTAACAGAGATGAAAAATCCTTTTATTCTACATCTCGGCTATTTCTTGGGTCCAAACTGAAAGAAAGGGGGGAAAAAGTGGATGATAATGCATGGGACACCCTTTTCTCACCCAACTCCTCCTGGCCAGAATGATTTCCCTCAGCAGGACAGAAGACTATAATCAATCATAGAGGCAGGAAGCAACCAGGACTCCCATTCACAAGAATGCCTGCAGTGAGGCTCTGGGGGTCAGGCAAGGTGCACCCTGACTAACCTGCACAGAGAGACGCCTTGGAAAACGCACCACTACTCTCGACTACAGAGGGACAGGGAAAATCATGGAAAAGAGGGTCTGAAGGCACTGACAAGTCCTGCACTTGGGTGTCTTGCAGGGCACGAACATCGAAAACGTTAACGTTAGACCTCGAGGAGAGACAGCATAGGAAGGTTTTTCTCACAACTTCCTCCTTCCAGGCGCACTCACTGATCTATCCATTATTAGGAACTCTACTGTCCACTTTAATCCTAATAAAGGGTGAGTCTGCTTTACCTTGAGGCTTAGGACTGAAGAAACTCTTGTGTTTAAGTCACGTGCCTGTTCTCAGGACTGATTTGGAGACTTCTTTGCAGTTTACCTGACCCCAGTCTGCTGGAGAGCGGGAACAGAGTTCCCAGGGCCAGTCGTGTACTGAACGAACTCTCTTGCCCTGGATTTCCCCCTGACTAGACACAAGCATCTGGAGGGTGATACATATTTTTTTGACCTAGGTCTCTGGCATCTAGAATGCTGGGAAATTTTTTCAGGACAAAAAAAAAAAAAAAAGTTATCTTAGTCTTTAAACAAGTTTTCACCTCGCTACCACGAAGCAGGCCAGACACCCTTCGGAAATATGATTGTGTCGTCCATTCAACTATTGTTGAACCCTGCAGCGCAAGGACTCCATAAAACTCAACATAAACAGAAAGGCCACGCTGTCCACAAATATCGTCAACTGTGCATGGCTGCATAGCCATATTCTATTTGCGGGACCTCATTATCTAGGAAATGATTTCCTACTTCATTGTCTCAAATCGCATCATCCAAAAGGATTAAGATAAATGTTTTCCTGAAAGAACATCATCTTTCCTGAAACCTCATGTTTGCATAGTATCTTTTGGTGCCATCCCAGCTTTCTCTGCTCAAATAGTGGCTGCACAGCAAACTCTGAAATAGAAATATTATATACTAGAATCTCACTATCAGGAGGGGACAAGAATCACTGTCGGAGAGGAGTTAAAGGCACTGTAATGGAAAAGCCTATGTGATGGGAAAGAATCAGAGAGCTATGTGGCCTCTTTGAATTGATTCAAAGAACAACAGACAGATTATTATACGCCACCAAGGCCTTTTGACACAGAGGGAGGAGGGTCCAACTATATGAAAAGATGTTGGCTTGAACATTTTTTTAAGCTTTCAGCAATCAGCACAATCTTGTCAGATTTCCCATTTATTTTTAAAATGATTTTATGTTAGTTTCAGATATACAGTACAATGGCTAGACATTTATTATAATTTATGAAGTGATCCCCTGATTATTCTGGCACCCATCTGGGTCTACACACAGCCCTTACAAGAATATTGACGATATTCCCTATACCCTACATTACGTGCTGTGGCTGTTTTGTAACTCATTCATACTTTTCACATCCCTTTACCTTCTTTACCCAGTCCACCCATCTCCCTTCTGGTACTCACCAGTTCATTCTCTGTATCTGTGAGTCTGTTCTTGTTTAGTTTGTTCGTTTCTTTTGTTCCTTAGATTCCATACATAAGTAAAATCATATGGTATTCATCTTTCTCTGTCTGACTTATTTCACTCAGCATAATACCCTCTAGGTCCATCCATGTTGTTGCAAATAAGAAGATTTCGGTTTTTGTTTTCATTTTTTTATGGCTGAGTAATATTCCATTGAATATATGAACCATAAACTTTATCCAATCGTCTACTGATGGGCATTTAGGTTGCTTTGGTTTCTTGGCTACTGTGAATAGTGCTGCCATGAACTTAGGGATACATAGATCTTTACAGACTAGTGTTTTGGTTTTCTTTGGATAAGTACCCAAAAGTGCAATTGCTGGGTCAAAAGATAGTTCTATTTTTAAATTTTCAAGGAACCTCCAAATTGTTTTCCAGAGTGACTGTACCAATTTGCAATCCCACCAGCAGCGTACAAAGGTTCCCTTCTCTCTTCATCCTTGCCAACACTTGTTTTTTGATTTACTGATGATAGCGATTCTGACAGGTGTGAGGTAAAAATCTCATTGTGGTTTTAATTTGCATTTCTCTGATGATTCGTGACCTTGAGCACATTTCATATGTCTATTGGCCATCTGGATGTCCTCTTTGGAGAAACACCTACCTATTCAGGTCTTCTGCTCATTTTTTTCACTGGACTGTTTGTTGCTGAGTTGGCAGACCTCCCATTTACATAGGAGAAGCTGTGCTATCATTGCAATGTTTAGGAAAATGGGGTTACAATAGGATATAATAAGTGAATTATGCTTTATCCGTAATGAATCATGTTCCCCTGAAGTTCCAGTGTGTTTTGAATTAACACCAAAGAATTTTTAACCCCACCAACTGGCAAATACGGGAATTTCAATTATTCTGATATAATGACTCTGAGTTACCCACTATTAATTTCCTACCTTCCAACCTACTAATCAACCAGAAACACAGTCTGAATTGCTTATGAAATTACACAGGGAAGAAAGTCCCTTAAGGCAGAGATTGCTTTCATCCTCCAAGCACAGCAAATTACAAACCGAAAACAGCTTTTGATTCATATTAACATTTTGAATATAGTTTCTAAAACTTACCTTTAAACAGTAGTGAACTAAGGATGGGATACAAATTGGTAAGTGTTACTATTGATACAACTTTTCTTTCCATGTTCTGAGAGTCATGCCTTTGAATTTAAAAGTCACTAAATGTTTATCTGTTCCGAAGGGGATAGGGCAGATAGGAGACTGAATGGAAAAGAATCCAAAGTACATGAATTTCAAATTATATTAAGAAAAATGGTTTTTAAAGGATATAAAGTATAAATGCAAAAAAAAAAAATGCAAGGTCTTCTATTAGGAAAAAATAGATATTTTGATCAATGAGCAAAAGTGCTTTGAATGCCATTAGAACCAATTTAAAATTATGACCTGCATCATCTTAGGACGCAGCAGTGTTTTCTAGGAATTTGCAGTCATATATATATATAGATAGATATAGATATAGATACAGACATATAGATATATAGATATAGATATAAATATATAGATACATATAGTCATATATAGGGCAGGTACACAGCTAACATCTGCAAACAAATTCACACACACAACGCAGGAACTTAAGTCAAGTAATCCAATCATTCCTGAATTCACCGCAAAAATGTGATATTGCCACCGCTGGGCTAATTATAACCCATGCAGGAAGCAGCCCAGTTGGCTTGCAAGTGAAATGATCAGAACATGAACATTTTAGAATAAATCGAGTACCTGACAGTTTCATGAGAAGTTCAGAGGCTGCTTTGACTGACATATCCCGCCTTAGCACATTCCCTTTCCCTTCCTGGGGCTTTAGTGTGTCCTCAGGGACGCTTGGGGCTGGCACTTCAGTTTCTGGGCTAAACACGTAGCTGGACCGAGGCAAGGCGGCACTGAGGGCCTCCTCTTCTTTAGGCTCCTCTTTCACTTTAAAGTTAAGATTCATGGGCTCCTTTTGATTTGCAGCTATCAAAAGAAGAAAGGGATTATATACGTATATATACACACACACGTACACACACACACACATAAAAGGCCGCTCCCCCCTCTTAGCTGCCCCCACCTTAATGAAGTATGGATGCACAATCACATAGTGTTAACAGCAGGAGGGACCACGACCTAATCAAAATCGCTGAGCTCTGGGCACAAAAACACAATACACTCCACGAGCGTGTGGGCTTCCAAACCTTTCAGACTTATCCTATTTTAGGCAGTGCCGCCTCTACAGAGTGTTTGGGCACTTTCTCCTTGGTTTCCCCCACATCTTCCTTCCTGTGTATGCTGCTGCCGCCCTGACCTATTTGTATTCTCCCTCCCTAATCCTATTACAGAATAGTGCCTTCAGGCAGTTATTCCGCCATAAATTATCGAATACAAACATGAGTCAGAGGTAATATCCAAAGTGAAAACCCGGGGTGGGGTGTGAAGTGAGGATGGAGGATGAGCCAGAGAGAAGAGCTCAGACGAGAGGTATATCACTTTGCCTTCTTATAAGCTGACACTGCTGACCCATAAACAGGGGCATGTATTTGGCACTGTTTTTTGGGTCCATGTCTGTAGTCCAGGTCATCTCTGAGTCCACAGTAAGCATTTTTAAAAAAATAAAATGTTATTTTGGAAAAATTTTAGACTTGCCGAGCAGTTGCAGAGACGGTTCGAACAGTTCCCACATCACCTTCACCCAGTGTTCTCTAACGGTGCATTTGTCAGAACTCAGAAATCCACATTACTATGATCTAAACTCTGGGTTTTCTTCAGATTTCACCAGTTTTTCCACTTATGTCCTTTTTCCATTTTTAGCATGGTGGGCTGGTGTGGAATATGTGGTCAGGGCAGAGCTAACTGGCCTATTATGGGATGGAGTCTGTGGCTGGGCTACATCATACCACGTCTTCACCCACTAAGCTACGTACTACCCAGGAAAGACCAAAAAGGAAGACAAGCATCTTGTCCTACCACTTGTCGCTTTCACAGGCATCTTGCTCCTCTTTAAAGGGCCATGTGGTAGGAACTTTAGGTTTCTTATATTGGGTGTGTTTGTCTTGAAAAAGAAGATCTCATCCTAATACAGAGTTCTTAGTAGCATTTATTAGAATGAGCTTTAAGCCCATCCCTGCCTAACAAATAAAAGGAAGAAAATAACTCCCCACAGCAAACATCTATCATCCCTTGCCTCCGGCCATTACACAAGCACAAAGTCCTTTCTTCCTACCTCATGCCTCTCCAAGCATGTATATTCTGGAATCACAAGTTCATACAAGTCAGCATATTTGGAAACTGTACTCCAGGGGATCAATGTGACATATGAAAGTTTTGCTACAAAAAAGAGGAAGAGCTAGGACTAGATCTGAGGTCTGTGGGCTGCCACCCTATGCTCACCTACTCTACCATACCACTGCTCCACTTCTGGTCCCTATGTCACAATAACACTTGCATGTAGCTTGACCTTCAAGTCTCTGCTAAAATACCACTTTCTCAATGCAGTCTAAGTCTACCTTGTGAAAACTGCAACCCTCACCCCCACAATATTCCCAATCTCTCTTACCCTACTCTAATCGTCCTTCCCCTCCCCCCAAATATTTATCACCTGATAACATACTGTTATGGATTGAATTGTTTCCCCTCCCCCAAATCCATATATTGAAACCTAACCCCCATTGTGACTGTATTTGGAGATGGGGAGGTAATTAAGGTTAAATGAGGCCACTGAGGTGGGGCCCTAATCCAACATGACTGCTGTCCTTAAGAAAAGAGAGATATGTGAGGACACGGCGAGAAGGTGGCCATCATCAGGCCCAGGAGAGAGGCCTCAGGAGAAACCACACCAGCTGACACCCTGATCTTGGACCTCCAGCCTCCACAACTCTGAGAAATAAATTTCTGTTGTTTCGGCCACTCAGTCTGTGGTATTTTGTTATGGCAGCCCAAACAGACTAATCACAAACTATATAATTTTCTTATTTGTTATATTAACCATTTATGGTCTGTTCTTCATGAAGGCAATGATTTTTTTTTTTTTAAATGCTGATGGATCTCAAGTGCCCTGAACGGTGGTGTACGGCACATAATAGGTGCTCTCTTAGTAATTACTTGAACTCTGGCATTACTCAAGGCATCCAGACATCAAGGAAAGTGCTTAAAATCTAGCCCTGTAGGGACAATGCCATCAGAATCTGAACCAAAGGGAACAAAGACGGTCTCTAGAGCAATCTGCAACAAGTACAAATTTCTAGCCTCTACCAAGAAGGTAGCTCCTAATAGGACTTTATTTAGTGCTTCTCGGCCCTTTCAACCACCTCCTGGGGTTTTGCTAACAACCTCCTAAAGCTTCTCTGACCCCAAGCTCTTCTTCCAGAACCTTCAAAAAACCCTCTCTCAAGAGCTTCCTGGTTAGTCACAACAGTGT
The DNA here is from genome assembly GCA_028627145.1 of Eidolon dupreanum. Classification (NCBI taxonomy): domain Eukaryota; kingdom Metazoa; phylum Chordata; class Mammalia; order Chiroptera; family Pteropodidae; genus Eidolon; species Eidolon dupreanum. The sequence continues at coordinate 12,969,814 of CM053512.1, forward strand.
AATTAAATGGTGTATAATCTATTATGTCTGTAACTTGAATTCCTTGGGAAGGAATAGTAGAAAGTGAAGGGTTAGATTTTTTTAAAAATGTTTCAGTGCTGCATCTTCAATTTTAAAACTTATAAAAAGTTCTAAGGTGAGGCTAGAAAAAAGACAGGAAACTATCGAGGCCCTTAAGCAAATCCCAACTTCTAGAGAGGGCAATATCATGCTTATGTTCTCTGAGGATACAAGGAGCTTCTGGAAGCATCAGTCAGAAGACATGCTACGTAAGAGTTAAGAAAAAAACCAAGAAGTTTAGTGTTGTTAGTACAATGCAGATTTAATGGACCTTCCATGAGACACTTTAAAAAACAACGGGCAAGCTGTACGTTGCTGAATTATAAATTTGCAAGGCACTTTCTACCTGGTTTTCATTCTGACAATGTCAAGAATGACATGAAACGTGTAAAGTGGTGGGGAAATGTAAATATAGTAACAAATATATATATATCTAATGATAAGTAAAAATAAAAAAACATGTGGAGACACTTGTTTGCTCAAGGTTTAATTCCCTAAACATTTGGATTGAAATAACAGATGTAAAAATAGAAATATGAAGGCTACCCTGCTTTCTTTCAACTACCAGAAAAATCTGCACTGAGAAGAGTACGTAAAGCCTTTATTTTAAAAATAACAGGGATGAATAATTGCCATCATTTTTCATTATATAAAGTTAAAAAAAAAACATAGATTTTCTACACAGAAAGGTGGAATTAAAAGATGTTTTCTTTTTTTCTTTAGAGAAATTGCTTGGAGAAAAGTAATCATTCTGACTCACTGCATAGCCTTGAACTTCATTCTTACTACTAACAAAAAGATTTGTGCACATATAGAATTTAATTCATAAAAAAACTTTCACAGCACCTTCCTTAACGTCTGTGGGTGTCTAAAAGCTTCCGGGTACTCCACTGTTAACACAGTGAGGAAGCCCTGCTCATCCAGAGGCCCCTTCTCCTGTATCTGTCCCAAACATTTTAGGACCTGAGCAATCTGATTAAAAATGCTGTACATCTATCTGTAAGTTGAGGCACTCAATAGAGCTGGACTGCCATTCAGAGGAAACAAATAGACTTTTTGAGGATTTACAGAGGATTCAAGATAAAGGCTAATATGGGAATGGAATGGGGAAGCCACTCTAACAGACAGGCATCAACGAGTTGTAAATGAAAATAAAACTGCTCTTTAAAGCAAAGGTGTCACCAGGTCACCTGGAGATTCCCTCCAAGCACACCTCCCCCTTGAGGAAAATTCTACAGAACTTCCTTAAAGACCATTATATGTTTCAATTCTGCCTAAAACCAGCAAACTGATCCTGTCCATCAACCACAGAAGATAGATATCATTGCATCTTCATTTTATAGGTGAGGAAACTAAGGTCCTAAGAGGTTAACAGACTGACTCCTTTCACCCCCAAAAGTCACAGAACCACCAGACTCTGGGCTTCTGGCTGAAAGTGCACCCCATCTCTCTCTAGGACAGCCCAGGCCTCTTTAAGGAAGATACCAACCTAAGCAGCAGGGCGACGGGCCTTGGAAAGTAAGTGATATGGAGTGGACCAAGCATCGTTCTTTGTAAAGATGGGAAGTGTGAGGTGTGATGTGAAGGTAAGGGACATTTTCCGGTAGGGAATAACTCTGTGAAGATTTGACTAAGAGGGTGGAAGAGGAGGAACAAACTGCAACATGACAGCTTCCGTTCTGTTAGTTCCCTCTGGTGAAGGAAAATGATGTTTTCCTTGAGTTTAATAAGATGGAGCTCTCTTTCACATCAGGGTCTAGCCATTTTGTGACTGCTGAACTGCTACCTGAAAAAGCTAGACCAGGGAGAAGTCTACCTACTGTTTTGCCCCAACGCAGAGCCAAAGACTCTTGGACTTGGAAGGGACCGTAGACGACTGGTTTCCAAACTGTGTTCCAAGGAACCCTGGAAAATGCTTCAAAGGTTCCAACAGATGTTTGTTTTAAATTTAAGTTTTTAAGATTGTTTTTAAATTAATTCAAAATTTAATTTTAAAATGAGCACCCTTGGCTGCTTTATATATAAAATGTCAACCCACTGAAGACCATGAATATGTTAACTTGTTAATTCAGGTTTATGTATCACCTGGAATAGTTTCTCTTGCCATCATAAAAGTGTTAGAGTTCTAGTGATCTATCATTAATAAGGAAGTGGTCGATCTTTAAAAAAACCCACACCTGTGCATGTGTATCCATGTAAAACTACATAATCACGGTCCTGCTAGAGTCTACAGCATATCTTAGGTCAGGCTTTTTTAACCCTGGCACCACTGACATTCGGGGCTGGATAATCTGCTACGGGAGACTGGTCCTGAGCATTGTAGGATGTCATCACCATCCCTGGGCCTCTACCCACCAGATGCCAATAGCACTTCCTAGTCATGACGACAAAAAATTTTCCCAGATTTTGCTAACTTCCCTGGGCACATCTTGGTTGAGAACCACTGCCTTATCTTAAATGTCAGAATAGGTATAAGTATGTCTGTTTTGGTGAAGCTTCTGACCTTGGATGACAGATAGATGTAGATATATAGATATATCTGGATATATCATTGATAGAGCACCTACTACAGGCCAATGAGTATGCTTAGTGTTTACCTGGATTAATTTCTCTGGTCCTCACGACAACGTTTTTAAGTAGTTACTACTGTTTTCCCCATTTTGCAGATGAGGAATCTGAGACTAGAGATTAAACAAATTTCCAAATAATAGTTAACTGACTAGTAACCAAGAGTTAATACAGAAGGATAGATGGCTTTAGTGCATATTGAAAGTTTCTGATGCTTCTTCTCTGCCATTTATTACAATAAGGAATGAGGGCAGTTGCTAAATGTTGTCAACTTTGAAACAATAACTTTTTATTATTACATTCTTCTTTCAAGCATCTGAATACATTTAAGTAAAGGGATCCTAAGATTACAAGATGAACTGTTTGCAATCTGCCCTCATTTGCCTCAATGTTCCTGCGTAAACACTGTTTCTTAAAACTGCAATTAGAGAAATAAATTTAGAGATACACTAGATGCTTATACTGCTTATACCTCACCTGGTCATAACACTAATTTCACATTTTGTGCTTTTCAAATAGCAACTCTTTTCTAATTGCTTGACTTTTAAAGTAAATAAATGTATTAAATGTGAACTAAAAATAATTATATTTAAAAATTCATGTTCTATGTATTTTACATGTCGAGTCTGCTCTTAAGATTATTTTAAAAAAATGGTTTACTGCTTAAAAAACAAACAAAATGAAAACCATTACTGTTTTCCACTCCCTGTTTTTACAATAAGAAAACACAAGCTCAGAGAATGATATGGCCTTTTAAAAATCACAGAGCTTGTTAATGACAGAACCAGCATCAGAGCTCAAGATTACTCTTCAGACTACAGACCAATGCTGTGATAATCACCCATGTTCCCTTGTAAGTATATGTAACCATGTGTGACCTGGCTGGGGATCTGGGATTTTTTTGATAATTTTATGTACTTGAAGTGCGAAAAAAAACTGCCTTCGGAAATCATATAAGGAAAGCCGAGATTTAATTAAATAATAACAATAGTGGGGTATGACTTAGATGTTAAGCATATTACATCTAAATAGAATGTTTAAAACATTAGCTAAATATTTTTAAATCTTGCTCTCCAACAAGGTAAACTACTTAATTTGCCTTAAGTAGTTTTATAATTAGTGTTTAGTTAAGTTTTAACCATCTCATATTTCTCATTAATCCCCACCTGAGCTAATCCTTGGCCACACTTCAGGATCTAGGTCCCCAAACCAACACTGCACAGGTCCCCAATGACAGCTACTACAATTATGGCACAATGACAAAGGGAAAAGAAAGCAGCTTCTGCTGCAGGGTCAAGGGCAGTAACAATGAGTGGTGCCTCAAGAACTATAAAATAAATAAATAAGGTTTTTCTCCATGAACTAAACTACCAACCCCAGCAAGCACATAATGAGCAAAAGTAGCTATCTGCAGAAATCCACTTAACAGACAGGATATCTCCCTTGTCAAAAGCAGGAAGGACAAGTCCTGGAAAACCAATCAAGCCAGGAGGAAATGTGAAAGAAAGCTGTATTTTAAATTCATACTATTAAATCCAGAGAATGAAATGTTATGAATAGCGAGAAATGATTGGAGACAGGAAAAAAAGACAGCCTAAAGACTGCATAATATATTTCCAACACTTCTCAGGGAAGTTCGTGACCATCTGCCCCAAATGACATCTCCTCTTGATTGCTAAACTTGTCATTTTAAATTACTCTGCCAACATTCTAGTTCATACATAAGTTTTTTAATGATTTATGTCATCATGGAACACCCAGAGAGTCTGAAGGACTCTGGGCTGTGGTAGATTATTAAATGCCCAGAGCGCTCCCTGTTCCCTAAAAACCCACTCCTTGGCAATGGGACTTTGCTGCTCTTCCCTTTCGGAGGTGGAGTAGATTTTCCCACTCTTTGAATCTGGGCTGGAGTTGGAGGTTGCTTTGGTCAACAGAAGGTAGTGGAAGTGACGCCAGGCCATTTCTGAGCCTAGCCTTCGGAGGTCTTGCACACTTCTGCTCTCTCCTTGGAACCCTGCCCAGCTGCCATGTGAACGACCCTGGGCCAGCCCACTGAAGGAGGAGAGACCCTGGGAGGCAGAGAGGAGCCATCCCACCTGAGGTCATCCTAGACCAGCCAGCCCCAGCCAACCTGGCAACAGACTGCAGATGGATGAGTCAGCCCAGGAGGCCAGAAGAAGCACCCTATTGAGCCACGGCCAGATTGCCAAGCCACAAAGTCGTAAATTAAGAAAACAGTTATTGTTTTGAGCTGCTAAACTGTAGAACAGTTTGTTACTTAACTGTGCGAGACTCGAGTTCCTAGATTTGGCCCTACAAACTGAGGTCCTGGAACATAAGACACGAGACAACACCAAGGTAACTCAGATCCTTCGGGGCTTCCTTTAAACAGCCTGCTGAATTTCCACAGACCACCACTCTCTATTCCATGTTCTTTCTTAAGCATTACGGAGGTGGGTTGTGAATCTGCAAATCCTTTTTAAGTGAAGTAATATCACAACCTTTGAAAACCTGACTTCTAGAATGTAATAGTTGTCTTATAACCCATCATGGAACGCATTGTGGATGATACAATGATAAAGACGTTATAAAATAAACGTTATCTGCCCGCACAGCAACTTGAAACAGGTGGAGAAGCAAGACTAACATAGAAATAGAATGTGCCAGCAATAACAGAAGTACCAGCCTGGGTGATAAAGACTCTTATCACTGGAATTCATGATGGGGGCGAGCAGCAAAGGCCGAAAAAAAGGAAGAGGTTTTACTAAAGAACAGGGAACTATTCTTGGAAGAATGGCGAGCCTTTGCATAGGCCAGGCAGCAGAGGGAGGCATCACAGAAACCGAGCCGACATTGCTAGAAATTCTCTGCACTGTGGGTCAGGACCACTGTGGGTCAGAGGTGCATTAAAAGTTATTTTAGCTTTAATGACATTATTAACTATTTTTTAGAGAAAGTCTCCCCCCCTCCCATTTTATCTAACGGGAAGATGATACATGGAACTCCACAGTTCAAACTACCAGCCCCCTGGAACAGCATGAGTAAAGGCAGAAAATGGAAATGAGGGGCGTCTATCTATAAGCTAGTGAAGACCGCGAAAATTCTTCTTGAGAGGAGTGGGAATATGGTTACTCAGCAGAAAAGAGCCAGGTGGCCACAGCCTGATGCCAGAGGTATTAGAAGAGTCCTTCAGAATGTGCTGGAGGGCCTGGGGATGGAGAGGGTGACGGGGAGGGACCTGGGGGGAAGGTGTCTAGGTGTGGGTCGATGGCCGGAAAGGGCTGCACAGGAAGCGAGGAATTGTAGATCTATTTTGAAGACGAAATATTTAACCAGATTAGCGACTGAATTAACATGCATTAGAAATGATGCCATGGTTCGAAGCCAAGGAAAACAAACAGTGAAGCAGACGAGGTCAAAAACCAGTTCGCTCAGCTGAGAAAAAAAATTAGGTAATAGCTAATTAAGTGGTCATGAGCCAAGGCTTTGCAGTTGGGCTGAGCTGAATCTTTGCTCCGTCCCTTGTAGCTGAAGCCTTTTAGCCCCAGCTTCCTCATCTATAAAATAGGTTCAATATTATTAACCCCATAGGGCCATTGAGGGGGTTAAGTGAGAAAATTACATGAAGTTTTGGCAAAGTGCCTGGCTCACTGTAAACACAATTGATTAGTAATAATGCTTATAATAATAATAGTGGAGGAAGTAACAATAGTAACAACAGTAATAAGTATAAGAAAGTGTATTTCTGAGGGAGGGAAGAAAATGAGCTGAATTCGGTTTTGTAGAAACACAGCCTTTGAAAAATTTTCCCAGGGGTTGATCAAAGTAAAAATTATTTGGGGGGCAATTCTAGAACTGGACACACTTTATCCAGCACAGCAAGAAACGAAAGATCTGGAGTCTGGTCACGGCCCTTTTACAGGATTTATGCTGAGTCGTGGTTTCCTCATCTAATGCTTGTTATCAGACGATGGATTTGGAAATACACTGTAGACTAAAAAGCTCTCTGGAAACATAAGTTGTCCTTATTGTTACTGCCCTATTTGCACTAAATAATTTCTGAAAAGCCTACAAATATTATTGCGACTTCCAATGGCATCTAACACACAACACGCAGAGAAAGGTGCCCATGCTGGAGATGTGCTAACTCTACAACATTGAAGGACAGAGAACGGAGCCAAGTTCCGGTTTGGATGCTTCCTTACTTTGTGATTTGGGTATAAGCAGCTTGGGGGGGGGGCGGTGGTAGGGAATACCAGAGCCAGGCCCGCTGGATCAGAATCCCAGTTCTGCCATTTATTAGCTGTGTAAACTTGGGCAAATCTCTTAACTTTTCTGTTTCTTAGTTTTCATCTGTAAAATGGGAATACTGTCTTGCTATAAGGTTGTTATGAAGTTCAAACGCATTAAATGGCACAGAGTAAGCACTATATAAGTGGCTGTTAAGGAAAAATAATAAATAATGAGTCGAAGTCGCAAAGTCTCTGGTGGAAGTTCGGCACAGGTCCCACTTTCTTATAACGTCACCTGCTCTTTTCTGTCACTCAAATCAGTCCTCGTTTCACGGAGTAGCAAGTCACTGGAAAAACAGGAAAGAGTCACACTCTCCCTCTCACTGGAATCACCACCAGGTTCAATAAAATCCAGGATTTCAAGGGTGTTCAGGCTGCCTGCATGTATAAGACGCCTCAATGCAGCGCGACACCAGGTCACATGATCAGCGACAGCAAGGCAGGTTTAAAAAGGAAGGCCAAACTGAAGATGCGAAGGAAGGTCGTCGGGGAAGACACCTAAGCACGGGCAGTGGGAGAAGCCGCTGGCCATTGGCACTGCCATCTTAGGGAGCAAACGGCACAAGGATGGCTCATTTGTTAAGAAGTTTTACAGAAAGCCAGGCAGAGCCACCTGGCGATAAGGACGACCTCGTTTACTGGGCTTCTCCCATTCTTCTTTCTCCAGCAGAACAAACAAAAGTAACGCAGGATCGGGAGCTGTCATTCACGGACTAACCGTGTTGTAACCACGGATGCATAAAATTGTTTGAAATAGATGGAAATGCAGAACAAAGGCCTATGGGACATAAACACATTCACCAACCAACCCCCCCTTCATTTATACAAGGAAACCTTTGCTTTTTTATGGCTGAGCTCCTAATAAATTAAAAACGATTCGGCATCTATCCATCTGTAAGTCGCTGCTTTAAAAAGTACACCTCTCCTGGTTAAAATTATTTTGGCCTCAGTTTTATGAAAGTAATAGAATGTGGCAGAAAGTATAAATTTCCTTTTGCCAGTTTCCAAATTAAAAATAGTTGAAATGACTTGTATCTTTTATTTTCGAAAACCAGGGACAAAAAGATATTCCCAGCCAACAACTGAGGTGCCAAATTTCTGTCAACTGCTTGGTTGTAATTTAGAGAGCTAGAATTAAATTATATATCTTGAAAAGTGTAGTTTTCAGAAAGAGAAGTGATACAGGGCCACTGAGGGCAACTTCGAATCAGGCTTCGAGTGACGATACGCCCAACTCCTTGACATTCTAGATGAGTCTGGAGACTTTCTAGTTCTAGCTCGAGAACGTTTAGATGCTTCTTTTCATTCTCCTGTCGTGAGGCCTCACGAGGAAAAACACGGGGCTCAGTGAGCACGACCCACTCAGGCCTCTCATTCCCGTCAACCTGGACCTCCGGTGAATGCTTCGGAGGTTCCCTTTTCATGGTCTAAAATAGAAAGCAGGGAAGGGAGCTGTACTGAAAAAAAAACTGTACCAGGTACCAAGTTTATATAGCATGTCAATGCTCTTCAGTCTTGGCTGCATTTTAGAATCATCCGAGGATTTTAAAGAAAATACCAATGACTGGGCCCTATCCTAGACCAATTAAATCATAACTTCTGGGTGTGGGGCTGGACCCTGGCATTACACACACACACACACACACACACACACACACACCCTTCCACAAGTAAGTGTAATACGCAACCTGTTAGAACTGTTTCTAGATACAAGATAATGGAGAGGAGGCACAGAAGCAGCAGTAACTTAAGCACTCTAAGGTCACCTCGGCCCTGCACACCCCTGGTCATGGGACACCTGAGTCACTTGCTCTGACATGCGACAATCCGCACATGTGTTCTGGCTCCCAGGAAAGATCCATGTGAATACGTAGGGCTGCGGTCCTCAAAGGCCGGCCTTCTCAGCCAAAACCCTGAGCAGAGTTGATGAAAGTATTTTCCCCTGGCCCAGGAGGCCAGCAGCAGGCGCTGCCCCGTCTCTTCTCAGAATTGATCATGGGACCGAGCCTGAGAAGCCTTGGCTCCCGGGGGCAACATGACTCTTGAAGGACCAAGGAATGTTAAGTGTGGGCTTGGGCAGAAGGGCCGATGGTTCGGAGAAGGGGTCTGATTTCACACACACTGGGAAATGTCAAACCCGGGGTGGGGGTGGGAGGAGGATTTAGAGTCCATTTAAACAGCATTCCACAGCGATTTTTAATTCCACTGGGTTCCCTTTAGTCATCTTTATGCTCAGTTTTAGTTGAAGGAGCAAGAAAGACCCCCCCTTAACAACCCAGCAAGAAAGAATCAAGTGTTTTCCATCTCTCTTTTGGAAACAAGTAGGTATGCACACGCCTGAATCTGCCACTGTCCCCCAGTTCTGCAGACAGTGCTGTGGCTGGCACAGAGACTCACAGACTCGGTGCCACAAACAGCTGCACCCTGCGTGCAGCAGGTGCACGCACAGAGCCCAGCTCAAAAATTCGTCGCAAGAACAATGGTGCCGTTATGACGCCGAGGGACAAGGCCCGACGCTGACCACGACTGCGCTACATTCGATGAAGGAAAGAGCTAGAAACTCTGCCGCAGCTCTCTGGGATGTGGCCTTTTGGTCTGGGATCGCAGCCACAAACAGCCAGGCACAGCACCACGGTGACAGCCGCTATCAATTATAGGGCCCGACCAACCAAAGAGTTAGTGGAATTTAAAAACAAAATCCCTCCGGAAAATGTATTTCTTTCTTTTTCACGTTATTTTCTCCTCCCATGGGCTGCACTGCCACAGTCACCAAGTTTACATTTGCATCCAAATACGCACACACACACAAAATTACCGATGCATCTCACTCCCCGGTGACTTTATAACAGGTTGCTAGGTAACAGAGCACACAAGTCAGGTTTCAGGACCTGTAGTAAGCCACCATAAAATAACTGCATGGGCCTTTTGCATAAATAGTGTGCATTTGTTATCTGTTTTCTTCTGCCAATTGATCAGTCGGTAAATACTGCGACTGCCAAACTGTAAACAAGTCCCCATCAATAGCTAACTGAGAAAATAGATCGCAACATGAGGCTTTGGTGCAGCCTTCCACCCCAAGGTGTCCCTCCTGTTTGCCATTCTGGCTCTCAGCAGCCTCCGCCTTAAGTTAAGCTCCCTGAGACCGAGGCTGGAGTTAGCTACAGTTGGACGTGGGGCACCCAGAGCTGAGCCGAGCAGGACCAGTGTCTCACACACCAACTGTTTTATCCGATCCTTCCTTCACCCCCTCTCGCCCTCCTGGAGGCTTGAAAACTTCCTGGGCTTGCGGAGTAAAGGGAGTAATCCCTCAGTAAGAGTTACAGCCCCCGCTTCGCTTCCCCATTTGTTAAGTAAGGAACAGTCCCCCTTTCTGAGCTCTGTGAAGTGAAGGTGGCATTTGCATTCCGTTTCTTGGGAACGCATTCGAAGAGCCCCAAAAAGGAGCCCCTTTTGCTATATTGGCAGAAGAAACCATTAAGGGAGATTCTCAAGGGTCAGCAGCAAAAGGGACACTAGAAGCCTGCACTGTCCCCATTTTCAAAAATGTTTCCATATAAAACTCAACATGTCTAATAGCCCATTTCCCCTGATGGAAGAGGGAGAAGGCGGGAAGGAGAGAGGGGACCCGAGAGAGGGAGCCCCGCTCTTCTGTGCCACAGTCGGACGCAGCTTAGTTTCTGGGCCTTGACCCTTCCCCGGGCGGGACCTCCTGGCACCGCAGGTTGGGCCGCCTCCCCGTAACAGTCTCTGCTTTCTGTTCCTGTCCAGCTCACTTCTGTGACGCCTCATTTCCACCCTTTACCTTTTCTCATTTCTTCCAACTAGTGTCATGCACTCCTGAGGGGCAAAGATCTGGGGTGACGGGGACGTTCCAAGAAACCTGACTGAAGTGTCACTGAGCACAGGGTCTTCAGGGTGAAGCTAAACCTCTAATTCACCTGGCAATGACATTTAGTGAAATGCGACTCACAGTCCCTTTAAAGGAAGTCGGTGACCAATTATTCTCCATTTAAAAGGGTATTGTCAATCTCCAAAGAGCTGAAATGGCATTTGGAAACCATTATGGGGACCGCCGTTCTCACTGCAAGACAGAACCAACTCTCAGCCAACCTTCCCACCGCCCCCCCCCACGTCACTTTTAAAACGTAAAATCGTACTTTCAAAAACGTAATAAGGAGCAGCACAATCCCAGGACGCGTTTCATCATTCCAAGAGAGAGTCAGGAGCAACAACCCCCCCTCAATGTCTCTATGTCCTCCTTTCAGCTCGACAGCTTAATCAAAGAAATTGGGGGAGGGGGAGTGGGGAAAGAAGACAAAAACTAAAAGAAACATCTCGTGTCATTTGATGGCGAAAGTGATATCAATTAATAAGAATTAATTTTTACAGCTTGTACTTTATCTTCTTTCCAAATGGCATTGGGTAAGTTGGAAAGGAATTTTAAAAATAAATTCCAATTCCACTGTACACGAGGTACCTAGAGTAGTCAAGTTCATGGAGACAGAAAGTGGAAGAGTGGTTACCACGAGCTGGGGGAGGGGGAAGTGGAGAGTTATTATCTAACAGGTACAAGGTTTAGGTTCGGAAAGATGAGGAAATTGCAGAGACGGATGGTGGTGATGTTTCTACAACAATGTGAATGTGCTTAAGGCTAAAGAACAGTATTAAAAAATTGTTAATTTCATGTTGGGTATATCTTACCACAATAAACACTTTTCCACTGGAAGAAAAATTTTACGACAATCTTTATCATTTGCTCAAATTTTAAAAGTCTCTAATTCCTAATGGTTATCTCTGTATATACGTCCTTTAAAAATCTTTCAAATTAAAACAAATAAAGAATTTGAATAATGCAAAATGAGATGTTCCATACAAGCGCTTTAAAGAACCCCATGCAGAGACAAGGGAAATAGGCACCAAGGTCACACAAAGAACTGCCACCAGCCTGGCTCACCATGTGACCTTTCCCCTGCAACAAGAACCCATAAAGGAGAAAAACCAGAAGGAAATCAACAATCTCTATTGTTTCTAGATCCAAACCACAGCAATACCTACTCCCAAAGGACTGCAAAAAAAAGGAGCACATTTACGAAGGTGCAGACTATTAGAATTTAAAGAGACTTTGAAATCACCTGGTCCTGCCAGTTCATTTCACAGATGAGGATATTGGTAGAGAGGGAGTGAGAGGGAGAGAGAGAGGGAAAGAGAAAGAGAGACAGAGAGAGACAGAGAGAGACAGAGAGAGACAGAGAGAGAGAGGATACAACCCTATTCAAGTACCTGACAGCTTCATGAGAAAATCAGACGCCATCTTAACAGAGATGTCCTGGCTGAACAATGCTGACGCACTGTTGGCCACATACTCGGACGGGTCTTTCAGCTTTGTGTGGTTGGCCGGCCTGTCGGCAGCATTCAGGGTAAAGGAGGCTGGCAGGCCGTTATCTTCCTTGGGTTCCTCCTTCACCAGCAAAGGCGAGACGCCAGCCCCACCCTGGCTAGTCCTCTCTGGAGTGTTGGCCGTCATCATGGTCCCCACTAGCTCTGTCCCTCCTCCTTCCCTTTGCTGCCCCAGGCAGGCACTGTCACTGAGGTGGGGAGATCCCTTGACATCTGGGTCTGGGATCTCCTCCTTCACCTTGGCTTCTGTCCTCAGGAAGTGCTGATGGCAACGCATGTGGAGTTTCAGGCTGAAGTGGCGTGAGGAAGTGAAAGGGCAGAGCTGGCACTGGAAGGTCTCTCCCCGGTCCTGGTGCTGGTGAACCTGACGAGGAAGCAAGAAGAGTGAGCTGCCCACCTCGCCGCCCGGCCACGCGAGCCGGCAGCAGCGTCCTCGCCGCACGGGGGGCTGGCCGGGGAATAAAATAACCAGAGGAGCATTTCATCACTGTGCTCCAGCCAACGGGGCTGTCCCCAAACATAAAGCGGGTCCGTTATTAGAGCCGGGCTCACAACCGAGGATGCCGTCTGCCCGCGGAGGCCGTGCGCGGTGGAATCCTCTCAACAGTCTAGTCATCTGATCCTAGCTGGTGTCTTCAGAAAAAAATTAGTATAAACCCAGCAGAATACCAACTTACATAATTACTAGTTGGGGGTCACAAGAGGTAACCTGTCAAATAACTCCTCTCACAATGATAACGCTTTGCACGTACCCAATTATTGGCGGCCGGGGAGTTAGTTATGTTTTGCAAACACAATTTCAGTTTTCAAAACGCTTCTCTAGATAATGAGGAATGTGAAAAATAATGTATTCCGACCGTATTCCCATTTCATAGACAGGGACATTGAGACTCCGGAGCGAGTGGCTTGAGCGAAATTACATAAGAAGAAAGTAGAGTGGGGGAAAAGCCACGGTCGGATCACCACCAAGGGCTCTCAGTGAGAGGGGATGCCACGCTCAGATCCCGACGTCTGGAAAGAAAGAACGGAGACTTTTCAACCCAGTCCCGCTCCCGCATGCACGCACATACCTGTAAAACTTGAGAGAAACTTTTTTTCTTCCTGTCATTACCAAATTTAGTGCTCGAAAAAGTGAGGAAATCATTGCATGGGCCCAAGCCAAGGCTTCGAGCTGGCAGGTGCTCACGGGCTCGTAACTTCCCCTTTCATCTCTGCCAATGAACTTCTGAGCTGACCTGCTGCACCCTTCTATTTCAGGACTGGCCCTCCCTTGAGTAGAAACTGCCAATTGTGTAGACTTGGGCCAAACAATTTGGGGAGTTGTATGATCTGGAGAAACGAGTCAGTGATTGGAATTCAAAACCAAAATGACACCGACACCTCATCTTTCGGCGGTGATCTGAGTGGGTTTCGGTGGTGATCTGAGCGGGATTTGAACCTGCGTCTAAGGAAGGTTAAAGCTAGTTCGTTAATCCACTACACCACCTGGCCCATCTGTATAGACTTCCTTTCCAAGACAGCAAGTTTTACTACAGCTGTTTATGCATTCTGAATGCAATCCAAAAGTATTATTCACCAGCCAAAGCATACTTTTAAATAATGTTAAGTGACCAACAAAAGCAAAGAAATTAAACGTTAATGGTGAGATCCTGTCGCTACAGCACCCCACTGTGGCTTTTTGAAAAAAACAACAGAAGAGATTCTGGGTCCCCCCAAAGCATGAATCTCTCAACAGAAATCACCACATAAACTTAAATTTGGTTGCAGCAAAGCCTTACTCATTAAAGCCTTTCTCTGCCAGGTCCAGAGGGGCTGGGGATGTGGGGGTGGGGCGAACACTGTCGCTGCCCCTCTCTGCTCTTTCACAACCCAGGTAGTTCACGTGGGAGCTGATTGGTATGTTTGCTTTCTCACAGAATTGTGAAGGTTTCGCCACCACGTCCTCCACCCAATTCACGCAGAGGCAGGCACCTCGGTCGGGCCTCAGGTCACAGCCCTCGGAGACCGTGACAGGTGCTGCCCAGGGCATGCCCTGGAACCAGGTGGGAAAGGTCACGAGGCAGAAAGCTTCCGCAGTCCCTGGGAGCAGTGCGGGGGACAGATTCCGTTTCAGAAGTGTCCTTCCATCTACTGACCCAGGAGAGGAGAGGAGCTAATCCTAGGACAGAGACTCCAGAAGCAGCTTCTGGAAGAAGGGAAAGCACAGAGCGCGAGCCCAATTTCTAAAGTCAAAAGGGGTCCTGTGTGGAAGAGTCCACGCAAGGATTTTACGTGGCTTCTTTTCCACCACGTCCTGGCCCTGCTGCATGTAGTTGTGGAGAAATGAGTGACCGTTTAAAGGAAAAACAGTGGATGTGATGTTGCCTTTCGCACTATAATCTTATTTGAGCTACATCTTCCCAAAGGGGCTATCTACCGCGCTTGGCCTTAGGGGGAAGCAGGAGCTCCATCCTCCAGTTAGTTTCTCCCCTTCTCTCCTGACCGAAAAGCACTTTCTCTTACAATTTTTATTCTCTTTGGCCTTTATTCTCTTTAACAAGGGCTTTAAGATCCCTTAGTCTGCTAATGACCAAAGCAAACAAACAAACAAACAAACAAAAATGCTCATCTACAGCATGTCACTCTTTCCAGGCCATGTAGTGATGTCCTTATCGACAGGTCATTTTGTGCCAGGAGCATGTCGCCCCCGCTAAGGGGCGGGGAGTGAGGCGCTGTAGCATCATCAATAGGTACTTCTCCTGCAGTGGGGTGAACATGAGGAAGCCTTGGGAAACACCTACTCCACCCCCCGTCCCAGGGGGCCTGGCCAGGCAGGGAATGGGTTTACCCTAGAGTCACAGCACCTGAGATGGAGGGCGACAGATGACTGGAACTTGCACCCTGACTCGTGTCCCCTGTCTCACTATTACTCACCAGCGTTCTCCGTCTTAGCAGTCCTCCTCACCTTTTCTGTTCAATTCTAGCTCGTGAATTTCACGTTTAATTCGCGTCAGCTTGCTCATCCAGGAAAGTTGTAAAAGACTTAATGGAAATCTAAGATAACCCTGAGGAAGCTGGAGGCATTTACATCTCCTTCCGCAGCTGCTCGTAAAAACATTTGCACAATATGTTGAGGAGGAAAGGCAGGCTTCAAAAAGCATTCGGGGCCTAGCACCCAGTAGGAACACTGTTAATGCTATATTTGTTGAACAAATAAAGTACAATCCCACTTTTTTCTTAAATATTAATCTATATAATCTATATGGAAGGATATACACTAGCATGATACTAAGTTATTTCTGCGTGATGAGATTGAGGGTCAATTTTTTTATGCTTTTTGTTCAAGAGTTTTTCTAAATTCTCAACACTAAAGACATGTCTCAAAAAGAGAAAAGCAATAAAATTTATTTTAGAGTAATGTTTTAGACCATGTCATTAATTTATTTGCAAATGTAAACATTAATATATATTCAGATGGCTTTTGGGTAATAATTACTATATTAGCTACACTTATTGAGCGTTTCTCCACGCTGGATACTCTGTTAAGTGGCTTATGCCTATTATCTCATTTAACTCTTATAAACAACTCATGAGATAGATCACATGATTATTATCTCCACAGATAGAAAGGGAAACTTGGAGAGGTTAAATGATTTGCCTAAAGTCTCACAGCCACTGAAGTCATGGAACTGAGATTCTAACTAAGGTTTTTCTGACCACACAGTTTGAGATCTTAATGTACGGGCTATGCTGCCCCCACTCCTTAGGCAGAATTCGTTTTAGAAAATCTCTCCGTAGTTATAGTCTCTGGTGAACCCAGAAGAAGGCATCTATTCCTAAGACCACAGCCATTATATTTCTATACAGGCTATATTTGCAAAATTTAGCACAATTAAAGCACCTCTAATAAAAGTAAAACCATAAATTCTGTAAAGAGTTTTAAAAGGCCCATAAGGGAGGTGTAGAGCAAAGAAACACTACACCATTGATAAAATTAAACTTGCATGAGCCCTTCTCACACTTCCCTTATCAAAAGCTCCAGTCGCAGCTCAACAGGTTAGGACACAATGAGTTTGAATAAAGTAGTAATTTCACACAACCGCTTTATCGTACTGGTTATTGATTTGTTCTGAAAGCATTCTAAGACCCCGCGACCCGCAAAGCCCTTGCAGTTCTCATCTGTAACACTGTCATGGCCGACCGTCTGCATCATCAAGGCACCCAACTCATCTCCCTGTAGTTTCAGGGTCAGCAGTTCCTGCTCTTGAAAACCCAGCTTTTTTTCCATGGGTTTATAAATAGGTTGTTTTAAGTGACCCTGAGCTGAAACCAAGCTTACAAGGTGTCAGGCGAGATGCAAGTTTCCTGCTCACTGAAGCTTTAAATTTGCCAGACCCGATCTCTGAACGCAGCAGAGGACATAGTAATGCAAACAAATTTTAGTTTTAAAGGCATTTCTTTTGAAGCCTCATCCTGCTAATGAAATCCACTTTTGTAGGTGTAAAATATGAGATTTCACTTTGGGAAGAGGTGATAGAGGATGAGGAGGGTTAAAGTAAAAACTAAGTAGGCTCACTGAAATTTAACCAACCAGAACTCCTAGTTAAATGGATTCTGAAGATAAAGGGCATGCTGCTCCCAAGAGAAAAAGGCAAATGATAGAAAACAAATTATATCATGGATTTATTTATTTATTTATTTTTACTCTTCTAAGCCATTTCCTAAAGTCAATAGATGTTCCTTCCAATCACATTTATTTTAGGGCTACTATTATGAACAGTGAGTACTGATCTATTCAGAAGGATGAGACTACAAGATTTAGAAAAAAGCAAATATCTTAATTATGTCCATGTACCATACTTCTTATGGCAGGAAAGTTAAAACTTCATAAACAATGTCAACAGCCAAACCATATGGAAAATATTATCAGTGAAAATGATTGTTGTTATTATTACCTACGTGTTAAATGAGAGTTATTAAAATTAAACAACTATTCTGTCAGATACTTTGCTAATATTATCTCCTTAAATATTAATAACAGCTCTTCCAAACATCATTGTTCCCATTTAACAGATGAGAAGATTAAGAGTCTCAAGGCTCACTTGGTCAAGGCCACTTAGCTAGTAAACTGCACAGTAAGATTTAAATGAGGATCTGTCAAATTTAAAAGCCCACGCTCTTTTGATCTTTTGTGTTTCCTCCTTGAATTTCAGACAAAACTTTTCGTATTAATGGGGTCAGCTAAAAAGAATTCTTGACTACTAAGTTTACCTCCTTCTCACAAAATCGTGACACACAGACTTTACTCAATGCTCTATGTATTTATATTACAGGAGCAAGCCCTCAATTGTTTGCAGTAAGACACTGAAAACAATGTCCTTAGATGTTTAGTGAGTGTGATCCTGAGAATGATGACAGCTCAAACACTGACCACCTCTGGGGGCACTCAGTCCTGCCTCAAGCCTCTCATGGGACTAAAGCTGACACCCAGGTGTCTTTCAGCGTCCTCACACTTCCGATGAGGTGTCTCTGGGTGTTTCTCTGGGTGTTCCTCTGGGTTTGGAAGCAGCAGAAGGTGGTAGTGTCTCTAGGAAGACCAGCAGGTCCAGCGGCCCTTCCTGTACTTTCTCTGCTTCTGTGAGCTCCCCGGAAATGCATCGCCATGCAAGGCCAGGTCGGGCTGCCACTTCCCAAAGGATGGCTCTACACGACAAATATTATTCAAATATGGACGCTTCTCTCTGCCTTTAGGCTCTTGGCTGTAACCTGAATGTGAAGCCCTTTACACAAAGGCCCTTTTCAAGGTGCGTCATCTGGGTCGCGTTCTACCCTGTGACCTTGAGCGCTGTCACCCGTGGAGTCCACCAGTGGCCCCTCATCTGCCTAGCAGCCTCCAGACTATGCACAAGAGCCTTCTCTGTGCCAGCCTCATCATGAGGCCCGCCCGCCACTGGCTTACCTTCATGTGGGATTTGAGATTGTCCTTGCGAGCACACCGGAATGGACAGAGCGGACACTGGTGACTTTTTAAACCTGTGTGAATCACCATGTGCCGCTTCCAGTAACTCTTCCTTTTTATAACCAGACCACATATCGGACACTGGAAAGGCTTCCCGCTTTCCTCTTCTGAGGCTTGGAAGAAGGAGAAAGAAAGGAAAATTAAGGAAAACAAAAGGCACATTGTATCTAGCCCTAATTCACATGCATCGCTATATAAAGAACATTAAAAATGATTTGATATTTTTTTCTTGGCAATCTTAAGACTTTATCCATGAGGAAGTTTTATTGCTGCTTTTCTTCAGGTAAAAACCCACGTTCGTCTCATGACTTCCATCTGGGTTCCATTTTTCAAATCCTGATCCTCCTGCCTTGTGAAAATCTTACTTCCGAAGGTCATCCCACACGTAGGAAGACATCTGCAAGGCGGCTCCGCCTGGCCTGTCCTTGCTCAGCTGAGAAGTCTCAATTCAAAGGTTTTGTTTCCTGAAGGAAACTGCCAGACTCGAGTCCATCCATGAATTCCTGAACTCAGAAAACGGCGAGAAATAAAGAAATCAAACGGGACAGAGAAGGACGCACTGCAGCCCACTGAAAACCAAACGGCCATCATAAACCTCTCAGACCAAACTCTAGCGGAGACAAATTTTAGGGTCCCTGCTTCTGACTTGTTTAGTTATGGCCAGAGCGGATGCTGCTGCCAATTTAGCTCTCAGGGGGTCTTAAGGTCAGAGTTTTTCACCCTCTTATGTCCCTCTGGTCATCACTAACGAGATGCACTGCCTTCCTCTGCACTGTGACTGGGCCTCACTGCTGACTGTGAAAAGAACTACAGCCACACACGCTTCAGTTCTTCAGGAAAGGAAACAAACCAACTACCTCCTCCAAGGAAAGCTAAGCTCACGTTCCCTTCCATCATCCTCACAGGAAAGGTTCTCTGCTGTGATGCCGTGTTCCTACTCCTCGGGTCTGTCAATTTATATTGATCAGTGCCACACTGGCCTCTGCGATTTGGGAATATAGAAAATAAAAGCAGGTAGAGTTAAGGTCTCAAACTTCCTCTTCTTAATCCCGAGAGAGCAGAAATATTTCTAAACTGGTAAATAAATTGTAACACTCATAAAATGTAGGAAGCTATCTTTAAGAATGAGCTACGTCTATAGATGCTGCTGTAGAAACAGGCCCAAGATATTAAAGAGTTAGTAGATAAAGCAAGGCATGAAACTATATGTCTAGGGTGATTCTATTTTTATTTTCTAGAAAATGGGAATCAATTGCTACTGAAACCATTAGGTGAAAGGTTGACAGAGAACTTTATAAAGGACGGATCAAGCTGACAACACATAAAACCATTGATTAATCTTAACACCACTAAAAAGGGGACAGACATTGTATGCCTTCTTATAAACCACCTATGAAATATTCTTACAAAAAAATTAACCAGGCCTCTAACTAGCAGTTTACTGAAAATACAGGTGATTAAAACAACATGTTAAACACACAAAGGGGATGAAACAGCCAAATTCAGAACATGAGAACATCTGCAGGACAAATGACCCAGTTTCTTCAACAAGGAAAAGGCATTTAAAAAAGAGTAGGGCTTATAGTGGAAAAGAGACATTAAAAAATGCAAAATGTAAAGCTTTATTTTGATGTTGAAGATAAAATTATAAAATAAAAACACTTGAGATTAATTAAGGAATACTACTATACTATACGGATGATAGCCTGGGTGTTACATAATATCATGTAACAATTGTTGATCCTGTCAGATGTGATAACAGTTATTGTGACTGTTTTTTAAAGTCTTTGTGTATCGGAAATACATGTGGAAATATTTACCAGCAAATGAATAAGATATCTGAGATTTGCTTTAAAATACTTGAGCAAAAAAAAAAAAAAAAGAGAAAGAGGGAGTAGGAAGAAGGGGATGAACACATGAAACAAAAAGTGATTCCCTTTTATTTGTACGGAAATAGTCTGGAAGCATATCCAAGATATCATTAAACAGTTAACTTTGAGAGGTTGTGGATTAAAAGAGAGGGGTCAGGGAGGGAAACTTTGATTTTCATTTTATATTCTTTTGTATTATTCAAATTTTTTAATATATATATTACTTTTACCACTTTAAAAGGAAATATTCCCAAGTATTACCTTTAAAATGATTTTGTTATTTATTCATTGAGTCTCCACATGCAAAGAACCACTTAAAATAGATGGAACCTGAAGGGTTCTGGAACAAAGTTAGGGCATTCCAAAAATGCCATTTTACTCATACAGGTATAAGCAATGTTTGTTAGCTTAACCAGTAACTTGAAAAAGAATCACCTGTCTAAAAATATACCCTTCAAGTCTGAAAATTCTGCTCATGATGTGTTCCATCACAAGTATTTCCTCTTCCGACTGAGAGACGGGGAGGGGATGGAGGGTTTCCTTCTACTCCAGGAAAAGCACACTTTGTTGAGAACTATAAACAAGATTTTTTATTAACCCACTGGAGCTTTCCTGCTGTCTGTTTTTGTTGATTGCCTCTGCTGCCCTGGAGTCCTGTCCCTAATTGGGCCTCTCATTTTCTGTCCTTCATTGTCAATTCTTCCAGCCTGATATCCTGATCACAAAGACTACATGTTGAACAACAGACTGAAGAGTAAGGACTGAATCGGGCCTCTAGCTGAGATTAGTATCATAAGCTAGAGAAGGGAAAAATGATAATGATGTCTATTTGGGGTTGTAAGAACATCAAAGACGTAAGAAAGAGATACACAAAGAGGCTGTCACCCATCCCTGTCTTCAGGAAGTATTTCTCACTCTCTAAACCCTAAACTGCCTCATTTTACAGAGTTGTCTGAGAGAGGAAAGAACACTGAGAAGCCTCCCCTGACCTGAGATTTCATGGCACATCATAGGAAGGCAATAAAAAGGTATGAAGTGACGAAAGGAACACTACTGCTTTCCCCAGACACTTCGATTTGCCTAATGTGACCAACCTGCTCCCTATTTACTCTGACGCTCCCCACCCTCATCCTCATCACCTACCTATTCCAAATTACAACTGTATCAGAGAGTACACTACAGTAAGCCCTGCATGTTAGTATGTCATATGAATCTATTTTATTTTGGAGTTACGCTTCCTTAGTTTTAATTAATACCAAAATACGCATGAATCATGTACAAATTAGGGTGTCCTTGGATTGACTGAAAAAAAAATTAGAATACTCATAATGGAAAGAACCTAACTGCAAGTTATGTGGTCAAACAACTATGCTACTGTAACTGAAATGTGTAGCCGATCATGGCAGGAAAGGAAGAAAACAAGCCAAATGGTAAAAATAATCAGAATACAATGATCCATTTTCAAAGTAATCTCTCTAGTAACATTTGCATTTTTATTTATTCAAGAAAAAAATATTTCACAGTTTAGGAGGATACCTTCCATATGTATATCATGTTTAGAGAAGGGAGGAAGTAAGGATGTATTCTATTTGGTATGCCACACTGTTTTCAAGGAACTGATGGCTGTAAATTTCACTCAAATTTAGAGTCTAAGGAAATATGACCACTTCCTCAGAATAATACACACACTCTTGAGGCAAAACGACTGAAATTTTCATGATTTTATCTAGTTTCCAACTGTCTGATAAACAACTTCCCCCAAATATATCACTAATTATTGTCACTGCAAACAAAACTAAATCCCACCAAATGCTAACAGACCCAGTGGGATGGATAGCTGCTAATTTGTTACTTTGAAGAAAACATGTTCTTTTTGTAGGTAATAATATTATTGGAATAAATGAGATAATAAATGTATGTGAAATGTCTGTCATGCAGTAAATGGTAGCAGCTATAATAGTAATAGCAGTGATAATAAAACTCTTGTCACGCCCTCCAAAGCAGAAAACTCACCATCACAGCAGATGTAAATTTAAACAACTGGTATCATATAATAAATACATAGCTCAAGGCCTGGCTCAACATGGTAGTTTATCACTGGAGCCAGGAGTAAATAAAAGAGCAAGAGTCCACTGTGCTGCTCAGGTAGGGTCTGGCTCGGCCTAGACAGAATTCTGATGGCCAAATTCGGCTCAGCAGGAAAAGACACAGATGGAGAAAATAGAAGGGGAGAAGGAGAGGGTGAACGGGGAATTGGCTGGGGTAAAACTGGGGTAAAACAAAGGTAACTTTGTTTGTGCCTGCAGTACTCAAAACAGTGCTGGTACCACATACAGTTCAATAACGGTGTGATAGATGGTAATGAGATTAAGTGGAGAGGGCTGGGTGGAGAGGATGAGAAAGTAAGATGAATGCTGGACATGGAAGTAAAAGATGCAGGAAGCCGCCAGCAAGTCCCAGTGGAAGCAGTGTCAGCCCAAGAGTTAGCCTTTCACACAGCAGCCAGTGCCTCTTCCATGAATGGTGTATCAACACAGAGATGTTCGTGGACTTACACCTCACCTATTTCCAACATGAACCTGGAGCAACTTATATTAAAAATGCATACAGTGTGACTACATCATTAATAAAGCGCAAGGATGTGTGTTTCAACTATTTACAATGGACAAGATCTGCCCAACACAGAGAAGATCTCGTGGGAGGTTTGATCGCGAATTTTAAGAAGGAACATATTTAATTTAAACGGAAAAAGTATTTTTTGAGTTGACAGACAAGTTAAAGCATAAGCACAAAGTAAAAGTAAAGCATTTTTAAGTGAGAAGGAATCTTGGCAATAATTCCCGACCAGCTCAGTTTACAGATGAGGAAACCGAAGTGAGGTGTTAACGCTTTAAAGTCCCTCTGCTAGTGAGCGGCAGGGGAAGGACGAGAGCCCATCCCCTCACTTCCGGTTTGGTGCTCTACCCTACTGTCTGTCTATAAATCCACAAACAGAACATCACCTGGCTAAGGAATAAAAGTCATGAAGGGTTTTATTAACTTACTAGCTTTAAACTCAAGGAGAGTATTTTTAAAACAAATGTAATTATTTCATAGGCTCTGAAATCAGACCTTCCCTTGGTAGATCCTATGGGACAACTGGCAGAAAACCTAGATAATTTGCAAGCGGGTAGTGTTTTCACACAGACCTGACTGAGACGTCTGGTGACCCTGGCTGTGTGTAATCCATGCATCGTCACCATCTCCACTCTACGCCTGCCCACCTGGGGCTGCATACCTGTGTGGGAGGACCCATCCTCCTTCCTAACAATATACACGAATTTAGTATCTTTTAATAGAATTTCTTGGGCATGTGCTACTTTAAAATGCTATTTTAGGGAAACAAAAAACTATGTTAGCAATAGATATCGCTGGATCGTTATTGGTATTGATGTTGTTGATGCATATTTTAAAAACCGGTAAATATTCAATAAAACTAAGGGAAGTCTGATATCTACAGGCAGTCTAAATGGAAATCACTGGGGAAATATAACTGAGATCAGCAACAGATAGTTCTGAATCTTGATTAAAAAGTGAATTTTCTTAGCAAGTTCCTTTGCGTGATCCCCCCCCAGATTGCAGCTAGAACCGCAGACCTAACGGAAGAGTATCAGGGGAGGTCCCCTCACTTCCCGAACTTTCTGTGCTTTTGCAATAATGTTAATAACATCAGATAAATATGACAGGAAACAGAGTCAGACACCCCTAACTCTTGAACCAGGAAATATTCTTAGCGCTCAGGTGTATGAGACCCGCCTGCTTTTAAGCATATTTAAATTTTATTCAGGAAAGTAAGAACTTCTGGAGACCCTCTCCCTGAAACTCTCCTGCTATTTAGGAGTCTTGTTGGCCTTCCAGAAGAAACTTTGTCTTTAAAATAAAAACCATTTATTTTATTGTGAGCTGCAACAGAACAGAAGCTTCAAAGAGAATTGAGTCAATGTGTGACATTTATCTTTATAGCAAATGGTCATAATCTTCTCTCTATTGTGTTCCTTTTCAGAGGAGCCGTATAGCATGTGTTGGGGTGCAGGGTCCCATGAGAGGAACCTCCTCCTCAAGTGTCATGTCTCTCTTGCAGGGGGAAAGGCTATCGAGCAGTGGACTCTTTAAGGAATTGAATACACGATGACCTGGAGACAACTGAATCCTGTTCAGAAAAGAGAAATAAGGCCAGACCTAAAAGACATATTTTTTTCCATGATTTGGACTTCCCTTGACCTAAAGAAGGTCAAAGAAATGTTGAAGTCTAAATTTCTCAATACATTGGCTTTTCTAGCACATACCTCTTTGTAACTCTAGAATCAACTTTATATGCCCTTTTAGCAACGTTTTGAAAAATAGCTTGAACATGTACGCCCTGCTCGAAATCAGAATAGTGTGTAGTTTATTTTTGTGGATTATTATTTTTTTTTTGGTTATCGTTTGTCTGCTTAGGTCATTAAGCAACAGAAACCCTTTCTTTGCTGTGAGAAACCAGTCCAGCTATCTATTCTGAATTAAACTAAGGTAAAAAAAAATAATGATAATGAGAAATGTTTAGAAATGTGAGTGACAGCTGTCACCACATTCTTGTAAATGCCTTTTAGGTAAAGCCCAGTGGCATCTGAACCCAGCCCCTAGGTTGCCCTGTAACCAACATGTCGTATTTAAAGGGAGGGGAGGGGGGCAGGTGAGAAGACACACCTTCCCTTCCATGCCTCAGATTCAAAAACCAGTGATCCAGGTAACAGCCACCAAACCGTCTCCCCACGAAGGAAAGGTAAACAACGAAACTGGATGTTCTGTCCACCCTTCTGAACCCACAACCTAGTCAGGCTGCGGGAAGTGACGACACCCACTTTAAATGAGAAGTGCACAGAGACACCTCCTCCCCTATTTCCAATCCGTGCGGTAAGGAACGGAATTGAATTTAGGATGCGTCCCTATGGAACATTTTTCGAGTGACCATTTCAAGAGCCCTCGTGTTTTTCTTTGCAGAGATCTTTCCTCTTGCATAAGTTTTACAAAATAAATGTTTTTTAAATACAATTACTCCATCAGTAGAGCTGCTTCCCCAAGTCTCGGATTGAAAAGCAGGGGCACGGGTCCCAGTCAACAGCAGGGGGTTACAGGGCCCCCATCTGAGAAGTTCCTTTCTCTCTTCTTCCAATTTGAACATTTTAAGCATTCACTGATCAAAATATTAAGCATTTCAGCAATAGAATAAATTTAGTAGAAAGAAAAGAAAGAATGATTTCTTATAGATCTCCATATTAAATCCGGCAGAGAAGCTTGTTGAGATATTGGAATGAATTCAGTGCATTTAAACCAAAAAAGAAATACATCTTCTCCCTCGGGTGTATACCCTACGACAAACCAGGCAAAAGAAGTCTACACTACACCGGAAGCGCATGACCTCTTTCTCATCTTTACATTCATTCAGTCACTTGAGTGAAAAAATGATAACTTCACATCTAATGCACGTTATACCTGAGATGCCTTAAGATGACAAAGCTGCTAGTCTGCCCTCAGGAGGTACAGTTTCATCAAATACCTTTTTCCAATTCTTCAGCCAACTGAAGTTTATTATTAATTTTGCATAAGCTTTTTAAAGTAACTAATGTTCAGGTGAATTTACAGTGTAAACACCATTAACACGTTTATTCAATCACCAGATGCGGAGAATATTTCTAAAACTACATTTTACATATAGCCAACCTCTCTTTCTGCTTATATTCTAAATGAAATTTCTATAAATCAGGAATGATTTATTCCATTGCAAGATTACCCAGCTCTCTCTGCTCTTCCCTTTGTTTCCAAATTTTAGCCATTTCTCTACTTCACGAGATGGCAGGTGAGAAGTGAGGAGAAATGAAACTCAGGAATGATAAACATTTCAGGATTTTATTGACACTCCAGAAACTGGAGTGAACAGTCTGGATCACTTAGAGTCATAAAAGTTCCAGAGATCCATTTTCTAGTTCTGTTCTGCTGTTTACACAAGTTTTAAAGTAATTATAATTAGGGTATATAGCTCATTCAGCAATTTAAATGGAAATTTGTCATAAATACATCAAATTGATGTTAGCGGCGATCGTTCATGTCAATTATTTGCCATTCTAAGCACTCTTCATCAATGCGGCTGCAAATAATCAAAGTTGGCTAGACACACACAACGGTAGTGTTTATACTGACGAAGACACACATAGCCTACTTCCTGTTCCAGTCTGGCAGGATATCCTTGAGAGACATCTGAAACTCCATACATCCACGTCCAGGACCATATATTTATCACACGCATAATTTAAAAACAGACCAGTCCAAGAAATGATGTTTCCACTTTGAGAACTCAAGTGACTAAATTTCTCCCTCAGACGAGTAACTGTGAATGTCAAGGCTCTGTAAGACAGCGACTTCTCCTTTGGTAAGACTGTCCCCACAAGGAAAACTTATGATTCAAATTTTCCACATGCACATTCCTTCAGAATCTGATTGGATTTGAATAAAATAAAGTAAAATAAAGCATTTGCAGGAAATGCTCTGATTATGTCTGAATGACAATATTCTTTGGAGTTCTCACATGACAAGAAATTATAAAAGAATAGGATAAGTGGAAAAGGCTTAAATTTCACAAAAAAAGTAATAAAACTGCTAGCATAAAAGTACATAGTGTGATAAATTAGGGCAGGGTAGTTACTGATTATACAAAAGTCCATTTGTGATGGAGGCAGCAGGAGCTTGGACTCTCCCTTGTCCTCTGTTTCAAAAGCAGTGGGCTTTCTTTCCCCACTATGTTCAGTGATGCCATGCACTCCATGACAAAGATGCTTTGATCTTCCCCCATTAAATATATCTTGTACAGACCTAGCCTGAACCTGCTCAGAAAAAAAAAAATCATTTATATGAAAGGGAGGAGAGGACTGTATATCTCTAAGATTATTCATTACCTTTCAAAAATAAAGCTATTTGTGAAGTCTTTGTGTAATATGCACATAAAAGACCACCACACTGCTTATTTAAAGTATTTTGTTGTGCTCCTGCTTTTTCATTCCTGCCTCGGATCAGATGGGGAACCCAACCAAATAAGGCAAAACTGAAATGGGAAGACATCGCAATTTACAGTCAAAAAGACTTGCACGACGATTGAAATAAAAGATTCCATACCTGTGTTAGAGGGTTTAGAAACTCTTCCCTTGGGAACTGGGAGCAACAATAATTCCAAGGACTGTGGCGGTGGTGGCGGAGGTGGCGGAGGTGGCGGTGGAGGTGGCGGGGTCACTTTTTCTTGCTTCTTCTCTGAAGGCGGTGGCGGTAAAGGATCCTCAGGCACCAGTGATGATTTCTCAGCCAGGAGGCTCCCAGCAGCCCTTGCAGCTACCTCTTTCAAAAGGGCTGCCGAGGAGGTCATGGAAGCCAGGGAGAGGAAAGAGCTGGCTGGAGGTGGGTGTTCCTGGCCAGGAGTCAAGCTTCTCTCGCTGACTTTCTTGGATAAAGCTGCCAAAGTGGAACTAGCAGACTGGGAGCTAAAAGGGGAGGGAAAGGATTCAAATCGCATGGTCTCCTCAGTCCTGGTGAGAGATTTGTCCTGCAGGACAGCATTGGCTGCAGCTTTCAGTTTTAGGATGGCTGAATCCGGGGACAAGCCACAGGTGGTGGTTGAGTTTGGCAACCACTTACCTTGATTCCATATAAAACGGTTACTTGGAGTGTATTGGTCATTCTGTTCCTGCTTCTCAGCCAACTTCCTGGCAAGCACACTGAGCTGTTGGGCATGGTGGGACGGTGGGGAAAAGGAGAGGTTCGAGCCAAGGTTTACCGGGGACTCCACCCTGCCATTGGCTGTGGCTGCGGTGTCGAGTTTGAGGGACCCAGCCTCCAGCAGCCGCCTCAAGTTGCTGCTCAAGGGTTTGGTGGAACCTGGGGAGTCATCTTCGCACAAAGAGGACACACCGGGAGAGAGGTGATCTTGACACTGCAGGGAGTCTCGCAGGACCTCGCCGTCAAGTGCCACCAGCTCCAACGTGTGACTGCTGGGAGTGGCACTTCCCAAGGAGGTGTCCGGGGAAGTGGACTGCTCCTGGATTCGGTCCTCCAGAGACAACTTATAGTTCTCCTGGACTTCTCCATAGGATGCTTCCGACGGGGTCTCTGAAGAGTTTCCATACCAGTGCTCTCCTTCACTGAGATCGCCCTCCGCCTCTTCCTGCCTACTAACATCTGAGGGGGGAATTAAGAAGATCAGGTTTACTCCCAGAGTGAGCAACAAGCAAGTCTGAAGACATTCAAATGGAGTCGCTGACATGCTTCCTCTCCCCTTCCACCCAAAAAACCACATGAAAGACAGCAACAACCGGCCTACAGTATCAGGTGCTGAGTCAGACAGGCTTGGCATAAGCCGGAGAGGAGGTAAAACGCTAAGCAGGCAAAAGTAAAAACACACCCACCTGTGACATGCGTTAACCTTTCTAATAATTATTCCAGAAATGTTGGAAAGGAAAAGGAGGAAAGAGAAAACGCATCTGCTAGAGAAGAAACTGCAATTTTCAATGACTGGGGGAAATGGAATGAAGCTTGTACCCTTGTAAAAAAGCAGCATGGGATCTTTAGTGCCCAGTCGGAATCAGAGAGGCAGCTGGCAGAGTGGGAAAGTGTCGGCTACGAGACACGAGACAGCACGAAGCTGCTTCCCCACTTTCTTGCTCTACGACCTCACGCAAGTCACTGAGCTGATACGATATAAGATGCAATTAACTTTTTAAAAAAGTGTAACAAAAAATGTAAACAATAACTACCATATATTGCATATTATAACAACTTCACCCAGTTGTTATGAAGCTTAAATCATAATACACATGACCACGTTTTGAAACAGTCAAGTACTCTATAAAAATCGGATATCGTTAGCAAACATTCACGCTACTGATTTCTTAGTCACAGTATCTCCCATGTTATTCATGCTACTTGTTTGAGAGTCCTCGATTCCAATCACCAACATGCCTGTAATCTCATGCAAGGCAGTGATTACTAATTCGTTCCCTCACTCCACTACGAGTGCCCTTTAATTATTTCCATCCATTAATTTATCCATCTACCACTATCACTCTCACAGCCCCTCAAGCATCAGTCAGTTGGGACTCCTTGCCATGCCAGGAGCACTCGTGAGCTCTGTCACTTTCCTCGAAATGTTCCTTCTATCTGGAATGTCCTCCCCGGAAAACGTGACTGTCCAAACTCTGCTCATCCTTCAACACCCAGCTCAAAGGTTTCTTCCTCATGATTCTCCCCAGAACTCGCAGTCAGAATTAACCTCTCTTTCTCATTCATTCACTCGCTTATTCAACAAATAACTATGGCTACCTGTTGCACGCACTGAATAAAACAAGAGATCCTGCCTTCTCAGAGCTTACATTTCGGTGGGAAAAGACAGATGTTAAACAAAGTTAATAAATTAGTAAATCATAGAGTAAACCAGAGGCTGATCAGTGCTCTGGAAAAAGCAGGAGAAGGACTGGGAGTGATGAATGGGCAGGAGGCGGGCTGCAATTCTACATAGGCGGGTCAGGGTGAGGCTTCACCTTCAGGCAAAGACTTGAAAGGCGTGAGGGGTTGTTCATGCAGCATCTCTAGAAGAGTTCCATGCAGAGGGAGTCCCTGTAAAGGCCCTCTTGTGGGAACCTGCCTGGGAAGGAAAGCAGTGTGGGGAGTGGAGTGAGGGAGAGGGAGAGAGAGAGGAAATGAGCTGTGAAGGAGCCACCCGTGCATATCAGCAGGACACTGTACACTCCTGAGAAGTCTTTGGCTTCTGGGGAAATCGGGCTCCTCCGGAGAGTTTGGGGTGGGACAGTCATATGATGTGACTTTCAAAGGACTGTTCTGGCTGCTGTGTGGAAAAGAGAATTCAGGTACAAGGGCGGGAGCAGGTGGGCCAGATCAAGGTGAGGGCAGGGGGTGAGAAGCAGCCACATCCCGTGCATATTCTGAATGCAGAGCCAACATTCCCATGTTTTGTTTATATTGATTTTATTTATTTATTCGTTATGCTACATTATCTGTCTGTTATTGGCTTATCTTCTGAAAGGTAAGTCGGGGTGCTCCCTGAAGGCAGGGGTTTTATTATCTACGAACCCCACGCTGTGCTCAGCAAAACACCTGGTCACTAGCAAAGTTCAGTGACTGTTTAAGGATTGAGCCAAAATTCCCCATTGTGCCAAGGGTTGCTATATAATATGCTGCCTTTTCGGAATAGAAATAGCTAGAACTAGTAATACATGCACTACAAGCTAATATATTGATCTTCCCATGCTATTTAAAGAAGAAATGTCACAAATGACAAATTCTCTTTCACTAAGCTGAAATTCTGCAGCTCCTTCCTGTGAGTCTTTATTATCAAGAAAATGTAAAATATCAAATGAAATTTGCTGGGAAAAAGCAGATGAAATTGAATTTTCTCTTTTAAAAACAGTCTGGTTCCTTGCGATTTGCCACATTTCCTTCTTCCCACTTGATTTCAACATTTTTCATCTTTCTGCAATCAGCATGATCCTGAACTACTCATCTGCCCAATGGCTTCTCCTAGAGAGCTTTCTACCAAACACCAAGCAGTCGACACCAGTGTCAACAGCTGGGCTGCGTGTGTGTTCCTTTGGCAAACCACCTTTCTTGATTTCAGATTAAATATCTCATCCTTCAGGAGAATCACATGCGACTGATTTAAAACTCACTACAGTGAGAATTAGTTGAATATCTCCTTAAAGAATCTCTTATTTGATCTTTATTGATAACTCGCTAGATGAACTAACATAGGAAAATAGGAAAATAAATGATTCAAAAGTAAATACTGTTAGATTATATTTTTGTCAAACTAGAGTAGCTCTAGACCTCCTAGACTGGTCTAGAACCTTGCTGTAAGGGTCAACTAACAAGGAATATATAAAATCAGGGTTTTGAGAACCACAAAGAAATTACAACCACATGTCCAGGCCCATCACTCTATTGAGACTATTAATATTCTAAAAGTTATCTGGTTGGTGCAAAGATATACAGCTACTTAGTGCTAATGCCGGAACCAAGAGCCCAAATCCTTCAGCACTTGGCCCAGTGCTTCTCTGCAAAGCCCCAGTGCACAGTCTGCCAGATGCGCTTAAAATGGCAACTTGTAGTGAGCGCTGTCAGAGCAGCTGCCCTCTACCCCCACACATCTATCCTTCTACCCTCTAGAGACAGAAATCGGCAAGGGAATTCTCTTAGATGAGGACAGTGTTCATTCTTCGTCTTGAGATAAACCATTAAGAGGTAAATACCCATTACTCCTATGCCCTAATCTCCCCACTCCCTCTCTGCCTCTCCTTTGTTGCACTTGGTCAAAAATGGATTCAAATGCCTAAAGAATTCAGCACATCTACTGGCAAAGCCCCAAAGGCAAAGGTTGATTTCTGACCCCTTCCACAGATACCCTCGGAAGCAGGAATATTCCCCCTTCCGATGTGCTGAAGCTGGTGAGCATGTCAAATATTAAAGAAGTTGTCAACTCAGGCCCCAATCCTATCAAGCAGCCATAGGAGATCCAAACATTCTTTAATGATATCTGATATCTGCATTTAAAGCAGCTTCCCCAACCTTGCCAAAACATAAGCCCCAAACAAGCAAACGAAGCATTTCTTAAGCAGACTGGTTTATGTCCTCTAAAATACCTGGATATTTCTCAGCCATACATTTCTCTCTGTTCTTTGCAGACGTGAACACACTCTCTTCTGGACTGCAAGAAAACTTGGATACATGAAGAATATTCTTAAACTCATAATATTCCATTAATCTCTTTTCTGAAGATGCTGCTATTGAAATTGAGGTTATTCAAGTAATAAACCACCAAATAATTGTAATGCATGGCCTAGAAAGAGCCAGGCCAGAAACCTGAGGAGAAACAGATCTGAAATTATTCTGGCATCACCTGAGGTCAAGCGAAAGGTGGGGGAAGCGTTCAGAGAAACGAATGAATGCAAGAGACGTGGGGATGAGCAGAGGTCAGAGAAAAATCATGAGACGCTCAAACAAATATGCTTGCAGTTCACAAACAAGGAACAAGGATTTTCTCCCACAAATATTCATTTTTCCCCCTGCCAGGCTGCTCCCTATTTTCACATTCGGTTTTACCAAGGAAGTGTTCTGGAAGGCTGCACGGGTCCGAGTGTGGGCCGCTCTCCTCCAGCAGGACCTGCAGGGCCCCCCACACCTGTGACACTGCCGCATGAGAAAAGGTTCTCTCATCAGCACGCACAAAATGAAGCATTCGGGCAACCTAGGGGATCCATTGGGTGAACACCACAAACTTGAGAAAAAGCAAGGCTTGACTTTTGACTTTCTTTCACAATCTGAGAAGCCCCTGAGCAGCGAGACAGCTCCATTTTCCTGTCTGTCACCAGCACGGAATGGTGGGACGTAATCACAGAGAACCGCGTGTGCCCCCATCCTGGAAATGCTTCCTGTGCACGTCCACCGGCCGTGGATTCTACCGCTTTCCTAGCAAAGGCTCCCGGGGAAGCCTCTGAACGGCCAGGGTGCATAACTTCCTTCGAAATACATTATTTTTAACCTCTAGAATAGGAAGCGATTTCCATGGCTAATTTTGCAACAACCTGTGTCTCTCACAGCCAGGTTCACAGTCCTTCCTGTCAATTTCACGCAACAGTCTGTTTTTGTGTTTTCCACTTTAAATCAGAAACTCAAAGAATTAAGAATAGAAACGGTGCAATTACAGAATGAAGATATGCCGAATAAATTTTGTTTCCATGTGGTGACAATTTTTCCTTTTGGGAAAACAAAACAAAATTCCACTACCTAACACATTTATTTATAATTCTGTTCTCGAGCAGAAACTCAGTAACTCGGTATCAACAACTCTTGCTGCATTATTTCAACTCACTTACTCTACTGTTTGACAGCTGTAATCAGACTCATTTAATTGGACCAATATTCATCTAAGATCCTCATTCAGAAAGATCAGAGCAGAAATAAAATACGAGACATCTATTAATTTTCATACCTTTTGGCTGAGGTTAAAGCAAGTGGAGATGGAAGCCCAGAAGTCGTACTTCTAAATCTACTCATAAATCATCCCCGCCAAGCAGTCCACATGAATGTAACCAGCAGGTTGGGAAGAGAAGAGGCTCAACCCCCCAGAACTCGCCTATGGTCAATTCTCTGGCAGTCAACACACTCTTCTTGTGACCACAGGTGTGTTCACCTGGTACCTACCAACTCACCTTCTGGCTCATCTTCATCTAAAAATCTTTCAAGTTCTCCCTTTCTACCGAATGCACATCTATAGCTAAATACCTATCCCTACCCTTTAAGGCCATGTATCTCTATTGATTTTATCAGTTATACCTGTAATGTCTCCCTCAAATCATACAACCAAATTTTCCACGCGGTTTTATACAACAGTGGTTTGTAAAATTGAAAGAACCGTACACAAAAGTTATTAGCAAAACCAGTGCTAATAGTTGATTTAACTCAACAGACATTTACTGAACATTCAAGGAACTGTTCTCTGCAACAAGGAGACTCAGAGATGCAAGTCTCTGGCCCATAGTTTACAATCTGTGGGAGTGCAAGGGTTGCACAAGCATAGGAAGCACAGAGGAACAGAGCAAGGGTTGCGTATGCACAACAGGGGTGATTAATTCTGGTGGTGAATGTGGCTATGGAAATAGACCTCGAAGGAGGAAGATTCTAACAGATGATGTTGGAAATCCACTTAGAAGTGGGTTTGCTCCTCTGCAAAATATCAAACAGCACATAGCCCAGTCATGGAGAAAGCTAATATCCAGGTGATAATTGTTGGATAAATCAACCTAACAAAAAATTTTTTATATTCTTGATTCTTCACACTTTAAAAGGACACCATCTATTGATTCGTTAAGGTCAGAGTTTATCAATCATCTTACCGTACTCGCTAGTTGCAAAATCAAACCATTAGCTTATAAACACCGAAGGCGGGACCGTGAGTCAGTCATTTTGGTGCTCCTGCTCGACGCAGGGGTACCAGGGCTCCTGTGGTTGTAATTACCACCACGACTGCAGGCAGCCACAGCTCAGGTTCTCAGTCTCTGTACCAAACCCTGAGAGGGGCACAAAGGAGCTGCCAGCAGCAGAGAGGATATCAACGCCCTTCTGGGCGCTCTCTCATTTACCTCTAGCCTCTCTCTCCCCACAGAGGTTGGCTCATCCTCTCAGGCTGCCTTTCCCAGGAGGCCGACGACCTGGCTGCTCAGGTTTTAGGTTTTCACTCTCAATGACTTACCATCGGAGAAAGGTCGTTCCCCGTCTGATTGGCCTGGGGGAGGCCATGTTCTGCTCTTTGGTCCTATCACTGAGGCCAGAGGGAAAGCTCTACCATTGGCTCAATGTGGGTCACAGAAGAAAGGGGAGGAAAAAGGCACCAGGAAGACAAGCAATGACCTCTATAATATTTAATAAAGGCTCAGCACGCTGCACATCAGGCTGTTCCCAACCAATTTTGTAATTTTAAGCATAAAACATATCCTCATCTAGGCCAGTTTTACCTGCCAATTTTTAAATTGCCCCTTTGTAGCCAGAAACCCTTAGCACATCCCCCACCCCAGTTCTGCCCGCACCTAAGAGACCTCTCCGGGGTTCCGGGCTCCAAGTCCACAGTCTTTTCCCCAGGACAAAGCCTCAGATCACAGTTATTGAAACATCGATGCCCAGGGCCCCCGACCGCTTTCAGCATGGCCAAGAAGAAAATTTAAGAACTGCTAGTCATTTCAAACTGCCAGGGTAGAAAAGACAGCCAGATTCCTGTTACCAGTCCAGCTGGGGAAGAGGTGTCGTGAGGGCGTGGGGAAATGGCAGAAAGTCTGGAGAAGACGGGAGTCCTCAGACCGGACAGCAGGGAGGCTCCGGGGTCAAGATGAGGATTTTGCACATGGCAGTATTTAAAAATTATTGTTTTAAATGTCCATGAGTAAAAAAGAGGTAACAAAAATGGACATATCGCTCCTTATCTTCCCTGGGAGTTCCAAGCAGTATCTCAGCCTGGACGTTGGCACATAAAGCTGCTTATTAGCCAGATCTTGCAGTGACTGAGGAATGACCCAAGCTCCTCTCTCAAAGCGCTCGTCTCAACATCAAGGGCAACCGCTCCATCCTTACAATCGCTTAGGCCAAAATTTCTGCAGCCAGCCATGACCCTTCTCTTTCTCTCATACCCCACATCCAAATCATTCGTGCATTTGGTTGATCCTACCTTCAATACACATCCCAAATCTTGCCACTTTTCACCATTTCTACTGCTCCCAACTGGTACGCAGTACCGCCATCACTCGCCTGAACTGACGGCGCTTTCCTACTACCCTCCCTGCTTCTGATTCTGCCCCACTATTCTCAGCCAGCAGCCAGGATGAGCTTTTAAAATATTATGTCAGGCTCCACTACTCCCATCCGCAAAGCCTCCACAATGGCTTCTCTTGTTTCTCAGAATAAAATCCAAAAGCTTTACCTTGACTTCAAGGCCCTACATAATTTGTATCCGTCTGACTTCATCTCTTACTGCTCTTCCTTGTTAATAAAGCAGGCTCCTGCCTTAGGACCTTTGCACTTGCTGTTTCTTTTGCCTGGAATCTTCTCCCGTACCAAAAAAGAATAGCCTTACTACCTCAAGTTTCCCCTCAAACATCACTGTTTATTAAAATAAACGCTCCATCAGAGCCTCTGTACTGTTTGCTACTGTATCCTCAGCTCATAGAATGGTACCGTATACACAGCAGACAATTATTATTTGTCAAATGAATAAGAAGAATGTATTAACTATTGAAAAAGCAGCACTTAGTACTGGAAATGAGAACTATTTTCAAAATTATAAATGTTAATTCTATTTTTCTCATGTTGAGTCAAACACAAAAGAGAGCCTGTTTTGCAAACTTTCCCACCAAAATCTTCCTAATGGTCAAGAAAAGTGAACTGCACCCAAAGGAGAACTTGGGACTAAAGCCGAAGCCCCCTCCAGGAAGCCCCAAATTTCTCTGTGTTTTAGCTTAACAATTCAAATGAATGCTGCACTCCATACTATAGCTGTGCTTGTCCTTACTCAACAACACAGGAGTGTTTCTCACCAACCATTCAGGAAAATTTATCCTCCGTAAGGAGGCAACATTTTTCTCTGGATCCCTACCTGCTCTGGAGAAACACGTACCCTACTGGAGAAGTGAAAGGGCATGACAGGTACCGAGCACAGTGTCAAAGCTCAGTAAAGGGTGGCTTTCATCATCGCTACGACTGAGATCAGAAAACACATGGTACTAGTCTTATTACCACACTTCAGAGAGAAAACTAAAGCAGAGAGGGCAACGTCCCAGGATTGTACGTACATGGATCTGCAGACAATCGAGAACTATACTCTTATTTGTCAATATTGGATTTTGTTATATGGATTATTTTAGAAATGGCAAAGCCTTGATGATCTAGCGCACAAGGCTCAGCTCTAAGCAGAGACCGAGAGAGGGTCAGTGATTTGCCCAAGATCCATTGATGATTTACAAACATAGACAGGACTTTAGCTGAGATGTCCCAATCTGAAGGATGGGGCTTCTGCTACGAAATCAGGGTGTTAGTATCATTAAAGTGAATGAATGATTCTAGAACAAGGCTGGAACATAATAGGCCCCCAACAAACATCTGTCTAACGAATGCACAATCAGGCATACAAAGCACTGACAATGTACCTACTACTATATTAGATATTTTAACATTCATCAGAAAGGTTGACCCTCACAATAACTTTATGTGGTAGATCATACTCTCTTCATTTTACAGACAAGGAAATCAAGGTTCCAAAATGTTAATGGCTTGCCAAACATACATATTTAGGGAGTCACAAAGTGAACTTCAAACCCAAATCCTCAAAACATCTAACAGAACACTAGTAGCTTGACAAAAAAAGTAATTTCTCAAGTAAACAAAAAGTACCAAAGTACCTTCAAGCAGTCAACATTTTAAAATTTCATTTTGATGGGATTTAAAAATGCAGACACACTCAAGCACGATGTGTTCAACACAGTTACGACGTTTGTAATACATAGATGTGTCTCAGAGGTTACTGGGACTTTTCAGCAGCTTGCCCCAATATTAAATGGCCCCAAGCAATTGTACTTTAAGTAACTGTTCCTACTTTAATAGTTCTTTTCAATGCCCTATGCAGAGCCCCTTCCTCCTAAATTTGTGGCTGTCTGTCTGCCCTAGCTGAGATTGCAATCACCAGGCTTATTAAAACTGTGCGCAAACTAAAGATGCAAACCTAGTGTCATGAGTTGAATTAGATCTCCCCGAAATATGCTAAGTCCAACATCCAGTAATCTGTGAATTCGACCTTATTTGGAAATAGGGTTTTTACAGATGATCAAGATGAAGTCATGGGGTGAGCCCTAACCCAGTATGACTGCTGTTCTATAAAAAGGGGGAATTTGGACATAGAGACAGACACACGACGGGAAGGCTGGAGTTAAGCTGCTGCCGGCTAAGGAGCTACCAGCCGCAGGGAGAGAGCCCCGCAGCAGCTCCTTCCCCAGAGGGAGCGTGGTCCTGCTGACACCTTGATCTTGGACTTCTGGCCTCCAGAACAGTGAGACAATAAATTTCTGTTGTTTAAGCCACCCAGTCTGTGGTTCTTTGTTATGGCAGCCCCAGGAAACCAATACTTTTAAGTCTGAATGAAGGCCTGAGGCTTTTTTCTGGGATTGTTCACCTCTGGATTCTGACACTGTAGTGTTTGTCGGAGCCAGGGGTTACTGTCCACACGGACCACACTGCCACATGGGGTGAAGTCCTCCGCAGCTGGAAGACTGTGAACAGATGAATAGGTTATTTTTTGCCCATCTCTAAGCTTTAGCCAAATTTCTTTAAAATAAAAGAGTTTAAAAAAGACATTGAGCAAGAAAAGTGTCTTATTATTAGAGCTACATAGCAATCTCCAAAAATATATATATGTATCTTCATCACCAAATATGTTGTGGCTAATTGATAAGGAAGGGACAGTTCAAAATATAGCAAGAATTCACTGACCGAAAGGCCAATCTAGAGACCGAAATGGTACTGATTAGTCCATGAATTGATCACCTGCTCCTTCACCCTTCCATGCACCTCCACGTTACAAAAAGCATATAGAATGTGTCCCCTCAAGCAATCAGAAGTAAATTTACCATGGCTACCATGGCGTTATCAGAAAAATTGTCTGCTAAGGCTGATAAATCGGTCGATTATCTGCTTCCTTGACTTTTATTTCCTCTTGTATAAATGTTTTCATCCCCCATTCCCAATACCTGTTATAAGATGAACGATAAATTACCTAGCCACTGAAATCGCCAGGAAATGCTTAATAGATCAAAAAAAGAACTAAACAACAACAAAAAAGCCCTAATAACATAATAACGCATTCTGCAGTCTAAGAACAGCACTCTATAGAGAGATAAATGACTACTTATTGAAATCTTAGTTTATACATAAAATGAGGCATTCCTTCCTGGGCACATTTACCAAGCACTGACATCATGCACCTTGTAATGAAGCATTTCATGGTCATCATCACTCTGCCTGCCGATGGAAAATTTCACACAGTAAGTCCTTTATTTACTAAAAATATGTGTATATCTGGAAATAAAATTGCCTTGGGAGATAAGAGATTTAGTAAGGGAGAGGAGATGAAATTGCTTTTTATTTAGTGATTCAATATATATAAAACAAAAGCTCCAGAAGAAGCAGCTCCCAACCTCCACATATTCGGCAAAAGATATTGGCGCTATGAAATTGAGAGAACTTTCTCTGGTTATGCACAAGAATCTGTGACACCAAAGGACACATATTACAAGGACAACCCTAACTCAAAGGTAACTTTAAACACCGATTGAGGCCAACAATTTTAACCTTTACTCTGACCAGGCTTTGCGCCAGAGCTGCTATCAAGCGATTGCATGTACTCTTATCCATCGTCTTCTTTGACTTTCCCTACCCACCTTTTGGTGCACGCATAGGAAGTTCAGGATGGACGACCAAACGAAAATGAAACCCTGAGGCAATTCCAAGGGCCTAGATACCCAACCATCCCCTCTGCGCAGGCTGATGGTTTTATCCACTTTAACTCTCCTGGAAGAACCCCAGGGCTGGTTTCCTTTCTTCTTGGGCTGTCCGTGGGCATGCCATTTGGGGTTTTACTAAGAATGTTTCGGAGGTCTTTTCACCTGGAGGACATCTGGCCCTGTTCTCTAGTGCTCTGTCACCAAAGGAGAAGCCCTAATGCTAACTATAACACTTTCCAGCAGAGCTCCATGCTTTTGGCAAAAATGAGGTTAGAGAATACACTCTACTCCTGCTTCAGATGAAGGCTTAACCTAAGCTAAATGCTAAAAACAAACAAACAAACAAACAAAACCAACCTTTGGCATTGAATATGTAGGATCCCAAAGGGACTCCACAGCCTCAGAGAGTGACCTCTTACATTATTCATATGTCAGTTCCTTTCGTTCTTATTAATCTTCTTTTTTTTGGGGGGGGGGAGGGGTCTATACAATGCCTTAATTCTGTTATTTGGACAAGCACACCACTTTCTTTTTGTCTCACAGAACCGTCTGCAGTTCTCTAGCTGCCATGTTTGTCATACAAGAATGCAGGGAACTAGCTTAACTCCCACAGAAAACTTGTATGTGGAGAAGGAAGATAAAAATGTACTGGGCAATTTAAAGTTCATTTGAGGAATACAAGTTTGAAAAGCTTTTTGATATAAATATGCTCAATTAATCAGGCTGTATTGTAAACCTACATGTTTTGGAGTTACTTAGAGAAAAGCCAAATCCTATTGGTTTCACCATGTTATTATCAGCAGTAGTGGATCCTGGTCAGCAGGGTTGGCAACCTTTTTCTGTGAATGGCCAGACAGTATACATTTTAGGCCTTGTGAGGCACATAATCTCTGTCCCATATTCTTTGTTGTTGTTGCTTTTTTTTTTAACAACCTTTGAAAAATGTAAAAACCATTCTTAGCTCAAGGGCTCCACAAAAACAAGCCGTAGTTTGCTGACCCCTGCTCTAAAGAATA
The DNA here is from genome assembly GCA_028627145.1 of Eidolon dupreanum. Taxonomy (NCBI): domain Eukaryota; kingdom Metazoa; phylum Chordata; class Mammalia; order Chiroptera; family Pteropodidae; genus Eidolon; species Eidolon dupreanum. The sequence goes on from CM053512.1 coordinate 13,010,122, forward strand.
GGTACTTTTTCTTTGCAATAAAAGCAGGATGGTGCTTTCAAAGAGTATTGGAAATTCAGATAGACAGCGACAAGTTTCATCATCAGCTTCTTAATCCAGCCACTTGTGTGAGTCACTAAGCACCTTTGTGCCTGTTTCTTGACCTATAAAATGAAAGGTTAGAACTGATCAGTGATTTATAAACCATTCCTCAAGGAGCCCTGAGACTCCAGGGAAAGACATGGCTTGACAGACCCATCCCTACTCATTACCTCAATCTATACCTTACCAGCACGGCAGCTTTGATCTGTCTATATACTGTAGTTCTCCATAAAGGCAAGGGTTCCACTATTTGTTTTAGTTTAGTTTTAATTTTGGAAAGCACTGTATTTTTTAGATGATTGCAGAAATCCTCCTGGTGCTAATCCTCTATGAATCCAGTATTGGATTATTGATCCCTTTGCAATCATTTTATTGAGAAGTGTCAGGTAGACAGGAAATGACTTAAAATCCTATACTGAAATATTTAAAGGAAGAGAAACAAAAGCAAGAAAGATCTTTTTCTAAGGGGCCACTTGAACTTATTTAGATCTGTGGAAATCCATCATACAAGAGGGTTCCCAAGCCCCACCCCTACTAATGAGAGAGAGTTCATTTTTGCATCTCTCTGCTTAAAGCTTTGAGAAAAGCAAGACGGTTTAGTAGTGGAAGAAGTACTGCTCTGAGATCTGGAATTCTGGGTTCTAATAGGAATTTGGAACTTACCAGCTACATAACTCCTGATGTTTATTTAACAAAAACCAGAGAGCCTACTAAATACGAAGCCACACACTGGCTGTTGGGAATACAGTGAGGAACCAGACAGATGTGGAGCACTCTGCCCCCATTACCGGATCCCTCACCCATAAAGCAGGGTCATGACACCTGCTCCGTCTCTCATCCGCCGGTGGTCCTGCAGAGACAGCGCAGCACAGACGACAGAAACTACGAAACTACTGCTTCTCTTCCTCTTAAGGGCATGAAATACACACAACTTCAAGAACTTAGCGAATTGATCAGATAAGGCCACGATAGGTTTTGCATGGCAAAAAACCACTTATGGGACATGTATAGAACATGAAGCAGCCTGGCAAACAGAAAAGGCACAAGCTTGGGGACAAATTTTAACTCCAGACACTTCTACTCAAACCTCACCCTGCCTCCCACTAAACCCACTAAGCCCATTCTCTCATTTCTAGGATAAGATACTGATACCCGCATTTTTACCTTACTGTGGAGGTAAATCAGAATTACGTAAGCAAAGCACCTGGCATACTGTTAGCACTTAGTAACAGTTTCCCCTTTCCCTCCCTCCTACACACTCAGAAATCTCAGATGAGAGAACATTACATTTTAAATAGAGGTGCTTACCTCAAAATTGTTGATATGGGTACCCAGCTCTATATCATAACCACCTCAACCCAAGACGACAGGAAACTTCTAGTTGTTATGAGCATGGAATCCAGATGTGGAATATGCCCAGTCATCAGGAAAATCTTACAGTCTTGGCACAGTGTGAGGACAGAGAGAGAGCAACAGCCAATAGCTGAGGGGAGGCTCTGCAGTCTGGAATGTGCCACAGACTTCCAACCACAAACCTTCTCTCCTGCCCTGAGCCTGTGGCATCCCCCTGTGGTGCAGGCCACGGCCTCCGCTCCTCTCAGCAGTCTCCTCCGGGAGCGCGTGACTTTCTCCAGCCATCTCCAGGCCACATCCAAGTGAATGACCGTGGCACTGGTCATCACTCCTACCCAGCCCAGTTGTCCAAGTCAGATAAGCTGTTTTCTGACAGAGGAAGTCAGCAGGAGATGTTCTCCCAAATTCTTTCTACCCCTAAGACCCTTCGATTCTGTGACCCATTTTAAACTTCATTCACGTATGCATGCATTCATTCATTCATTCAACAACATTTACGGAACACCTCCTATGTCTTTGATTCTGAGACCTGTTCTTCATTTTATTCATCCATTCATTTATTCAGCAATATTTACTGACCATCTACTATACACCAGGTACTATTATGTGCAAAAATGAATAAGAAATAGTCCACGCCCTTAAAAAGCTCATGCTCAACAAGGGCATAGATGAATAAGTAATTATAATGTACCATTTATGAACGGCCTATGGAAACCAGGGGAGAGGACGCCTACGGCTGCCCAATAAGTGGAAAAATGGTAGGAAGGAGGAGAAACAGGAAGGCTTCTCAGGGAACTGAGTGTTGAAGAACAGCCAGAAAGTTATTAAGCAAATCAGATGGGTTGAAGACATCCCAGAAATAGGAAAAAGAATATGCCAAAGTAAAAAGATGTAAGGAGCATGGCAGTTTGCACAACAGATAATTCAGTGTGAATGAAACAAGGAACATACAGGAGGGCAGAGGAAAGTGGGGTTCAGATGATGAACTACCTTCTATACTTTGCTAAAAACAGCAAACTTTATCCTTTTAGGGAATGCCTAAAGACCCTAAATAAGGATCATCTGGATTACATGAGTTTCTTAGAAAGTCTACGGTGAAGACTGGATTACAGGGGCCAGGTAGGGGGAAAGGGGAGATGAAACTGAGAGGAGGGGGATGATCTCAATTCTTATGAGATAAAATGATAGCACAGAACTAAAGCAGTGGCAGGGAGCAGGCACCATGAATTCTAAAGATATTTTGGAAATAGAATCAACAAGACTTGGTGATCAATTCAATGCGAGAGGAAAGGAAGAGGGCGGCCTCTAGGATTATACCCAGGTTTCTGTCTTGGGTGGCTGGTAAACGAATGGTGATTATAGTTAGCAACCTAGAAGGAGAATTCAAGAAGGTCAGAAATACTGCTAGTTCCCCAAGCCTGAAAACTATAGCCATCTCTTATATGCAATTACGCATTCTCCAAGATAACTCATGCCCGAGCTGTGGTACCCATGCGCACTCTCCATCTCTAACAGGCATGCTAGAACGTCATGGAATAAACATGGAGCATCTTCATAGACCAACGGTTGTTACATATATAGTTGTTGAGAAGAAAAATAATTTAACTGATGAGTTTATTTAAAACATTCCTTTTATTTTCAAACAGACGTACATTATAGAATAAAATTTACATGTTCCTCCAAATTTTTAGAAAGAACAAAAGACTTCAAAGATTCTTCAAAGAGCTCTCAGAAGCTGAGAACCTTGGTGAAGTAAGCGTTCCCAGTATTCAGAGTTCTCTGCTTTTAGGGTTCTTCAGTAAAAATATTCACAAAGTGCTGCACTATAAAATTATCAAGTAAAGGTGAAGAAACACAAACACAGAGACTTGACATTTCCACACCTCTATAGACACCTTTGAGCACTGGTCCTCAAAGTGTGGTCTGTGGACCTCTCGGTGTCTCTCAGACCCTTCAGGAAGTCTCAAGATCAAAACATGCTAACACTAAAATGTTATTTGCCCTCTTTACTCTGTTGACATTTGCACTGATGATGCAAAAGCAACGACAGGTAAAATGCTGACATCTGACCTTGAATCAAGGCGGTGGCACCAAATGATACTAGCAATCATCGTATTCACCACCACATACTCACAGTAAAAACACACACACACACACACACACAAACAAAACAAACGAACAAAAGAACCCTACCAGTTTCACTTACAAATGCCTTTGATGAAGGAGCAGGAAAAATTATAAATTTTATTAAAGGCTCACCCTTGAGTAAACATCTTTTTAATATTATATCGCATGTAATGAAATGTATGCATGAAGCACTTCTGACGTTACTGAAATATGACAGCTGTCTCAAGGAAAAGGATACATGTGTGTGATTGAGCCGAGAGCTGACCTGGCCACTTTTTTTTCATGGAATACCACTTTTAATTGAAATAACTGACAAAACTATGGTCATTCAAATTTGGGTACTTTGCAGACTGTTTCTTGAAGTACGGCTGAAACTTTAAGAAAAACTGACAGTATTTGCAGCCAATGACAAAATTCAAGCTTTTTAGAAAACCCATATCCCACACTGTGAATCTGACAGCTTGCCCATACAGACTTTTCGCATAAGATCAATGTTGCTGTTAATAAATTTTTTACAATGTATAATGAAATGTGTGAACATTTGGCAGATCCACATAATTGAGTGAACCAATATATTTCAAATGACCAGTGCATGACGTTACATGCATGATGATCCATTCAAAGTCAAGCCAGGCTAGTCGGTTTTAATATAACAGAACACAAAAAGTTCATTGAATGGTTTGATTCCACATTACAACTAACCTTTAAGAAGCTACCTCTTCCTAAGTCTTGCCCTAGTGTCAAAGAATATTCATAATTATCTAAAAAAGCTCTTACACATCTGTGTGAAGCTGGATTTTCTTCACATACTCCATCCAAAACAACACTTTGAAACTGACTGAACGTAGCAGCAGACATGAGAATCTAGTTGTCCTCTATTAAGCCAGACATTAAAGAGATTTGCAAAAATATAAAATAATGACATTCTTCTCATTAAATATTTTGGAAAAGGTATTTTTATAAAAATGTTATTTATAGTTAATAATTAAGTATCACTCCTCTCCGAGAATATTTTACCTATCACTCTTACTCTGAGTTTCCTCAAACATTTACACATCTAATTCATATTATATATTGTCTCACACTTGCTAGCATATTGATTTATACTTATCCTCTGTGATTGTTTTGTGTCAACATTTGCAAAGAACAGTCAGCAGAGGCTGCATTCTATCTGTACAACTTCCGGGAGCCAGATAAGTGCTTAAAATTTCTTAATGAATGAGCATCAAGTAGAGACTACAACTCTTAGCTGATCAAAGATCAAATCCTCACTGCTCTAATGTGACATTGTGTGTGTTGACATATATCCTTATTTCCAAAAGGCTTTTGATTTACTATACTGAAATGTTTTCCCCTACTGTAGGAACAGATTCCCCGTTTTACAATAGAAACCAAGCAAAGCAGCATTTACTTTATAGAATTCATTTTCATGATAATAAACAATTTTAGAATTCAACATTTCTCCTCCTCATCTCACTCCTCATTACTTAAAGTCCTTAAAAACCTCAGCCCTCACAAGTGGTTGAACACAAGATCTTCTGTATCATTCTGGAGCAATTTTATTTATTCAAGAAGACTTTATCTTAATAAATCAAAGTTATCTTTCCTATAACCTGTACCACACTGGTCCTATTCTCTGTTTTCTGCTCAGCATTCACACATCTATGAAAATACTTTTCAAGCCAAATTTTAATTATTTGTTTCCATCTCTTTTTCTACCCACTTGTCTCCGAGCTCCTTGAGAGCAGGTGACCAGGCTCTATTCAGCTCTACAGATCCCTAATCCCTGGCACAGAAGCACTCAGTTACTGATGCATGAATTAATCGATGAATCAATGAATGAATTGATGAATCAGAATTTAACATGAATGACAATTCAGAAGACGTTTACTCCCTTCTTCACTTGACAGAACTTCATATATTTGAATGTAGTTACTTTACCGTGCATTTTTGTCCATCCTCATTCTTATCTTCCAATTAAGTACTCTGATTGCCTCAATCATTAATTCCTCGCATGATGATTTAAAAGAGCCCACAACATTCTAGATGCCTCCCTTTCGGAGAGTACTTTATCAATCTCTCCCTTCAAACTGGGGCACCCAATTATACATGCGATCTAATCAGTTTACAAAACCCTTGTTCTGAATTCAGAACTTAACTCAGCCAATTCTGCTGAACTGTACCCACTCCTCAAAGGAAGGCTGAATTTTAAAGTTTGCTCATTGATGAACAGTGGTGTGGAAGTTAGAGAAAGGTAGTTATAATTTTACTTTAAATATTCCTATGTAGCTTTCATTATTTATAATAAGCATGAACTACTTTAGTCATTAAAAGTCAATATAGCTTTTTAAAAATAAGTTAATAAGCAGAATATCTGTGATTTCTATGGTTTCAGCCTTATGGAGTACACTTAAGTCATATTTAAAACACTTATATTTCTTTTCTTTTCTTTTGTAGATATTGTCTCACTTATTGACAAGTATTCGAGTAGCCATTAGTGTACAACACTTCTAACTATGATCAAGTAGTCTAGCCAACCCAAACTCTACTGCTAGATTATTAAATTTCTCTCTTCCAATAAATGTCAGAATGATTTCCCGCTTTTTTAAGGTCAGAGTAGAACCCAGTAAGTTATCATTTTAGGTCTGCTTTCCCCTAGAAGGAAGAAATCAAAACGCACATTTCAGGAATATTTCCTAAAGCATAGGGTGTCCCACACTTTGTTTCCTCCCAAATACAGCTGTGTTTCATGACCTAGAGAGGATTGCTGGGTTAACAAACAGGGCCAAACAAGCACAGATTAGAAAACAACTCATAATTCTAGGCCATTATACAAAGGCAGTATTCTCCATATAGAGCATGTAATTCAGACCCCAGAGAGTGTCACTGCATGTGACTCTATTCTATTACCCTCTGCTGAGTCTAAAGTCAAAATCAATCTCTGAGAAAGAAATATTACTGGCGGACACAAGTTTTCACGAATCACAGAGCAGTGTGCTCAATCAGCACCTAAGGGGTCCTCCTGGAGAGGAGGGTGTCCGAGAGGAGACGCAGCTGGTGAAGGCAGGGCCTTCCGGTTGTGGGACCCCACGAAGATTTCACAGACCTCAGATACACAATGGGCCTTAAGAGACCAGCAGATGGTCAGTCCATCTAGTCCTTGATGGTGCTGACACTGGTAACCCTGAGCCCCTTTCTTCTTCTCTGTGACTCAGTTTCCACTTCTGTCCAATTGGTTGGAGAAGCAGCCCTTCCCTGTCTGCCTCGCAGTCAAATGATGTCAACAACGAAGCATCATCTAAGTAGAAAGTCTGGTTAATGTACTATTATCTATTTTACGAGATGATGCTACATAAGTACAGAGAGGTTAAGTGACTTGTCCAAGGTCACAAAGCTAGTGAGAAACACTGATGATCACGATGGGAAAGGGTGACAGAGACTACAGTCTGTTATCTCTTGCCTAGTGCAGATTCTTTCCTGAGCCTCGTTTCCAACCTGTAGGAGTTGGAGCCAATTGCTCAGGTCCAAGAGCTAATTTTAGGATTTAAGAGTAATGAATTATCGTCAATAAGATGCCCAGGCTCTACATCACATATCTTTATTTTGGGCTGAAATGGCATCAACCCACTGTGGGACATCTGGTTAGTTCAGGAGTCCTCCACCTTGATTACACTTATTAGCGTCACTTATGGGGGCTTTTTAAGAATGCCCATGCCCAGGCTCCGCTCTGGGCCAATTAAATTTAAATCTCTGGGGGGGGGGGGTTGCATTTTTAAAATCTCCTAGGAGATTCTAATATGCAGCCAGGGTTGAGATCCACTGAGTTTGCTGATGGGGATCAGAAACTGATAGGGAGCAATAGTTGTCTTTTATGAATTACATAGTGCCATTAAAGCAAGCCTAGAGAGATCTTTAGTTGAAATGAATTCACACCTCATGTATATCAATGTGGCCGGCATATACTGTGTATATACTATGTGCCAGACACAAGTCTAAATATAAACATCTACATTTATGAACTCACTTAGTTCCCACAGAACCTACAATGCTCCATTTTACAGATGAGAAAACAGGCATCAAACTGCAGTAACCTGCAAAGGTCATGGCTAAAACGTGGCACAGCCAGGACGGAACTCATGCATCCGGTGCCAGGCTCCCCATCCCGACACTACCCTGCCTCTTGACACTGCCACAGAATGCGGTTTACGAGGCCTTAGCTTCAGTGATGAATTAGAAGACCACAGAATATTGGAGAATGTAGAAGAGTTTCTAATCCAAACGTCTGCAGAGGCCACAAGGTAAGGTACACGAGGGAGGTGGGCAGGTGCACGTGCAGACGGGGACGCGGCGGCAGAGTGGTCGGAACCGTGGCAGACTGACGAGCACATGTCCGGAGAAGGGAGACAGCCGCCAACGGCTCCAGCAGATTGCTGCCATGTGGGTGGGTGGGCCCAGGGCAGCTGGCTCCTCCAAGTTTTCAAAAGAAGCTAAAAATTTGGATTTTTATGTGAAACTACCCATTTCCAAATGTTGTCTCAAGTTTTTAAACATACTGTGTGGGGCGAAAAAAATCAGTAGTTGCTCGTGACCGCTTCTATGACCTATCTCCCATACACAGCACACACATACACCTCAGTCCTTCATTTAAGATCCGTTTACTGTGTTCTCTTGTTTTGGTTCTCTGCAATCAGAAACAGCAGACGCTGGCTTTTTCCCTCTCATGCAAAATTTCAAGTATTACCTATGTAACACATGAAAAAACCAATATAAATTTCCCCTGGGTAATTTTAATCGGTGGACCCACTGTCGAATAAATGAAAACATTTATTAAACACCTATTCCCTCATTTGAATCTCATTATAAGTGTGAACACGGATCTACTATCCTCACTTTACCGTAAAACCCAGCCATAAGTCACATGATTATTATACAATTCAGGTATAATTCAGGTCGAATCATATACACAGAAAAACATGTTTCTACAGTAAAAGGCTAAAGTAATACTGTTGGCCTACGTAACAAGTATGAATAAAGCCCTATTATAAAAGCCTTATAATAGAATTTTACCATATCATATTATTACTCATCACTCTAATGACCTATATGGAAAATTTTTAAAAATTTAAAACACAAATCACCAATAAGTTCTGGGTCAGAAATGCCTGTAGCCTAATCACAGTCTAAGCGGATGGAAACCTATTTCATATACTTAATAACAGCTAATTCTTCTTGAGCTCTTTCAATGCAACAGGCACTAATCAGGCATGGTTTGTGTGAGTATATAATATTGATATTTATATAAGTATTCAATTAATCCTTACAATAACTCTATGATATAGAAACACTATTGAAAGATGAGGACAACAGACAGGGAAGGTAAGTAATTTGCTCAAGGTCACACAGCTGGTTAGTGGCAGAGCTGGAATCTGAACAGTCTGTACACTTGACCACTACACTACGAACTTAAAAAGCATGTGGTCTCTGTTTTCACTTAAGTCAGACCATATACAGCAGACATAATGAAAAGAGGGCAAAGTCACATGATAATTTTCTCCCTCTCGTTACAAAACAGCAACAAAAGCTTTTAAAATTACACCATCAGACAACCTAGGACACTAGCGCTATGTAAGTTTAGAAAAATCTATCACCTTCCACAAGCACAGGAGCTTGTTTCAGAAGCTCAGATGAGCAGAGGGCTGCTGACCGCGTAAAAGGCTGTCTTCCCCTGGCCTTCTTTGGTCCCCTTTGACGGCCAGCTTCTTCAGAGCACTTGAAACAGTTCACCCTGAGATCACATCTTTCTCTCACTCCTTGTCTTCTTCCTTCACACCACACTTCTAATGGGTTCTAACAACTTTTCTGACCCATGTAGAAAGACAGAGAAATAGATATTATTTTAGGGTCAGCTTTTTCAGGCCCAAGCCTCAGAGAAAGTACATGTATTTCTTCCTTGTTGGTAGACAACACTTGGCTGAATTTGGACTTTCTTAAAAACAGCAGCAAAGAGTACCTAAGCCTTAGTCATTTAAGAACTCTAGAAACAGAACTTCGGTGGTGGAGCTTGTTTTTTAATAAGGGAATGGACGGCTGGAAACAATATCCTTTTTAGGCACACAGAATCTGCTGCATTTAATATAACCCTGGGTCAGCTTGTGAAAAGCAGAGTTGCTAAAGGCCACATGCTGATCTCACACCGTGGGCGTGTATCACTGTACATTTTATAAAATTAGCTACAGTGCAGCCTCTGTGTGTGTGTGTGTGTGTATATGCAGTGAAGCTGACTTTTATAAAATAAACAGCAGTATGCACCCATGCAGCTAAAGATTAGTATCAAGCCAAAGTCTGATTTTAATTTATGAAACTACCTTGTAACTACAGCAATTCTATCCCAAGGTAGGTCCTTGGGGAATGATAAGAGTCATCTGAGAGGCCCCTGCTTCAGCACCTAGTCACAAACTATTCTCTAATATCGTAAAAATGTAATTTACAGACAGAAGACAGAAACACTAAACTGCTCCTAAACAGGAGGGGGAAGGCAGCTAGAAACTTCAGCCCATCAAGTACTCTTAGCTATTTCTAAGGTCTATGCTTTATACATCAGTTTCTTATGAAATACAACAAACAAAAGACATTTCAGCTACCATGAAACATAAAGTATTTTGTACACTTGGCCCTAGGTGGTATGAGTTACCGAGCTATACCTAGCAAAGTAGGAAACAGAAAAGAATACATCAGAAACAGGACCCGGAATCTTCATTTACAGTCTACATCTCTAAAATGTGATTCTTGAGTACTTTAACTAAGCCAGAATAGTAATGAAATCTGATGGGGAAAAAGAAAAAAAAAAACAACCTACATGTCTTACCATAACTAGGCCTGGTCTGGATTTCTTTCCGATAAAACTCAAAATCTATTCTTTTACCCCAAAGCCTAAAGTCTTGAAAAATCTTGTGCTAGAAAGCTTTTAATGCCCCCCCCCCAAAGTCTTATTTTATAGGTCACACTACTCTCATTATCTCATTCTGCAATCAGTCTGATTAAATTATAGAAAATTACTAATCCATCACTCAGAATGGAGAGATCAGCTCCAGCCTATTTTGTTTGTTTTTCTGTCCTATCCTGAGACTCTCGCAGATATTTTAAAAGGAAGAATGAGGGAGGGACAAGGCACCTTCAAGGAAGACTGAAGTATACACGGGAATAAACTACCCTCAGGAATAAACTGCCGTTTAGCTTTCTCAGAGAGCATTCATTACTGACCAGTCACAGAGACCACAGGCGCTTCTTACACTGTGGCAACTTGGGCTCCACCATCATCTCCTTCACATCTTATCATCTTTGAGTCCAAAGATACCACTTTGCATATAAATGACCAGAGTTAATGATGCTGGATGAGTTTTTCCCTTGGGTGAAACTACCTAAACTCATACAGACAGGGTATGAACCCAAACTAACTGGGATTACTAAATAAACTAGTTCAGCAACGCAGCCGGGCACCATACATTTCTAACCCAATCTTTCCTGCAAAAACATCTTCACGTAAGCAGGATTCCTTGTATTTGAAACCAATGTTTGACCCCAGGAGAAACCTGCCTGGTTACTCCACCAACACAACACTATCCCCTGGGTTTCTCCATGCCTTTTGTCTATCTAATTTTATAAGCCTTGTGAGACAGAGATTGTCCACATCTCTCTTGAAACTCTTCTAATGTTGGTCATTCAAAGGCTCTAAAACTTCAAATGCACAGCGAGCTGTAACCATGGCCGAAAGCTGTACAGTTTATACTTCTCCAGCATGATTTATTAACACTTTGCGCAGGAGGCTTGTCAACTCATACCAGCTATGTCATCCCCAGAGCGAGATGGAAGCACGTAGATAAATTAAAAATCAATTTTTTTATTAGAAACTATTTTGAAGCATTAGAAGGAATGTGATTTTGAGCTTTCTGATTTTAACAGGAAAGCGCAGTGGACCCTACTTACTGTATTAGGAATATATGGATTTCTTTTAGGAGAACAAATAGTCATTATTGCCCAGTATAAGCCGAGCCTGCTGTGTGGTACCTCAGTATCATTAGCTCTGGCTGACAGGAGCAGTGAAATATTTTACTACTTTGGACTCGAAATGTTTCCCTGTGGTTCTTGTCATGGTCAGGAGGTATTGCCTGGTCACTGAAAAAAAAATTAATAAGAATTAAATCTTCTACTCTTCCTCTTTCAGCAGACATATAAAGACTCTTAAAAATATAAAAGTAACAGATCCTGTTGCTGGTCCATCATTTTGCTTCCCAATTTTACTAGAAAGCAAGAGAGAATTTTTAAAGTTTTGTTAATGAAGAACACAATAAATAACCTGTTCTGGTGTTGACCCGCAACTGAGTAAACAATGAAAATACTAGAATAACAAAACAACTGTTTTCTTAACTTTTCCTTTGTGCTCCCCCTTGGGAACAGGCATGGGGCAGATTTCCAATGATAAATATAATAGGATCTAAACATGTTTCTGGGTAGGTTGAAGCTAAAGAGGAAACCTTAAAAGTGCCGATGGGACCAATGGAAAAGGATTTACAGATGCAACAAACACAGGAGAAAGCCCTTCTTTATCCTTCCCCCCAGCGGAATAATGTTACTAACTGCTTAGCCCAGGCCTGGCTAGGCCAACAGTCACAGACAGTATCAGCTTCCCTCCCTTCCTCGTTCTTAGACTAACTTTTTAAAGCCATACAGTTTGGGATTCTGCTATAGATAAGTACATGGTATAGCTTCAAGGACCTCCAGGACTTTATTTATTTATTTATTTTTGAACATGGTATTTGCACCTTCTTCATGGAAAGAACTTTTGTAAAAGAGCCATCCACAGCAGTAGTCATAGTTAAATCCCCAAGTGATAATGATTGCTTTAGGCCAAGAAATAAAGGCTTTATTTTGAGCAATAATTGTAAAAGCCACTTCTCAAAAATAATTTAGGTTTAACAACCTTTGTTGGGGGTCACCTCCAAAAGCTAGTATAGAAATTTTTTTTGATTTGTAGCCGTAGGATCACCATTCAACACCATAGGACAGGCCTTTTTTTTTTTTTTTTTTTTTTTGGCATATGTATGAGGTCCATATTACACCTCTCTCTCTCTCTCTCTCTCTCTCTCTCTCTCTCTCTCTCTCTTCAGAGACCCAGGAGGAAATGACTGTAGAATTTTAAATCAGAAATCTAACGCTTAGGTTAGTAGTGTCAGGTTAAAGGCTCGCCCATCCCCAAAGCTAATTCAGTTCTGAACAGTCCCAGGGGTGTCTAGTCGAACAGAAGGAGCTAGGAAACCTTAGCAGGCCGAAGCCCAGCCTGGGGAATTGCTGAGACTCCGTGCCAGAGGCCGAAGCTCACCCCAGACTTGGTATCAGATATTACCAAGTGCCAGTCTGGATTTCCAGGACTGATCTACTCGAGGGTGGAACTTCCAGGTTCCCCAGTGTCTGTGCTGTGGAGTGGGAGGGCTGTGGCCTTAGGACATCCACACTGTGCCTGGCTAGTTTTATATTTAATAACAGAAAAAAAAAGATTCAACATATAGAGTCTATTAGTAGCAACTGTTCATGAGAAGTGCAGAGACAGGGGGGAGGCAGGGGTGACCTAAGACAAAGGGGAAAACATTACAAATTTTCTAGAGGGTTTTCACAAGTTTCTTTTTTGTATTCTAATTCGAACTTCTTTTTATAGTTCTCTAGATTCTTAAAAACCTTATACCAACAGTCAGTGGCTAATAACCACTTTTGTATCTCCACAGAAGGATTTTTGGGTTTCAAAACCAACTTTCCAAACCTTACTTCCCCTCTTACCCTCCCCAAATCTGCCCCTAGATCACCTCTTAAAACCCTGGGATGACTTCTATTAAGGCAACTTTAATCCCCAGACTAACTATATTTTAACTGATACAAAACATTCTCCAGGGAACCAAAAATCTTTCCCCCACACATAAACAAACAATAAAGAATTTAGCATTAAAATTGGGACACAGGACTACAATTATATTCCACATTAAATACCAATTAACACTAATTTTACAAAAGTCAATATTTGTTACATCGCCACACTACTGCAAATTTCTTCAAGACTCACTCAGCACTTAGCAAGCCTTGGGTTACTGTGTCTGAATTGCAAAATATACCATTAGCCCAGAAACTGCTCTTAGTCCCAATGCAAATTCCTTATAAAACATGTGTAAACCATGCTTAGAACAGGCAGCGCACATCCACAAAAATCCATTCAATGCAAAGGTAAGTGGCAAAGCTTCTCAAATTAGGCTTCTCTAAAAACTGGAGGGACATTTACAGTGTTTCCAAAAGGTAATTGCTTCTTACTTCAGTAAAAGTGGCTTTATGTGACTAGAAGAGAGAGTTGATTTTTTTTTTAAGTGAATGCATAACAGTATCCAATTAGAGAACAGGGTGGGTGAGCCCACTCTCAAAATATAACTTAATCACCAGGCACCAGCGCGCAGGAAAGGTCCACCAAGCACACGAGCTAAAATGGAGCCTGAATTTCCTCTCAGACGGAGAGGGTAGTCGCACGAGGTCAGGGTCAAGGTCACCAGCAGGGCAGGCAGCAGCTGCCCGACAGCGCTACACACCACGGGAGGGAAGGCGGTCCATCTCCGTCACAACCGAAACAGATAAATCCCTTCTCTCCTACCCTGCCTCTAACCCCGCCAACATTTTTTTTTTTAAGCAGGGGGAGAGGAGAAGAAAGGAAAATGACCAAATAACCTCACCGCCCTGGTTTTCGCACACAAGCTCATCGGCTCCCAAAGTTGCCATCTAAGGGCAAGTTCGCAGAGAACACTGAAGCCCATTTTGTCCCAGCAGGGCCAGCCTCCCCCCGACCCCGCCAGAAATCCTGCCTTCTCTCCCTCCCCACCCCCCCAACACGCCCCCGAAGAAAAGAGCTGGAACTGTGGCCGGCCGGCCATGTGCACGCACACACTCTGCCACCAACTGCTGCGAGTTTTCTGTGAATCGCAGCGCGGAGCCTCCCAACTCGCCCTCCCCGACTCCACCGCCTTCTCTTTCCTCGCGCAAAATTTCCCTACACACGCAGCCGCCTGCGAGTGATTTTATGTGCATATATATTACATATGTGATATTATCCTCAGAACCTCTAGCGGGCAGGCGAAGAAAGGACTGCACAGGGGCATTTTTTTTTTTTTTTTTTTTTTTTTTTTTTTAAGGAAGGGGAAAAAAAGCACAACCCAAGCCCTGTGCGTCGACTCCTGCGTACCGGGAAGGAGAAAGAAAGAGGAATGTTTGCAGAGAGGGCTGCCTGCAAGTGCCCTTGCTCGCCACTTTGGCCGCGGCCCGGGTGACACGCAGCCGCGGGGGCGCCCGGCCCGAGCCACACGCGCCCCCTGCCCGTCCCCCGGGCAGACACCGCCACGGATATTTCGCGAGGGGGAGATCGATCGCGCTGCCTGTCTGCAGCGGAAACGCACACGCTCACACACAACCCGAGCCCGAGACACCATAACCTTAACCCTTCCCCCACCCTCCGTGAACTTCAGGTGACCGACCACGTCGGCCTGACACCCGGGCGGGCGGGCGCTCAGGCTCCGCTCCCGCCCCCAGCCCGGGTTTTGCAGGATCGGGCTGCGAGCAGCGCCAAACCGCCGGGAGAGGGGAGCAGAGCGGGGGGGAGAGAAGAGAAATTGACCCTCCGTCTCCCCCGACCCCTCCCCCCGGCGCCTCGGGCGTCCCCTCCTCCCCGTCACCCCGCCCCACGCCTTCTCCCCTGCCCCCTCCTCCCCGCATTCAAGGAGCCGGGCGGCCCCGGGGGATATTTTTAGTCGCTTCTTTCTCCTTCACTTTTAGCTTTAGCAGCATCTCAGAACACTCAAAGCGGAGAAAGATTGGGGGGGGTGGGGAGCTGGAGAGGGAGTGGGGGAAAAGTTAGGAGTCTCGCAAAGAGAAGCCGGAGGGAGGGCGGAGAGGGACCGGGGCGCGGGTGGAGGAGGGGAAGGGGACCGGGCCGTGCCGGCGGGTGTGTGTCTCCAGTTGGTGTGTGTGGCTGCAGCCGGGGAGGGCTGTGATGCACTTTAGTCCTGGACTCTGCTCTGGCCGGGGAGGGGGGTCCGAGTGCCCGAGTCTCGCCAGGCTCCGTCTGCTCCGACTGACCCCGCATTTTATTGCGGCCAGGAGCCCTGCTCCTCCCTCCCCTCCGCTCTGCAGGGACCTCGCGCGCCGCGAGCCGCCCTGCCTCCTGCCTCCGCCTCGGCGCAGCTCCCGCACCCCACATCCGCCCGCCGCTGCCCGGCCTCGCCCCCCGCCCGGCCGCCCCGCGCCCCGGCGCGCCCCCTCGCCCCGGCGGCGGCCGCCCCGCGGCGCGTGTGTACCCGAGTGTTTGTGTGCGGCGCCCCCACACCCTCCCCGGCCGCTCCCGCCTCGCCCGCCCCCGACTCCCCTCCTCCGCCGCCGCCGCCTCCTGCTCCTGCCGCCGGCGGCTCCGGGGCCGACCAACCCCGGCGCAACCTTTAGCCGGAGACGGACCTCTCCCTGGATCCCGTGCCCTCGCCCCGACACCCCCAGCGCCATGTCACGGCCCCCGGCCCGCCGCGCGCCGCGACCCCGCACCCTCGGGCGCTGGGATCCGCAAGGAATTTTTTTTTTTTTTTTTTTTTTGAAGATTCCAACCTCTCCCACCTCCCCCCCACCCCCCGATTTAAAAAAAACGCCGGCATCCACACTACTCCCCTCCTCCCTCCTCTTGCCCCCTCCCCCAGCAACCGGAGTGAGGAGGGGGAGGGGGAAGGAAAGGGGGGGGAAAGCCCGATCTCAAGGAAAAAAAAGAGGAGGGGGGGTGCGAGAAAGAAAGAAAAAGAGAGAGAGAATAGAAAGGGCACGGGGCTGATCATCACCAACATGGCTGCCTCGGCATAGACCTAAACGAGGAGTAACCCGGGCTGTGTCTTTGTCAGTTTCACCTCTGTAACCCTAAACTAATGCAGAAGACAACGGAGGAGGCTGCGGAGGGGAAAGAGGAGAGGGAGGGCGAGAAAATGGCACGAGAGGAGGTGGAGAAGGGATGACTTACGTGAGGGAAGGCGCTTGGGCTGCTCCTGCTTCCTCCTGGGCATTTTCCCCCTTTTCTCACATTCTCCTCCTTGGTTAATGTGAGATCAAATAAACCCCCGTGGGGGCAGAGAGGCAGACACTGGCAGGAGCGGGAGGTAGTTGGGGGGCGGGCGGGCAGGGGGAAACCCCTTCTCTCCGGTGTGTGCAATGGGTTGAAGCTTGTTTCCTGGAGCCAGAAGAGGGGTTTTCTTCTTTTCTTTCCTTTCTTTTTTCCTTTTTTTTTTTTTTTTTTTTTTTTAATTTTTGGTCGTGCACCTGGCTTGTCCCCCGAGCGTAATATTCTTCAATGGAAACGGATCTAATAGGTGTGAGTGTGTGTGTGTCCTATGCTCGCGTGTGTGATGGGAGGTATAAATAAATGAGCGCCGGTGCGGCGGTGTCTATGGCCGCGCTCTGTGTCTCCGAGCCCCTAACACTAATGTCGGGATCAAAGGGCAGCGGCGGCGGCAGCACAGCTCACAGCTCGCTCGCTCTCTCTCTCTTTCTCGCTCTCTCTCTCCTCTCGCGCGCTCTCTCTCTCTCTCTCTCTCTCTCTCTCTCTCTCTCTGTCACACACACACTCACACACAGAGGCACAGACTGAGGGAAAGAGCGAGAGCTAGACACACGCACACACACGCGCGCGCACACACACACACACATACACACACACACACACACACACACACACACACACACGCACACACACAGAGCAAAGAGGAAGGTGCCCTAAGGCTCCCAGGGCGGACTCAGCCTGGGATTTGCAACCGCTCGGTCTGGGAAGAATGGGGGGCGCGCGTGCGGGGGTGGGATGGACTTCTTCGAATTTATCCCGCTATTCGCCAAATCTAGGGGGGGAAAAGTTTTTCCCACTCTTTAAACAACGATTGGTTCATTATTCTTACTGATTTTTAAAAAGGAAATAGATTTTTCTCTTAACTTTTTTTTTTTGTTTATTGAGCTACATTTTTTTCTGCACAAAATTCTTCAGGCTTTTGTCCCTAAAAAAATGACTGTCTTACCCCATTACCTTAAGTGATAGAGGTTACAGTCTCCCACACACTCCAAAAACATTCCAAGAAAAAAAATTTTTTTTGGTAGAAAGATAACATATGGTGAAATCAATAAGTAGGTTGATGTAATGAGTGCCCAGTTTTGGAGTGTCCAGTGGAGTTAAAACAAAAATACTGCCTAAATGAATATTACAGCTCCTTGACAAAAGGGGAAAAATAAGATTAGGTCACCCCTGATGGTTGATTCAACTGCTACGTGATACTCCTATAGTGCACACAGCAATCTTGACTTCTGAAATTTACTTTTTCCCCTGTTATAATGCAGGTACATGAAGCTTACACTGAAGCAATTCCAGTTTGCATTATGAGCCCAATATAGCAGTTTTCATTAACTGATACATACTTTCATTACTTTACAAATCACACATCTTTCTTCAAAGACAGACATAAAGGGGAAAAATAGAAAAGGACGGGTCTCACTCTAGCACAAAAGGTATTTGGTGAAAGAAGACTGTTCTCTTTGTGACTTGGAGTCATTTGGATAAAAGTTCACTCAGAGGTTGTTAATGATTTAAACTCCAAAACCTGCTACTATAATTGAAGTAAAAATGGTCTGAAGAAGAGTTGTTTCATAAAACTCGCTTTGTAAAAGGCAACTTTGAACTTCAGCAGAATACATTACATGTCATGAGTCAGATGTAGCTAAAAAATAAAAAAGGTGCATTATTTAACTACATCTTCCCTTTTTAGCTTTTTAAAAACTGACTCATCATCTTATTATGTTAAATATTTTCTTACCAATTTTAAAATACACTTTTTCATCAAAGAAGGTAGAGGCATGGTGAAGAAACAAAACATTAAAATGACACTCTATAAGTTTACATGGTAGCTAATGTCTCTTTGAGGGTCTGACAATTCTCAGAACTCAAATGGTGTTAAAGACAGCCATGGGGGTTAAATCCCTACATACCCCTTCAAAAATAACAGTAAGGCTTTATATTGCACATTTTTATTAGAGGAGCTTAAAGAGTGTTGTATCTCCCAAAAGACGTTTTTCGTTGATTAACAAAATCTTAGGATGACACCCTCTCTGCTAACTCCGCTGAAAGATCTAGCTTTCCAATGACGAGTAATGATATCTGAAACAGGTTTTGAAATACCTGCTTGAAATCAGTCTAAAACCAAAACAGACCAGTCAAGTTTAAAATGGAGCATCATTCTTAAAACAATTCCTCCTTGAATGTTGGCTTAAGTAAACTGGTAGTTAACTTTCCCTGTGTTACAATTTGAAATAGGACTATTGTTCAACTCAGATAAAACTCAACTTGCCATTACTTTGATATTGTCAGTAGCTTTGGACTCGAAATTAATAGATGAATGATATATCGGAGCCCATCCATTCCAAATGGACTCATTGCTCTGAGTGTGTAGGAGCCTTAAGCCTAACCCAGGGTAAACAGAATGGTCACAACACTGCACCACAGCTCCCTGAAGCTTTGGCTAGGATATGGAAGACTATTACTCTATGTAGACACAACACCTCTTTTCCTGAATTGCTATGACTCTTTACAATGCTTAGTACACTATAATTGAAAACACACTTTAGGCCTTTCCTCAAAGTAGAGTACATTTCCTGTGACCTTTTAAAGGCATACGGGCAAATGCTGTCAACTTTTAATTATATAGGTGTTTTATCAACAGCCAAAAGCATTATTAAATTGAATTTATTCATACCTCTACATAGCTCTTTCCAAAAATCATTTGAAATAGTACACAACAATAGAAAATGGAAATAAGGACAGAAAAATTTCTGTTTAATCTCAGCTTGGTATCTCTCTGCTACAAAGCACACTTCAAGGGCACTGCCACCTGGCCCTCAGTTGCTATATATTCAGGGAACACAAACTAATTTTAATGTTAGACTAACCTAAAATAGTAGGAAGATAAATAGCTGGAGGTTGCTACAGTGGATTTCAAAATTGAATGAATAAATAATTTGGAGGGACCTGTGCCTTTTGGATGCACGTACCCATGAACCATTAACTTAGATTACTGTTGGCAATAGTCATCACACTGGAATATTCAATTTGATTCATTTCCACAGCCCGAACTTTAAAAACCATATTTTACCTTAATAATTGTAGTACTTTTTACCCCCATCTTCATCACCTCTCAAATGTGAGATTAAAATAGATTTTCTCAAAATTACGCATTCTCGAAGATGTTTCATCAATGTTCACTCTCATAGGAGTCAATTCTGTCCTGGCCCAAGTATTGTCAAAGGTAGGCAGACAGAGGGAGCACTTCTCCTAGGATGGCGTGTGGTCTGTAGAGGGGGCCTTGAGGTCAAAACTATTCTCATAATAGCACTATGATGTTATTTTCCCTTTTATCTGTGTTGACATTTACACCGATGATGCAAAAGCAATGGGAACAAAATTCTGGTCTCTTTGCTTGAATCAAGGTAGTGGCACCAAAATGTAGTCATTCTTCTTCATCACCATGCACTTAGAGAAAAAGAAAATTTTTAAAAAGAGAAGGTTCATTATGAATGTCCCCGATGAAGATGTAAAAATTATTAATTTTGTTAAACCTTAACTCTTGAGGACAAGACTTTTAAATATTCTTTGTGACAAAACGGTAGGTACATGTAAAGTATTACCGCTGCATGCTGAAGTCCTGGTTGCCTCAGGGGAAATCATTCGTGAATTATTTGATATAGCTGCTTTTTTATGAAATATTATTTTTACTTAAAAGAATGACTGATGGACAAATTATGGTTCCCCAGGCTCAGGTAATTCTCAAAAAATGAATGAAGTGAACCCGTAACATCAAGAAAAAACAATTTATGGTATTTGGGGGCAATAGTAATATTTACAGTTACAAATGAAAAAACTAGAATTTTAGATAACTTGTATTCATCACTATAAGCTTAAGAGCTTCCTAATACTGAAAGACTTTTCTGATGAGATTCATGGTGATATTAATGAATGTGACTTCCTGATACTGTGTCAACATTTCAGAACTGCATAACTCAGGGAACCAATCTTTTCCAGATGACCAATACATGATGTTATAAAATCTTGCTATAATAAAAGATCTTTTCAAAGTACAAGACAGATTAACGGATTTTAATGTAAGAATATAAAGAGTTCATAGATATGGTTTCAGAGTCCACATGTCAGTAACTTGTAAGAGACTCCTCGTCATCAAATTTTGGTGTAGTGTCAAAGAAGAGTATCCATAATTATCTGAAAAGGATATTAAAATATTCCTCCCTTCCTTCAACCACATATCTGTGTGTGGCTTGAATTTCTTCATGTATGTCTTTAACCAAAGCAATATATCACAACTGATCAAATGCAGAAGTAGATATGAGAATCTAGCTGTTTCCTAGAAATCCAGACATTATGGACATTTGCAGAAATGTAAAACGATGTCACTCTTCTCACTAAATATTTTTGTTTCAAAAAATATACTTATTTTTCACAAGAATGTATTAACTTGTATTGTGTTTATTATCACTATTTATATATGAATTAATAAATAAATATTTTTAAAATTCCACAGTGCTAATGTGGAATATAGTACATATCAAGACATAACCCACATAAACAGAAGTTCTCTGGGGCCCTCAATAACTTTTAAGGGTATGAAGGAGTCTTGATTTCAAAAGCCTTGAGAACCACTGCCCTAGAAGTTAATTGAGATGCAGTTAAAGAGAAAAAATAACTTCTATGGGTGTTTTACTAGCAGTCTTGGACTCCATTGTAAATAAGATTACACTCCTCATAAAATGAAGCCCACTCATTTCCAGGAGCTGGGAGTCAGTTTTGTGTGCCCAAAGATTGGCTCCTCTGATGAGATTCTTCATGAGATGCACAGAATGTTAGGATTCTCCAGAGACAGGACTGATATATAATTATTTATTTGTTTGTTTGTTTGTTTGTTTATTTATTTAATTAATTATAGGTACTGGTTTGTGAGTTATGGAAGCCAAGAAGTCCCATGATCTGCCATCTGCAGGTGAGGGAACTAGGAAAGCCAGTGGTGTAATTCAGTCCAGGTCTGAAGGCCGGAGAATTGGGGAGCCAGTAGTGTCAGTCCAGATCTGCACCCGAAAGCCCGAGAACCAAGAGCTCCAATGGCTGAGGTCAGGAGAAGGTGGAGGTGTCAGCTCCTTCAGGGAGAGCAAATTCGCTGTCCCGCTGCCCTTTCGTTCTATTTGGGCCTTCAATGGAGTGGACGCTGGCCGCCCGCATTGGTGGGGGTCTTCTCTACTCAGTCTAGGGATTGGAATGCTAACCTTTTTCTGCAAACACCAGCTATCTAGGTATCCCTTAGCATAGTCCCAGTTGATACATAAAATGAACCATCACGGAGGAGAAGCAGGCGTTCACCAAGTCCTGTGGGACAAGGTCGCCCAGCTGTGTGGAGAGGCTGGTTACTGTGAACAGAGGGACCAAGCCTCCTCCAGCCTCCAACCCTTTAGGAAAGTAAAACCAGTGAGGGTCCTTCTTTCTCCTAGGGCCCGAGCTACTGCCTCAAGGGTTAAGATGGGGATGCTCTTACCCCTGAAGTGCTCCAAGTCTGACATTTTAAATAATGAGCGCTTGTCCCAAAGCAAGATACGGGTCTGGCGTTTCTCCTGGCCTGGACCTCATGTGTCATAAATCAGTATCTGGTGGTGATGACCAGCCATCATTTACAGAGGGGGAGGCTTTTGCTGTAATCTCTACTTGTGTTCTCAGGAGGCGAGGGCCTGGCTGGGATCAGCAAGCTTTGTCACAATTTGGATAAATTCTGCTTTCAAAAGTAGTGGATATGCAAGCATGTGACCTAGCAGAGAACCTGGCAAAGGAAACACTTCTGGCATTTTGGGTGTCTTTCACATGCTGGGGTTCTTTCTCTTACATATCTTCTCAACAGTTGTCCAACTCAACACCATCTCAGAGTACAAGTTATATTCAAATTAGGTGAGTTCCCGATCTCTGTGTTCCACATTCCCCTCACCTGGTCCTCCCTGTCAGTTCTAATACATCACTCAGTCCTTATTTATTCCAACCTCGAACCCCGGTAAAGACTAAACTCTTGTCTCCAAAGCCTCATTTGCTAGGATTCTTATCACCTCTATCAATTTAGCTTCCCTGGGCTTTTATTTTTTAATCTGCATGGATAAAAATTCCCTCTGAGCAGCTGCCCCCCACTTCACACATTTTTCCAACTGATTTGTCTGGTTGCTTAATGTTCTTCTTTGTTGCCTGAGTCACCCTCTGACCTACCTCATATCATACTACTGTCTCCTCGCGAGTCGCCTCACACATCGTGGCCACTCTCTCTAGCTGCAATCAACTCGGATTCAATTTCTCTATAATGTCTATATTTCCTTTTGTCAAATCTGCCCCCCATCCCCTTCACCCATTTTGGGGTACTCACCCAAGGCATCTTGGCAAGATCGTTTAGCCATCACACATGTCAAGCAACTTCTTCCTTAGACAACAGCATCGCGTGGCATAATAAAGAATAACAACATAATTATTAGACACCAAGAATCATGATTTTTGTTGATCAGAGATAAAATGGGAGCAGAATCCAATCAAAAACCTTCCTCCAGGTTTTTCTTTTACCTTCTCTTCCGTAGTTCCCATCTCTGCCACCTATAGTCACACCAGTCTGCTCCCATCCTTCCCCACCCCCTCCCTTTTTTTTTTTTTTTTTTTTTTGCTCTATTTTACGTAGTTGGATATCTAATGGGACCAAGCTACCTTGAACTCCAGCTGTGTCTTCTTGGTTGTTGAGGCGTTGACTATGCCTTCTTATTGGATTAAAAGTCCTTTCACATAAAACAGCAAATGATAATACCATTGGAGGCAAATATTTGATGCTCCCTCTCTTCCATCATTTAATCTCATACCTTAATGTTTTTTTAATAAGGAGGAGAAAATAGAACTTCAAATGAGAATCACAGAACTTTATGACCAGAAGATGCCTTGCAGATCACTTGGTTTAGCCATGGTATTTCACAGATGAAGAGATGGAGGGACTGAAATATTAGATGATGCTCCTAGCTAAGATCTGACTAGTGAGTCTGCTATTCCAGAAAAGTAAGGCTTAAACATAGGATAATATGAAAATGCATTTGTACATTTTAATGGATTTAAGCAAACCAATTTTGTAAACAGGAACTTAGAAGCATATGATATACCAACATATAACATCAAGAAATTGAGCATTTTTAAATATAGTACGTGAAAAATTCAGCATGTTTGATATTATTCTACCAACTTCTGGAAGATTCTTTTAAATGTGAATAAAAGGTAGCTATGGGGCTTAGAAAGAAACCTTTAAAAATTAAAAACAAATTTACAAAATTCTCAACATAAACTCTATGTTGAATATGTAAATGCTGTTTATTAAACAATTGGAAACCCTTAAAAAAAAAGTAAGGAAGAAGAAGTGTTACATTTTCTGAGCAGAAACATTGCAGACATTTCAAAAGAAAATGTTTATACCTTCACGAAAAGAGTGCTTATGAAACCCAGCTTCCGATCCATTCCAGTGTCAGCCAGTCGTTCACTTAGCCTTGGCCAATTGTCTTACAAAAGTCTTTCAGTGGGGTTCATAGTTACCTTGGAAAGATATCAATGTATCAGTGCAAATCTATTACCCTGAAAGCACGAAGCATGAGTCAGCCAGCCCAGCGCCCTGACAGCAGGTCAGCAGGGCCACGCTCACGCTGGAGGATGAATGCTCCTTCCAGCAGCACCTTCTGAAACCTCATCCTCCTTCTGCACTGCACTCAGCAGCCCCCATCTGAGGGAGAATTGGGAAAATGGAATTTCAGGAAATGTTCAGGACAAAAAAGAAAATGATACCCCCTAATTAATTTCACAAAACAATAGAGGAAATATAATGTATAAACTACAATACACACACTTGTCCTGGGATCTGAAGCACAACTGGTTCAGCAAGTGTCCTTTTGGTAGACAGCCCCGGTGAATGGCTGAACATGTTAGTGTGGAGTTACAATCTGATAGAGACGCTGCACCATGGCCCTTGTGTTGTCTGAGAGCCTCCCAGGCCAAGGCTGCTTTGGTACACGTTTTGTCCACAAAGAGCACAGGGGACTGGCTGCTGTATAGTTTCTACTAAAGATGTCCTAAAAAACAAACAACCAGCATCCCAGGAATTGCTTAATTTCTAAAGGTCATATCTCTAGAAATTTGCACCCCAGGAGGTTCAGGCTCCGTTTGTGCCAGGTTATTTGTCATTTTAAGGAAAGGTTAGGTTGCGGACTGCTCTTTTACACATCCCCACTCCTCGGAGACTTTACTTCTTGGTAGGGTGTCCACGGGACGCTTCGTTGTGACTTTGGCAGAATGCAAGTGTTTTTGTTGAGCAGCGTTTCTGTCTGAGTGTCAACATAGTTACATCTGGGGGGAGGAGAACATGCATTATCAGTGAGGCTATCTAATTCATCAACACATCAACTTTTTGCACCATTTCTTTCTTCCCTTTACAGCTAGGGAAAATGAGGCATGGCCCAGGCAAGAAATTGCTCAAGGCCACGTAATTAGACCACTTTCTCTTAGAGCTCTAGACTTGTTAATTTGATGACTAGTATTCTCCTTCAGCCCTAGCTGAACACAGGCCAAGAGACTCTGGCTTGGTCTTACAGGGGAGGAGTAAACGCAGATGCCGGGGCCTCTCCCCAGGAAGTGTCGCTTCCAGTTTCCTGATAGACAAAGATGAACTCCCACGGAGATATCAATTGTTACATTATTGAAGAGTGTGAAGTAATCTCTAAAAGTAACAAAAGCGTGGAACAGCAGATACACTGAATTCCCTGTGCACTGTTGAGGTAGCATTGTGTTGCTTCTTCTGGTTTGCCCCCACCGCCCCCCGTTCTGCCCTGTCTTCTGCCCTGTCTGTGCCCCAGGAACTGACCTCCAATTACTGCGTCACCCAAGCTCCCTGGCTGGCTTGACGGTGCAGATGGGTTCAGCCAACAGGAACTACATTAGGGGAAAAAAGAACGGGAGGGGAGGGAGTGGAGACAGGCCTTCTTTCCCCTCTCCTGCTTCCATGCCTGGTCCCTGGCTATGACTCCGCCCTTCCAAGAACACCGATTCTGAGCACAGCTCAGACTTCTTGGACTCAGGATGCACGACTTCTTCCACTTGTTCCTTCAGCCGTAGAGGTGGCAATGGCCTTCTACCGTCATGGGTTTCTGGATGACTCATCAGTCCTTATTTGCTCCCATAACCTTACCCACACCTTTATAAGTAAGTAGTCCGTTCGTTAAAGCTCTTCATTTAAGTCATTCGAGGCGAATTCTGTTCACTGCCTGAACCTAGACTGATCTAACCTCTTTCCATTCATTCACCAGATATTTAATGAACACTGCTCCCTGCCAGACACTGAGCAAAACCCCGGGAATGTGATGGGGAGCAAATAGAGATCTTACCCTTGACCCCGCAGACGAAAGAACTCCAGGCCTTACTTCAATTAACCCTCCTTTGTTATTTCCCATAAAACTAAAATGATTTTTTTTAACCTTTAAAGTACAGAAATTCTCCAGGCCAACCAAGAACTGTGAGAACCAGGAATGAGGCCGTGTGAAAGGTAATCATAGGCCCCAGCCTAACACTAGACACATAATTAGTAGATGCTAAGGACTGAATTGTGTCTGCCCCAAATTCATATGTTGAAGCCCTAACCCCCAGCATGACAGTATTTGGAGGTAGCGCCTTTGGGAAGTAATTAGGTTTACATCAGTTCAAGAGGGTGGAGCCCACATGATGGGACACACAAACCTAGGTGGTATAACCGACAACACACCTAGGCTATGTGGTATACCACTGTCCTATTTGCAGCATGCAGTCCATCATTGACTAAAGTGATGTAATGCATGACTGTCTGTTTATCTATCTATCTATCTATCTATCTATCTATCTATCTATCTATCATCATCTATCTTCTATCTGTATCTGAGGAAAGGCCATGTGAGGACACAGCTAGATGTTAACCATCTTCAGGCCAGGAAGTGAGCCCTCCCCAGAACTTGACCATGATGGCACCCTGATTTCCGACTTCTAACTTCCAGAACTGTAGGAAAATACATTTCTGTTGTTTAAACCATCCAGTCTATGGTGTTTCCTTATGGCAGCCCCAGTTAACTAATATAGTAGATGATTTCTTAAAAAAAAACAATCAGAATCAGTTGCCCAAAAAAGTCTTGGTCACCTAAAATCAAGGATCATCTCAGCTCCATGCTCTGAACAAAGTTGGGGTGATCTAAGCAAAACTGCCCAGTGAGCAGTGTTTTCCTCCAGGACCCATTTCTTGCATTTCCTCTGTCCTTTCTCCCAACCCCACTGGCAATGAATTCGGTGCCCATTTGCACTCTCAACAGCACCCGGAAATAGCCACTGTGCTGCCCACCAAGCCTATCTTCTCCCAGTAGGTGGGGCCCACAGTTTTTCTTCTTTCAAAATATAACTGTTCCTTTCCCTGCCTCATTTCCCAGGACTGCCTCAAGGTTTCATTCCCCCAAAATGACAGTCAGTGGGATAATTGAGAGCTGTTTCTTTTTTTCTCTCTCTTTTATTGTCCATACTATTTAAACATATTGCTATAATTCAATTTTTTAAATTTAAAATTAAAAAATTTAAAGACAATAAGTATATTAGCCACTCTACGCCGATGCCTTCAGCAGTACAAAAAGCTTGTTTTCAAGTTTTTTTTTTCCCAATAGAAATAAGTTTAAAGTAGTCAGAAAGTACAAGCTATCATAGAATAAACATAGCCATCTTTCTGGAATTCTCCTTTCATGCAAATATTTATTGGGGGAAAGTTAAGTAATTTAACTTTAAAATAATTTAAAACAAACTTTTATGAAGATTGGTTTGGATGTATCATGAACCTTGGTTTTTCTCCTGGAAAATAGGGGTAACGCTAGCATTGCTCTTATCCTTTCAGATTGGCCTGGGATTTAAATGAATCCTGTTTATGGAGCCCTAAGCACAGCGTCTGCTCCTGACGGCATGAACTACACCCTGAAGTCTAAACTTCGCGTGAATTTCAAGTCAAAATGCAAGGTCTCAAAGAAACTTTGTCCAGAAACCTCTTCCGGCTCCATTGCTAGATTCCCAGAGGACGGGTTTTCATTTTCTTTGGCTACTAGAGGAAAGGTTTGAATATATTACCTCTGCTTTCTGGATTCCTCATGCTTTATCCCAAGGCAGTGACTTTAATAGCAGGAATTTTAGGCCTTGTGGCATTCATTCAGTTATAAATTTCACTTATAAAACATTTATTGAGGTTTTCATGATTTGATTTGTTTTAAACCAACCTATTCTCCCTCCTCCCCTCCTATTGTTGTGCCTGAAACAAAATAAATGACCCAGTATTATTTGGCATTCATCTGACATAAATCATAACCTACATTGGATTACTTACAAGTCTACATTAGAGTCCTATGGAAAAGTATAGTTCTGAATGAGGATTACCGTTTCCCTTTTAACACTTCTTTGCCTAAATTCATAGGCAAGCAAAATTTTAAAAAAATTACAAACAAAATTTATTTTCTAAACCTGGATTTTCTCTGAATTCATAAGAGAATTTTTCTACCAAAAAAAAAAAACAAACCAAACCCAAACAAAACGAAGCCCACATATACAAATTTTGATAACGTTTAACCAAGCCTTAGGTTGGAATCTTACCCTTGAAAGGACTAAAGTCACAAGCAAGTCTCGATATGCTTTGAATGAATGAATGCTTTTAATGATACGTTGTTTTAAGTACCTGTGTCATTCTGTTAGTCACTATGTTGGAGGATAGCATACAACTCTCCACAAAGTACACTCTACACATAAAACATTTCATGCATAGTAATGGCTAACATCACCCTGTATCACCTATGCTTTGGATATGCAGTGGGAAAAAAGAATCGTGGTCTCTATTGTCATGGAATAAATATCATGACGTGTCATGATTTTTTTTTTATAAAAGTCTCTACTGATAGCACCTTAGACTTTCTCCAGTACTTTTGTTTGAAAGTTAATAAAACAAAATAATTAAACATATTACTAACATTAGAGAAAATGAAAAATATGATAACGTCTCTTGTTTCAGATGCTTTGGCAAAGATCTTCTATCTGATGGAAAGCACTTTAAGCACATTCATCTATAACTGAGCAGCTTCTTTAAATGGACAACAGCGGCTGGAGTGGGGGTGGGTTGCACACCGTTATGCAGGACAGCGAGGGCGCCTTCTGTTTTTCCATTTCAGGGACCGTAGACCCTCTGTTTTCCCATCTTTCAAGAGAAGCGGGAAAGCTAAATTTTACTGAGAAATCTCCAAGTAGTGGGACGTATATACCAAACAAGATACATCTGTAGGTCAGATCTGTGGATCACTAGTTTGCAATCTCCCCTCCATGTATTCATAACTATCAATAAATCACTGTAACTCATACACTGTTCTTATCTTATATACACTGGATCAAAAAATAGATAAGGCCCTCAAATACCATCGTGTGTCACAAATTTATATACTCTTAATTTTGGAAACAGGTTAGCACTTTAGTCTAGCTTTTCATTTGATCATCCCTAGTAATGAGGCAGACTCTAATTGGACAGAACTTATTGTGAGATAATGCTTTCTTAGAGCCAGTCAAAATCTATCACTTGCTTTCACACCTCTTAGGATGGCTATTAACAAACAAACAGAAAATAACAAGTGTTAGTGAGGATGTGGAGAAATTGGAACTCCTGTGCATTGTTGATGTGAATGTTAGATTGTGCTGCACTGTTGAAAACAATATGTCAGTTCCTCAAATAATTAACTATAGAATTAGCATATGATCCAGCAATCCCACTTCCGGCTATATACCCAAAACAATTGAAAACAGTGACTCAAACAGATATTTGTACACCCATGTTCATAGTGGCATTATTCACAGTGGCCAAAAAGTGGAAACAACCCAAATATCCATTGATGATTGAATGGTGCTGTACACATACAATGAAGTGTTATTCAGCATTAAAAAGGAAGGAAATTCTGGCACATGCTGCGACATGGATGAACCTTAAAGACATTATGCTAAGTGAAATAAGCCAGACACAAAAAGACAATTGTGTATGATCACACTCGCATGAGGTACCTGGACTAGTCAGATTCCTAGAGACAGAAAACAGAAGGTGAATGCCGGGATCTGTGGGGAGGAGGGAATGGGAGCTACAGTTTAACGGGTACAGCATTTCAGTTGGGGAAGATGAACAAGTTCCGGAGACGGGTGGTGATGATGGCTGCATAGCAATGTGAATGTATTTAACGCCACTGAACTGTATACTTAAAATTGGTTAAGATGGTAAATTTTATGTCATGTCTATTTTACGACATTAAAAAACATGAAAAGAAGTCCAGCATTTCCGCTCTCTGCTCTTTCTTCTGCCCTCTAAAATCATACCACATAGGTTTGCTTTTTTCCATGACTATCTGCCAAATATTGGCAGAGAGTAGGCCTTTTTGCATCTTTGCTGCTCTCCTCTGAGACCTTCCACTCCCTCTAGAACCTGCACTCAGGCCAGGAACATAGCGTTTGTGCAAAGGGGAGTAGGAAGATTATCTCCCCTGCTCTAAACACAGACTGCTAGGAGGAGGCTGCTCCCTATTACATGAGTCAAGTGTTTAAGGTTTTATCATTTTTTTCGTGTGTGTCACCAGCATCATTGCATGGCTCACTTGTTTGCAAATGATAGATAACTTCAAAGGAAAGAAGTAGAGAAAAGGAGACATCCAGACCTGTTATTCCTTGATCAGACGTCTTCAAACCAATCTATAAGCAATACTTCAATTTCCTTCTCAATTCTGGAACTATGGCATGAATACATCTAAATTCCTACTGAAATTACCCTGCAGTTGAAAAAGGACCCCAAGAAGAAACTGTATGGTTCATCGTGGACTTTCTGTCTGTCACAAAACAGAAGAGACGCAGAAAGACGCTGAAACAAAACTTTTTTTCTCTACGCCTTGCCTCCACCTTTCCTGACATTTTTACTACTGAAAGGTAAACGTAGTCTTACAAGCTTAAAAGATATATTTCCAATAAGAGCTCCTCCTACCCTTAGATATTAATGAAGCCCATTGTCCTCTTTTCCCATGAAGCCCTCCCTAACCCTAAAATACAGGGACCCTTTTATATTATTTCCAATTCAGTATTTGCCCAAATAAGAGAATGCAATAAAAAATGACTTCCCAAAGAAGCTCTGACAAAATCTGTGAGCTCTTTTGACCTCACACACTTTAAGGCATCCCAACATATTTCCTTCTAAGAAGAGAGGCGGAAAAAAAGGCTTCCTTGCTCAGCCAGCTAGCTTTGCAAAGGACCTTGAAAGGTCTGGGGGATGCTGGGAGTTCCCAGCTTGCCAGCTCAGGCTCCGGTTCCACTAGGTCATGTTAAATATGAGTGTGCACACCAGAGAAGGGAGATGACCTCAATTGTCTCAACAGGATGTAGGACAGCAAAGGGGCGCTGCAGCCAGTGGCCCAGGGCTTCACTATTAAGAGCTTTAAATATCACTGGTATTAGTAAATGAGCAGCTACAAGCAGTGTCATAAACTTTATGAGTTCACAACACAGTGTGACAAATCCTTCTTGAAATATTGGTTGTGGCTGAGGGATTCCTGATGGTGCTGGGTATAGGCACAAGGCAGACGAGCCAGCCAGAAAGGCCGTTGGTCTCTCAGCCAAAGTCCATCCATGGGCAGGAGCATTATTACTTATGATTATTAACTATAATGACAACAATACATGTTTTTATGGCATCTGAATTTCGCAAAGTGGTGCAACATCGTTCTAAGTTATTTTACCCCACGATGGAGCAAGGAGGTCGGACAGAAAACATGGAGCTTAGATGCAACAGAGGCTGATCTCAAGACTTGAGAAGTCATTTGTTTATGTTTCTGAAAAGTTAAAAAGTCCATGGAAAACCCTTGCTTGAAATGATCAGAAATGTTCAAAATTCCCATTGTGGACTTCAACAAAGTATCGAACATTCTGAGCACTGTTTTTTTCTTTGCTCCCCCTTTTCCTGTTAGCTACCCTCTCCCTAACCGCAAAGTCCAGCCCAGGACCTGGGGTCTCCCTGCCTGCGGCGCCTCACCCACCTCTCTGAACTCACTTCCTGCTGACTCCCCTGGTCCCCTAGTCTCCCGGCCCCTCTTCCCCTCTTCCGGCAAGTCCAGCTCTTTCCTGCTTCAGGGCCTCAGGCTGTGCGGTGACTTCCGTGGGCCCGTTCTTCCATTGAAAAAGAAATTATATTTCATGACTGCATTGTATAAAGATGAATAATTGAATGTTCCATATTAAAATATTTCTCCTGATCAAAAAGTTCATTTTTCCTTCTGATTTTAAAGGACATTAAAACAGTTTCGTGGGCCCCAAATGTGTCGTGGCCCTGTGTCTATTGAGCTTCATGGAGATGTTGTGTGTGTCAAGACCTTTTGCACCTACTGCTCCCTTTGCTCGAAGTGCTCTTGCCCCAGACAGTCACGCAACGTATAACTTCCCTGAATTTGTGTTTCTGCAAAAATGACACTTTTTCAGAGAGGCTTTGTCTAGTCAGTCACCTTATCTAAGACAAGACCTATACTTCAGTTCCAGCTCTCATCTCTATTCCTCAACCCAGCTCTCCTTTTCTCGTAAGCATCTGACGTATTAGATATTTATTCTCATTGTACTTGTTTGTGGTCTGTTACTCCCCCTGGAATGTAAGTTCTGTGACACTAATTTCCTCCGTCCCCTGAGCTCTGCGCAGTGCCAGGCACACAGTAGATGCTCACAAATGTTTGTTCTGTGTTCAATGAATTTGCACCTGGAATGTTTTTTCTATGTTCCAAACCCTTCATTGTCAAATATGTAAAGAAAATAAAAAGTGAGCACGAAGGAAGAAGAAAAATGCTTTCTTGCTCAAATGTCTCACCTTGCGTAGGATCTTGGAAAGGCCGACATGTGCTGGGAGCCCCCAGCGATTCCAACCAGGTTCTTGCTCTGGGTTCTTCTTCACTGTTTACATTTTCTAATGCTCGTGCACACCGCCTTTGACTGTAATTATACAAGGTGCTGAGACTGAGGCTAAACATCCCTCATGCCTTCTTTTTAAAAAAAAATCAATTGTATTGAGGTAAGAATATTTAACATGAGATCTACCCTCTTAACAACTTTGAAAGTGTATAAATACAGTATCGTTAACTACAAGCACAGTTTGTACCCAGATCTCTAGAACTAATTCATCTTCCTTAGCTGAAACTTCATGCCCATTGATTAGCAACTCCCCGTTTCTCCCCTCTGTTCCCCACAGCACCCGGCCACCACTTTCCACAATTTCAGTCTCTACATTTTCCTATTTTAAATATCTCACGTAAGTAGAATCATCATATTTGTTCTTCTGTGACTGGCTTATTTCATTCAGCATAATATCCTCGAGGTTTATCCACATTGTCACATATTGTAGAATTTCCTTCATTTTTAAAGGCTGAGTAATAGTCTGTTGTACATATATACCGCATTTTCTTCATTCATCTGTTGATGGACATTTATTTAAGTTGTTTCTACATCTTGGCTATCGGGAATAATGCCGTAATATACATGGGAGTACTAATGTCTCTTCCAGATCCTGATTTTAATTTTTTTGGCTAAATACCCAGAAGCAAGATTGGTGGATCATATGGTAGTTTTATTTTTAATTTTTCGAGGAGCCTTCATACTGTTTTCCACAGAGGCTGCATCATTTTACATTCCTACCAACAATGTGCAAGGCCCTCAATTTCTCCACATCCTTACTAACTCTTGTTATTTAAAAAAAAAAATTTTTTTTTAAATAATGGCCATGCTAACAGGTAAAAAGTAATATGTCATTGTTGTTTTGATTTGCATTTCTGCAATAATATATGACATTGAAAATCGTTTATATACCTGTTGGCCATTTGTATATCTTCTTTGGAGAAATGTCTGTTTAAATCTCTAGCTTATTTTTTAGTTGATTCATTACGTTTTCTTGCTTTAGAGTTGTAATAGTTCTTTATGTATTTTGGACATTAACCCCTTACCTGACAGTTGGCAAATATTTTCTCCCATTCTGTCAGTTACCTTCTCACTCTGCTGCTTGTTTCCTTTGCTCTGCACCTCATGACTTCTAAGAGCATGTGCTGAGCACTCTATAAGTCATTGCTGAATCAAAAGTGAAGGAATAGGGAGAAGAGAAAGATACAGAAGAGTCTTTAAAAATGTAAAGAGCTTATGTTTCAACATCGAATTGCACAAAATTAATGAGGATGACTTCGACAGAATGCGGAGCCTTTACCAAGGGACATTGTCAGAGAGTATGAGAGAACCATTTTAGTGTGCCAAAAAGAGAGCTTATAAAGATAGCAGGCGTCGAGAAACGGGTGGCTGGAATAGCACACATGACTCTTTTGGTTGCAAAACTTTCTCTTTAGAGAAAAAGAGACTTCATGGCTCTTTGGAAAGTCCGGGACAGGCTTGCTGCAGGCCCCTCTGGGCGTCAGCACTCGATCAGCACCACTGGGCTATCTTGCTCTTTCGTCTGAGCTCCTCCTGCTGCTGGGGTGGCTTTCATCACGGCCTCCACATTGTAGCAAAATAGAGGCACAGCTCTAACCGCTTTGTACTCTCAGATCCGGCATAGGAAGAGGGTCTCTTTCCCAGAAGTATCTGTTACGTCTCACAGTATTTCATTGGCTCTTATTTGGTGATTCACTTACCTCTGGCCCAGTGACAGTACCTCGGAAAAGTGTGATGGTGCGCTGTCTGTGGCCTGGGTCACCTCACAGAATGACTCATGCTGTGGAGGAAGGCAGTGGGGTACCCCCAGCCACAGGGAACAAGGATGAGTAGAGTGGGGTTCCCCTGACCACAGTTACAGGAAGTAGGGTGTATGGATGCTGAGTGGCCAAAAAACAAATGTCCACTACTCTTGGCTCCAGAAAGAAAGTGTAATGGATTGGTTTGGCATTAAAGGCCTGGACTTGAACTAAGAGGTTGCAGGGAAGTATGCTAAGTATTGAATTCCCTCAGGACGATGAGAAGAGATCATTAGCAAATGTGGAGGAAAATTAGATTCTCTTCCTCACAGTTCTTGTGTCCTGTTATAAGACATTTCTATGATCTAAGGAATGAAGGTGAGGTTCATTTTCTTGAAATATTATTAAAAAAAAAAAAAGGCATTAATTTTATTTTCACCTAGCTTTAGCCTTGAGTCATGGATGTGGGTGTGAGTGGGGGAGAGAACTACCTTTCGTCATGGAAGGGAAGGAGGCTGCTCCCTAGGGAAGCTGCTGTATGGGAGAAGTGGGCGATTTTTCCACCGCTGCTTCTGACTGGATTATCTTAAATAAGTCATTTCTGTGCCTCATGGAAGTCGGGTAAATGCTAGCTGACTTTCTGCCTGGGCTTAAATGTTAGGCAAAACATCTTGGTAGACATCTTATTTTATTTAGTACAGAGAGGAGATGGATGCTTCCCCAGTCTTCCTGGTACCCAGAGCCCACTCACAAGAACAAACTTACCTTCCTCTGGGCTATGGTGTTGGGGTCAGAAGGGAGAGAATGTTCATGTCCTTGAGAAGTCCATCAAATCATAGGCTACAGAGAACTAAGAGGCGTGCTCACCTTTCCACCTGCTCTAAGGCAGAATGAGACCAGATCAGACAGGTGAACGCTATTATGTTCTTGGCTTCAACACTCTGAATGGCTGCTTCCCTTGAGTAATAAGTTCCATTGAGCCAGAATTGGAGTTGTCTGCTTCTTCAGAGGAAAAAGAAAAAAAAACCTGAAACAAAATAAATAAAATCATTCAACTCAGATTTCAACTACCCTATTTCATTGCCATCCAATTTTTTTCTAATGACAAAGCTGTATACTTCCTGTTCCAAACTTGAAATATCATTATAAAAGCAACAAAAATTAAAATCCAATATGTGTGTTCTTTTGGGTGGTGGGGAATGGGGTGCCAGGTTAGAAGTTGTACTTTTGGCTGAAAAAAAAAAACTTTGAAATGACACTAACTAGTTGTTTTGTTTTGACCAAATAAAATGTCACAGGATATTTTACTTCTTATGCCTCCTTCCTTCACTTAAAAGAGAGAGAACATGCATTTTTAATTAATTGACTAGATTTATACACTAAATACTGATTCCCTCCTCCTTAGAAGGAAAATGGTGTTCAGAATTTTAGACATGAATTTATAGTCTGATATCAGGCCCTGAGCATCTGTTATTAAGCTCTGTGTGTCTTCTCTGAGGCAAACCTTTCTTGTCTTTTACTTTCTTTCACTCCCTGTCCCCAAACCTGAATTCACCCCACCCTCAACATCGACCTAAAGGAACCTAAGGAGTTGAAGTGATGGCTTCAAACTTAGAAGCAACAGGATGTAAAATCTTGATACTATCTGGATATTTCAGCTAACATCCATCCTTCCCTCCCTCCTTGAATGAACAAATGCAATAATGAGTGATATTCCATCCTAGAGGCTAATATTCAACTTCCTCCATCCCTATATCCGTCTAATGCAGCCCTAGATGTCGTTCCCCCAGCAACTCTCTATTCCCACATCCATTAGCACCATTACCTTTTACCCACTGCATTCTTCTACTGTCTGCCTTTTGCCAATGAGAACCCCTCCATCCTTTCTAGCATTTTAAATCGGGTCCCCTATTTCATCAATTTAACTGAAACCTGGATTTCGGTCCTGATGCAATTCTCAGATGAAGCTTCTCCAATGGAGGCCACGCTTCTTGCTCAAGGGCCGAGAAGAGGGATCCCTTGAACCCTGCTAACTGCAGGCAACAGTTCCACCACCTCTTCTGAGGTCTACCACTCACATATGCCAGCCCCTCTCCATCCTTTCCACCACATTTATCATCTTGCAAACTTCCATCTTCCTCGGTGACTTCAGATCTGGGCTCCATACGCTGCCAGCATCCACTGATATTCACATAGCAGCAGTACCATAATCCTTCAGTTTCTTGACGTTTTAGGCAAGATCAGGTAGGAGACAGCCCTGGGCTCTCAGCTCCTCAGTCCTCATGGCCCCGGAGAGAGCACCGAGTTTACTAACAGAGTCCTCCTCCAGCCGGGCCAGGTTAAGCGTGTGTCGCTCACCAGTTTGGGAAGCCCTACTCGTAGTGATCCGAAGGAAGAGGCGGCAGGCAGAGTGCTGGGCCTAAAACTAGAAGTTTAGGTTTCAGTTCACTGTCTGCCACACGGCTTTGGCGAGTCATGTCACTTCTCAGAAATCTAAAAATGGAAAACAATCACACCTATTTTCTAGGCTGACTGTGAGGAAATTTGAAGGAAATTAGGTGCATGCAAACACTTTGTATAGGAAAAATATAATACAAATGTTATATCTTTTTGTTGCTTCTACATGATATTCAAGATAGACAGCAAGAAGCAAGTTGTAAAGCTGGAGCACAGAGGACGAAGGTGGAGAGGTGAGGCTTGGACAGGGAAAGAAAGGTGCCATCTTCTCTGAGATAAGAGGGAGAAAGAAAGGCACCGTGAAGACGAAAACATACCAAGCTGGGGACAGCTGAATGGCGGCCTGTTTAAACCTAACCAATTTGAACTTCTGAGGAAAGTTAAAAATTTTTCAAACTTATGTGACACTGGGAGCTGAAGTCTCCTGAAGAAGGTTTGGAATAACTTTCTTCTATTAACACGAGTGTGGGTGGCAGGGAGGGGGTGGGGCTGTTTGTGAGGCGAGCTATAAGGGAGACCCCCACAAGTAGTCAGTCACAGGGGGCTGAGTGGGGGAGGAAAAGCCATGCCTAAATACAATCACTTTCTTTCATTTTCTTGTCTTTCTCATGTCTCTTTCCCCACCAGAACTGAGCCTAATACAGCCAGTTTAAAAACATTAGTCATATTACTTGTATTTATTGAATTCAATATTACTTTAAAAGCTTGGAAGTTGAATATTTTGTCTTCCTTTCTCCCTCAAAAAAAGAAATTAATAGTGAAAGTGTTTTCATTTTCATGTAGCCAATAATGACTTTTTTTTTTTAGTAGATCCTTTATTACTTAGAGGAGAAAAAAATTCCCCACTATCAGACTCTTCCTATAATGCTTAAAATATGTGGCATTAATGGCTCTTCTTCAATATTCATTTACTACAGTGTATCATTTTCAGTTTTCGTTTCCTGTGCAACTCTCTTTTTGGAAGGCCCAAATCTCTCTTTTGATCATCTTTCTCCTGATGCTCAGGGCGTACAATGGTTACACCCTCCCAAAGGTTACCTGCCTCATAGCCTGTCCTGTAGCCACTGTTATCCTATGAAGAGAATTCAGTTCAACTATTGTCAAGCCCTAGCGCTCTAACTCTTGGTGCTCTTCGAGTGGTTCTAAGTATCCTCATAAACAATGGATTTCCTTAAATGATTGCTTTGGTCCTCATGCTGTAATTTAATTTGCCTCTATTCTCATGACCATGCCTTCACTATTTACTTATGAATACCCTCACACAAGCACACATTTTTGCATGCTTTCTGGGACAATCAGGACTACATCTCTATCTTTGGCCTATAAGTGAAGGATTAACCATCTGCGATTTTCCTGTTTATTGAAGTCTGAGCCAAGAGAGCATTTCTGAAGTTGAGTTTTCTTATGTGGCTTTGCTGTTTGAAGTTAATTTATGATGTATCCAGTTAACTTGTTATCTCCTTACCAGCTCACAATGCTTTAATTTTGTGTAGAGGCAAGGTAATAGTATATAAGTATAGCATGCTCTTCGACTTTCAAACGCTTTATTTATCTTCTTTCCTGTGGCTTTAAATATCATCAAGTCAATAAGCCACTATGTAGCATTACTGTTCAATATACAAATATGTCTTCATCCATCTGGGCATTTTTAATGGCCATAGATTTCATCGAGTTACAGGGTTATCTGTTCAATTCCATATTAACACTGGAAACAGTTCAAGACATTAATTATATAGTTTTACAATAGCCAAGCTCAGATATTTGGATAAGTCTAATCCATAATACTCTATCAATTTGTTTTCCATATAAATTGATAGAGTATTGGAATGAACGACTATTAAAAAGTTAGACTAAGTTTTTCTCTTTGCAGTGCATTCAGTCTACCACATTTAAAAAAACTTTCTCCTCAGAATTTGAAGATTCATAAATAAATTAATAACAACTTTATGCTACCACCTCTCCCCATCATTATTTGTTGCAACCTTCTAACCTCCAAGTGACTCTCCTGCTTTTGTAGAGCACTCAGAATTTCTATTTGCTATCTTCCTCCTCATCCCAAGTCCTGCCATCAGCCGGGGTGACTTCACTGGCCATTGAATACCTCATAGCTCCTTAATCCTTTGTAGGCCAGTGGCCCTGGTCTCTGTCTCCCCAAACCTCTACCAAGACCAGATCCTAAAATTGGTTATCATTAGGCATCACCACACCTCTGAAACTCCACCGTTCTCTTCCTGGACCACGGCCTCCTAGCCGTTTAGCTCTGTTCTTTTACTCTGTTCTCGACAAGGCTCTTTTTTTTTTCACTAATTCTGAATTCTTTATTTTTTAATATGCCTGTAGCTTAAGCTTGATTCTCTTCTCCTCTTGCTCTACATTCTCTCTTTCAGTGACCTCATCTACTTCACTGGCTTCCACTACCATCTATGTGTTTACAACTCTCTTGTTTCTTTCCTACAACCCTTACCACTCTTCCAAGAATCAGGAAAAAAAAACATTTCTAGTTCCTTAATAATCAAAATAAATAATGTTTATAGAGGTGCTACTATGGAATATGCTGTGCTTTAAATGCTTAAGTGTGTTGACTCATTTATAACCCTATGAGGTAGGGTTAAATGCTATTACTACATGATCCAACAATTCTACTTCTGAGTGTTTTGAAAACAAGGATGCAAATAAATTTTTTGTAGACAATATTCACAATAGCTAAGAGGTGGAAGCAACAAAGCATCATGGATGGATGAATGGAAAAAAATATGGCATATATGTACTTAAAAAATAAAGAAATTGGCCAACAAACATATATAAAGATGCTCAATATCACTAGCTATTAGAGTAATGCAAATCAAAACCACAATGAGATACCATCTCACACCTGTTAGAATGGCTATAATCAACAGGACAAGTAATAACAAATGTTGAAGAGGGTGTAGAGAAATAGGAACCCTCATACACTGCTTGTGGGACTGCAAATTGGTACAGCCACTATAGAAAACAGTATGAAGTTTCCTCAAAAAAACTAAGAATTGACCTACCATATGATCCAGCAATCCCTCTACTGGATATTTACCCCAAAGACTTGAAAACTCATGTTGGAAAAGATATTTGCACACTGATGTTCATAGCAGCATTATTCACAGCAGCCAGGACATGGAAGCAAACAAAGTGTCCTACGATAGATGACTGGCTAAAGAAGCTGTGGAACATATATACAATGGAATATTACTCAGCCATAAGAAGAGATGAAATACTGCTATTCGCAACAATATGGGCAGACCTTGAAATAATCATACTAATAAGTGAAATAAGCCAGACAGAAAAAGTCGAAATTATATGGTATCATTTATATATGGGATATAAACCTAAAAGCAACAAATGAACAGGACAAACAGAGACTCATGAACATGGATGATAGACTAGTGGTTACCAGAGGGTAGTGGGGAGAGAAGAGGGAGGAGGTAGAGGGGGGCAAGAAATTTAAATCATTTCTTTAATTAAAATAATTAATTAATTAATTAATTTATAAAAAAGAAATTCTGACACGTAATATGATGTGGATGAACCTTGAAGATACTGTGCTAAGTGAAATAAGCCAGACACAAAAGGACAAATATTATAGGATCCCACTTATGTGAGGTACCTAGAGTAGTCAAATTCATAGAGACAGAAAATCGCCACCAGGTTGCCAGGGGTTTGGAAAAAAAGAAATGGGAAGTTATTGTTTGGCAGGTACAGAGTTTCAGTTTGGGAAGATGAAAAAGTTCTTGAGTTGAAAGGGGATGGTGGTTGCACAGCGATGTAGGAGCACTCACAGCCACTGAGCCATGCACTTAAAAATGGTGAAGATAGTAAATTTTATGTTATGTTCATTTTCCAAAGTTAAAAATTAAAAAAAAAATACCAAGAATACAGATCGAAAGCAAAAAAAAAATCATTTAAATGGTTAAGAAAGAATGTTGATTGTAAAATACATCATCATTTCATATACCATAAAGAAAAATAATGACATCTCTTAAACAATAGCACAATGATTTCTTATCACCTAGGATTTTTATTTTATGTTTGTCAAAAGAGCTCTTAGACTTACTTAGGCATAATTTTTATTATGTATCACTCCTATGTATATGTTAATAATGGAACTTGATCACAATAAGGGTCTGTATTTTCTAAATCACTTTTCAAAGTAAATCTTTGATACTCATGATTTTCCACACAAAGTTGTCCTCTGTGCTATCCTCAGGAGTGGACTTCTAGTATATTTTACAAGAGGGTGCCACTATTGTCTCTGTATTTTCTTCCAAAACACTGACATCTATTCTGCAAGTTTTGATGCTGACACTTTATTGCTCTTACCAGAAAGTATCGATGGGAGGTTTTTGACATCTACAAGGGCTCATATTTCTTCCTCAAAAGGTCTTTAAATGATTTGTTGACTGAAATGTCAAGG
Source organism: Eidolon dupreanum (assembly GCA_028627145.1). Taxonomy (NCBI): domain Eukaryota; kingdom Metazoa; phylum Chordata; class Mammalia; order Chiroptera; family Pteropodidae; genus Eidolon; species Eidolon dupreanum. Next base: position 13,051,517 of record CM053512.1, read on the forward strand.
GCACGTCATTGTCCAGTCATGACACCAGAAATAACAGTCACATCACCACCCTTTCTAACAAGCTTATCTTTAACTGTTAATACACAAGTCCCTGAAATGCATCAAGAATTAATACATTGGGCGGATTATGTGGGTTCATAGAGGACTGTTCCTGATGGCATTTAGTCATTTCCTCTTCTGTCTTTCCCTGTGCTCTGGGGGATCTCCTTTGGCCCAGGAGAAATCCCGTCCTTCAACTTTCTTCAAGAAGACTTCTTATATCTATGAATTCCTTTCCCCTAAAGACTAAGCCTGTGCTCAAGCCATGTATCCAGTTAAAATGATATAATCTAAATAGCTATGATCACATGTACACATACAGAGGCTGAAACAACCATGTTGTGACTGCAGCCTGACCAATAGCAGGTGAACTCCCAATTTTGGGGAAGTTAAAATAAAGGTACATCTTAAGACTTCTGTTTCTAGGGACACGGCGTAGACTAGACATAATTTCCCTATTCCTCCTGCTAAGTAAAACTAAGAATCCTGGACAACACAAACAAACACAGACAACCTACTGTAAGAAGATGGCTAAAGGAATTTCTTTAAACAGAAGGACAACAGGAAAAGAAGGAAAATTGGATCATCAGGAAGTAAGAAAGAGCATCATAAACAAAAGTATCAGTAAGCATAACAGGCTCTCCTTCTCTTCTGAGTTTTTTAAATTACGTTTGATGGTTGAAGCAAGAATTATAAAGCTCTGATGTGATCCTAAATGTATATAAAGGAAGTTTTAAGACAATTATAAACAGCGGAGTGTAAAGGGAGCTAAAGGGAGTTAAGGTTTTTATACTTCACTTGAACTGGTAAAATGTAGACTGTGGTAAGTTATGTATATATAGTGCAGTACCAAGAGCAACCACTAAAACAGCTTTACAAAGAGATACACTCTAAACACTTCAGACCAATCAAAATGGAATTCTAAAAACATGTGTAAGTAGTCCACAGGAAGACAAGAAAAAGAAAAAGGAAAGAAAGAACAGAGAGAACAAATAAAAAAAGTAAAATGCAGACCCATATATGTTTGTATGTTTGCATGTATGTACCTACATAAACACATGCCCCAGCCCTGTCCACTGAGAGGGCCCAGAATAGTACCACCCCAATAATATTGGCACACCTGGATCCCAGAATGTGGCTTCTAAATAATATCCTCCACTAAATGAATAATGAAAGAAATGGACTATAATCAACTGAATAAATGAATCCATTCTGATATAAACTAATGAGTAAATAAATTGAAAGTTTGATGAGGAATAGCCAATATATATATTAATTACATAGGGAAATATAATAACTTTAAAGTTGGAAAACTGGCAGATATCACTTTAGTCAAGTGATCAAAGCAAACATCATCAGTAATGGAATAAACTGAAATCGTTCACCAGCTGATAAGATGCAATAAGAACACAGAATCACTTCTTTGATTTTCCTGCCAAAGATGCATAACCTGAATCTAATCATGAGGAAACATCAGACAAACCCAAGCTGAGGGACATGTAACTACATATAACTCACATGTTAACAAATTTAAGTAACTGACTTGTAATCTCACAAGGGACAAGGACAGGAAAACAGGGAAAGACTGAGGAACTATTCCAGACTGAAGGAGATGAAGGAGACCTGACAGCTGAACACAGCCAAGATCCGGAGCAAGATTCTTCTGCTAAAAAAAAAAAAAAAAAAAAAAAATTGATGGGACATTTGGCAAAACTTGACTGAGATTTGGGGGTGAGAGGGTACAAACGTATGTGGTCAATTAATTTCCTAATTTTATGGTTATATTCTGCCTATGTGAAAGAATATTCCTGTCTGTAGAAAATACATACTAAAGAGTTAAGGGAACACCAGGCCAGCAACTTACTTAGACACGGTTAGTAGTATTTAGGGAGCCAAAGAGATTTTTTTCCGCCTTTTGTACTGTACTTACAGCTTTTCTATCAGTTTGTAATGTTTCAAAATTAAAAAGAGAAAGTAAGGAAAAAAATACTGCCACCTGGTTAAACCCCAGGTATTTAAAATTTAGTATATCTGAAAAACAATGATTGCTCTTCCAATCAGCACCTTTTCTGATTCTTAGTCTTGATTAGTGGCATTTTTACCTAAGCACCTACTAAAGCGGGAAACCTCGGGGTCACCCTTGATGTCTCCTCTCTTACTCCCGCAGCTAAGCTTTATTGCGCTGCCTCAGACATACTTCTCGATTGTACCCCGTCTTCTCCACCCCTGCTGCCACTGCCTTGGCCTCCTTCCTTGTCTCTGCCATCACCAGCCAGTCTTCCTGCATCCAGCCTCTCTCCTCTACGGTCCTGCTGGCAATTATCTTACTAAAAGTGAATCTTTTTGTGTCATCCACCTGCTTAAAGATATTGTTTGGCTTGCAAGGGTAGTTAGGAGTAGAGAGTAGTTTCAAAGCTTTTCTTAGTCCTAACCAATCCACAGTCATCTTGTTGCTTTATCTCCCGCCCTTCCTGAAAAGCTACAGCATCTGCCCAACCTACCCAACCTACCTCAGACCTATGTGCCCCTTCCTGAACTTCTGTTTTATGCACATTGCCCCCACTGCCTCAAATGCTTCCTGTGCCACCTTGAAAGCAGGGGACATAAATATGGAAGACCCACAAACTGAATCTGGCCTGCAGAGCATTTTGTCTGGCCAACACAGGTTTCTAAAACGGCGGATGTGTATCCTTAGGTGGTGTCTTCTCTCTGCAGCTCATTACGAAGCCGTCCACATCTGGCAACTTCACACGTGCGTTTGAGTTGGATCTTTCAACACTTGTCTCTCTTGAAGTTTTTCATGACTTCCCCCTCACTAAGGCTCCATTCATAATCCTAAAGCAGCACTTATCACATTGTCTTGAAGTCTCTGCTGCGTGTTGCTTACCTCGGAGCTTCTCAGCAGGAACTGTGGCACCAACCTAGATGCTGCAGAGGTAAGTACGGACATCCATCCACTGTAAAGCCCCAGTTAGGGACCAGAAGAGATCTTCTCCTTACCTGTCACATTTCTAAGCTCTGCAGGGCTTTCAGAACGAGTCACCCCAAGATGTGCCTCTGTGGTCTGCAGATTGTTCGGAGTTGCGGGCTCAAGGGAAACTTCTCCCCCACCCTTAACTACCTAGAAAAACTTGAATTAGGGGCCCTGCCCAGACTAAGAGATGATCAGAGATAACCTCTTTTGACCTATCCATAGGGCAGGGCAAACTACTCATTACTATGCACTCTCCTTGTAGTGACCTTCTGAAGTCCCAAGGTTCCTATCTTATCCCTTGCTCAGAATGTTATATATATCCATTCTCCCTTTCTATCTCTGAACCTCTCATGCATGTGGGGGTCTGTCTCATGCATACAGGGTTCCCATACATATGTTTGTACTAAATTTGGTTGTTTTATCTTATTAGTCTGTCTCATGTCTATCTGATCATTAGACCAGCCCAAAGAACCTTGAGAGTGGAAGAAAGTCCTCCCACCTCTCCCCACATACACACAGGTTCAATGGCATAATCTGGGCACTCATTTTCATCTGATCCCAGGTGATACATCTTTTAGAGGAAAGTTCCATGGGAAAAGTACCCTGAAAGTTTCTTCATCTTCTTTGGAAAAATGGTGATCCTAAAGGATTGGCCTAGACTGCATATTTTGTCTGATTATGTTTTTTGGTGGGTTGTAAAGCAGAATGTCAGCTTTTTCTTAACTTTAGTGCTGGCTGATTCCATTTCTGTTTCAGGCCTGCAGGCCTTTGGGCAGAGAGCAAGCAAAGAAGCACTATCACTATGTATATATCTTATTCCAATCCAGCAGGGCAGCAGACATATTTCTATTACAGTAACTTCAAAATCTTTTGGTTGTGAGCAAACATCCAACTTTAGCTCAAATAAAAATGAGCAAAAGAATTTGCATGATTCTCGCAATACTGTATGAATGTTTGGGGTTTGGGGATGGGGAGAGGGGGGATTTTAATGCTATCTTCTCACTACACATTTTTAGAGGGCTTTGGAAATTAAGAAGCACCACAAGCAGACAAACAGAAATAAAGAAACAACGAAAGAGCACCCCAGGTGGAGTCCCCTGAGTGCAGGCGTAGTTCTGTTTGCTCTCGTCAGAAATTAGAGCTCGTGAAAGCCGCTTACCGCAGGGATGGCAAACAGATGCCAGACACATGTGGCTCCCTTTCAGGATGACCTTCTGTGAGGTGTTCTCCGTCCTCTCTGTGCGTCCAATCCCTGGATGCCTTAGATTAAAACCCTGCTCCTTGACTTTCCTGCAGCGAGAAGAAGAGAGGTGGGCTGAAAGAGGGAGGGGAACAAGAGGGTGTGGCTTTTGTATTGATCAGGGAGCAGCACTCAGCTCCTAAATCAGATCCTTTGCCTGTCTACAGAGTAAACCACAAGTTTCTAGGTCAAATTCTGGGGTTCGTCAAAGTCAGCAAACTTTATTTCTCCATTTCACCATTTTCTGTTGGATAGAGCTGATAGCAATGAAAAGTTTCAATTTCTTAAAGTCTAGAAAAAGAGTTTTTAAAAATTCATTATATTATTAAGGATGGTGGTGGTAATATCTAACTACGTTTAAGACGTATAGACCTTTTGGTGGCAAATGGGTTTATTGGCTTACAAATGTTGAGCTCAAATAAATATAATAAGCTTTGTCTCTCCATTTGGTTCTTTAAAAATACATGACAATTTGGGATATAAATTCTAGATATCTCTGCCTAGAAGCACATGGTAGAATACCTTTAACCTGGGAGCATGGCTGGCCAACCTTGCTTCCCTCATTTATATTCTGGATAGCCTCTGGTTCTGAGATGCCATCACATGGAAGATGCACCATCATCTAATAACTTTTCAGAGGGAAAACCACCCATTACATTTAATGTGTGTATTGAGTGTATGATAAATCCTGGTTTTAGAAATTTTGTAAAGTAGCAGGGAGGAGGAGGAAGTGCCTCTTAAAATTAGGGTAGAAAGATGAACGCTTGGAGAGAATTTGTTGTTATCAGATTGGTTCAACTATAAAATGGCATTTATTTTAAGGCTGTAGATAGATCTCCTATAACCCTGTGGCAGGGTGTACAGAAAGACTTCACAAGAAGCAGGCAGTCGCCAGGACCAGGATTTCAAGTGCTGGAGCTGTCCTCTCTGCATGTGTTTCTATCTCATCTTTCTGCAGATGTCCCCATCCCCACTCTTAACTTCTGCTCTCCCATCATTTCAGCTTTGACTTTTCATGGTGCCAAATTTAGACTCAATTTGACTGTTTCCTTCTGCTCAGAGACTTATTTTTAAAGCAATCCAATTACAAAATTCATTAAGAGGAATCTGATTGGCACAGCTTGGGTTAGGTATTCCCTCTTTATCCAATCAGATTTTGCCATGGTGTTTGGGTCACCTGACAAAAATCTGGGCACATAGACTCGCTTCATTAGGGTTTGGGTAGAGTTTGGGTCTCTAAATATGGGAAGGCAGATAATGATTGCCATCGCTTGAAAATCATAGGTGTGTAGGGAATTTTTCAGATACGTAGATTTTGAAGTTAAATAAAAGGTAGTCTTAAGCATCTTGAATTATATGGGAAAATGACCAAAATAGTTATATCTACTGCTCAACTAACTTATGCCTGTTGTTTTAAGTTGTGAGGCTCCATCCTCTAGGCTATAAGCTAGATAGTCTGACAAATAAAATGCCAGATAGTTAAAGATATAGGACATTGGGGTATGTAATATACAATCTGTGTGACAGTTTTTACTTAAGATTTTAATTTAATGCAGTACATAACAGTGAAACAAGGATTTTCTTACATTGCTTGTGAGGGTGCCAATTGTCAGGATCTTTTTAGAAAGCAATGTGTGTATCAAGAACCTTAATGCACCCATGATTTCATTTTGGATTTGGTTTCAGGCTTATTTGAGCTGGCTACACAGTTGATGCTCCATGGAAGCTTATTGAGAGATTGATTTCTATTTTATTTACATTTAACATCATGTCTTTTCATGTTTTGCTGTTTAACTTGCCTTACTATATATGACATATCAAGCTTATGCTTGAATGAATAAAACAACATGTGTGAAAGCAGGCTACAATGTGTGCGTGCAACTTGTGCACCTGAATATAGATTGCATGAAAACGGAGCTTTGTGTTCAAGTTTGCCTGTGAATACAGGTCCATAACGAGAGCTTTAGGATGTGATGACTGAAGGCAAACTTGGGGGAAGGGCACTGATGAGAGGTTGATGTTTTATTTTGTCGACTTTTGAGTGAAATTCCGTCCCAGAATGTTCTTGGTCTGGTTCAGCTCAACTTCATCTGCAGCCAGAATTCATCACCTTATCCAACGCACAAGAGGCCCGTCTCTTTACATCAACACTGGCTCTTTGTCAGCATTTGGAGGGAAGGCTATGTAGTATGGTATTTCTTTAATGTTGTAGGCTTAAGAACCCCTCCCCATCTCCACTCATATTTTATGGTATTCTACTTACACCAGGCTGTTCCCACGGAATTTTAATTTACAAAGTCTTCTGAGAATAGGATCATACATTGGCCTTTCCAAGGCTAGTACAGCTGGAGCTTTTTTTCCTTTCCCAGTTTTATTGAGATATAATTGACATATAACATTGTATTAGTTTTAGATGTACATGATAATTTGATATATGTATATATTGTGAAATGATCACCACAGTATGTCTACTTAACATACAGTTACACATTTTTTTTCTTGTGATGAGAACATTTAATACCTACTTTCTTCGAAACTTTCAAATATACAATGCAGTATTATTAACTATAGTCACCGTGCTGTACCTTACATCCCCAGGACTTATTTGCCTCATAACAGGAAGTTTGTACCTTTTGACCACCTTCACCCATTTCTTCCACCGCCCACCCTTCTCCCCGTCGCAACCACCAATCTGTTGGCAGAGGTCTCACAACCTGATTCCAGCTGTCATTTTACAGGCTTGCACAAAGGTGGTCCCTGAGCCTGGAGAGGACTTGTCATGACACATTCTTGTTGCACACATCAAGATGTAGCTCATTCCTTGCTTATTTGAGCACCATTGGTCCCAGGGTGGAGGGAGGTGGAGGGTGGAGATTAGTGAAGGCCAAGATTCTGCTTCCTCACTGTAGACAACCTCAGGCAGACTGTCATCTTCACCTGCCATTTGTCAGGAACTAGACGAATCTACGTGGAAATCTCCATACTTCGACGGTATGCAGAAACATACACATGCATGGCAATAGCCCTTTCATGGGACATGTTGAATTTAGACGTTTTTCACACAATGTGAAAATGCGTCACTGAATAGAAGAACTCAGCATTTGACTGTGAAATTGCTTAAAATAACTTAAAAATCCAATATTAACTGAACTCATTTTTTATTAGTGTTCTGAGATTCCAATGAAATCTTTGACAACATCTGTCATGAGAAGTGCCAGCTGCTTTTGACAGGTTTGCATGATCTAAACCAAATCATCTTTCACTAAATGCTACTGCAGACCTCATACATTCCCTTCTTTTCTCATCTATCTTCCCCTAACTGTGTGTTACCCTAAAGCAAGTTAGATTGGGTTGTGGGGGTTGAGGAGAATTTGTGAGGGGAAAAGAAAAGAGGCAATGATTTCATCTCTATGGGTTTTGAAATAAAAGTTCTAGGTAGACCCCTGCCAAAACATCATCATAAAAGTGAGTTTTGTCGTTCAATTTAAACTCAGTGTTTCAATTGTAACTCTTACTAATTTCCCAGGATTTCCTGCTGCATTTGTATTTTCTAAGAATTAATGGTAGGGTGACAAGATGGGTCTTCTGAACTCCAGTTAGTTCTAGACCTCCGTGTGCAGGGTCCTTTCTCCCAAGGCTAAGGAGTAACTGTAGGCTTATCTCTCCATTCCAGACTCTATAGGGTTCCGGGAAGCCTTGGCCTCATGTCCCTTTGTCCATGAGCTCCCACAGAACTGCAGACAGATCTGGCTATGGGGCTGCGATGCAGAATGTCAGCCTTCCAGGATGGTAGGGAGACTTCCTGTTACCACCTGTTTTTGTTGTCAATTCTTAAGTTCAACAACAAAGGAGAACTTTTGCCCTGCCCCTGGACCACATCTCTTCCTGGAAATGAGAAAGCTGTTGGCACTAGTACACACATTCAGAATGGGAGGAGCCTGCTTTCCTTGAGCCTTGTGATAACGGAAGGTATAGAAGGCGACCACAGAGCTTTCCCTGGGAATCACTCTGAGGCACTGAGGCAGATTCAGAATTAGTCCCTGTTTGTTCAAGATCAGGAGAATAAGAGTTATCTAATGCTACTGCCGGAGGCACAGGTCAAGCATCCTCAATCTTATATTCTGCATTAAAGTTATATGGAAACAAACCGGAATCTGTTTTATCAGTATGCCACATTTGTCAGCCTTGCTAAAGTCAATCATTTTAGAAAAGGTAAATGTTTTCACTTTTTTCATTAAAGACAAGATATTTCAGTTTCTTCTTTGTGGCAGATGCAGTAAGAGACAAAAGAAGGGTGGGGTTCAGCCTGGACAGCTACATCTGTACTTAATGTCGTTACTGTGTCACCACGCAAAGTTGTAACAGAGAGCATCGGATTTTTCTCTTAACTGCTTTGTAGACCACATAAATAATTAAAATTTAAATAAAGATATATTAATGTATACAGCTACAGAGTGTTTTTGTTTTCTATTTATTTGTTTATTTCTTTGACTAACCATTTTTCTTATACTTTATGTGTGGATATAAAAACACCTCTTTTGTATGTGAAAGTTTTTCATTTCTGGAAATTTTTAAATTAATGCCTTCCTGAGCTTTATGGGTTTTTTTTAGTAGTTTTTTAGTTTTGTATTTATTTAGCAAAGGAAAACTCAACAAAGTTCTGCAAAGTATTTCTTTAACTTGCAATCTTTTGTGATTATATTTACAATGCTTATTTACTCATCACTTAAATGCATTAATTTCAATGGCCCTTGCTGTGTCAAATTGTTATTTCTGGCATTTCAATATAAGCATGAGGTCAAGAATAGAAAATACCAAATAAATTTCTCAGCAGGAATTCCAGCTTCCCTCTTCCTATGTGTTCATACTTCTGATTTTCAAGAGAAAAAAGGAAATCTTACAGACAGATAAAATTGTGTTGATTTTGCTATCATTTCTGCTCATGACTTTAAGAACAGTGGATGGATAGAATTCTATATCATAGTGGATAATTTTGTATAGTAGGTGCTGACTCTAAATCTTCTTGGCTTATGTAGCGAGAATAATCCTAAGATAAATTTTTTTTTTTTTAAGTCTTGAACTTATCCTCTCTCTCTGAATCCTTCCTTATATAATTCTCCTACAGGAAAACAAACTGCCGTGACGTCTCATTTCCAGAGTTCTCATCGACTACTGGTGCTTTCCAAACTTTGATGTCTGAATTTCTTTTAAAATGTTTAATCATCGTAATGCATAAAACAATGTGGAGCAGTCTGACATTGTTTGTCTTTGTGTGGCTGAAAAAAAATGCAATTGTTTGTATAGTGCTGAAAATGAAGGTTGGGATTAAATTGACCCAAGGTTAATGATAGGATGAAGATCAATTGTCAAGTAGCAAGAAAATGCTATAGCCTTGGCAATAATTAATGTTGAACAATGACTGGAGTTCAGATTATTGTAACGAGAGATGATACGCTGTTCTGACTGTTCAGAGGTCAGTGTTACTTGGTTTCCTATGGTTAGGGGTAAATAAGGAGGACTTCCTAGTAAAAACAATGTAACTGGATACAATGAGGCTGCAGTGACCCAAGGTTCATGGGAGACATTGTTAGTATGTATAAAGAGTTTATAAAATATGTAGCAACCGTTTTATGAAATTTGGTACCTGAATGAGGGGTGGAGTGGAGAGCCTTTGGAGCTAGGGAGGTAATTATTTAACTATAGAAAACAGACCAAGATTACAGTTTCTGAAATCCCATATGTTGACTATTATCCCGTAATTCTAATTCTAATGCATCTTTTCTTGAATCCTTCATTTTCTGAATGGCACCATTCTTCCCATAATAGATCATCAGTTGTCCTTGCCCTGAGAATGGATTACATTACTATATCATTAAAGCAACAGATGTATTAGAGTAATACATTATCAAAACAAAGCACTCCAGTGGTGATGTATTTCCCAAAAGATGGCTCCATCTTGGGCGGAACAGTTCCAGAGGCAAAGTCAGTTCAACAATACAAAAGGTGAGTCTATTGGCACATGTGTGTTGGCAGCTAACATTTGGCTCTGGCTGTAGGGTGTGAGTGTAAGGAGCACTCCTGTTTCTATTGGGCTATTGAATCTTAATCAGAATCCTTGGGTATGATGAGTCTCATTTCTGAAAAAGAGACAGAGTGGAATGAAAGTCTTCTGTAACAGAAGACTTTGCTTTGTTTCTGGGAAGACGAATTCTTTTGGGGGTGCAAACCTAAGCCACACCAGCCAGGGTGGCATCTGCTATGGCATTCGCTGACACAGAATGGCAGCTGTATTTGCTTCCTTTGCCACCTCACTACGAACATCATTTTCTCTCAATACTTCACCAAGCCCTTTAACCTGGCACAGGTGTTTTTAAAATCGAACATTTGAACTGTAAGTTAAAGAGAACTAGTTCTAAAGATGTTCAATACCTCCAAGAAAACCAATATAGAAAAAAAGGTAAAGAGAAAAAACCCATACACTTCATCTAAGATGGTTATATGTTAGTTCTGCCACAAGTGAGCCAGAGAAATGGTGCCCACATATGAACAAATAAGGAGTGCTTCAATGCTTGCCTAGTGCCCATTCAGATGAAGATGGGTTTTTCTTTCACAGCTGGTGTATCATCATCTTCATTCTCTCAGTGATTGGTTTAGGAACTCAGGATTTGGGGAGAGTTGGACCTGCAGGGCCCCATGTGGGTATGTTGACATGTTTACGTGCAGGTAGGGCCGTGATTGGTGTTGGGCTTTTTAGGGCAAAACCCCAATTACATTATTGCCATCACTGGGCAGAAATGAGGTTGCTTGTTCACTGCCGCCTTTACAGCTAGTAGGTTCAAGGAAAGGAACAGTGTATTTATAATAACTCAAAGGCAAACTGGCTAGAAGCTGCAATAGATGGGAAGATTTCCATTAATTGAGGTGTGGGTAAGGAGAAGGGTAATACTTTCTAGGTAGAGACCACTTCCATTTGAATGAGCCTGAGAGAAAGGGTTATTCATTTAATTTCTTTCCCTTTCAGATCCTCTCAAAGCAGGAAAGTTATCCAGCCCCTCCCTTCCTCCCCGCTACTCTAGGAGAAAGCAATAATCACCTCTTAGTAAGAGCCTGCAGCAGCCCCAATTTAAAGAATGGGGTTTCCTTTGGCACTTGAAGAAAGGATTTGGGAGTGTCCAAAGAGAGGAGCATATATACTTGCTAATGGGACCTTACGGCAATGGTCGTGACTCTTGGTCACGTCACTTTTCCTAGACTTTTGGTATGAAATGTTTGTTAACTCTCTGGCCATATTCTAAGTGGATGACTTAGATGAACAGATGGATTTAGTCCTTAATGGACTATTTCTTAAGAGAGTGCAGAATATCCCAGGAGAGAGAGGGAGAGGGAGAGAACTGCTAATTCTAGCTCCTTGCCTGGAAGTTACAGAGCAAGACACACGGGAGTTTCAAGCCTGCAAGGAAAGAACTTTGAACAAGGCTCACTGCAAAATGCCAACAACCTTAAATAGGAGACACGGAAACAGGCTTGTATGAGGAGACAATTATCTCCCCCATGAACTTGGGTCCCGCTGTGTGTGTATTTACCAGTGACCTTGCCACTGTCACTTAGTACTGGATGATATGAGAAATAATTGAGCGCCGTTTTTTTACATTTCACCGGAATAGACTCAGTCTCCGCAAGAGGACTGATATCGCCAGTCCCTGAGGTACCATAAATTAATTCATTGATTTTAAATAGTTTATAAAATACGCCCATCAAAAGGCTAGACGCATATATCCATCAATTAAAAATTAAACAATCGAGACAAAACAAAACACACACACACACACACGCACACGCACACACATGCACACACGAAGTCATCATACCATCCATTACTATGAATAAGCCATCAACAGGAGACCAAGGAAAGACAAATAACTCACATCAGGCCTGCAAGTAAAATACATTTATCAGCCCACTTAATAAATGCTTTTTGACATTCAAGGGCCTCTTTCTATGTGGTCTTGTACCAGGAGAGATTTACACATACACACTGTGCACATTCTCAGAGCGTACAGTCTAAGAAAGGCAACAGAGCACTGTACACCGAGGCTCCCTGGCATACTACACTGATAGGAAGTACTTTTAGAAATATAACCAACTCATATGGGTGTCTTTCAGGGGTCTTCTTGTAACACAATCTGAATTTAGAAGACAGGAATTAGGAGGCTCACGAGGCGTGAATAAGCAGCGACTGGCAGATGTTTCTGAGCGGAGTAAAAGTTATTTCCACCTTCCTAGGGCCATTTGGCGATGTGTGCTTGAAGCCTTGGAGTTTTTCATTCCCTTTGATCCAGAAAGTCTACTTAAAGAAATTTATTTTAAAGAAATAGTCATGGAGATGGCAAAGATTTAGCAACAAGAATATTCATTTTAGCATTGTTCACAAAAGCTTAAATGTGCAAACAGTCTAAATTTTCCAAAATACAAGATTAGTTTCATCTATAAGGAACAGTTAGGTTAGTGGAAGCCAAACATGTTTCTAACAAAATAACGAGGAAGAGTTAATGACATTTTAAGGTAAAAGAATTATGCTGCGGAACAAATTACTGAATCATCACTTTTTGGTTAAAAAACTTTACACACATGAATACACATACACACTCCAATTTCCCTGTACATGTATATTGCACAGGACTGCAAGGAAACATATAGAAATATTATGAGTACCTCTGATGATAAAATTATGGGCAATTTAAATTTTATTTTTGCTTATTTGTATTATTTTCATTTCGAAATTGAACTATTTAAACTTACAAATTAAATTGAACTAAGGTAGGTGAAAACAAGGGTCAGTATGGCTGGGGATGCGAGTGGCAGAGAGATCAAGTTGGAGACGTAGGTAGACGCCTGAAGAGCCACAAATGCTGAGCTGAGAAACAAGACATTCTCTCCACGTACAATGCACTTTATTGAAGTCATGCAAAACTGAACTAGTTCTATATGAAACATGTACGGTCTCACTCTATGTTCAGAATTGAAGGTAACTTAAATTCTCCTCCTCCCCCAATCAAAACACCTGCATCGAGAATCACACGCTGTCGGAGCTGGCAGGTGGAGTGGTGGCAACCTGTGTTTGCTCTGTGGCCACATGGTGACACCCCTTTATCTGCCATCATCCTCTTAAGTGCCTGGGGAACCACAGCTGTGTGTACCTGCCTGGGAGCGTCTGTGAGAGGCCTGACGGCTTCTCCTCTGTTGTTTTAACATTTGCTGCCATTATAGTTTTAAATCTTTATATTGTCTCTATAATCCTGTAACAAGGTCACCTAAGAGTTCATCAAATGGTAGAGCTGTAAAACACTCAGGAAAGTCGGAGACTTTGGGACAGATCTTTAGATGGGCTAAATCTCTGAGCAGGCCAAGCAACCCCCACAATCTTTCTACTGTTAATTTAAGAGAGAGCACTTCAAAATATTAAAGAAAATACAGGGAAAGTAAAAAGTAGTCTTAAAGCAAATATACATTACGATGTTTACAGATTTATGCGCTCTAAGATTGCATCCTCCCTCCTGCACGCACTTTATATTCAGTCCTCTGGGAAAACAGCTTTGAATTATGTAAGTTTTGAATTATGTGAGGTCTCCAGGAATACATTCTTTGCATAAAATATAACTGTCTCATACGAGGGGGATGGAATGGGGTGAGGGAGATGGTGGCAGAATGGAGGCTAGAGGGGGCATTGAAAAGAGGGTGACATGAATATAGGGTTTTAGAAGTCTACTCGGGCTTCTCCTCAGCTAGGAGGGTAAATTGGGGGGAAAAGAAGATGGAGTCTGGGAGACAAGTGGAAAGCGGCAAGAAGCTCTTCGAAGTGGCTTTACGTGGACCCGGTGGCTTGACTTTCACCCCCTGAAAGACATTATTCCTTCTGGACAAGAGAAAAAAAAGCAATGGAGGCCCCAAAGAGGCTTGCATGGGAAGACTCTTATTTTACTCATCGATTTGGTTGTCAGTTTTTCAATTGTTCCAAAATAAAATTTTTAATTATAAAAGGAATGTATGCTTTGGAAACAAAGTTCAAATAATGAGGAAGTATTTAAGACAGAAAGTGGAAGCCCACCATCCAGCAACTTCCCTTCCTCCTACCATTGAATTCTACTCTTCAGAAAGAATCACTCATAATCATTTAGTTATGACTTTCTGGACATTTTTACACATACAAAAGGATTATTTTACGTCTACTGCTCTGAAACTTGCTCCCCACCCCCTGCCCCCTGCCCTGCCCTGCTCAATCATGCGTTGTGGACACTGAGACATGAGCCACCTTATCTTTTTTTTTTTTTTTTTTTAATTAATAAGCTTTATTTTTAGAGGAGTTTTTGGTTCATCTCAAAATTGAGCAGAAAGTACAGAGAGTTCCTATAGGGCCCCTGTCGGGCAAATGACTCAACCAGGACGATCCGAGTCCTGCCCTGTGAGTTTTGGGGTTGAACAGAGAAAGGGAGCTCTGTAAATACATCTCTGAGCTGCCTGCAGGTATGTCTTCTGTGTGCAAGATGCCACCTGGCACTCTGGTTTACGGTGCTACATGTAAGGAGCTTGGAAGGCCCCACTCCATCTTAACAACAGATAAAAAGCTGAACAAACTGAAAAACCAACAACTTTTCTTAGATCCTTAAGAGAAGGGAGGACCCAGGGCTGACCACTGCCCCAGGCTGGAGAGTCAGACGTGAATACAGGGCATGGCGGCTTCTTGGAGCAGAGACTCGCCAGCGAGAGGGAGCTTCAGCAGGAACCAGTGCCGGAGTCGGAAAACCTGAACCGTGATTGATGAATTGCTGGAAGCTCACACATCTGGACAACCCTGAGAGTCAAAACTGCCACGGGGCGCAGCCACAGGGGGACATCCAAGAGCACTACTGGATCCCTATAAGGCATATCGGAGAAAAATCCTCTCGCGTTTCTTGCAGAGGAAGGGGAAAGAGATATGCCAGAGCACGCTGTTCTTTTTTTATTATTAAATGTATCGAGGCGACATTAGTTATTAAGGTTATATAAGTTTCAAGTGTACAATTCCGTAGCACGTCAGCTGTGTGTTGCATCGTGCGCTCACCACTCAAAGTCTGGTCTTTTGTCACCATATATTTGACATATTTGACCCCCTTCACCCTCTTCAGCCTCCCCCCACCCCCTCCCCTCTGATTACAACCATACTGTTGTCTGTGTTTAAGAGGGTTTTTTGTTTGTTTGTTTTGTTTCTTCGTTTGTTTGCTTTCTGTTTTATATCCCACATATGAGTGAAATCCTGTGGTGCTTGTCCTTTTCTGTTGGACTTATTTTGCTTAGCAAAATATTCTCAAGATACTTTGACATAAGGTGAAATAGTGCTATTTGCAACAACATGGATGGATCTTGAGGTCACTTTGTTCTTTTTAACATAACTTGCCCTTAGGATTAACTAGTCCCCCAGAGCCTAATTGGTTGGGGGTATTAACAGAGCCTAACTGACCCGAGGGAGGGAAACATCCCAGTTTGGCTCGCTCTGGTCATCCTGACACACTTAGGAGTGGCTGGAGAAAAATACTGGAAAACACTGGTAAAGTTGACAGTCCAGAGGCATAGACTGGAAATCTAATCACAGGACTATAGAGTGCGTCTATGTGTATCTTTATATTTAAAATGAATTTCTTAGAGACAACGTATAGCTGGGTCTTGCTTTCTGAGGTGTTTTGAAAATTTTTTTAATTGGTATGTTTAGAACATTCACATTCAAAGTGATTATTTATGAAGTTGGATTAATATCTATGATATTGTTACTGTTTTCTATTTGTTGACTTGCTCTTTGTTCTTATTTTTTTTTCCACACTTTTTTCTGCCTTTTATGGTTTCGATTGAGCATTTTATATAATTTCTTTTCTCTCCTTTCTTAGCCTATTAATTATACTTCTTTTTAAACTTTTTTTTAGTCATTGCCCTAGAGTTTGCAATAAATGTTTACAACTAATCCAAGTCCACTTTCAAATAACATTACACCACTTCACGAGTAGTGTAAATGCCTTATAATAACAAACTAATCCTAATTCCTCCCTCTTGTCCCTTGTATTATTTTGACATTCGTTTCACTTATATGTAAGCATGTACAAGCACATATATATCTATGTCTATACAGAAGACATATACATGAGCATACATAATCAAATACATCACTGCTGTTATTATTTTAAATGAACTGTTTTCTGTTAGATCAATTCAGAATAAGAAAAATAAAAGTTTTTATTTTTTCTTCACTTATTTCTTCTTTGACACTCTTCTAAGTTTTCTGAATTATGTCATTTCTGTCTGAAGAACTTCGAACATTTTTTGCAAGGCAGGTCTACTTGCAACAAATCCTCTCAACTTTTGTTTGTCTGAAAAGTCTTTATTTGTCCTTCATTCTTGAAGGATAATTTTGAAAGGTATAGAATTCTAAGCTGGTGGAGTTTTCCTCCCAACTCTTGAAATATTGTACTCAACTTTCTTATTGTTCGTGTGCCTTCTAGGAGAAGCTGAGTGTGATTCTTATCTTTGCTTCTATAGATAAAGTGTTTATTCCTCTGACTTCTTTCAAGATTTTTTATCTTTGATTTTATTAAGTTTGAGTATGATGTGCCCAGGTGTAGTTAGTTAGTTAGTTTTTCCCTATATCCTTCTCGGTGTTTTCTGAGCATTCCTAATTTGTGATTTGGAGTTTGATATTAATTCAGAGGAAATTCTGTCATCGTTTCTTCAAATGTTGCTTCTTTTCCTTTTCTCTTTCTTGTCCATCTGGTGTTCTCACTACACATATGTTACATCTTCTTTAGTTGTCCCACAGTTCTTGGATAGTGTGTTCTTTGTTTTTTCAGTCTTTTTCCTCTTTGTTCTTCAGTTTTGAAAGTTTCTACTATCGTGTCAAGCTCGGAGATTCTTCCCTCAGTCATGTCCAGTGTCTGATGAGCCCATCACAGGCATTCTTCATTTCCATCACGGTATTTATTGCTAACATTTCCTTTTTATTCCTTCTTAGGATTTTCATATTTTAAGGGAAAGTTTTTGCTTTCTAATAAAAGAGACACACAGGAGGAGAGCTGCTAGGATTGCCTCTTCTTTCTTCTTGTCTTGAAAATGGATGAATCTAATGCTGGAGCTATTAAAATTATCTTGTGTCATGAAGAAACAAGCATGAAGGAAGGCAGAGCAGACCTACAGAAAGCCTGGATGCCAATGACAACCAGGAGCTCCTGAACTGGAACCAAAAATTACACTTATAAGTTTTATCCCACAAAGCTAGACTAGCTGCTTTCTTATCTCTTCTCCAGGCTTTGAGCTTATGAAGGGGAGCTTGTGTGCTATTCATCCTAAATGCTTAGCACCACGCTAGCTCTGTGTTCAATTCTCAGAAAATGGCTGTTGAATATGACATGCCCAGGCGTAGTTTGTTCGTTTCTCCCTATATCCTTCTTGGTGTTCTCTGAGCATCCTGAGTCATCTCCACTCTGTGGTGGACCCTGAGCGGAGTCATTCTGTGGCTGCAGTGTTCGTTCCAAGCTGCTCAATGCCCAGTGTGTCCATTCTCCCTTCTCTTTCATTCCTCAGAGCACCATGCCCATCAGGCTGTTGTATAGGCAATTACGGTGAGAGTTTGAGAACAATGGATGAAGATGTCCGCACAGCTCAGAACAGAAGCCAATTCGAGTGAAGTTCAATCTTGGACATCACTGTCTCAAGTTCTTCAGTGATCTGCACCATGGGGAACCTCACATTGCTTTTCTTTCGCTGCTCTCCATTTCTCTCTCTCTCTTTCTTTCTCTCTCTCTCTTTCTTTCTCTCTCTCTCTTTCTGTCTCCCGCCTCTCTTTCTCTCCCTTTTCCCACTCCAGAGCTTGCTACCTGTATTTCCCCACCTTGTTACATAAATATTAACCAGTTTAACTCTCAAGGGCTTTCTAATGTACTGGGCTTACTTTTGAATGTCAATGGTTTCTTGCCAAACAAAAGTGCCATTTATCTCTGATGACACTTGGCAGAAGTTTTGAAATTCATTTTTATTCTACTCCTGCAGGATCAATTTCTTAGGCAGGGTTGACTACACCCTGTAATCTGTGCATTAGGGGTGGAAGTAAGTGAAGCAGTCCTTATTCTTGCTACAGATGGTCTGTGTGTGGGGGGAGGAATGAGATGATTTATCCTAGAAAAGACAAAGCAAAGAAATAATTTAATAGGCTTCCAATAAAAATTTTATTAGTATCTTGAGAGAGGAGAGTAGTAGCTCTGATAATCATACAGTTATGAACAATATTGAAATGCATGTTTGCACAGTTGACTTGACTAATTTTATAATGAGTTCACATTCACCTGCTTTTTGAGAATATATTAGCTGAGTCAGAAAAGGAGATGGCGCCGTGTAGAATGGCAGGGGAACTTAACCTAGGATTTAAAAAAAAATGCTGCTAAGTGGATAATTAAGAACTAACTATCCATGAAGAGTTATTATATAACCATTCCTCAACCCCAGGAAAGACAGAAGTGGGATGAGGAAGGAGAGGAGGGGAGTGAGAAAGCACTGGGAATGAGTGAGCTGTTCTGTGTCTTTCTGCTTGTGGTGTTGAGTGTCTTTCCTGTGCCTTTAAACAAGAGTCACAAAGTCTTTCCAAGACAACTTGTGAGTATCTTAATTCACTGTGCTGAAACTATGTATCTAGAAACTGGTAGCACAGTCTAGCTATGTACGGCATCCTTCAGCCAAGGCCAGCGTTCCTTGGAATAACTTCCACTGAACTTCTGAGAATGAAACAGAGACCAAGTTACTGGAGGTTTGACTTTCCCCTTACCTCCTCCCATATTTTATTGTCCTGAGGATAGTGTAGCATGAACACACACCTGGAAGAAGAAAAGGAAGACCATTCCTCTGCCTTACAAGAAGAGTGGCAATGATAGAAATCCTGGTTTGCACAGCCCTATTCTGTGCAACACACTCCTGCCCCCACTCCACGTGTCTGTGTGGCCTGGGGATGAGTGACCCAGGGTACATCCAAAGTTCAGCGTAGCAGGAGCCTACACTCTACTCCATCCCAAACAGCAGGATTTCTAGGTTCTACAAGAATGAAAGAGAAGATGAAGGTTGCCTCGAGTGAAGGGAGGCAAGAGGATTGGGTAAGTGGGTGGCGAGGAGGAAGTGTGGGAACCACATTATGCGCTATGGTAAAAGCTATTGTCAAAGCTTAGTGTTGGTTGGTTGAAGGTGTTGGGCTCATGGATGCTTATTATAATAATTACTAATAGTATTATAAAAATAATCAATTAACTAAACAAGCGAAAGCAGGGTGTGTATGAACATGCGATGATGAGAGT
>CM053512.1:13071622-13124922 GCA_028627145.1 Eidolon dupreanum
CAGGGTTTAAAAAGAAAAAAAAGTATGGTATAGGAGATAGAATTAATTTATATAACAAGGGCAAGTACAAAACAGTCATATAAGGCATATATGTGCGTTTGCACAGAGGGTCGTGTGCACACGGATGGATGTGCATCGCGTTGTGGACTTCTTCCCGCGGGTAGCACTCAAGCACTCAAGGAAGCTTGAAAGCCCTTCTGCATGACCCCTCAGAGCATCAGTGAAAACCTCTGAGGTGTTAATGAAAAGGTAGCCTAGGGTGGGAATGCAGGAAAAAATAATAACATTCATAGTCACAGCTCTGCCGGTGGCCTGGAACACCAGATGCCATTGACCAAGCTGCCTTTTCTCCACGAGTTGCTCTTAGAGGGACTTCGTGACCATGTCTTGGGACCCCAGGAAGGCAGGGGAAGTCAGATTTGTTCACTGCCCTTAGCGCAGCATTTAACAGACGCTCAGAAGGGGAATGGAGCGCATGAGTCTGCTCACTCTGCTCTCTCTTTTGCTTCTCCGATGGTATCCGACACTACTTCAAACTGACCATGATTCCGTTTGCTGTTTCTGTCCCCGATCAGATTACTGTGTCCAACTTGACGGCTTTGCACATCTCTGCTCCGTACAATGTATATAGATTTTGTTGTTTAGCTCTTGGAGGACAATCTCATTTTCCTGCATTCCCGATGCCAAGTTCTTTAGGGGGACATTTCCCTATAGCTGTCAAGTGCTCACCATCTCCTCCCAGGCTACAGTCACTTAAGAGCAGAGTCAAAGTTAAGATCCAAGTTCATGGGGAAAAAAAATTCCTGGATGTACTGTTAGAACTGCCCCTATTAGACATCAGTGTTTCACAGAACTCATCAGAGAAATCCAAGTCTTCACCAAATTCTACATCTATTTCCACCTCCCACAGCAGTCACCTTGCCCAAGAGAGGAAATTGTTTCCAGTTTACACATGGGAAAGGGCATCTTCGGGAAATTTCGTCTGGGGCCCAGAATTTAATCTCACCACTGGGTTCATGCTTTTATTTGAGTGGCTCCGGAACCTAAATAAGGGTAGAATACCTCCTCTGCTGTCACTTTCATAATTGCTGTGAAAAGCAGCTCTGGTGGGTTTGCTGCAGAAACCCAGTGAAGTTAGATGCTGCTGCCTGAAAACAGAGACGCCCAGTTCCACCCACTCCAGCCCTGAGCCATTCTCTCCGGTCACCAAGGAGCTGAGCAGGGCAAAGGCTGATTTCTCTTTGCCTTTTTCTTCCACTTCTTGTTCTTCCACTGCTTCCACTGCCTTCCCACAACTAACCCTGGCTTTCCCCTTCCTTTTCTCCTCTCTTTTCATGTTCTCAAAGACAGGCTAACTTTCAAAGCCTTTCTCTGCTCAGTCCATCCATGTCCCCTCGGCTACTCAAATGCACAGTTCACCTTCCAGCTAAGAAGACAGTGCAACTTTCACAGTTGAGAATGTAAGCCAGGAAGCCAGACATCCTGGGACGGAATCCCAGCTGCCTGGGAGAGTTATTTAATTTCTGGGTGCCTCAGTTTCCACGACTGTAAAATGAGTCCTTAACCCAGAGGGTTATTACGAGAAGCAAAGGAGTTAATACACATAAAGTGCTTAGAAATGTGGCTAACACATATAAGAGAATTTGTTGGGGAGGAGGGGGACTCAAACATGTCACAGGTGGGTAGGAATAAATAGGAAAGTGAAATGTCCCTTAGAACACAGATCATATTCCACACCCTGTTCCTTTGATTAAAGATAGGGGCTTGGCTGCGTCCATGTTTCCTTCTCCTAGATATTCGACCTTGTATCTGTTCTTTTTATGTAAGCTGAACTTAGTCCAGAAGTATTTGTTCATTTTCTTGCTTTTATTTGTTCAGATTTGCTACCATTTCCTCTTTGGAGAGTAAAATATCTGGTCTCTTTTTAGTGTTTATATTAATGACTGTTTGTGCTCATGAGATATATAAGCTAAATGACTGTCCTTGTGTTATATAATTCAAGTCCTAAGGTATGGGGAGAAAAATGCCAGAACAGCATGGGGCAGAAAAAAGTAAACATCTCAAACCCACCGGCAAAAATCCCCCTCCTCCCATATTCAGTCTTTAATTACAGAACTGTATTTATATACACATTGAGATAATTACACGTTTATACGTCTCGTCTCCCCTAGATCATAAGCTAGTGTCTGTTCCATATTATGTATTTTTGGTGCTCAGAACGGTGCTATACTTACCTATGGCTGTATAAGTACAATTTGCAGACAGACTGAGGTTGTTTATGCAAATCAACATACATATACCATATATTAAGCTGGTTTTATAAATATGGAGTCAGTCAAATTTATGAGTTTTAAATGACAAAAATTAAAGGAAAGAATTAAAGAAAATGAGAGTGGCTTGCATTTTTCTAATTACATTTTCTGCAGAAAGATCTGAAAGGCAATTTTAAGCACATGTTCATATGCATGTGGAAGGAATGTGTGTGTGTGTGTGTGTGTGTGTGTGTGCGTGTGTGGCATATATATGCGAGGCATGTATATGTGTGAGGAATATATGGATATGTAGATGTAAACACACACACATAGATGTACATACATACCCCTACGTAATGTGTGAATTAAGATATTAAGTCAATTTGCCACAGCAGAAAATTATGTATAGCCAAAATTACTTTAGAAAACTGCATACATCATTTGGAGCTCCATGCTTAGAATCTTAAAAACTAAGGTTTAGCTTCTTTTATTTCTATTTACATTCTGTCTGTAGCCTTGCTCCCTTTGGAGCATTAAAGTCTAGAGGGTACTTTGAAAGGGAGGTTCATGTAATGGGGCAACATTTTTTTTTCTTTTTTGTACACTGAAATTTATGAAAATTAAATGCTTTTACTTACTTATTTTTATTTTTTATACATTATTTAAAAATTTTAAATTACAGTTGACATTCAATATTATATTAGTTTCAGGAGTACAGCATAGTGGTTAGACATTTATGTAACTTTCAGAGTGATCCTCCCAATAAGTCTAGTACCCCCCTGATACCATCCATAGTTATTACAATATTATTGATTATATTTTCTATGCTGTACTATACATTCTCGTGACTATTTTTAACTGCAAGTTTACATTTAATCTCTTCACCTTTTTCACTCAGCCTCCCAACCCCCTCCCATCTGGCAACCATCAGTTTATTCTCTGTATCTATGAGTTTGTTTGTTTTGTTTTTAGATTCCACCTATAAGTGAAATCATATGGTATTTGTCTTTCCCTGTCTGACTTATTTCACTTAGCATAATACTCTCTTGGTCCTACCATAATTTCACAAATGGTAAGATTTCGCTTTTTTATGGTCAAGTAATGTTCCATTGTGTGTGTGTGTGTGTGTGTGTGTGTGTGTGTGTGTGTGTGTGTGACATTTATCCATGGACACTTAGGTTGCTTCCATATCTTGCTATTGTAAATAATGTGGCAATGAACACAGGGGAACATAGGAGTCTTTTCGAATTAGTGTTTTGATTTTTTTCAGATAAATACCCAGAATTGGGATTGCTGGGTCATATGGTAGTTCTATTTTAATTTTTGCGGCAACCTCCATACTGTAAAACAAAATCTTTTAAATATAACTTCGCAGTATAGATATGTGTGTGTGTGTGTATTTATGTGGCATATTATAATTTGAACACTTTTATTTATTGTTTTATTTAATTCTTACAACAAACCTATCAAACAATGTTTCTATTTACAGAGCAGGAAACTAAGAATTTTGAAAGAATTTGCTCACAGCTGGTAGGTGGTAGAACCCTATGGTAGGAACTGGGAAAAAAGCTTAGAATTTGACACTTCTCCACCAACACTGCCTCTCCCAAAGCTCATCACAAATCATAACAAAGGAAGTTTTGAAACTCTGGATCTATAATGGCCCTTTTACAGCATCATGTGATCACGGGAATGAAAGTGCCCCTAATTAAACCCTTCTATTTACAGAGGGGAAAGTTAAGTTTAGATATGCCAAGAAACTTACCTACGTCATAACTTATTGATGGGAAGACAAAGAAAGCAACTGTGGGTTCTCCACTCCTGACCCTTTTTCTACCTTGTCTCCTTCTGCTCTAACCAAGGGGCCAGGTCTCAGAATGCAATAAGAAAGAATATCCTTCACTGATAAATAGTAAGACTATAATGCTAAGAAGTATCAACTTGGAAAATGACAAAGAGTGTGCGTAATTTAAAATTTTACAGGAAGACACATTATTTTTCAAGTTTGACTTACCTTGTCAATTAAGAAATGTAAATTAAAAGAATAACCATTTTGACCCAGTTGGCAAAAAAATTTTTTTTTAATGTTATTATTCATTGTTTTGAGAGATGGACCTCCCTGTGTGACAGACACTCTCTTAGCTGGTAGAAATAAAACTGTTCCAATCTTCCAAAAAAGCAACTAAATATTATGTATCTAGAAACTTAAAAATGTTCAAGGTTTTTGATCTAGCAATCTGAATCCTAGGAAAAGTCTCCCAAAGATAATCAGATATGTGGCCAAAGGATATTACTTGTAACATTATTTAAAATAATGAAAAATTGATAATCATATATGTTCCCAAGTAAAAGAATGATTTAATAAAATCGTGTAATTCATGTGATGTGTTATTATGCAGCTGTTAAAACCATAGCTTTGGATATTATTTTATAGCTTGGGAAAACATTTATGATATTAAGTGAAAAGGAAAATCCAAAACTGTATATAATCAGATTCCTACTTTATTATTAAAGTACATGGAGAAAAGAGCTGGAAGGAAATCAGTTAGCCACTAACATTTCTGGATGGTGAGCCTTGGAATATGCCCTGCACACAGTAAGCCATGCAATTTTGCATATTTGTTGCTCGAATAAACCAGTGAATGAATTGTGGGCATATGAATAATTTAAATTTTATTCTCCATAGATTTTGGAATTTTCCAGAGTTTGTGCAATGAGAAAGTTTTCTTTTTATTATCATAAAAATTTACCATTATAGAAAATGTATAGTCTGTTGACACTGAGCAGGACAGAAAAAAAGTAGGCTTTTTTTTTTTTAATTTTTTTTTGGTCAATATCCTTCATTATTATTGTTTTCCAAAAGTTCAGAATACTGGGACTCAATACTGGCTCAGTGCCCTTTTCATGGAGAGGCTGATAGATCCTTTTAAAGATCGGTTTGCCCTTCATTCTTAGTCAGTGATCCTAGTTGATAGAATTTGTTCATTCAAGACCCTCTGCTGAAGAGCACCCTTGCCTTAGTCAATGCTCCCTAGAGAAACTGAACCAGTAGAAGGTGTAGGTATAGATGTACATATAGAGGTTGATTAAGAGGAACTGGCTCACATGACTGTGCAGACTGGGAAGCCCCACAATCTGCTGTCTGCAGGCTGGAGGAGGCCCAGGGGGGCAGGTCCCAATCCAAACTGGAAGGTCCAAGAATGAGAGCTGGCATGGGGTTGGGGTGATCCTGTAAGGTTCCAGACAGAGTCTGAAGGTCTGGCAACTAGGAGCGCTGATGCCCAAGGGCAGAAGAAGATGGGTGTCCCAGCTTAAGCCAAGAGAGCAAATTCCTTTCCTCCCTCCACCTTTTTGTTCTATTCAGGTCCTTGATAGATGAGATGATGCCACTCACATTGGTACTCAGTCTACTGATCCAAATGCTAATTTCTTCTGGAAACACCCTCACAGACACACCCAGAAATGATGAGTTACCAGCTATCTGGACATCACTTAGCCCAGTCCACATAAAATGAATCATCACAGCCCTCGGAATTAAAATCATTATAAAAAGCTCTTTCCAGTTTTGCAGAGAAATTTTCGTTTTGCTGCGTGACTTTTAGACATACCCAAGGCTTGTATCATTTCCATATGAACAGAGACATGTGTATTCCCGGAGGGCAGACTGTAGCTAAGGCTGTGTCTGTGCTACGAGGTCTCTACATGAACCTCCCGGCCGGCACAGGAATAGGACTTATATGACCTCAGTCTCGTTGGCGTGATACATTAACCAAGTGACTTTAAATGTGCTAGGGGTCACAGTAGGAGCTCTCACTGTAGGGTTATGGATGGCTCGGTTCAACCCATTTCTTGTTTCTGAAAAATAATTCTAAGCTTGAATCCTATATATAGTTAGAAGCCAGTTTGATTATACTCATATGAGGGTAGCCCAATTCTCTTCTATGTTATAATTTTTTTAGAAAGTCAAACATAAGTTGTTATGCTTCATTACTAAGCATGGGCAAACTGGTGTGGAAATTGTGAAAGATGGGTCTTTAGCAAGACCCATCGTCCACTTATTTTTCGTAACTTAGTAATTTTTCATAGTCTTTCATAATTTAATAGGGTAGAAATTGTCCTCAAAATTATTATCAAATCATCGCTGACTTTCTTGCAAAGGCAAATGGAAAAATAAAAATTTTTACTAGATATGGGGTTACAAATTGGGAAATTATTGAGAATCCAAGGCAAACTTATATACTTGTTCTAAGCAGAGAGCTTATAATAAAATAATTTTGACATTTAAAAAAAGAGAGAATTGGTTACATAGCTAAAGTCAAATAAGACATTCTCATGTCAGCCCACAAAGCAAGATTCCGCCTAGTTCCTCCTCTTAAAGACTCCATTAGAACTTATTGCATATTTTATAAGTAATTGAGCTATTAAGATTATTTTGAACAGTGAGGTTATCTGCCATTTCAGGTTATTAAAAAATCTGTATCTATATATAAATTAGCTAAATGTGATATTAAATTTGGTTTCTATGAGTGTGTATGTAAAAGTTGAGCTGAGAACAGCATGGAGCATTGTGCCTGACTCAATTCAACATGGATACACGTGATAATGAGTTAGGCACCTCTAGGCCAGAAACAGTAACTAAATATATTAGCACTTTATTTCTGAGGAGCAACGAGCAGTCTTTTGCGTCAATCAGAGGGTGAAAAAAATTCTCTCACTAAGGGAACGACCACTCACTCTGGGCAAGGATCAGTGCTGAGTGGTTTACCTCGATGACACGCCAAATAATAAAATTGCCTGTTGTGATCATCAGTTCTAAAGGCCTTCCAAACACTTACTCACTTTCTCTTAACTTCTAAATATATGTTTGTTGAGCATCTCTTAGGTACTAGGTGCTGTGGGAGATAAATACTTAAGCAGGCAATGACTCAAATACTAATCTTGTCTGCAGTGTGCCTTCTCTCAAGACAATAGGAGGGCCACACATCTACTCAAGTAATTACAACCCAAGAAGTGTCAAGTGTAATTAGTAGAAGTTCCAGAACAGTTATCTTCGAGTTACACTGCTGTGGGAGTTTGAAGGAAAGATAGATCCTATTTTAATTGGGTTTAAGCATTAAATCATCTAGGAGGATTATCAAATTGGCAGGGATTAGATTATTTTATGGGTAGATTGCTACCATCCTCTATTATCTGCAGCAATGGTTTCTAAACACTGTTGATTATATAGGCCAATAGTAAATACCATTTTGAGTAGCGTCTCCCAAGTATGTATACTTGTATTTTGTTCTATAGGTGTATTGCTGTATTAATATGTGTATCATAACATACTCAAAATAAATATTTTTAAAGGATGAGCTAAGTTTGAAATCAATAATATTTGAAAATATTATTGATTTCTATTCATGGCAGAAATTTTTTCTTGAAAATGCTAATTTTAATCAGTGCAATGTGTTTGAATATGCTTCATTATTTTTGAAAATTATAGCTTAGCCTCTTGTGATACAGCAGGTTGAAGGTCTCCTAAGTTCAGTTTGTTTTGCCACTGGTTTTAGTGGCTGTTGCAGTTGAAAAAGACATTCCACAGACACAATGTAAACTCGATAGGTACACTTCGAGTGAAATTTAGGCGTACAATAGTAGATACACTGCTGTATTTCTGATAGTCTTCTTGATATTTTAAGTTTGGTGGGAACAACTTCTTGTTTGATCCTATTAGACTGTCCTTGTTTTACCGGGCAACGTGGCTGAAGAAACCTCGCTCTAGAAACACAAATATCAGCTTCGCCATCATCTCGTTCAATTTTGCTCACCTTAGTAATACTGTCAATCAGAAGGGCTTTTCTTTTTTTCTGTAATCTTTTAAAGCCAAGTATATTTAGTGAGGACTAGTTTACATAAAGTTAGATACTGTGATCCATAAATCCACTTAACCTGGCATAAAGAAATGGTCACATGTTGCCAGACACTGGAAAAGCTGGAAGGAGCAGGATGCCACAGTCAACTTCCCCCGCCCCGCTCCCTGGCACCCAGGTGTGAAGCCTCTTGCTCCTCTACAGAAATGTCCCCTACGGTCAGGGAGGCCTGACCATCTGACATTTCTACATAGTGTTGGTGCTGCTGTCAATCCATACGTTGAATATTCCTAATGCGTATTTCCCTTATTTTTAAGATAATCAATTTTTACAGTTTCTAATATTTTCTTCTCATACCCCAATGACTGCTTTGAGAATCCCATGAGGTACACATCACACCCCACTTGGAGACCTTCCAACTAGAAGACAGGCTCTCCCCTTCTCAAGAGAGCCGGGGGACAGTGGAGGGGCTGGACACCCCAGGATGAAGCCGTGACGTGGCACTTGTTCAGCAGCAAAACTCCAGGTGTCAACGAAGCCAGATAATCATTATACTGCAAGAACTTTACTTTTGAGAACTTTTTTGACAAAATAATCAGATCTACTGTGTCCTGTTCCCCAGGTTTCTTTGTCTTCTTGAACGTGTGCCAGTAGATTTGTTAGGTTAATGGACTGGAGCCCTCCTCCCCAAACAAATCAAAGGTGCAACACGGAGCAGGAGGCTCCCACTTGTTCATCATCAACATTCGAAGCTTGATAAACAGTTTTTCTACTAAAGGCCAAATTCTGTGTTTGTAGATGTCAAAACAGATGGCCCATGTTGTTCTTTTCTTACTTCTCAGACTCAAAACGAAACACTGCCCTCGCTAGGATTTCCTTTCTCCTGAGGACGGCCCCCATGTCTCTAAGGTCTTACTAATATCCAGTCCATTCCCACTCCTTCAAAGGACAGAGATCTCCTGCCTTTGCGATTTAATGCTTGTCATAGTCCAGCCGCTGGACTCCAGCTGTGTCCCCAGCTCTCTTAACTCATTAGGTAGCATCTCACATTCTGGAATTTCTATCGGCCTGAGAATATTTGTATGATGCCGAGACCCCAGTTCAGCTCTGAGTTCAGTTATATTAGTTGTTTGGTGTCATCCAAATGGGAACCCACCTAGATCCATGGTCATTAACCTTTTTGGGGTCATTAACTCCTTTGAAGATTTATGGAACGTTTAATCAGAAAAAAATGCTCGAATATAAATTATGCATAGAATTTCAAAGAGAGGGGTAGTTTATATGCCTTCTGAAGTTCATCTTAAACTAGGACTTTTTTAAAAACTAAATTTACTGAGTTGATTTCCTACAAACCAACTCATAGTGAAACAGATTGTTTTTAGGTTTTTAAATTTTTATTGCAGTTTTTTTTTCCAGTGGATTGGTTTTGAACAGTTGTAGAATGTTTATGGTATGTCTATTTATACTGCCCTAAACTGTTAAGGACTGTTTATTATGGCACAAGGTTTATCCTAAAAGACATAGTTACAAAGGCTCCTGCTTTATAATTTCGTTGTCCATGAAGCCTGTGGACTCTCTCCTTGTCTTTCTCACAAAGCGAACCCTGACTGTGTTGCGAGTAGTAATGTGCCCAGTTGAAAATCTACATTTCCTAGCCCCCCACTGTGGACAGGGGTGGCCAGATTATTGTCAATGCTGACTTAAGGAATGCTCCTTAAAAGTGGCTGACTCAGCTGGCATGTGCCCTTTTCCTCTCCCCCTCTACCCTAGTCTTTCTTCTTTCTTGCCCAGAATACAGATGTCATGGCTGGAGCTCCTGCAGCCATCTCACAGCCATGAGGCAGACTTGCGAATGGAAGCTATGCTCTCCGTAGATGACAGAAAAAAGAATGAAGAGGCAGAAATACGTATACCCTTAAAGCCTCTAATTAGCTCTGGGCCTCCTTCCTTTAGACCTCTGGTTTTCAGGCTCCATGAGAGAAAAAGAAATTCTGACCTTTGCTAAATATATAAGTAGGTGTGTGTATTCACATACACACACATTCATGTAACTTAACACGTTTCTTAACTGATACAAACGTCATACTTGCATTTTTTAAAGTCCATGAATGGTAAATAACGAATTTGCCCACGTTAAAAAAAAACCTGAAAAGTCTTTTGAAAATGAGTTATTAAGCAACTTATTTGTAAATTATTATCAAAAACACATATTGGTGTTTAGCATACTAATAATACATTCTTGCAAAAATCTCCAGCTTAGAAGTATTAATATCCCTTAGTGTCATTGCACTTACCTCTTACCCCAAAACCGAATTCCTAAGAATAACCACTTGCATCAATTTCCTATTGTGACTATAACAAATTATCACAAAAGTAGTGGATTAAAAAAAAAAAAACTCCACAAAAATATCATCTACAGTTCGAGAGGTTGGAGAGCCAAGATGGGTGTTTCTGGGCTAACATCAAGGTGCTGCCAAGACTGAGTTTCCTTCTGGAGTTTCCGGAGGAGAATCAAGTTTCCTTGCCTCCTCCAGCTTCTAGAGACGGCCTGCATTCCTCGGCTGCTGGCCCTTCCATCTTCAAAGCCCGCGATGGCTGGTTGAGTCTTTCTCACGTCTCATCACTCTGATACTGACTCTCCTGCCACCCTCTGTCACCTATAAGAACCCTCATGATTACATTGGGACCACCCAGATAATTCAGAATAATCTCCCCATTTCAAGAGCCTTAGTTTAGTCATATCCGCAAAGTCCATTTTCTCATATATATATATATATATACCTTATGTGTATATAATGTGTCTATAATATATATATTCATAAGTTCTGGGAATTTTTCTGTAGAAAAGTTAAAAAGAAGGAAAATAGAACATTCTAGGCATCCCTTCGAAGGCTAACTGAATTGAAAAATGAAAGTGGGAATTTCAAGAAAAAACACTCATCTATTTACATATTGTGGGTGAACGTGATGTTTTACGAGGCAGTTGCTATCCAATTGTGCTTAGTTTAGCTCTGTTGACAACACTGGGAGTGGTCTGCAGTGGACATATGTGGTTATTTTACTCCTTAGCATCTACTTCTCAATTCCGAATCCCCTTGCAGAATTATCACTTTCAATGGATAAAGTTTGTTGAGATTAAAACAGGTGCCTTGCTCGCCTCTTAGCTAAGGGTGTCCCCGAAACCCAAGCTCGGCCAATCAAATGCTCCCCTTCCATAATTTAAATCTGGATCAGAGTGTATGGACTGAATGCTTGTGTCCCCCACAAATTCTTACGTTGAAGCTCTAACCCAGTGTGATGATATTTGGAGATAAAGCCTTTGGGAGGTGATTAGGTTTAGATTAGGTCACGCGGGAAAAGAAAGGGCTCCCCCTCCAGGCCTAGCCCCACTTGGAAACTCCTGGCGTGGCTTCTACAGCCTCATGGCGCCCTCATGGAAGTCAGTGCCTCGTACATGAAGATTAACCACAGTCCTGCACCCTTCCCCCACCCCCGGGCAGGAACAGAGAAGTCAGGGGTCCACGAGGAGTTTGCACTAGAGTCACGTGGTCGAGATGGAGAAAGTGAGGGGGCTGCTATCAGAAGAAGCAATAAGCAGTGTTAGGTAGACAGAAACCGGAGAGGTTCGACAAAGCCTGCATAGGGGGGCAAATTCACCAAGGAGCACGTCTGGGACTTCCATAGGCCTCTAGGAAGGAAGAATCTGGATACCATTTGTTTCTGGAAACTAACATTCCGTCAAATGTGAAGACAAAACGGAATTTGTTCAACACATGTTTATATAGTGTAAAATGAGCGAAGGTTGTTTATTCCTGATTTTTGATCACTCTGTCTTTCCTGAAGACAGCACTGACGTTCTCGTCCACTCTGTGATTGTGGAGGCCCTTCTCGGTTTGGCTTAGCAATATCACTCCTGGAGGGTCTTTGCTGTATGCAGGAGAGAAAGGAAGAACTACTGTACCTTTGGATTTCATTGTAAGTTGCATCCTTGAGGGGAAACTGCACACATTACTAGAGTTAAAATGTATGAGTCTGGAGAGATGCACTTTGAAAATGTTTAAAATATTAGGTGTGTGTGTGTGTGTGTGTGTGTGTGTGTGTGTGTAGGCATGTATGAGAAAACTCTTCTATAAAATGAAAGATCAAGGGGCTGAGTAACCTAATAGCTCAACAACTTTTAAAGGAAAAAAATATAACTATTAAATTTGACTTATAACATTTATTTCTCCTGCATTATGAAAATGTTGAGTACATTAATCATAGTAGTTGGCCAATGATAGCAATTTCAAAATAATCCCTTGATAGCTGATAGCCCTGCCAACTATTTCTATAGTTATTAAAATATTCCTCTTCTTATAGTATAAGTATATATTACTACATTTTTTCAGTTTATTTTTCCTCATTCTTTGTAAACTAAAGTAACTCTTTTTTTTACTGTTCTGCACATTTTTATTACTATAATAAATATATATTACTTAGACCTATCAACTAAAATTGTATATTTTTTTTGTAGCAAATAACAAATTAGTATAGGTAGACAGGCTTATGATGAAAACTTACTGTCTCTGTTTGAGTTCCCCCCAGAGCAGACCCTAAGGTAAGGATGGACTGGGGGTAGTTTATTTGGGAATCCCAGGAAGCCCATGGGATAGAGTGGGCGAAGGGGGAGAAGAAAAAGAGAAAAGTCAAAAGGGTTGTTAATGAGCAAGTTACCACTTTGGGTAACTGGGGTTTGCTCCACTGGGGGTGTCCTGGGAAATCATGTAGGACATGTTCCAGAACTAATCCAGTGACGGACGGGTGGAGAAGTCGGGGCGTTTTTCTTCTGACTCTCGAGCCTCATGGTTAAAGGCTGACCCTGAAGGCCTTAGTCCCAGCACTTCTACGTCACTCCACCTGCGGGCAGAGAAGGGCCTCAGGCAGCAAAGCCCAGCGTTCGTGTGCTCCAGGTAGGAAGCTGCCGCTGTGCAAGAAATGTTTGCTACAGCCACAGGGGAACTGAGAAGTGAACAGGGGACAGAACAGGGTATCCAGAGTGACTGCCATGATCCCTCCCTGCTGTCATCAGGTCCTTTCATGCCTACCTGGAGTTGGCCCTGTTACTGACATTTCAAGGTTGTGATGATACAATTTCCAAGAAAGACTGACCGTGGGAGAATTAGTGGGACGAGCCACAGTCTTCACACTGCAGCTGGTCCCAAGGCCGTAATCTATCCTCTTTCCTGTCCCATCTATTCCCGACGTCCCGTACCTTTGGCCAGCACTTCTACTAGTTTAGGTCGTTTGCTCAGGAGAAGGACCAGGCCTTTGTCACCGAGCAGTCTGAGCCCTGGCTACCTTGTCCTTCTCAGGCCCTTATTGCTTGAGTCGCCTTTCCTTCTACTGTTATCGCCAGGAGTAGAAGCACTAAGGGGTACCCCAGGGAACCCCCCGAGTTCCAGACATCTTTTTCCCTGCCCTTGTTATGTAGCAGCAGCTCCGAGTCTTCAAGATAATCAGAGTTAATTATCCCCACAGGTACAGTAATTCTCACTTTTGCCTGCTGATCTCTTAACATGAAGAACCCAAAATCACCTGGTTGTAGTCACTGGTTCAGATGCAGTGGAACCACTGCTGTATCCCTAGTGGGAATGTCCCCCTCGGTCCGCTGAGACCAAGGTCTTCATCAGGAAGAGCCAAAGCTAAAAGGATTAAAACCACTATTTCCACGAATACATCACTGGGAATATGGTGAATGGGGCCAACCCTATTTACATCATTTAATTACCATTCCTCCAGTTTGATCTCAGAAGCTAAGCAGAGTCTGGCTTGGTTAGTACTTGAATGGAAGACCACCTAGGAAGACCAGGTGCTGTAGGCATAAAAACTTAAAAAATAAAGGATTGTAAGCTGACAAGGTCCTTGCAATCTGTGGGGTCAACCAAAGGTTGCCTCGCCTAAAATAAATAAATAAATAAACAAACAAACAAATAAAATTTACCATACCTGTGTATTCTCAATATTGGGGACACAACACATATAGTGACTATATGTACCAATCACTGGTTTAATATATATGCCTTATCCTTGAGAATGTTGACCCAGCCATGCAAAGTGTCACCCCGAAGCTGATACCTTGGCTGAATCTTTAAGAGGTGGTTCTAATACCCTCTCAGGTTCCCTCACAACCAACAGCTTCTAATAAATGGGTCAAGGTAGTATTTTCAAGGGTACTATTTTTTCTGCCTCAACACTCTAAAATAGCTCTCACCAAGCACCCTGCCTCTTTCTTAGTGGTAATAAATGCAATGCATCTTTTTAGATGGAATGTCCCAGATCCTTGGGCCCCTAAAACATTCCCTGATGTGGCAGGCCTTAGAATCTTTATAGGGTTTATCTCTCATCCTCTGATTGGAAGTATTTTATTAAAGCAACCAGCATACTTGCTTCTTCTTAAAAGCCAAGCTCAGTTATCATGCTGTCATTAATATCACGGGCCAGTTTGATGTTCTGCAGAATGTCAGGATGATGAAGGTCCCTGCAGATGATATTGCAACAGAAAAGAGGAGCAGTTAACCTATCCCTAAGATGCGGTGGTGAATGATGAATAGGACCCATTCGCTAAAACCACAGCCTTTGGCATTTGGCAGGAGGCTATCGCGAAAGCAGTTCGCATTCGCGAGAGAAAGATAGCAGCGGACATCCATGATCAGCCCACACATCTCGCTTAAGCAGCCAGCATGCATGCTCTTCCTGTGCCTCGGCTTTCTTACAGCATGGTGGCCTCATGGTAGTTGGTCTTGCATGGTGGCTCTGGCCTACAAGGTCAAACATCTCCACGAACGAGGCAGAAGCTGCACCACCTTTTATAACTCAGCTTTGGAAATCACACATCACTTCCGCTCAACTGTTGGCCAAGCAAGTCAAGTCCCACCCAGATTCAAGCAAGGTGACTAGACTCCAACTCTTGGTAGCGTAATGGCAAGGTTTTATTGTAGAAGAGCCATTGGAATGAGGGCTATCATTGGAGTCATCTTCAGAAAAAAAAAAATCTATCACATCTCTCATAGCAAAACTCAGGCTATGCTGAGACCTGTCCCTAGTTTTGGGGATCAAGTCCATGAGGGGAGGTGGGGAAAGTCCTGGAGGTAAAGAAGCATAACCTGTGAGGCATCTACTTCAGAGGAGAACTTTGCAAGTTTTCGAGGCAACACAAAGCTGTCCTCATCGACTAGGAGACTTCCGCTGGCCCATGGTTCAGAGAACTCTAGGTGTTCCAGGTTCTCTGGTACCTCTGTCTACCCGCCTGCCCGCCTCCTGGGTCTCAGGGCCCATGTCCTCCCTTGGGGCTCTGACTTTTGCATAAGAGGCCTGCCTGGCCTGTACTTTTAATCATCTTTGCAGTTCTTTCACCCTTACGATTAACCCCAGGCCTGAATTTTCAGAAGTCTGCCCTCTGGCTGCAGGAAATGGAGCTCTCCGAGGAGGCTGTCTGGCTTTTATTCCCATGTTCTGAATTGGTGGTTGGATGGTGTAAACCAGTCATTCTCTTTCTTCATTGCTTCTGACCAGCGAATAAAAGCTTCTTTAATTCCCCTGGTTATTATACCTCCATGTCTTTCAACATAGTGCTATTGCACAATCCTAGTACACCACTGGTGAACATTTTGACAATCGTGATCTACAAAGTGCCAGGGTTTATCACCACCCAACCTACCACCACCCATGGCATCTTTGTTGCCTCCTTAACACTGAGAATATATCTCCTTGGGCTGTTTCCAGTACCCGTTGTCTAAGTTCGAGTTCCTCCCAAATCAGAGACAAGGAATTTATTTTGGAGAATATCCCAGGAAGCATAAGTGAGAGAATGTGGAAAGTGAGAGAGGAAAAGGAGAAAGTCCGATCGATGAATGGGTTTTTCCTGTGAGCAACTTAGTCTCAGTCTCACTGAGGATGTCTAAGGAACCATGCAGAGTGCCTCGAAACAGTCCCACCCCCTATGGGAAAGGTGGCTGCTAATCCACCGATTCTCACTCCTTATGTTGAATCCCGAGTGATTCTAGGAGACCTTAGGTGAGGGCCGAGCGAGCTCTTGTGGTTCTGGAGGGAATACTCAGTCAGAGGAGCAGAATGACATAGTGCTTGAGTAGGACACTGTGAGCACACTTAGGAATGTTCCCTGCAGCTACATAAGAAAGTCAAGGGGATGGAGGCAGGTAGCAAGGGTGTCTGCTAGACCTATTTTTTAGTAATTCACATGAGATAATCAGCAAGACATCTCTGTTAAACATGGTCGATTGAATGTATGCATATATCACACCTCCATCCTGAGGCCTCTCTAAAATGACAGAAATTTTTTTTAAATTTCATAAAACCCCGAAGATAAAAGGAAAAGAAGAGACAACAGCAGGCAAAAGCTAGTGACAAAATGTTGGAAGACAGAAGGCAGATGAATGACTGGTAACAAAGTTAACAGCAGCAAGAATGTTCGCTCTCCTGTGGAAACCATCAACAAACAAGTGGACCCTCACTAAAAAACCCGGAAAGGCCCATGACCTGGAAGTAGTTGCTGCCTCTGTAGGAAGGGGTGCAGGTGGGGCCGAAGGAAGGAAGCTGGAGTTGGACCATCAGAGTCCCTCTCCTCTCCTGTGCAACAGGGCCACCAGTGCTCTCACCAACCCAGCTGGCAACAGGAGGTTGAATTTCCAGGGAAATGGAACCGCGGAGTCTTGAGACTTAATGACAACAGGTCTGGTAGAGTCCGGGAGTAAGGCTGAAAAAGGAGGATTAAATAAAGTCAACATACCACATACTGAATAGTGAGACCCCAATCCTCTCTCCCTCCCTTAGATCCAGGTCACTGACAGCTGGATTTATGATCCTTAGACAGCAGATTGGAAGATTCACCTCTGATGAAACCAACTGGTTTGAGAAAAGACTAATAGACTTTAGAGGTCTCCCAGTGAAATGACCAGGCACCTGACTGATGATCCTACAGTAAATAGTAGCGATTGACAGGCACTGCAAATATACACAGGGCTTTCAATCAGCTTTTTTGTGTCTCATTCTTAAATATGAAGACAGTCAAAATCACCAGTCATGTGAGTCTCTAACATAAAATGTGGAGATTAAAACAAACAAATGAACTAAGTACCTTGCAGTGAAAAGAATGTTTAAACAAACTTATTATTTATGACCTTAGAAATAAAAGATAATTTATTACATCAATAAAATAAGAACATGATGTGAAATTTAAAAAAAAAGGGGACATTTAGAGAATAAGAAATACTAAAAAATTATTTGTTATCTGATATCTAGATTTCACTTGGTAACTATATTTTATCTGGAAATCCTAACCTATGGGCCAGGGAAATTTAACATTCTATCTCCAGCGCAGATCTTTCTGCAAAACTACAGAAATGGATAGCTTCACATCTCCACTTGGATGGCCAATAGAAATTCCGAACTCAACATGACCCAGACTGTACTCCTGATACTCTCTCCCTCCAGATCTGCTCTACCCGTAGCTTCCCCGTATCCCAGTTGACAACAACTGCCTTCCTTCCAGCTGATCAGGACAAACACATGGGGCCACCATTTCCTTTTTCTCTTTCTCTGACATCCCACATCCAATCAGTCAAAAGGTCCTGTTGCTTCCACCCCCAAAGGTATCTAGATTCCAAGCATTTCTCACCAGCTTCACTCCACTACTATCCTGGTGCAAGCCATCATCATTTCTTGCTTTCGATTGCCTCTCAGCTGGTCTCCATTCTCCCCTGCCGCCCCCGCCCCCGTCCCATCCCCTCTCTCTTTCCCCGCTACAGTCTATTCTCATTACAGAAACCAAAGGGATTCTTTTAAAATGTAAGTCAGATGTTCCTTTTCTGCTTAACCCTCTCCAATAGCTCACTCTCATGCAGAATAAAAGCCAACTCTTTTCCATGGCCTGCAAGGTCCTACGTATTCTAGCCCTCGTTACTGCTCTGATGTCATTTCCTATTACCTTCCCCTTCATTTACACCCTTCGGGCCATACTGGCCCCCTGGCTCTACCTGTTCTTTCTAGGCATGTTCTCACCTGAGGGCCTCTGCCCGGAGAGCTCTTCACCTAGATGTTCACAGGGATAATTCCCTCAGTTTCGTCAAGTCTTTGCTCAGACGTTACCTTCTTAGTGAAGCCCAAACTGATCACTGTATTTGAATTTCGGATTCACCTTCTCTACATACTCTCATAACTCATGTGCCTTATTGTTTTATTTTTTTACATGGCACTTACTTTAACACAATGTAACTTATGCATTGTGTTTTTAAATTATTATTTGTCTCTTCTCCCAAACTCTAGCCCCAAATAGTCAAGGGAAGCCCAGGGAAGTTTCTGCTCCTCCTTTATTTCTGTGAGTGGACTTGTCCAATGTTCCTTACACCCACTTCCTTCTGAACGCACTTTCTTAATACTAATGAGACTCTTGAATTTAGCTTAGCGCTGCTCCCAGCAAGAAAATGCACTTCATTCAAAGAAATAAGGTGTGAAGGGTTTTTCTCTCAGGTGGGTACTTTTCATCTCCAAGGACCTCAAGATGAGGTGACCCCGACACGTTTGACTTTGGCCAAACTATCATGATCGCCATAGACATTTCTTCACAGAAACTTATATAAAATATGTTCCCCTGTAGAGTTTGCTTCCTAAATGCCTAACTACAGGGCATTTATTAATAAAGTATTTCAGCAAATTAAATATTAGGAGACAATGCATTATATTGTGCATGGCACATGGTAGATACTTCATAACTATATTTTAGACTCTCTCACATTCTCTCATCCTTAAAATGTACTACCTATTGAATCTGACATCGTTCTCCTAAGAGCTCTTGGCTTAGCAGAGCTCAGGTGAGTTTAAAGCTATTACTCCATTAATTCACCTTATGAAGTAGACAGTTACCAACTGCTGTTACCCTCATTTCGTGGAAGGGGAAATGGAGTTAAATGTAAGTCAAAGTGATTTGTATCTTTTATGTATCATTGTCACAGGTTTTCGTTTCATCAGTTCTTGGTACCTTAAAGCCAATATTTGGTTGCAGTTTCATGAGAGCCTTTAAGTGAAACTAGCTGTGAGAAATCAGCCTAGCAAAAATACTTTATATTTATTACACTTCCCTAGGACCCTTGAGTATTCTGCATCTCAGTACTCAAGAAATGAACAGTAAATCCTGAGGTCCATTTCATGCTGAGTGAAATGATTGAAGTCAACAGTCATTAAAGGTGATGAAAGTAATAAATTCTGCTCCATATTTCAACTGTTTTTCATCACTGCTTATGCTCATCAATCAGCAAATTAGAAGATAGTGCCTGTATTGATATTGCTCTTTATTCAAATAATTTATTTAACCATTCTCACAGACTTTTAATATAGCAAAAGGGAGATTTAAAAAAAATTCCACCAAATTTATTTTTAAAAAAGATAAATATAAATCCAATCCAACATGTTAGCAGCCTCACAAATTACATTTCTAAGTACTGTAAATGAAAGCTATGAATATCAGTTCAATCAGTAGTCTCCAAACCTGGTTGCATCTGAATCATCTGCGTAGACTGAAAAAACAAAAATAAAAAAAAGGAGCATGCACCCAATCCCTAAACATTCCAGATTCAATCAGTTTGAGTTAGTGGCTCAGAATTGGTATTTGAAAAACATCTCCCCACTGAATTAGATATAAGCAGGTTTGGGACTCACTGAGTTAAATAAACAGTCTATTTGGTTGAAAAGAGAGTCAACTTGAAATTTCTCACCATTTGGCAGCTTATTAGTGGACCCAAGGTGGACATATCAATTTCACTGGAAAGTCTTCATTTAGTATGTCAGATGAATAACTTAGCATGTTAGATTTCTTTTACAAACTGCTGACCTATGCTATGTAGGGTCGATGTGGCAACATTCATAAATACACCTGAGGGAGGCTGTATTAGACCCATCTCTGCTGATGCTGCTATCCCTCAGGTGTGTTCTCTACCTGCAAGTTCACGAGTGCCCAATTTTCTCTTTTCTTCCCTAATACTCATCTTCTCTCACCACCGCCTCCCATATCTCCCACCCCCAACACCACCTTGCCCTAAAGTCTTCTCTTCCTTGGGAAGTATAAAGGATGCGTGAAGTAATAGACCTCAATAAACAAAGAGCTCATGCAGGCCTCGGGTACCAATTTATTTTGATAGAGTCTTTCTAAATAATCACCCCACATAAGTTAATATTTTTCTTTGCTGTATTACTCCCTAATCCTTTCCCTCTACTTAATTTGTACATTGAATCATTACTGATAGCTATTCTGTATTTGTCATTATTAAACTCATTTTATTGATCTCATCCTTTGCTTAATTTTTCACAATTTTATGAATTTTAATTCAATTTCTTTTTGTATTTGTGATCCCTCCAGCACCATAGCATCGTCACATATTTATTAATATGGTCTCTAGTCCACCTTCTAAGCTACTGTGATGATGATGATGATGATGTTAATGAGACTATTTAAAAATATTGTACCATGGTGGCATTTATTGGGGAAAAAAGTTTTACTGTGATGGTAAGCCATTAATATTAACTTTTATGTTGATTATTTTTCTACCAATTTGACATCCATTTACAGCCGAGTTGCTTGATTCATGTGTCTCCAGTTTTCCTCTGAGTGCTATATGAAGGCAAATGCTTTAACACAGTAAAATAATACCATGAAATGCTCACTTTAACACTGTATTTCCTTTACGTACAGAGCTTCTTAGTCCATCAAATAGATAAATTCTCAACTTTTCTTCACCTCCATTAAAGGTAAAAAACAAAATTCAAGGCAACATTAAAATAATAGAAAGCCTTTGACATGAATCTACAAAGCATAACATTTATAGATAATTCTGATGCTACCTCCTAAATTCATTCTGTGGAATCTAAGTTCTAGTCAATGCAGGATTTTCAAATTTCCCCAAAGAGCTACTTATCATTGATACTCACTGTACATAAAAGAAGATAAATTAATGGATTAAGAGATAGATATCCCAGAGGTTTCTGGCAATTTCAGTCAACATATTATATGTCGACATAAAGATGAGAAACTTCAATTGTGACATTCCACACTTGTTCGTACCTCCTAGTCACAAATTGCAGCTCTTTCTAGAATCATGAAATTTCAGTACACTTGAGAAACATGGTTAAGAAGGTTACTCTTCATTTCCATACTAATAAACAGAAGGGTGAGAAGTGTTTACATACCCCAGGCTTTTAAGCCAAGAGATGCACCCACCCCTGTCCCCAAGACTGTCGCAGTTCTGTCTGCACTACTCTCTCCCCGATCACCCCGATCACCTCGAGGCTGGCTTCCAAACCAGGCTTTGACATGATGACTAGTTTTCAGGCTGAAGGACTCATCATTGATGCTTGCCCAGTTTAAACCTTTTAATCCTCAAAAGCTTAAATTTTATAATTTAGACTCTCCCTCTAACTGGGCTTGTCAACTACTTCTGGAAATCACATTTCTGAGCCCAGCCTCTGAGGCATTTCATCTCAGTGGGGCCTGGGGTCTGGCACCCGGCTGTGTTTACTTTAGATCCTTCTGGAAAATACAGATGGCGTCCATGCAACCACAGCCTAATTGGCCTGAAATGAAAAATGTGGTTATTTCAAAC
Organism: Eidolon dupreanum; assembly: GCA_028627145.1. Lineage (NCBI taxonomy): Eukaryota > Metazoa > Chordata > Mammalia > Chiroptera > Pteropodidae > Eidolon > Eidolon dupreanum. The sequence continues at coordinate 13,093,373 of CM053512.1, forward strand.
CAACAAGTTTTGTCCGTTCAGCTGAACTAAGGTGCTACCGCTTGTGATTATACGGCCTTAAGACACCTTCTGCTATACTTAGGAATGTGACAAAATGGCATTTGATGGTATAGGTTTGATTTTTTTTTTTTAATAGAAAAGGCCTAAACTATCATTAAACTAAAAGAGACTTCAAAAGTCTATTTGTTTAATGTTTTCAATTACAGAGAGACTGTGTGATGCAGACTTCCAAACATCATCTCTGGAATTCCTTCTAGTCTCATCAACTATTAGGGCAGGAGAAAGAGACCTCAAAGAACATATAATTGACTTCTCATTTAATAGAATATGAAATATGAATCACAGACTAGATATGTAAAATTTCCAGAGCTTGAACTAGATCTCAGATTTCCAGTCTGGATCCAATTAATCTCTTTATTATTCCACTTGACCTCGGTGTGAAAATGTTTCTACTGTTCCAAAAATTAGTAAAACGAGACCATGATGCATTAGTAACAATATACAAGCGTTACAAGGAATATAACTTAGCATATATTGGAAATCTCTAGAATGCTTTATGAATTGTATCCTATTGTGAAATAGGGCCATGACATTTTAAAATTAGACAGAACACATCATCCTCTCTGCTCCAGCTTGCATAAGAAGGCAGTGAACATGGCTTATACCTATATTAGCTTAGAGTTCATTAACCAACTCCTGGTTTTAATTCTATCCAAAGAAGTGGCTATCAATAAACATTTCCTGTTGTGTTGCATTAAAATTGATTTAAAGTGATTTTGGAACATGTATTGGTTATTTGGAAAATATCGGTTTAATGAATTATGTAGATCTTCCAAATGTTGACATAGTTCACTATATGATATCAGAAACACATTCATTAATGTCACCAAAGAACTCATTTAAGAAAATCTTTAAGTATTGGGAAGCTGTCAGGCTAACAGTGGCAAATATAGATTTTCAGAAATTCTAATTTTTTTCTCAAATGCTCAAATTTTATCATTGGCAGCAAAAACTCTCAGGTGTTTTCTTCAAGTAACAAGATCATTTCATTCATTTGAAAAAAGATATGTCTACCAAATACATTAGTCCAAAAAACTGTAGTGTCTCTGAGACTAATTTTTTTCAAGTTAAAATGGTGTTCTATGAGAAAAGCAGTTAGTTCAGCTGCATTCAGACAATCACTCTAGTGCTTTTCCTTGAGACACTCATTGTAGTGAGGAGTGCAGCAAAAATGGTTTATGTATATTTCTCATTTCTTCATTTAGAATATGTTAAAAACCTTTATTCAAGGGTTCAGATTTAATAAAAATAATAATTCTTAAGTGAAACTGGTGTTTTCCCCCTGCAAGTGTGTGGTGGCGAAGAATGCATGATGACCAGTACAGTTTGGGGTCACTGCCTTAATTCATGCTGAGTCACTGGCAGCTCCGCCTACCACTGGGTTTGCACCATGAATGCATATGCCAACGCAGCGGAAAAGGCAAATAATGCTTTGGCATTACTATAAAAATAGTTTTGACCTCACAGACCCCCCTTAAGGTTCTTGGGGCCACCAGAAGTCCATAGACCATAATGAGAGAACCATGGGACTGTTAATGTGAGCATAGGCTAGCCCAAAGGAGAGGCTTTGGAAGTTTCTATCGTTCCAGAAGCAGGTGAGAATAAGACCCGTCATCTTAGTTTATACTCTTTCGTTCTCATTTTATCTAAAGAATAATCTGTCTCACTTTCTTGCTAAATCCTTTTCTAGCTTACTCTAGGTATAGGCTAAATAGGACTGTAAAAGCTGAAATATCTGGATACTTAGCACCTTGTGACCAAACTGATTATTCTGACACTTTGACCTCTCAGATCGGGTAGGCTGGGTCATAAAGTGTCACTAAACTCATTTCAAGGAGTAAGGCTGGAGTGTCAGGAAAGGTTAATTGATTTGAACTCCTCTAATGATCTGTGGCTACGTTGGTTTAGATTTCAGAGATTCCGGGAGGTGTTAGCAGTGGTACCTCCCCTGACATCTAGCCTTCATGGGTTTTGGTCCCTTAATTAAAAGCTTTTAATGTACAGTGAAATAAGGAACAATCGTAAAGGTAGAGATGAGCATTTTATACAAGCTAGCTTGGGATGGCACCCCAGAAAGGATTGTGGTACTAGATCATGCTGGATTGATAATAGCAAGGAAGGCCTTCAATAAAAGTTCTATTTCCAATTAATAATGTATTAGAATAGGGTGCCATTTATACCCTCATGTTCAGGGAGTTTTCTTACTGGCCATTTTGAGTATTTTAATTCATGAGTATTGGGAAATCTATTTTTTTCTCCAGGGAAAATATGTTAAAGTTGCTTTAGCAGACCACATCTGATAAAGACAAGGGTGAAAAAAAAAAAGTCCAGTTTGAAAGAAAAAGTTAATTAGGTAACAAATAGAGTTAATCACCATTTAAAATATCCCCAGTTAAAAATGTATGTTAAAAATTCTAATGAGATATGTCTGGTAGCCAAATACCTATTGAGTTAAAAGGTTTGTTATTTTTATTTTAAAGGAGTTAAATGCCTCTCACATATGTCATTATGCAGTGAAACTCCTGCATGTCTTGACTTGGGATATAATGCTAAGAATCAGAGTCTTTGGTCTGGCGCAAGGTCAAAGTCATGGCCAGGCCAACTGATGGTGAGGCTTGGAAGTCACGAGAAGTATCTTCATTACTGGTAGGGTGGAAATCAGTCCAAAATGGGAAACAACTTGGTGAAATCAAAAATTTGAAGATGCACATACCCTAGGGCCCAGAAATTTCACTCCTGGAAACATTTCCTAGAGAAACCCTCATACGTGCACAAGGGAATATGCAGAAAAAAATAATAATTGCAGCGTTATTTTTCTTGATTAATTTATTGGAGTGACATTGGTTGAAAAAATTATATAGGTTTCAAGTGAACCGTTCAATAATACATCATCTGTATATTGCATTGTGTTCACCACCCAAAGTCTAATCTCCTTCCATCACCATATATCTATCCTCTTTACCCTTATCTACCTCCCCCCTCATTATTTATAATAGCAACATCTAAAAAATCCGAACACCCATCATTACTGAAATGGAGAAATAAAGTATGGAATAATCAAACGATAAAATAGTAGTTAAAAAGAATGAACTCGAGCTACATATTATAGATCTATCAACATGAATAAGTCATACAAATATGTGAGTATAAATACCATGCTACAAAAAGTATACATCTACCATGATATCATTAATATAAAAAGGTAAAATAAGCAGCATTTCTTCTTGTGGATAGATTCATCAGAATTAAAGATATATATATAGATGAGAAGGATGCACCCAATTTCAGGATGATGGTTGATTTTAGAAAGGGAAGAAGGATGGAAATCAGATAGGTGACTTAAATTTTGTCTATAATATTTTATTCTTGAAGTAAAAGGATCAAAGGTAAATATGGCAAAATAGCATTTAGTAAATGAGTGGTGAGTATGTGGAAATTTTATATATTATTTCTATTTTTATGTTTATAATTTTCAAAAAGAAACAACAAACAAAAAATATTTAAGAAAAGGGTTTGAGAATTAGGGATATCTAAGTCCCAGTTAAGTCCCCATTATTGACTATATATAGGTCCATGGGCAAGTTATTTAATCTTACTGAAATGCCCCCACCCCATGTATGCCTACTTCAGTTGTGAGTATTGGGATGTCGTGAAATGTAATGGAGTTTAAATAAACTACTTGGCACACAGCACACCAAACAAATGCTAGCTCTCTTTCTTGCAAAGTACTGCTTGGTAACATCGGTTCAAACTCCATGCCTTTGTGTACATTAGAAACAAGTTCTGGATGGTGACAAGGGTGCAGTGAGGCACATACTCTTCCTATTTGCCTCATCCTGGCCCTCCTCACCTTTAAAACCCCTACCTCGTCTCAGGTGTTTGAATGTGCATGTGCATACATGCGTACATAAGCAATAACTCACAAATGTTTTAGCATAGAGGCTAAGCTTTTGGAGGGTGAGAAAGCTGTCTATTTAATTTCATGTAAGCATGAAGCTTCTCTTGACTTATGGGCTCCAAAAAATTATGTTACAGGGAAACTGGAAATCAGTTAAACTTTTCATGTTAAGAAAAGTGCTTGCTAGTTGAATTCTCTTGGTGTATGCATTCATTTTTATGTAGGCTTTCACAGCAATATAATGAGGACAGTTTTGTATGGTCAGCTTTCAATTATCCTTGCTATGGAGATATCAGAGCTCTCAGGCAAATTCAGAAATTTCATCTGAATCAATAGTTCCAATTTTTTTCAATTGCTATTTGAACTAGCAAAAAAGATAATAGATTCAAGCACCTACTCCTTTTTTGTTCTTTTTTTTTTTATGCTAGATAATTTATTAAAGAAAAATGTGAAAGTCAAAATATCAGCAACAATAAAGGTAAAAAAAAAAGTGACTGAACGATTAAAAGGTTTCTGTTACTTTGGGGATTTTGTAAAATGCCTCCTGAAAATCATGCTGACCGAAATGGTTGCCTTCAGTTCTATGTTGTAAATCTCTAGAATGAATGAAGCTCAGAGCTTTTTATAACTAAGCTTAGTCCACAGAGGAGAAAGAGGTGGAGAAATTAGGTGGCCAGGAGGTTAGACCACCGAGGACTGCGGTGTATGTTGTGCCCTGCAAATGAGCATTCACAGGAGTAACCACATATGCATGTGGGACCCAGAAAGGAGATGCCAAAGTAAGGAGCAGAAAGGCTGCTAATGGCACAGAAGACTCCCGAGTCTCTGAAAATGCCCTACAATCAAATTCTAGGAGTGAAGCTCATTTTAACCTCACTACACAGAGAGGTGACAGATTCTGGAGCATCAAAGTCCATATGTAGCTAATATATAAAACTATTCAATGAGGTATCTTTCAAGACAATGGGAATAAAGAGAATGAAACCAGTAAGAACCAACACATAATGAAAAAGGTTATGCATGTGCAGAAGTGACCCAGAAGATCGAAACTGAGTAGCAAATAGGTATAATAAAAAGCTAAATATAGTTTAAAAAGTAAATCAGTCAGAGCCTAATATATGTTGGGTAGTTCCCTGTGTTTATAAAGATAAGGCAACAGTAATCAGTATTGGAATAAAAACATGTATTTAGTGAAGAATCCAACCTTTCTATTAGTAGATACATCTAAGCAATGCAGTTTATATAGTTTTTGCGGTTCCAAGAACGAGCTTACTAAGTATGTAGAGAGAAAAAAAAGAGTACTGGACAGTTCTGAAGAGTTTCTTGAGTTTCACTGCTTTTGTTGAAAATGTAAAGTGGGCAAGCATCAAAAGTCCTTCTACTTATGTATGAAATCAAAGGTAAAATTATGAGATTTTTTAGCTTTAAAATTCTATGATTCTATTAGCAATGAAGGGTGATACATGAGGAGGAAGAGCATAAAGAAATAATCCCTTTCCATGGATTGCTGTATCCTTTATCATTGTATTTGTATGCAATTAAACTCTTTAATTTGGGTAAAACACAATACTATTCCAAATGCTTTGCTCCAAATCTGAATAGAGTTCCTTGATGTAAGCAGTGCAGAGCAGTTGTTTAAAAATGTGATTTGGAGATCAAGTTCTTGACCTAATATGGTCAAGGTCTATTTTGAACTCTTTTATTCAAAAGTAACAACAATAGATTATAGAAGACAAGTTTACACTGTGAATGGGAAGTAGAAAAAGCTATTTGACCAATATTTAATTTCTTGCTCTTTAAGATTCAAATTTGGTAAGTATTTGGAGGTTGAGTATTAAGATTATACTACTGCCTTGTGCAGAAAAATATTTCCACTCTATGTTATGGAATGATAAGCACCCAGAGAGGTCCATCACATGTTTTCATGGCACATTGATAGCTACTGGCTTGTGACCCATTAGTAGGTCAAGTTCATTGTCAGTAACCACCATATTATCCTAACCTCTCCTGCTGACCACAGAACAAATGAACCAGAAGATACGGTTCTTTTCCAGGTCATTAAATTTTTCCATTTTAGTAAATTTATATCTTTTCTGATGAGGTAAAGTAGCATTAAGCATTGTAATTTTGAGAGCTGAAGCAGAGGTGTTATAGCAAGAAGCCAGATGGCTGCCCACACAGTGGCGCTGTTATGGTGAGGTCCCCACTATGCCAAGTCTGTACTCATATTTTCAATTGGTTCTGTTTGCACATTGAGTTTTTTTTTTTTTTCACATTGAAATTTGATTGAGCTCAGGGGTAACAGCAAATAACCAAACTCACAAAGGACTGATGTAAAAACCAATATTCTAATTTCTTAATTATTGTGGAAAATATCATGCACAGATTATTTATGCTCCATATTCAGGGGCCACTCTTTTAAAGACCTTTGGTTTCTGGAAAGTTGAGTAGATTTTACATTGATGCTTGCTGCATCAGCCAGGGCCCAATCAAGACAGAGCAAAACCACACATTAATTTGAACAAGGACCATTCAATATAAAGATTTATCAGCTATAGCAGAGAATCAGAGTTATAAGGAATTAGCTATATATAGGAGTAGCAGATGTAAGGAGAAGCTGCCACCTCTAACATTGAGACGGAGCACCTAGGATGAAACAGATCTTGTGGGAGAGGGTACAGCCATGGCTCACTGGATCGCTTTCCAGTAGAACTTACTGGAAACCCATCTTCTGGGGTGTCAGGGAAGCCTTCCACAGAGAGGTACCTCACCTTGGAATTTCCTGTGCCGTCACTTGGGGAGGTATGGAAGGAAGCTGCTGGCCACTGGGCGCTGTTGCTCTTGCATGCTGTAGGAGCCTGGCGGTGGAGATGCCACACACAGCAAAGGAATCTGGAGAAAAGAACAGATCAGACCCAGGAAGGCAAACCTTTTCCTCCTCTGGTGTCCCTCCTGTGCCCTCTATTGACATGCATAGCATTATGCCAGGTGAAAAATGAAAAATATTTATGGGGCCCTGCTTCATTCTCATGGAGTAGGTAATGAAGGGTGGATTTAGAACTGAGAGGCAATAAATTGACAACTTGCCAAGTTGTCGATTTAGTCAGGATGAAACTAGTTCATAGAAAGGTAGACGGTTTTGAAAAAGATGTCTTTCAAGCCAGTGAAACCCAAATAAACTCTCTCTGTCCTAAAGCAGAGCTTACCTCTCTATTCAAGGAAAATGTCTATGGTTCCAGACTCATAACTCCTGGGTAGTTCTGGATAAACATGATCCAATTTTTGTTTTGTTTTCTAGGTTCTGTGATGACCATCTTCTTGCTGCTTGGGCAGGATTTCATACAGTCAGCCTAGTTTTAATTTTCTTAGATTTTTATCACTTTGATGACCTATTTCTGCTATATTATAATCCTATTATCTTGATTAATCTTGGGTGTTTCCTCATGTCTTCAGCCATACATTACAATCTTTGGGTGACAGCTATACATGGCTAACTTTTCCAGGCCAGAATTCCAGGCTAGAGATGACCTCAGTTCCAAGTTACAAACCGTCTCTCCCTGCAGCCTCCTTTATGCCTATAGAAGTAGGTCTAATTCTCTCCAACCAGACCTGAGAAAGGTAAAATCATTTAACTTTTTAGGCCAATAGTGTTTGATTTCATGAAATAGTAAAAGACTTAGTAGCATTCCTAACAAGCTTTGCAAAGAGGAATTAATAGACTAAAAGGAATACATACTCAGAAAGATAGATATTCACTAGCTGTGTAACTTTAGACACTCTCTGTATCTTGGTTTTGTTTGTTTGTTTGTTGTTTGTTTGTTTGTTTTCAGAAAGCAAAATGTGGATACTAATAGCAACCATTTTGTTGGGTTATTGTGAAAATCAATTGAGTAAATACATGCTAAAGCACTTATGCCAATGCTTGGTACGTAGTGAAGACTTGTAAGTGATATATATGATCTGATGTGTTTCCACTGAGAGAAATTATGCTTGTTTTCAAAGGAAAAGATCAGTAAGAATGAAGAATTACAATAACATTTTGAAATTAAAAGAAGGTACTGTACATGTTGATAACTAGGCTGTCTACTTCCATTGACTATGGTCACATGTGCTGTGTTTTCAAGCATATTGGGAACTTGTGAAAATTTTCATCTGTCCTTTTAGGCCCAAAAATCCTGAATGAAACACTCTCTCCAGTAGGTTTATGAATTGGGACGCTTGGTGCAACATCCAGTGTCACTAGATGGCGCTGTAGAGTAATTAAGCTTTGTGCATGCTAAATGTAATTTTAAACATTATTTTTAAATTAGATTAATTTTATACAAAAACTTAACACGGCCACAGGTATTATATGAACTGAAAATAGTGTGGGTCTGTAATCAGGTTTTTTAATCTCAAATAGCTGGTGTGGTAAGTGTGAGAGACTGAGAGCAAGGGGACTAGGAGGAATAGGAGGCATTTATGAAGACAATTGAACACAAAGGTTAGATTCAGTCAGTATTTGGGATCACTAAGTGATGATATAGAAACTATGGTTCAAGGTCAAATTGCCAAAGCTAAACTGGCATTACGAAAATGAAAATAAAACCTAAATAAACACTTCAAAAATAGTGCATTAAAAGAGTATGACTGGATATCATTATTTATATGTGAGATTCCAACAATATACCTGATGTTTTACTGTCTAGTTCACGTAAACAATGTTAACTTGAAATTTTATTTTTTTTAGTCTTACTTTTGGTTAGGATTTTCACTTTGTAAAGAGCACGTTTGAAGGGATGTAAGAGATGGTATAAAACATTGTGTTCAGGGTACAGTAGAGCATTTTTGAGGAGGTGGTGACTGACGTAGTGAGGCATGAAGCCGAGCAAGATGGGAGTTGATTTTACGTACAGATGTTAAGGAAGGCTATAAAGAAAGAAGAGAAGGTGCAGGCCATGTTTAGACGTTTGACTCGTACTGTAGTGCAGTAAAACTAGTCGATTCAGCTCATTGCCTTCAATCTCCTCAATCGGCACAGCCCTGCCAATTTTTAAACCAGCTAGCAGAAAGCAAGAATGACTGGATGGCTGTGCTTCAATCCATTTATTGTACTACACAGAGCTATAGCTATATTCCTACTATGCCATAACATCAAAACGGAGCAGATTGCACTTAACCTATAGATTGATGGGTTTTGATGGGGATTTAAATGAAGATCAGGGAAGTCAGCTGCTATGACTCAAACATTCGAAATGGCGGGAAAAGTAAACAACCTAACAGCTTTGAAATAAAAAAGAAATGGAGGTAAGAGATTTTCAAGGTCAAGAAATAAAGAGGCAGTGCAAAGGAATTTAAAAGGAAATTATTCCCTGGCTTCAGGAAATCAACTGCTGATTCTTTCTTTGTAAGTTGGAGCCTTAAAGTGTCAGAGATGACTGTGGTGTGTTGAGAGGAACACCTGTCTTATTGTGTTCTAACTTAGGACACTTGTTGAAGCCTAAACGTATAACATTTCAGTAATCTGGACCTTGGAACTCCAACTGGTTTTACTGTTATAATCTTTTCAGCCTCTACAAGGTTTACTACAGCTGAGTATTCATACTTCATTATCTTCTGATAATTGGACTTTAAGTTTGAGTTAAAGAATTTCTACTTTAGATATCTTCTTAAAATTAACCGAGGGTGAACACGTATAATTTTTAGGTATTGCCTCTACGGTCAAGGTTCAAGGAATAATTTAGTTCACAACAACAAAAAAGACAGTTACTGAGTATAATGATACGGAGGAAATGTTATTTCTGTTGCAGCTGGAATAAGGGCTGCATCTCTGAGGAGCTTTTCCTGAGCAGGGATTGTGCCGCCTACCCCCCGCCCAGGGGCTCTAGGTGGTGGTGGGTGAGGTGGGGAGAGGAGGAGATGCTAGCGAGATGGCAGAAAGCAAAGCAATGATCATTTTAACCTCTTCCGTGGCTCATCAAATCCTCTGTCGCATTACTCAACATGTGATGTGCTTGGTATGAATAGATCTGGGGGTTTTAGGGAAAATCCTGAAGAGACTGGGCCTTGTGACTGGCTGGCTCATTTGGACTTAGGAGTAGAAATAGAAGCAGGAACCATAAGCAAGTATGACGGTGAGAATTTTAACCTTTACTTACTGCGTTTATTTAAGTCTGACAACAGGTCACACAACTAGAAAGTAGCAATCCCACCACACCAGACCTACCCTAACAGGAGTATAAAACTAAACTCTCTTACTTGTGTACACTGAAATCAATGAACGTGTGAGTTTCTTCTTTTTAAAGGTCAACTAGTATTCCATTCTATATGTATGTGACACATTTTCTTTATCCATTCATCTGTCAATGGACATTTGGGTTGTTTTTACATCTTGATGGTTGTGAATAATGCTGCCACACACACAGGAATGCTAATATTTCTTCGAGAGCAATATACAACTGCATGAATGGCCCCTGAGGATGTTATGCTAGGTTTTATAAGCCAGTTACAGAAAGACTAAAACTGCATGATTCTGCTCATAGGAGGTATCTAAAAAAGTCAAATTCATAGACGCAAAGAGCGAATGGCAGGGGGCAGGAGGCAAGGAGGAGGGAGGTGGGGAGTTGCTAACCAAGAGCACAAAGCGTCACAAGGAAGATAAATAAGATTTAGAGGTCTGCTGTACGACATTGAACCTGTAGTTGTTGGTCCTATATGGTACACTTAAAAATTTGTTAAGGGCAAATCTTTCATTAGGTATTGTTACTACAATAAAATTTAAAAAAAGAAAAAGAAATTAATGAACACAGAGATTAGTGAGACATTCCCTTTACCACAGCTCACTCCTCTCTATGTGCGTGCAAACCTTTGTTAGCTGGGAGCACTCTGTCCCTCGAAGGGTTGGGTAAATTGAATAACTGGCAAACCACCCCCTCAACCTCATTATCTGTGAAATGGGAACTTAATAGGGCCTCCCCCATAAGATATGGTGACAGTTAATATAAAACTTTTAAACTGTTGCTTGTCATAGGGTTGAATATAGATCATATGTTAGTTGTCAGTATTATTTAAAAATGAATCAGGGAGCTGTTATTGAAGAAAGATAAGGTTTCAGTTACACTAGCTTCGCAAGTCCTCGAGCTCTGTGGCACGACTTGACGCCCGTGTAAGGGCACCACGTCACGCACTTTCGAGTCTAAGAGGGTAAATCTCACGTAAAGTGTTCTTGCCGCAGAAAAACAAACAAACAAACAAACAAACAAAAAAACAGAAAACAAAGGACATAAAGAAACTCAGGAAGGCACTGGATGTAACTATGACCTTGTTTATGGTGATGGTATCATGGGTATTGGCTTATATCCAAACTTACCAAATTGTACCTTAAAATGTACAGTTCACTGTATATGAATTATACCTCAGTAAAGCTGTTGTATTAAAAAAAATCTAGTCTAATATTCTCTGGCAGTAGTAATGGATGAAGAACACATTAATTTCGATGTTTAAACTTTCCTCTGTTTAAACTGTGCTTTACTACAAAGCCCCCAGCAAAACTCTGGAGAAAACGTTGGTATTCTACAGTCCGCCTTCCAGCTGTAGGCACTGCAGCCAAGTGCCAAGCATTGAAATTTTCCAAGAAAGATGAAAACTGGAGCCAAAGCAGAAAGAAATCAGAAGGGGAAAAATAATCATTTTAATGACACCCAGTTACAGTTAAATAATATAGACCTAAAACTGAACATTTTTTCTGTTACACTCTCTGTGAATAATGTTTGTACTTTGAAACTTCTAAAATATTTAAGACAAGAAGAAATGAAACGAATGGCAACCAGTTAAGGTCATACATTTAGGACAAAAATGATGAAATATTAAAATGAAAGAAATGAATGTTCTAACTGAAATACTGAGATTCTGCGGATATGAATTATTCAAAGTTGGAGACACATGTGACCTCCAATCTATTATATAACGGGGGGAAAAGGGTAGTAAAGATCAAGTGCAGAGCAGTGCCAAAAAATGGGGAAGTGATGACAGGTACCACTTAATGATATTCTAACTTTATGCTTAGATTCAAAGGAAGGGACTTCAAAAAAGAAGAGGTATGGTTGGCTAGTGTAAAATGGAGTAGGGAGTGTAGATCTGGGGCTTGAAATAGTGTTTTTAGTCAGGACACTGAAGTGGTCAGGATAGACTAGGGTATGCTGCAGTAACAAACAACCCCAAACCTGAAGGCCTAAAACAACACGGTTTTATTTCTTGCTCACAGTGGATATCTGCCACGAGTTGGTAAAGATCTCTGTTCATCATTCACTTAAGGAGTGAGGTGGCTGATGGTACAGCTACCATCTTGAACTTTTCCAATCCCTGTTCTCAAGGAAAATGAGAGCGCAGGGTTTTGGATCATATGAAATCTAAAGTCTAGAATTGACATGTCACTTTTGCTTATGACTCCCTAGCTAAAACCACTTCAAGGGGGTCAGAAAGTACAGTCTTTCTTTGTTCCCAGAGTGAAAAAGGAACAGAAAAGATTTGGAGGACTATGTCTCAGTGATTCCCATGCAGCTCAATATGCACATGCCGGCAAGAAAACCTGTTTTCTTGGTGGGGGGCATCACACAGCTTCTTCGTTCGTGAGAAAAACAGCTCCTGACCCCTACACTTAACATGAGCAGAATGTCTGTGGCTAAGATGTTCATTAACTCAGGATGACTTTAAGGAAAGGATTTCAGCTTTAATTTTAGTAACGATTGCCATAAATGTAATAGAAATCCAATAGAGTACGGGAATAGGCAAGGGCTATAACAATCATGTAGCCTTAGGGACTTGACTTCAAATGGCTAAAGGGTCAAGGCAGGTCATACGAATGAACGGCGAGGACCAGGAGTCATACAAGTGGGAGTGGTAGGGACAGGATGACAGAGAGGACATGTCCTGGGTGAAGGGAGCAGCTGCTTCTCAGCATCCACTAATCGTCATCATGATGGATTGTGAGGTGATCGGTGCTGGATTTTCTAATTTTTTAAGAGAGGCCAGAGCCACAGGTGATTTTGTTTGGTTGTTGTTGTTGTTGTTGTTGTTGTTGTTGTTAATATGAAATGTGAAGTTTTCTGATTTTTAAATATTGGTTTCAAATTTTAATATTTGATAACAACATTTGTAGCAAACAAAACAAGGCTGGGGCCCATGGTCTACCATTTTGTGACAACTAATTTAGCCACCTTTTCTCCAACTGCACCCAGCCTGCTCTCCCCACCCCCACAAGAAGCTTCAGAATCCTTTGTTTGATCAAAATCAAACTCAGAAACCCCATGTGTAGTGTGGAGGGCTGCTCTGATTGAAGCAGAATGAGGGCTGAACATTCAGCTCATTTTCACTCTTCTCCCAGGACTGAAGGAGCAGTTCGAAAACCAGCAGATGAACGCAGACCTCTTCTGCAGGTGATGGACCAGTCAGAGCCTAACCCTCGGTCCAGTTCCCCTTCCGGGGCATCCGCAGTCGATGCAGAGGATGCTCACCAGAGGTGCTGACCGAAAATGCCCACCGAAGCTCTCCATTTATTTAGAGGTCCGTAGGGATTGACATTATTTTGATTAACAAGGTCGTCGCCACATTCACCGTACAAAATGTGCCCTGGAAAGACTCCTGTGTAGGATACTCTGCTGGCAACAGGTGAGGCCGATGGTGCAGACGTTGCCTCCTCCACGAGCTGTCTTCTAAGGTGTGCGTTTCCATCTCGGCAAGCTCAGAGACGAACACACCTGCTCTGACCTCCCCAGGAGGACTTTAATAAATTGGGAGAATAACATCTCGGGGAGCGTTAGTGCAAGTGTTCCTTGTGCAGTGGGAGATGGGAAGTGTGGTTTGACAGAGTCGGTGGCGGGGGTGGGAAGGAGTTAGTGGAATCATTGGTGAATGAGACTTTGAATCATTTAATAAACATTATTACTTTGCAAAGAATTCCATGTATCTGCACCCAGACTTTTCAGGGATGGATGGATGGATAACATATAAATATATATAATAAACGTGTGTATAAATATATGTATATATTTACATACATATAATTTTCCAGTGAGTTTTATTTAAAAATAAAAGATATATGTTATTTTTAAAACTCATATATGAATATGTGCACAGAAAAAAGAAACTCCACTAATCATTTAAGTCAGCAAATTATATCTATGGGCCAAATTCGGTCCACTATCTGGTTTTGCACATAAAGTTTTATTGGAACAGTCAAATTGATTCGCTTACATACTGTCAGTGACTTCTTCATGCTATAATGGCAGGATTGAATAGCTGTCACACTGATTTTATGGCCTACACAGTCTAAATAATTACTGTCTAGCTCTTTACCAAAAAAGTTTGTGTACTCCTATTCGATCCCACCAACCAAAGAGCATCATAATTATTATTTGGCATATTTCCTTCTAATTTTTTCTAAGTGCACACATATATTGGAAAAAAATAAAATTATATTTTATATTAGTGCCCCCCAATAGAACTGCCTGTAAAGAATGGAAATATTCTATATCTGCACTATCCAATATGGTAGCTTTGAATATTTGAAATGTGCCTGCTACAACTGAGGAACTCAATTTTTAATTTTATTTAATTATAATTAATTAAAAATTAGATGGCCACGTGTGATTAATAGAAACCATAATAAACAGAAGTTCCTTGAAAATTTTTTATTTGCTTAATATTTCATGATCATTTCTTAAAATAATTAAATATTCTTTATAGAACCCCTTCCTCCAACGCCATAATATTACAATGTATGGATGTGTCAGTTTCCTTAATCGAGCCCCGATCATTAACTCTTAATTTCTAATTCTTCACTATTATAATACAGTTCTGTGATGAATATTTCTGTGCATGCAAACATCTGCACAAAGACGTTAAGATAAACTTTTTGATGCAGAGCTGCTATATCCATAAATATTGTTCAGATTCTTGAAACATACCATCAAATTGCCAGCTAGTGAGATTCTTCCACTCTATGTGCTTGACTGCAGTATAGGAAAATGCCTGCTCCCCATAATCATCTCCACATATTTTAAAGAATTGTCTTGAAAATGCCCTCTTCCTTGTCTGTTCCATCAGACAAAGAAGTGACCCTTTGGATGTCCAAGGAATACATGAGTAGGACACTTTATGAGAACCCAGTGTGCTGAGAGAGGTGGCAGAGAGCAAAAATGGAGCATTTCCTGCTGAATTTTCTACACAATCAAGGCTTCGGGCCACTTGATTAATTTGGGTAATCACTACCGAATTTAGTGCTGTGGACTAAATCCTTATGCTGCGGCAGATCCTGACATTGAAATATTCTTGCTTGGGGGTGATTAAGACTTAAATGAACTTGTGTGTGGAAAAGTGAAATAGGTATGCAAATGGGGAGGAAGGAACTAGCTAGCACCTTTCTTTGCTCCACCCTCCATCCTGCAGGGTGGAAATTTTAAGAACTAGGCAACAGAGAAATAGAAGGATGGAGGAATAAGGAAGTTAGAGGTAAATCAGAAACTCAGACACCACTGCAAGTTGTGTAAACAAAGGTAAGAGGTTGTGAATCAGGGCAGGAGCTTCTGGTCAGAAAAACAGGGGATTGAATTTTACTCGGCCATCTCATCATGTAACCTGAGTAAGTGACTTTATCTCTTGAAGCCTCGATTTTCTCATGAGGATAATAATAGCACTTTATGTCTAAGGATTATTAAAAATAATCTATGTGAAAAATTCAGCACAGGGCCAGACTCATATTTATAGCACCTACAAGGACAAGCGAGGTCCATCAGTGGGTGGGGTTATCTTTCTCTCACGCCTAAAGCCACGGGCTGCCTTTTCCTGGGTTTTATTCTCCCAGCTCCCCTGGAAGTATCCTCACCATCCACCAGGTCCCCTTGTCTGGGCTCATAACGCAGCTATAGCATACGTGTTGCTCAAAGAGGAAAGGCATCTCTTGAAATGCGCTTTCCTTAAGCGTTCCTGAAAGTTCAAGAACCTATCTATAGGATAGCCTGGGCTACGCACTGCCCTCAAGATTCAAGGGTGGGGGTGGCTGTCGCCTTCCTTGTCTTAATAATTACTTTCTTCCCAGTAATGATTATAGGTCAGGCCAGACTTGCCTGAACCTGCCTATGCATTTAGACATTTCCCCTGCAATGTTCGTTGTTTGTCTTTAAAATGTACCAGTGTGTCTGTTTGTTTGTTTGTCTGTTTGTTTGTTTTGTGATATAGGGAGTCTCACCCCTACCAACCTATAATACAAGCAGCACTGTTGCACAACACAGAGAGAGCACACACGCTTCCGTTCGTGGGCAGCTATATTCCTCTCTTGCCCTTATAGCTCTTTCTCCACCTCCTTTACAACAAAGGCCAAAGGTCACTGGGAAAATGCCTGAAGAGAGGAATAAAGCCAACATGAAAGACAGTCAAAAGCAGGCCCACCAGAATTAACATCCCCTCCCACCTCCAGCACGCCCTGCCACCACACAAGCATTCTCCTATTTTTCCTCAGCATAGTACTAATGTTTTAGAAAAGGCTTCGTGATCTTTCTTTGGGAAATAACAGTCAACGCTCTTCATAAACTAGAGAGCTCTAGCTGTCTCTTGAATTGGTTAGACACTGTATGGGCAAAGATGAGATTATACCATTCCAGACAACCTTGCCGTGACCACAGAAAATCTTCTATCACTCTGTTCAAGGGGCAGAAATGGGAGCAGTGTTGATCGATCTTCGACTAGCTTCTACAGTGGTTGCCGAAAGCACCAGCTAAGTTTTTGAAACAAAGATGAGACGGCCATGCCGCTCGCGTGGAAAGCAATTGCGTCTCGATCTGAGTGTTACAACAGCTGGCTTAATTCCAAACAGGAGAAGGCTGGCTGTTTCTGTGTGGAGCCCAGAAAGTGAGTGAAAAGTTTACATTTACATAAAGACATGTGTGGGTAGGGCTTGCAAAGCCAGCCCTTGCTTGCTTAAGAGACAGCACCTGGGTGGGGACGTACTTTCAAGTTCAAGCATGAAGACCAGTGATCGGTTGTCCCAAACTGCCGGCCTTACCGAGGCCACTCCTGGGTCTGCCTGCGGGGAACAGCTACCTATCTTCAGGGAGACTCTTTTGTTGTCCTTATCCACCACGTCGCTCACTCCAGTCACCTAATGTATTTCCTCGTGAAACAATTCATTAATATCTTCACACACGAAACTAATTACGATAGAATTAAAGCTTCACTTGCTCCTTTCTACAAATTGAATTACTGAGACTCAGATCGAATTCTTAAAAATCTCTTCTTGAATCTCTCTGGGAGGAAAATGAATCACATGTGTCGTGAAATTGGAGTGTCATGGTTTCCTTAAGTTACCACCAGTGCAGGGAGCTACAGGCTCTTGGAGGAGTCAGGAACCTGCATGACAGAAATCAGAAAATGCGAGTGGGAATCTCGCCTGGATCTTTAAGATAGCCACCATGGAGCTCAGACCTCAAGATAAGGACACAGCTGGCCTTGTAGCTGAGATGCAGACAGTCTAAGTCGACCATTCGTGAATTGGTTTCGTTCATACTCCCTTGAGAAATTGTAATGTCTGTCACATCTTGGGCATTTTGTGGGTTCCAAATCATTTTAAAAAACACGATGTCGAGAGTATTCTGAATAGTGACGTTTAGACCATCCATTTTAACTGGCATGTTGACATTCCTGTTGCTGGAGAAGTAGCTTTGGGAATTATTTTCTGAATACAAGTTAATTAATGATGGAAAACGCCGACTCCATAGCACGGTGTGGAGCAAAACTATACAGGAACCCTGTGTTTGTGCATGGGCTGTGTGTTAGTCTTCGTTAATAAATTGGTGTTGGGCAACACAATTAAAACTCACTTCATTGGAAGTACGCATTACAATAGAGTTTTTTTTTCTCCAAATGGTGTTTCAGAGCAGTATGCTTTTATAAAAATATATAGAAACACACAACAATGAATTTCTATAGCCCTTCACTCTTTTCTAGTACTCAGTAAGTTAGAGGCACCACGGGAGACACAAAATAATGCACCCCAGACCCCGCCTTCAGGGTATTTACAGCCTATTAAGAAAATGTTTTACTCAACAACAGAGACAATTGAAATATAGCCAGTTCCCCTATTTATTGTCAAAAATAGAAAACCATATATCCTTGGAACACATTATTAGCAGCTTAAAATATGTATAAACAAATACCAGGATGGTAAACTTAATTTAAGGTATCATGGAATTGAAAGTCCTCTGTTTATACCGAACCATAAGCTGAGTCAAAGAAAGTTTGGATGACTTGCCTAGGGTCACACAGCTATTTATGGGCTCAGATGGCACCAGAAATCAGTTTTTTGCCTCTCAGATGGTCACTTGTTTGTACGCTGAGGGTAATAGCTTTTTCTGGCCCTAAAATTCCCTCATTCTCTGAGGACTCTGTGACCATGCTGCCACAACACTGTCATCTTTTTAATCAGTAAAGATCACTCTGTTGAACAAAATTAATTGCTTCATTAAAATAGAGAAAGTGCCATATTTAGTCATTAAAAATGGCATAATGCTTTATTCACTTTAGGGAAAGTTTTATATTTAAAATTTTAATATAGGGAGATTTTAGAGAACTGCCTAACAAGGAAAGGCAACTGGTCTATTGCCATGTGCTATGTCGTCACCCATGAGCTTGGAGCACGTCACTGAGCATGTAGCAAACTGTACCGCTGCGTCCTTGCTCTGAAGCTCGTGTAGAAACTGGTCCCTTTCACTCTGCCATTCTAGTTGTTTCTAGGACTTCATTCCTTTCATTTGGAGTGATGTTGTATACTGAGAATTTGAGGTCAACATTGTCACCCACTGAAAAGTTGTTCTCTAAGTGCTTCCTGCAAATGCAAGGCAAAGTGAACACTTTTAAATCAGTGCATGGGACTTTGTTAGCTTTTGCTATGTGTCCGGCCTTAAGCTAGGCTTGTGAGGTGGAAAAAGAAAGTTTGTGCCTGTTTTTATCATATGTGGCTAGTTGCTTTTGACTCAGCCCGCCTCCCAGTCCCTGTATGCTGTCTTCCTAAGTCAATAATTGTATTAGAAGACAGCAGTAATAGTAATAAAATGTGACATTTGTATAGATAGTACTTTGAAACTTTGTTTCAATGCACTTTCCTACACAGTATCTCAATAACCCTAAGGGAGGCAGGAAAAAAATATCATTATGAGAAACTTGAGGTTCAGAAAATATGACCTGCCTGACATTTGATAGAAGGCAGACCCGGGATTGAAGGCCAGGCCTTTGGAAGCCTGGTCCGGGGCCATTCCTTCATGACAAGGAAGGACATAAAAAGAGATGGCTCAGCCTCAAGCCACCTCCAGGCGTGGAAAATATTTCTGCTCCCCTCACCCTGACGACTGGAGGAGAGGACCTCTGACTTTTGGGTGTCCCTGGCTGCTGATGTCTTACTCGACATGGATCATGGCCACATTGTACCCTACTACATCCACGTACTTCCTTTGGCTCTGGTCAGTCTTTTTGTCCCTTTGACAGATCAATCATGGGATACCTTACTTCCCCTATTTTTATTTTTGGATAAACTGGAGGAAATGGTTAGAAAACTTTGGACTACAAGTTTTTGAACCTGAACCCCTCATTCTCAGCCCCCAGTTTTGCCTACACTTCTGAAAAGATCTCACTGGAGTAGAAAAAATATCGTTAGCTTTTCTTGGGCACCTAAAGTGCTGGGCATTCTGCTAAGCACATCAGATGTTCTCAACATCCCAGGGATGTTGGTGAAGGCTGCAGGGGTTAAAACCCAGGTGGTGTAACTCCAGAACCCACACTCTCAGATAGGACGACTCCATTATCTCCCTGATACTACACAGACGGCCTCCAGCTTATGACGGTTCGATTCACAACTTTTCTGACTTTAGGATGGCGTGAAAATGATACGTATTCAATAGTAACCCTACTTCAAATTTTGAATTTTGGCCTTTTCCTGAGCTAGTGACCTGCAGTACGGAACTCTCGTGATGCTGGGCAGTGGCAGTGAGCGCGGACTCTGATCGGCCACACCATCAGGAGGCTGAACAAGCGATGCTCTGCAATGGATTCATCATGTCAGATGCCTTTGCCCAACTGTGGGCTGATGTAAGTGATCTGAGCACGTTAAGGCAGGCTAAGCTAAGCCGTAACGTTCGGTAGGTTGGGTGTATTAAATGCATCTTTGACTTACAATACTTCCAACTTACGGTGGGTTTATTGGGATACAGCACCATTGGAAGTCGAGAAGCATCTGTACTTGCAAGTTTTGTGTAACACTAGCTTTCAGACATCTCTTTAAAATTACGGGATTCTGGATTTTTTTTCTCCTGCTGTGGCATAAACACAAACTAAGAACATAACTAATGAACAGCTGCAATTGATATTTTCATCTTAATTGGGGATTAAATATCAAAGAAATTGTTCTATTTAGCATGATTTATGATGTCCTAACTTTTCCAGTAGTTCATTTCAAACAGATTTCTTTTAAAAATAGTAGGAGAAAACAGTACCATAGTAGTTTTTAAAAGTATACGTGGGAAATTAACAGCAAATATTAAAAAGCTCACTAACATACTGTTAGCATTTATTTTTAACCCCCCAGAACAACAACATGAGCAAACATAACTATTTTTTTTTCTTTTGTCTTTGCTGTACTTTTCTCTCTGAAAATAGCCCACTAATAAGGATGTACAAAAAGGAAATTTAGGTATCTCAAGACAAATTATACCAAGTTTTTTTAAAAAACAATTTTATCAAGACAAGTTTACATATAAAAAAAAATCTACCAAATGAATATATTAGGGGAGTATAGTCATTAGTCGTATTTTTATCATGCAATAATTTATCCATGAACAGTTTGTATTTCACATTCATCTTATAGTATTCCATCCCTGTCACTGGGCGTACTCAAGCGGAGTTGAATGAATACTCATCAGCCTGGAAAGTTCCAGGAGGGATTTTGCAGTGAGTAGGAAAGTGGTTAGTCTGGACTATAGGTCTCTTCTAATCTAAAGATCCTATACTTTCCATCTTAGACAACTGAAATAAGGTCAATATTCTCACAGACCTCATTTCATAGTGAAATAGAAAGCCCTCACGGTAGGATCAGGAGGGGCCATGTGGGCTCTGGAGTCAGCCTTTCTGCTGTTGTTGTTTGACTCCACCACTCACTGGCTGTGAGGCCCTGGGCAAGCTACTTCCTCATCAGAGCTTCATGTTCCTCGTCTGTAAAACGGGGCTCATGATAATACCTACCTCATAATGTTGTGAGAAATAAATGAGCGAATGTAAGTAAAGTGCTTAGAATGGGCCCTGGCACACTGGAAATGTTCTGTAATCTTAGTTATGCTATTGTTTTCTAAGAACGATGGGGCTAGATTGTTCATTTTGGCTGAAAAGTCTTATCTGGTCCTTCTTATAGCCTCCAACATGAAACAAACTGAAGTCTATTCAGAGTTTAATTAAAGTAGAGTTATTATATTTATCTCAGACATTATCTTGTCTGAAGTAAAGGAAATAAGGAAAAGAAGGGGAGAAGTAAAATGAGGTATTTTATTTAAAGGGAACAGAGAAATGTCTGATGTTCAGGGAGAGAAATGAAAATTTCAGGGGTGTAGAGATATTGGGAATAATGATAAGATAGGAGGAAAGAGAAAGCTTGTAGTACATATATTCTCATTACACACACACACACACACACACACACTCCTTAACAAACAAATTTGGGGATTATTGGTCTCTCTCTACCTTAAGGTTTCCACTTTAGTACAAGTTTCCTGTTCTAATATTGACCTACAGCTTCAGATTGTTGGTCAAGTCCATAATCTGCCCTGAGTCCCTGCTGAGGTATCAAGCACTGTGTGGGAAGCTGTGGAAGCAAAGACAGAGTTGCCCTGTGGTGCTCAGCCTAGGAAGGGAAGCCAGAAAGCAAATACCCATGGTTTTCATTCAGTGTGGGAAGTACTGTGATCAGCTTCCATGCAGGATACCACGGGACCTCTTAGATGGCCACCTGACCCATCTCAGAGAGACAGGGAAGATGTCCAGGAAGTGAAAGCTTAGTTCGACTTGAAGCAGCTATCGGCTGCTTTAGAATAATCCTCAGGCTGATGAAGAACGTAAGCCAAACAAACAAAACAAAGCAAAACAAAATCCCAAGAAAAGGAAGCTTGAAAAATGTTTTCATTCCCTCCATCAACTTTGAAATCTGACAGACCGGGTTCTGCTACTTATTTACATGACATTGGGCAAGTTACTTAACTCTTTGAACTTATGTTTGGTCACCTGGATGGAGCTCACCTAGAGAGGGAGCCTCTAGCTCACTGGGTTGTTCTAGAAATCAGGGAGACAATGTATGAAGAGCTCCTAGCCCTGTATCTGACACAGGGACATGGGTAGACTTATTTTGAATATTGATGGCATTAAATCACTCATACTAAAATATAATAAAAGAGGAAGTAGTGATTTGTGGAATTTAGAGTAAGAAATAATGTCAAGGAAAGCCAAAAGTCAGACAATTAGCTCGGAGTCAAGGCTCACATGTTCATTCTTGGCAGGACCACTACCTCAGAGTCTGCACAGAGACAGCTGGTACAGTTGCCCCGTTCCAATGATATGCCTAAGGGGAAGGCTTTGGCATCTCACCTTGTCTCTTTCCCTCCTGTTTTACTACAAAGCCCCAGCCCAAACTAAAAATTTAGGACAATCATCAGGATCTGCCCTCTCAATAACTATGGCATTTAAAATGTTCACAAATATTAAATGGAAAATATTGATTTGATTTCTTTCATGAGCACCATCTGTAATTTCACCTTAACATAACGATGAAGCCAAACAGGGGCCAGGAAATTTGTTTTATAATAATGGCTTCTATTAATCATAGCCCCGCTGTGACCCGGGGACTCTCCATATGCTGTTTCTAATGCACATGGCCACTTACAAGGTGGTTTTCTCCTCGTTTACGAACGGAGAACCTGAGGCACAATGGGTGACTTAACAAAAGTCACCTTGCTCCTGTATGGAAGCCATCAGAAGTCAGAGCTGCCTGACTGCAGAGCCGCTGTCTTCATCAGGGAAAGGAGGTGCCACGTGTGGTCACAGAGGTGCCACGTCCTCTTCTGCCTCTGTGCTATCGCCACCACGACGTTGTAACGCCATGAACTATCCTGGCAAGTCAGGAACTGTCCCAGGGAAGGGGAGAGAAAGGACCACCCGAAACACGAAAGAGAAGACTCATCAGCATTCTCCAGGAGGCGAGCAGCGTTGAGAACTTGATCCCGGGTGGGGCTGAGCCAACTTAGTTACGTGGGATCTCTGCAGCCTCTTTGAAAAGAGAAAGAGTTTGCTGGTTATGAGGAGGTGTTTTCACTTCTTGGGTAGAGTGGAGCACTTTTTTTTTTTAAGTGAATTTTTTCTTTTTTGGAGTTTTTGTTGTTATTTATTTGTAGAGGTAAAAAACATAAATTCACCATCTTAACCATTTTTAAGTGTACAGTTGTGCAACGTATCCCTAGAATGTTTTCATCTTGCAAAACGGGAACACCACGCCCATAGGACGGCTCCCCTCTTTCTCCACTAGCCCAGCCCCCCACATCTGCCATCCCATGTTCTCTCTCTATGGATTTGACTTCTCCAGATACCGCAGAAAAGTGGAATCACACAGTATTTGTCTTCTTGTGACTGGCTTGTTTCGTTCAGCATAATGTCCTCAAGGTTCATCCATGTTATAAGGTATAACAGGATATGTTCTTTTCAAAGACTTAATAATATCCCACTGCATGTATATACCATATTTTTCTTATCCACTCATCTGTTGATGGATCTCTGCATTGCTTCCATCTCTTGGCTATTGTGAAAAATGCTGCAATGAGCATGAGTTTGCAAATATCTTTTTAAGATCCTGTTTCCAATTCATCTGGATACTCATGAGTGGGATTGCCGGACCATATAGAAGTTCTTTTTTTTTTTTTTTTTTTATCTTTTTTGAGGAAACTCCATACTGTTTTCCATAGCAGTTACACCAGCTTGCATTCCCACCAACAGTGCCCAAGTTTCCAATTTCTCTACATCCTCCAGAGACCTTGGTTTGAATCCTGTCTCTGCCACTTAATAATTGTGTCATTTACCTCTAATCTACTCACCTGCTTTGTGAAATTAATAGTATCTTCTTACTTCTGAAAGAGAGATCATAATCCTTACTTCCTGGAATGGTTGTGAGGATTAAATGTGAATGAAGCCTGGCATGTAGGAATGTTCCCCAAAGTTATCTATTATATTATTTTTATGTTATTATTTTAATTAGCTACATTATAGCATTCTTAAATAAAGTGCCTGGATATAGTAGATGATCAATAAATGGCAGCTATTATTATAAACAGGCAACATTTTTGTATTAGCGCTGGTCTACTGGCAGAATTAAGGGGGATGGAGTGAAGAGAAATCATAAATCCAGATGCAAACAGAAAAACAAAAACCACGATATAAAAGGCAGAACCGGAAGAAAGTGAATCTTATCCTGAGTCAACCAACTTGTTACCAGAATTTCATGATCAGAAATTTCTACATTGTAAAATTTGGCCTCTAGAGATTTTTTAAATTCCATCTTTCACTGTTTTCTTTTGTTTTTTACCAAAGTCCATTTGAAGGTTTTTGTCTTCTCGGGGCCAAGAAAGAAAGGGAAAGAGATTTAAATTTCTATTCCTTTGTGAGAGATAAATGAATGAATGAATGAATGAATGAATGAATGAATAATAAAAATAAACAGCTTATCTAGGGCCAGGCTCTTAACTCCATTCACCTCAGAAGAATTTCTCTGTCATTTCCTCTCCCTTTTTGAGTGGTGCTTTGTCTATGTCTAGGGCAGGGGACATGGGGATCATATGCTCCAGAGATGATTAGGACAGAATATAAAGTACTTAGAGAAAGGGGGAACATTCAGGGGAGAGAGTCAGAGAGGCGACTTGGCAGTTATCCTCTCCCACTTGGAGCTGTTTGTCCCTAAAATCTACCTACTTGTTCACTCGGCGTTTTTTTGGTCCTGTCATAGATCTCAGGGGAGCCCAATTCATTATATGGCCAAATGCCCAACTACTGCTTCAGGAGCGATGATGCCAAGTTTGTAATTTCCCCTTTCTATGGTATGACTCTTCTCTATTTGCATACTCCCAACATTCTTCATAGTCTACAGAACTATATTTAAAATGCCAGCATGCCTTGTAGGGGAAGGGGAGAGCAATTACAAGGTCAAATATCAAAGGAAAAGTCTTTACGGAACAAAAAATCTTTCCCCTCCTTATTTAATATTATCAAAAATATTTTTGGAATATGACTGGAGAATGGATTTTCGGGTGCTAGGTGAATGAGGAGGAGAACACACATTTAAATTAAGGAGACTTTGTCCTCATGTTGGTGGGGGGTAGTATTCCAGGGCTTCCTCTAGGTCCTACCCAAAGAGTTAATCAAAGCAATCTAACACTCATGAGGGGATTGCTAAGATTAATGACAAAATTAAATAGTGGAAGTATATAATGTAATTTTTGGTTTGACTAATGTAGAACATGGATGGGTCTTAGATAGTGGTAGACTATTGCAAACTCAATCAGATGATTACAATAATTGCAGTTTCTACTCCAGATGTAGTCTCCTTATTGGAGGAAATTATTAGAGCCTATGTGTGCAGGTTCTGCTTTAGTTTATTCTTTTTCCTTTACCCCACGGATTGGCAGACTTTTTCTGTACAAGGCCAGATGGTATACATTACAGACTTTCAGATCATATGGCCTTTGTTGCAACTATTCAAACCTACCCTTATAGCATGAAAGCATCCATAGACCATACATGTAACAAATAGCCATGGCTGTGTTCCAGTGAAATTTTATTTACAAAAATAGGCAGTAAGTATCCCAGTAGCATTAAGCATATCTAATGCCCAGATCTTGGTTTTTAATATAAATCACCAATAATAAGAACTAGGGTTCCTTGGAGAAATGTCTGATTCTAGAATTGGGGCAAGAAATGTATAAGATGGGCCATAAAGTAAGAAGCACTCAAAAAAAAAAATACATTGGTAGGGGTATGTCAAAGGAGCCAATTAAAAGAGCTTCAAATGGCCAAAGCTGGAACAGGTCGAGCAACAAAATAAAGTAGTATTGGATTATGACTCAAAGTGTAAGGTAAATATCTATGAGCCCATACTGATGTCAATAAATCGATAAATGGAGAGAAGAGACAAAACTCTTATGCAGAAGACTATCAAATAAAGCATGTAGATACCCCATCTTAAAGAAGGTGAAGAATAATCCATTTTTTTAAAAGTATGGGATGTGCATAGTGACTGCTTTCTCAAGAGAACAGTATAGAAAGGTAGAAATAGTAACATTATAATAGAAAAACTGACAAACACTGCTTCAGTCAGGTGATTGAAGTCAACATTAGTGGACATAAATCAGGGTGATAATATATACCCTTGATATGATGTGATGAAAATGACACTTTACATCTATAATATTCTTTCCCCAAATCTATAATCCCTTATCATGAGAAAGTCATCAAATTCCAAAAGAAGGACATTCTACAATATCCCTGACCACTACTCCTTAAAACCATCAAGGTCATCAAAAAACAAGGAAAGTTTGATAAACTGTCACAGCCATGAGCAACCTAAGGAAATATGACGTTCAAATGTAATGGGGTATTCTGGATGGGATCCTGAAATAGAAATATAAAAGGTGAAATTTAAGGAAGTCTGAATAAACTATAGACTTTATTTAGTAATAATATATCATATTTGTTAATAAACTATAATGAATCTACTATATAATATAAGAAATTACTAATAGGATAAACCATAGGATGGCAGAGCTTTATGGGAGCTCTCTGTACTATCTGCTCAATTTTTCTGTAGATCTAAAACTATTCTAAACAATAATCTGTGTATAAAATTTTAAAAGGCGATAAGCCAGATGTAATCTTCAGGTTCTATTTTGTTGACACCTGTTTCTTGCCATGAGAAAACAGTGTGTTTGCTTTTATCTGGTAGGAAAAGTAGGACACCTTTATTCTTTTGCCTCATGGCTATGTTGATTTTCAGGCTGTTTGCCACAATACAGAACACAAGTGGCTTGACCGTCACACATCCCATAGAACATCATGGTGGTCTACCAGGTTGATGACATCATGCTGACAGGAGTTAAATGGCAGATGCTGAGAAGTATCCTAGATGCCTTGATAAGGTACATGTCTGCAAGAGGGAAGGAAATACATATATTCCATAAAATTAGTGGGAGGGTCTTACCACTTCAATGAAGTTTCTTTCCAGGAGTTGTAGCATCCAGGGCATATTAGAATGTCCTCTTCAAAGAGAATGACAGGTTGGCACATATTGTAGCTCCCGCTTATCGAAACAGGTACAGTCTGCAGATCTTTAAGCTTTATTGCATTTGACTGTGTTACTCTGACCCATTAAAAGGTGACCTGGAGAATGGATAGGCTCTTACAGGATGTAAGAAATACAGAACACTTTGTTATCTCAGTTAACAGGGTTTATTGTAAGATTACAAAGGAAAAGTAAGAAAATCCAGAAAAAGTCAAAATAATTCAAGCTAAGCCCCCAGAGAACTAAAACATGATTGCTATTTAGGATGCAATGAAATCTCTCACAGTGTGTGTAGTCACTTAACGATTATCTCCAGCAGTCAGCCATGCTCCTGATTCAAGTCTTCCACTCTGCTTATTTTTTTTCTACAACTAATTCTCTACTTTCTCTCGGCTTCTGTTTTTGCTCCTGTTACTTCTACAATTGACTATTTATATAACGATTTTAAATCTCTTCTGTTGATTTCAAAATTTCTGTTTACTCAGAGCTTCAAACTTATATAGACATATCTTTCAGAAGAGGCTATGGTTGTGGCAGACACACTGAAGCCTCTCAGAATGGGGACATCAAAGCCAGGAGGCAGCTTTCCTGGCCTGTCCAGGCAATTGACTTTGCCATTTTGAATGAAGACCACACCATTTAACAACTTAGAGAATTAAGCGGGGCGGGGGGAACCATTACTTTTAATTATTTCAAGTTGGCAGATAAACCAGAAAGTTTTGATTGAGAGGAAGGTAGTTTTGGAGACTGTCACTCATTAGCATACTTCCTGTTCCCTTTTCTCTGCTTATCTCTGTAAGATTTTCCTCACAGAGGGTACTCTTGGTTTCTGGTTGGGAATATGAGTGGGGTTGCGGAGCCAAAGAATACAGTGGCTCGTAATGCCACAAATAGTCTGCCACTGGTGGCCGCCACACTGAGAGAATGTTCTAGAATTAGAGTTCAGCGTGATATGTTTTTAGTTCCTGACTAGGTTGGCGTACAACAATCAACTGCTTGCTGGTCTTTTTTTTTTTTTAATTAACCTGAACTTGGCCGCTATGTTTTTGCTCATGGAAACCTGCTCAGAGAAACCCTGGGCACAGCTGGTTTGACTTTTGAGTCCCAGCAGTCAGTCAGCAGCCCCCTCAGGCTTTCTCTGGCACAGACTACCGAACTCCACAAGGTGTGAATGACGAAAGAGCATCATGTGTAGTTTCTCTCCGACTGCCTGTCACAGCTGGCTGCCATCAATCCTTGGACCCATTCCTCTTGGATTGTGTGACATTCTCTCCTTATTTATTTAATGTGAAAAGAAGAAAACCTCTATTCTCCTGTTGAGTTTTTTTCTGGAGAGAATGGGTGTTGTCTTTTCAGTAACAAATGGGTTTCACCGCTGCTTCCCATTATACCTGCAAACACTCTTTACCTGTCACGCTCTTGTTGCTGTCATTTCAGACTAATGTGAAGAGAATGTTGAATGGAGTCTCCCTTCAATCACCCCTCATGGTAGCACTTATTTTGTTTGCAATTTTGAAACAAAAGATCTATGGAATATAAAATATAAACTCCCCGGACAAGAGATTCTCAAACAATCATGAGTTACTGTATTTAGTGTTGAACTTGTAATTCAGAGAGAGAAAGACTGGGTGAAGTGCAAAATACTTCAGAGACTTAAAAATCATATCTCCAAAAAGCAAGCATTTATTTAATTTTTTTTTTCAAATGAAAATAGCATCGTAACAAGATCAATTCAAGTTAATATGTAAGAAAAATATCCACCTATGCACTGTACATAACTTCCACACCCAGTTTCGTTTTGCTGCAAGGAAGTATAAATTCCACTGGGCAAACTCACAAAAAAGCCTGTCATATTATTCATCACCCCTAGAAGGAGGTCACAGAACAGCAAAGTAATGTCACTAACAAGAAGCGGTTGTCTTTGGTAGGTAGCAATTCTTACCCTGTCATGGATTTATCTTATTATTGACAGCAAATTTGGCTGGCATCGAGCAGAACTGGTGCTTTCCCCTGCCCCATACCAAAGCTTGAACATAAGATAGATTTATACTCAATGTCAGTTTCATATTTTCTCCACTCCGAGTCACATCTTTCTTCTGATCTGAATTATTAAAAAGGATGTTTACAACATAGACATTTATTTCAATGCTTTGTTATAGACTGGTTGGTAAGGACTATTGTACAATTCCAACCAACACTTGTATAAGGAGACAGCAACTACTTTAATATGATTGAAGGTAGCACTATTTATACAATAAATGAAGTTTACCACTGGCCACCAGACATTTCTTTGTGGCTGGCTAACCATCTTTTTACTTTGTTCAGGAAAGTGCCAGGTCAATCAGTACAGGAGTTTGCTGGGCTCACAAATTACCCTCTAAAGAGTTGGCTTTCTATTTTTCTCGTTCTGTTATTTCTGTCATCTTTTAAAGATATGTTGCTGTATCATAAAGCTTAATGTGACTCTTGTTTCTTTGAAGTTACTTCAGGGATAAGATATTGATGAGAATCTGGGATGTGTACAGAGGCGGTAAGCAATGAAGTTTGCGTGAGTAGTTGGGCTTAGGGAATGCAGATCAGCAGAGAGTGGGTTGTGCTCCCTCAGTGAGCAAGTGCTTGGTGGAAAGCTGCCAAGATGGGGGCCTGCTTGGATCAGTGGAGGGACTGGTGAAGCAGAGACAGTTTATAATGATATAGTATTTGAGTATTGATTTAATTGATGGCAATCTCCTAACTAGACTGGGATTTACTCATTCAGTAAGTAGTTGCTGAGCACTTACTATGTGGTGGGTGTACAAAGTGTTGCAGAGATTTGGCAAATGAATAAATGAGTCAGTGAAGTGAGTTTATTTCCAGGGACCCAGGGCTATTGAAATACCCAGAAGAGAAATGATGAAATCACCATCACATTTTTACAAGATAGCTTGATATCCCTGGAGAGAAGTTTTGTGTATTAGGTAAAGAAAGACTTTCTTCAAGTGGGGTCAAAGGTAGAACTTAAGAAAATCTTAGAAATTGTGGCATGGAAGAGTCTAGAATGGACTATGTGGATCTGGACGCCATATATGGAGAGAACTTTGGGAAGGTTTTGAGAGTTCCTCCAGGTATGAGGAATATCAAGAAAACTTAAGGTCTCATTAGACAAGAAGCCATAGTATTTTATTTTAAAAATTATTTTCTCTGAAAGCTGGGCTAGACAAGTTAGTCTTTATGTGCTAGCACTGTCAAGAAGTATGAAGGGCTTGAGATGACAGGCTAATGGGTTTGGCCTGCCAGTTTCACAGATGTTGGCAGAAGACAGGAGACTCCCAGGTCAGAGATGAAGAACTTTATCACCCTCAGCACAGCAATAAGCAAGAGCATCAGCATACTTGTGTCCATTGTCCTTGCTCCCAAGTCCTATGGGAGTGATGCAGATGGGCCCAGATCGATGCCTGAACATGCAGCGGCTGTATTACAGGATAAGAACCCTGAGCTTCGGGAACTGGAATCTTTGATATTAAGCGGAATGCATGCTTCATCTTTGCTCCAGAGAGGGACACTACCTTTATTGTCCAAGGCTGTGAGCAAACCTACCCTTTGCTCGGAGAGGAGAAATATCTTTATTTTCTGAGACCATTTGCTATACAAACATCCTTGAAAAGATAGTCTGAAATTAAAGGTGGTTAGTGTCTGTTTTCAAGACAGGCAGGGATGCAATAGTTCAGTAGACATTTGTTTCTAAGTAATATCCACCCCTTGTTTTATACTCTCTTGGCTTTTGGAGAATTTCCCCTTCAGTATGGCACTCCATTGGCTATTCTGAGTTATCTGACTGTCAGAGGCTAGGGCTAAATCCACTGAATCGGTCTCATAGAGCATTTATTAGGCTGCTATGAAACTACCACACTTAAGGCTATTAACAGGGTCCCAAGCCTCAGGATGTGGGCAACCTGCAGTGTCAACTTCAGCCATGCCCCCAAGAGTTCCAGGCCAACCAGCTTAACAAATCTCATAAACAACCACGGTCTACCTTAGAAAGCCAGCTGGCTTTCTCTTGAAGTTTCAGCACTGTTCTTTCTATTTGGCCATGGCATTACTCCAGGTACAGCAGAGTATATTAGTGATTGTATAGATTTCTTCTTGACCCATAGGAGAACTTTGGGAAGTTCTAGGGCAATTTTATCACCCATAACAAGCCTGACCAGTGAGTTGAGACTGACTTAAATGCCTTCC
>CM053512.1:13125422-13162997 GCA_028627145.1 Eidolon dupreanum
AAAACAGGAAATTTGGACACAAACGCAAGCATAGATGGTGAGACCTAGGAGAATGCCAGGTGATGACTGGAGGTACACTGCCACAAGCCAAGGAACATCTGGGGCCACCAGAGCTGGAAGAAACAAGGAAGGATCCCTCCTCTGCCGGCTTCGGAAGGAGCATAGCCCATCGACACCCTGATTTTGCACTTCTAGCTTACACAACTGTGACAATAGATTTATGTAGTTCCAAGCTACATAGTTTGCAGTACTTTGTTAAGGCAGCTCTAGGAATCCAGTGCAGGAAGGGAGCCACTCAGTGAGTCTCAGGAACCGAAGACTTGCTCTAAGTATACCGGATGGTATATTCTTACACTCATTGCAGACCCTGCCAGCTGCTGGCCTGGGCTGCTACCAGTCAAGACACGTTCAGGAAATGCAAGGATGAAACTGCAGGAAATTGACACAGTGAATTCCCAGGCGGGTACCTGAAAACACAGTGCTGAGCACTGAGAACTGAGTTCAGCGTTATGGAGAATGGGGCCTTTCGGGGGAAAGGAATCGTTCTTTTACTCAGCACAGAATTGGTCGTTGAGTGTCTCACAAGTCAGAATTTTGAAGGAAAACACTCAAAACCGAATGAGTAATCAATCATGTGTCGCCTTGTCTCAGAAGTAGAAATCACAAAAGGGAAAGCAGGCCACCTACACCATTTCGCAGCGGCGTTTGGAATGTCGGAAGTAATCGTGGGATTCGATTTTTAAAGGTGATTAGGCAGCATAAATTAACGAATTACGCAAGGAAAACTGAGGCGAAAATGATCTGTTTCCCTCCTCTGAACTTGAATTAGCCACAAAGAGAAAATACTTAAAAAATTCACATATCACTCCCACCAAGCTGGAACTTCTCAAAGCTCCTTATGAATAGTGCTGTTTGTATGGAGAGGTACTCAGAGATAGTCAGTTTCGAAAGCTGATTGATCTGATCAAAATTTATATGATTTGAAGCCAAGCCCAGGAAATATCCATATGTATAAGTCATTCTAACGGGCACCACTGAGAATTATGGACACAAATTTCTATGCAAGAAGCTTAGAATACATCTAACATTAGAAGACATTAGAAGCAGAACCATAAAACTCAAACGATTTTGCTTGCCTTTTGGTAAATGCAGTCCAATCTATGTATTTCTTCCTGTTCTTTCAGTATCATCTCCAAGGATAACAAAAAAGAGTTTTCTTTTGGCTTTTGTTTTTGAATTCAATGCTTCCCATTGGTTTCAAGTGAATAATCAGGCCTTGTGGTAAAAGCTAAATAATCTATTTTTAATCGTTTTAATTTGGTGGAAACTAAGAAGCTTTTGGTTTCTTTTCCACTACCCTAGCCCAATTTCATTCCTTTTAGGTTGACTTTAAAAAAATGTTATACCAAAAAAAAAAAAAAAGAAAAATAGAGTAAGGAGAAACTAAAAGTGAGTCAAACATGATCACATTTATTTTAACCGCTATGTAATTTTTTATTTTGACTTTATGACTTAAATATTAGAAAAACATGAAGCACTTTTATAATCAGGAAGGGAAAGATGATGTAAAAATTGGGCTCAGAGCAATGGCTTCTTCTATTCCTGCTCTGCACTGACATTCAATTGCTAATGAAACGGAGTCAGTTGAAAAGCCAAAGGAGTCTGAACTGAGGGCCTATATTCTGGTACGTTGTCAATTGATTCAAATAGTGATGTAACAACTCAGAGCGAGTCTTCAAAACCTTCGAACAGGTACATTCTTGAAGTCGAACCAAAGCTTCTTTATAGTTAACTTTGTTAAATATATTATGCTAGGATAAATGGCTATATCAGGGTACAAATTTCATCTTCACCAGTGATCTGTGTAGTTGTCACTTATTGGGTCCTGTGTCTGGATGATCCAATATCTCTGTTATTGTTTGAGTCCTTCACCTTAATTTTCTTCTGGGCTGTTGATCACCAGATTGTTTGAAGGCCATTGCCAGCCGCAAAGCAAAACAGAGAGTAGTCTGCTAACGTATACTCAGAACCCACTCCAAAAACGTTCTTATTCTAATATTGTCAAGTTTCTCTTTTCTACACTAATTGGGTTGTTAGGAGCAGTTTTTATGATGGAGGGTCTCTTCTGTACCAAATATGCACTTGACAAGTGGATATAGGTTGATGGCTATGGTCTTGATCACTGGCCAGCTGGACGTACTTGCTGAGGAACTGGTTGATCCTATAGCATCAAGGCTGTAGCATCAAGGGCAAGCAGGAAAAGTCACTCCCCAGGTAGGGAGAGGTTATCTGCATCCACCTTCAGCAGTCTCCACTGTTAATTAATTAACCTGGGGACCCTACCACACTGTGTCATGGATTTCTGTTTGCCCAAAGTACTCAGCTACAAAGTTACTCTAATCAAGGAACTACTAGGATGAAAAACCTTCTTGTACCCTAGTTGGCAGATACTAGCTATTTATTTTGAGAGCCAGTAACCTTGTCCCTTTCTGCTCCTCCTCAGGCCCATACCTTTCCTGTTTTTTCAGCTATTTGGTGCATTAAAAATAAAAATCCAACTCTGAGCTGTAGCAATGACATTGATATCATTTTCTCCCTGTCCCTGGCACAAGAACTCAGCATAACTGACGTTTTGCTATTTCTGGGCTGAAATCCTTCTCCAACCAGACCCGATGTGCATACTGGTTCTTTAGCATGTCTGCACTCATACCCATCAATTAGTATGGCGGGATGCCCACTTAAACAAGGTACAGAGCCAATTTCAACAAGGCAACATGCCAGTCCAGTCCTGGCTCAGACAGGGATTGGAGCAAGTGACACAGCATGTCCATGAAGATTCTTCCTGGTGGACAGTATGGCCAGAGTAGGACCTCGTGTTTCACTCCAGGGAACTCTCACCGTGGAATTCTTTAATCACCATGCATTATGTTCACTCCATGCTTTCTCTTATTAGAGAAGAAATGAACATTATTATATCTATGGCTTCAAGATTCTTCTGTTAAAGGGAAAAATTCTGTTGTACGAGTGGAAGATACGAACGTGGGTGTTACAAATCAAAGAAGGGCACTATCAGAAGAATAGGGCCATCCTCCCCCCCCACCCCCACCCCAAGGCTGAGAATGGCCCTGACAGTCAGCAAAGCCCAATCACAGACACACAGAAAAGCCCTCTCTATGTGCTGGTATTAGGACCTAGAAAAGGTGGCTTTGATGGTCATAGAGAAGAGAGAAACACTATAGGAAAATACCACAGCGTTCCCCTTTCCCAAGAAGTTCTCCCCCCCCCCCCCCAGCTCACAGATACAGGCCTCAAATGAATTAAGAAGCTAAAGGAAGGGAAGGAATGGGAATAGACTAGGAGTGGGGTGAGGAAGAGAGCCTCTCGCTAGTTTAAATAATGTGTAAATAAAAAAGAGCTGTGGAGTTTGTTCTAACACCCCAAAGAAAGACAAAAAAGCCAGCTCGTTTAAGAATTGTTCTCAAGGTAGAATAAATTTTTTCCATAGTGAGGCAAGATCAGGTAAGCACCCTGGAGCTGTCTGGGTGTAGGAAAACAAGGGTCATAATGCTAATAATGTTTTCTCTTTTAGTGGGTAGGTTTGCTTTATATATTTTTTATTTAACTATATTTTCACATTTTTTTCTGAAATAAATGCATGATTGCTCTTTTTATTAAGGAAAAAGTACAAAAATAACAACTTCATTTTGGAAAAATAAGATAGCTAGGTGCAAAAACAAAGCAAACTATAGCTAAAAGAATTTGGGAGACACGGACAGTTTACTAGGCTTTTTCGGCAAGTAAAGGCATGAAAATAAGAGAAGGATTGGCAAGGAGGAGAAATGGCTGATGAAATGCAAGAAAACTTCCTAGAGCCTGTTCTGTTGCTATGTTCTGTCATAGAGCAAAGATAATGAAGCCCTCGTCCCAGGGATGAATGAAAACCGTAGACTTATGGAAGCCGACCTCACTCAGGAGGGCTTTCTAAACTCAGTAAATATTAGTCAGCACAGACCTTGTGCATTGGGAGCTGCCAGAGCCACAGCTGTGGGTGCTGCTGCTGCTCGAGGCCCCCGAGGCGTGCTGTGCTCTGGGACCCTGAGTCAGTCATCTGCTGGGGCCCCGAGGACAGGCTGACATAAGCTGGTTGTGACATACTCAGGAATTTTGCCTGTGGTTGTTAAACACAGGCATTATTAAAAACTAAATTACATACACTTGCAATAAAATAAATTACGTTAAAAACAAAAGCAATAAATACTCAAAACTCATCAGTTCTTAATTATTTTGCTATCGTCTATGTTCTTAAGTTTATTTGCATCTCTTATATCTGAAGAGTGAAAGTGTTATGGAAGGTGTGCTACTTTCTATCACTTCCCAGTTCTGTGGTTAATAACATCACATTGGTTGCTTGAAATTGGCCTCGGTGGGGATGTTCACACCATGAAAATCAGCAAGTTCTACAAACCTGTGCTTTGATTTATTTCTTTCCAGAGAGGCGGTTGTTGAAATTTATCAGTACACCACTGCCTGAAGTCCACAAAAGTCAAGCTTCCACCTTCTGTAATAAAGTGGGCAGCGTCTTTCATACCCCCTCACACCTACTGGCTGCATCTCCCCAAAGCGGAGATTTGCACTGGACTTCCAAAGTCTCAAAAAGGTTGTGAGAAGTTGTGAAAAAGGCCCTTTCACTCTTTTGTCTCTCTGGAGGACTCAGGCAGAAGTGCGATGTTGGAGTGGGATGTAGAGGGAGAAGGATACCAGACCGTACCCCGAACTCCCGCCCTCTGAGCCCGTGGGGTTGTCGCTGAACTGCACCTTGTGCCTAACTCGCCTCTCACTGCCGTCCTTCCCCAGGAGGCTCCTCAAACCGCCCCCCTGAGTTCACACACTGCGGCCACCCGTTCTGAAGTCCTGCTTAGCCACAGAGCTCCTGAGACGAGAGTGAAGTGAAGGTCAGGCCGCAGTGACCCCAGTGGGAACAGAAAAGAACGGAACAAAACAGGGCAGATCTGAGCAAGAGGGAGGAAATGACAACGTTTTGTACCTCATTAGTTAAAGGTGATGAAAGAGAAATGGAGTCAGAAAATTCAGTTGAAATTCTTTGACCCCACTGGGTTCAGTACTAGGAACTATCAGGATTGCAAAGAATAAATTCTATCAGGAACTCACACTTGAGGAGTACAATGTTTCATTTTTCAATCCTAAGTATAAGAGGTGACAATAATCGAAGTGTAGAGGTGATGATATTGGTTTGAAATACTTCTCAAAGATTGAAATTCTTCTCAAAAAAAGTTAATACTATTGGGAGAGTTAAGTGTCCATTCTATTTGATGGTGTTTTTTTGCTCCTTACCTTGACCTCTCTAGGGCATCAGACAGTTGGATAGTGCTGATCATGTCTTCTTTGAAATACTCTTACTCGGTTTCTCTTACTCAGGGTGAGAGAGAAAAAGAGAGATTCATTTTAAGGTATGGGTTCACAGGATTGTGAGGCTAGCAAATCTGAAATTTGTAGGATAGGCCAGAGGCTGGACACTCAGGCAGGATTTCTGCATTACATCCTGGAGGCAGAATTTCTTCTGCAGGAAACCTCAGCCTTTGCTCAAAGGCCTTCGACTGATTGAATGAGGCCTATCCATACCATCAAGGGTGATCTGCTTTACTTAAAGGTAACTGATTGTAATTGTTAATCACATCTACAGAATACCTTCGCTGCAACATGTAGACTAGTATTGACCAAACAACTGGGCAGTAGAGCTTAGCCAAGTTGACATGTAAAATTAACCATCGATCACATCTTCTGAGCAGGGCCTCCCTTTGGGTTGTTAGGATTCTTTCCCACGCGTCTCTTTCCCGACTCTTATTCTGCTGGGAGACCCCTTAAATGTTCATATTTCCAGCATACTTCTGTGTTCAGGGTACAGTTTTTAAGAGTTAAAATTTTTTAATAAATAGAGGATGTAAACCTATCAAGAGCACATGCTACACCTAAGTAAATTGTGAAACTTAAGACATGATTTTATTTGTTATGAGTTTTCATCAGGATAAAAAATTAAAATAAGGAGAAATCAAAATAAGAGACTGTGCTCTTTACACTCTTTGGACATAATATACCTAGATTCTCCAAAGTTTCGTCTTCAACTCTTTTTTCTTCCTACTCAACATTATTTCTTTTAGGATCTCATCCATGTCCAGCCACCAACACACCAATGTCTCCAAAATTATATTTCATGAAATACTAGGTCCCATGTTCAAATAAGTTTGAGAAATGCCAGGTACATGTCTCTAATTCTTTTAAATTTGCAGTACACATCACCAAACTAAGGGATCTATGAAGTCCTGCAACAATAGCAAAATACTGCCTTAAATCTGTATTCTGAGCCCAAACCCTCTCTTCAGTTTCAGAATGGTGTTTGCAACTGCTTACCGTATATTATACTTAGCCCTCCTGTGGTGATTTGAGCTTACTGTGATCATTTGCCTGACTGACATCATTTGCCTAACCCAAAGTTTCTGTTCTTATGTCCGTTTTCCTCCCAAAATCCTTACCCCTTTCCATAGTCAGTACTTCAGTTGTCAAAAAAAAGAAAAGAAAAAAAGAAAGAAAGAAAGAAAGAAAGAAAGAAAGAAAGAAAGAAAGAAAGAAAGAAAGAAAAAAAGAAAGAAAGAAAAAAAGAAAGAAAGAAAGAAAGAAAGAAAGAAAGAAAGAAAGAAAGAAAGAAAGAAAGAAAGAAAGAAAGAAAGAAAGAAAGAAAGAAAAAGAAAAAGAAAAAGACCCGGGAGGCCATGAAGACTCTTTCCCCTTCTTGCTCCCCATTTATCAGTTTACTTACTTACCTCTGTTAAATCCACCTTCCCAGAATGTCTCACATGCTCCCTCCTCTCTACCCACATGGCTCAGCTGCCATTTTTCCTTTATCTGTTACGATAACTTCCTCACTGCTTTTGCTGCCTCCAGAAGGATGGTCTTAAAACACAGAATGATGACATTACTCTCACGCTCACTGCCAGTGGCTGGCTCCGTGTTGACGCCGGATTATGTCACAACTCTCATCTTGGATGGTGTTGCACGTTTAATTTAAGATGAAGGGCTGAAGTTTTCTTAGTTCCTCTTGAGTGATTTTTAAAAAAAATCCTCTACCTTCCATGTCTCCTTTGACTTTGAAAAGGCATCGACAGTATTAGAGTGAATTTGGGGAAGCAGAAAAGTAGGGGGCATTATTGATGTGTAGGTGTTTTTTTTTTTCTGGTCATTTGTTTTTGACCACAGAAAATTGGGAACTGAGTATGGAGGAAATCACTAGATCAAATAGACTGACTCAGGCTCTTGATTGACTTGAAAAATGGAATATTAAGCATCATAACCACATGGAACTTCCCCACAGATCAGAAAATTTCTGGCTGCTCTTTAAAAAATTAACATTTTGAAAACTTCTAATGAGCTAAGATGTTGCAATATGGAAAAAAGCAGGTTTCAGCTTAAAAGTTTCACCTTTACATACTCAAGAGGTGAAACATATATTTTTCTATAAAAAAAAAAAAAAACCCACAAAAGTTCTGGAAGAATATACCCCAAACTCTTGATAGAGTTTATCCCTAGGGAGGGTAAATTGGTCATTTTCATATTCTTCTATCTGCTTAATTGTGTTTTCCAACATGTCTATAATGAATATGAATTATTTTTTGTAAGAAAAAAGTGTGGTTTTAAAAAATTCTTTAAAATCTTGGCAGCTTATTAGACTGACCATTCCTAGTTGACTTATGTCCAAAATGACCTCAACTTACCTCTTTTCCATGTCTCTCAGTGTTGTTTTGCCTCCAGAAAAACAGCATGTCAGTTGAAAATAGTCAATAGCGTGCTCTCAGCACCCATCCGTGTGGTCTGGCATTTAACATGTTTTCCAGGAGAAGGTAGCAAGCACAACCCAACCGTGATGACAGCCCTTCTGAGAAACCCTAGCTCCTATGTTTGAAAATTTCAAAAAATTGCAAACTGGTTTAATCTCAAAATATATAAAGATGCATACTGAGATGCATAAAAAGTAATTTAAAGACCTCTTATCTAAGCGAAGCTTGCTATTTATTTGGATTTGTTGGCATACCAATCCATTCTAATGTCCTAGATATTTTATCAGTTCTGATTTTATCAATCAGTGGATTTTTTTTCTCCTCCTACCCCCCATCAGTGGTCTTACTGTGGTTGAAATGCTTAATGATAAACTTTCCCATTGTTTTCAAATAGATTTCGAATTTAAGTACCTAAAATGTTAGTTTGTTTTTTTTTTTACCTTACTTGGAGTAGGTAGGTTGCATGTCTTATTCATTTTCACGTTTTTCATTTAAAAAATACTTTCCTTTTCAAATATCCTGAAA
Organism: Eidolon dupreanum; assembly: GCA_028627145.1. Classification (NCBI taxonomy): domain Eukaryota; kingdom Metazoa; phylum Chordata; class Mammalia; order Chiroptera; family Pteropodidae; genus Eidolon; species Eidolon dupreanum. Next base: position 13,133,795 of record CM053512.1, read on the forward strand.
CAAAAGTAATTCTGAATATATTATACATGGCTTTTAAGGTTTTATTTCTACCCCAAGACTTAATGTTAAAACGAATCAAGTTATGATAATACAGAGTCTAATATCTGAGAGAAAAAAAAGCATACATATTTAATTTAACTAGGATGAATATCTCATTTCATTATTTTAAAAATAAATTTAATCAATTTAAAAATGCATGCTTTAAAATTTTCTGAAAGGTAAAGTCTTTTCTCTTCTAAAAGAAGAGTCACAATACAGAACTCCTTGACTTCTCCATATAATATAACACCCTTACACTAATGTAGTCTTCTGATATCTGATAATTTAGCATCCCAAAGTTTGATAAAAGTGGTAGTTTAAAAAATGCAACACAGAGAAATGTGGGGTTTGTTCTCAGAAGCAGTACTGTCCAACAGAATAGAATATTCTGCAATGATGAACAAGTTCTGTATCTATGCCATTTGATACTATAGCCACCAGCCCGTGTGACTATCATTTGCAAAGTGTCTAGTATGGCTGGGGAGCTGAATTTTAAATTTTATTTAATCTTAATGAACCCAAATTTTAATAGTCACATGTGGCTAGTAGCTACCGTATTGAACTGTGCAGCTCTAGACTTATAGTTGGTTGAATAATATTCAAATAAAAGTATTTAAGGATATTTGCCACTTAGTAATGTTCCTTTTGCCTTAAGAAAATCAAAGTTGGGACTTGCCTGATTTCCCAAAAAGAGTATATTAGCCATTTTCATTACCTCTTTCAGTTCTTCCCTGGCAGATGGCAGGAAATGAGAGCTCTGTCTGTGTCTCCTGAGAACACAATTGCTGGCATTTCACTCCATCCCAGCAATTGTGTAGCTGAGCCCTTGGGGCCCTCCTGATGAGCCTGAGACTGATTAAAAAATGAACTCTTTCATTTTCTACTTATAGGAGAATGATGAGCCAAAAACAAAACTTTTGTTTTTATTTATGCTAAAGAGTCTTTACTAGTAATTTACTAATAATTATTAGGGCTTACGTTTGTGGATCTAGGGGGTGATAATTAATTATATTTCTGTCCCACCTATATTAGTTAGGGTCCCAATAGGAAACAGGAGGCACAGTCAAACTTGTAATAAGGAGAGTTTTTAAAAAAGGACACTTTTCCAAAGTGGGGACTGTGGAAAAGGAAGCCTGCACGGGGCGGAACAGCATCCTAGGGTTAGCAACAGAGGTGAGCCTCTGGATCATAGAGGGCAGGGGAGGAGGAAGTTTCTGGAACCATTTGAGAGCTGCTGTAGGAGAAGATTGCTTGATAGAAGTTGTACTCTTTGTTAAAGGGACATAGCCCACCCTGGGAACCTCGCTCTCACCTCATCTGCTGATCCCTTGGTGCTTCCTATTGGCTCAATCAACTGAAAACTGGGGAACCTATAGATCCAGCGTATAAAGGCAGCCTGCAGAGCCCAGACAGGTGGACAAGCATGAGTAGGTGATCTGGAAGGGCGACAGAAAATATCCAACTACCCCTTCCTAGCTTGGAGCCAATTGGGAGAACCACGAGAGACATTACATGAATATTTTTAAAAATCTCCTTTATTACTCACGAAAGCTGGTTTGAACGACAAAGCTTAGTTGTGTGCATTAGACCCAATTTATACATCTCCCCAGATTCACCTGCTCTCAGGGGAGAACCCTAAAATCGCCACTACCACCTAAGCTAACTAGCACCAATTTCTAACACCGCTAGCCATCTGACTCCCCCCAGGGTAAGAGCTGGCCTAGAATGACCCAACGTGCCCACTACTACACAAGCTACCACAGTTTTAGCCCCCCGGCCTCGAGGCTCTGGATCCTCCCACCTACTTCTGATCCCAGAGGAAGAGCTGTGCAGGGAATCATGGGGAGTATGGCTCCCCAACAGCTGGCTGGGAGGAAGGGGGCTTAGTGACACAAGCTGGAATGGCAGGGCTGCCAACACAAGTGGTAGACTTCGACAATGAAAGACAAGAGACAACGTGGGGGCGAGGAACCAGCAGATGAATTCTCTCTTCTCCTCCTTAGACTTTGGTGGTTTTTCCAAACATCCTATTTGGAAATTGAAATGTTCAAATTACTGATTCTGTTTTCTTGTGAAACTCTGGCAACTCAGGAACGCACCATCTCGTATTGCCTGTCCTTCCTTCCCTGCCTGTAGACTGTAGTGGATAAAAACTGGCTGCAAAGTCTCTGCTATTCTTTCCATGGAGAAGTAAAGTCTAGTTCCCTTCGCCTTGAATCTGACCTGGCCTTAGGGACTCACTCGGGTGACAGAATGTAGTGGAAGTTAGAGTCTTGCATTTTCCAGGCTAGATCATAAGAAGCTTTGCAGCTTCTGCCAGGTTCTCTTGGAATACTTTTTGTGAGATGCAGTTACTGAGTCATAATGCTGAGAGAAGTCCAGACCACATGGACAGTCCATGTATCCATAGCCCCACCTGCACTCCCAGCCAAGCGCAGCATCAATTATTAGTGATCCCAGACAAGGGGCCACATGTAAGTGCAAAAGCCGTGTTGATAGTGGATCTCTATCCCAGCCACCACAGCTGATGCCACACAGATCAGACATGAACCCCTCAGTTAAGTTTGCCCTGAATTCCTGACTCATGAAATCGAGGGCAAAACAAAATGGTTATTTGAAGCCTCTATGTTCTCATTGGCGTTCTAGGGTCCTTCCTCAAGGGGATCCAGCATCTCCTTCAGTCCACGGGCTCTGGGTTTGTTAACTGGCTTAGATCTGGAAACTCAATGATGGGGTGCAATTTTCCATCTTGGAAGGCAATGATAGCCTTCTGCTCAACAGCTCTTGAGTTTTTAAATTATTCAAATCAAGCATCACCTTGTGAGTGTCCCATTGCCACAGAGCTGTGAAAGTAGGTACTCTCGTTCCAGTTGCCCTGCTGTTGTACCCCTTTCCACTAAAACTTGGCATGCAAGCTTTATTTCAGGTTCCGTTTTCCAGGCAACTTAAGCTGAAACAATGTGTAACAACAATGGGTTTCCGAATACTTATTCTACTAGAATAAAATTGACCTATTCTGCAAAAGGTGGAAGCGAAAAAATACGGTATTGCCAACTAAGACGGTTGCGTGGTGGAGAGGTATAAGACAGAGGAAGAAGTGATGTTGGCAGAGACACTTAATTCCTTCTCCCAAACTCACCAACCTATTTATTTCTCCTCCCATTTGGAAATGTGAGCAGGGAGCAGTAATGGCCAAGGAGCTATTCTATTATGTTACCTCGAGGACACACGAGGTCAGGAGAATATAATATCTTTCCACCATGGTGACTAATGCTTGGCATTTCCAATTTTTCTAATTGACCCACAGGTCTTAGATACTCTATTATGTCTTTTTCACTATTTTTTCCCTTTTGTATTTCAGTTTTAGAAGTTTCAATTGACACATCTTCAAGCTTACGGATTCTTTCCTTGGCTGTGTTCAGTCTATTGCTAAGCTTATCAAAAGCATTCTTCATATCTGTTACCGTGTTTTTGATGTGTAACATTCCTTTTTGATTCTTTCTTAGAACTTCTATCTCTCTGCTTACATTACCCATTTGTTCTTGAATGTTGTTCACTTTTTTCAATAGCGCCCTTAGCATGTAAATCATACTTGTTTTAAATTCCTGGTCTGATAATTCTGAAGTCTGTGCCATATCTGAATTCGGACCTGCCATATCTGAGTGTAATTTTTTTGGTGAAAAGAGGACATGATGTATTGAATAAAAGGAACTGAAATAAATATACTCCTTTTGCTATAAAGTTTTATGTTTGGCTAGGAGTTAAGTTATGTTTACTTTCGCTGTAGCTGTAGGTATCAGTAGCTAAAATTTTCTCTGGTGGCCTTCTTTGTGTTCCTCCTGTTGTTGTTGGCTTTCCCCTGAGACTTCTTCTTAAATAAAATCTGAAACATGCAGTTATTTCAGTTATAATCCTGTTATTATACAGGAGCCCTACTGATGTGTCCTTAAGACGTGGGAGAGGAGGAAGTATTCAGTAATCCTATGATTGGGTCTCAGTATATAATGAGCCCGTACCCCTGGACTGTGACCTTCACAAATGCTTCTCAGTGTTGTCCCCTCCCTCTTAGATGAGACGAGAAGGCTAGAGGTAGCTGGAGTTGCGTGTTTCCCTCTAAATTAGGCTCTGATGTAACCCATGATGGTTGGGCTTTTGTAAAATACTTTCCTTGAGGGCAGGCCATATCAAAAAAAACAGGGAGCTTTTATCTATTTCCAAATAGATACTTTTGGCCTCCCCTGCTGGAAGCACAAGAGGAGTTTTCTCCAATCTTCACTATGGAAATCTGTAGATCTCCTGGTGGTAAAACTCGGAAAGGTGTGGAGGCCTCCTGCATAAGCCTGCGCTCCCCTGGCTATTCATACTGAGCCTCCAGCAATTCATTAATTAAGTTTAGGTTTTCCAACCTTTGCACTGGTTCCTGTAGAGGTTTCTGCTCTGACAAGCTGTGATTCTGTCTCCACATGTCTGTCTCTCCCACTTTTGGAGCAGATATTTGCCCTGTGACCTTGATTCTCTGATGGATCTAAGAACAGTTGTTGATTTTCAGTTTGTTTAATTCCTTCTTTTTGCTTTGTGGATAGATGTGATGACTTCCAAGCTCCTTACATCTGGGACTGGAAACCGGAGGTCCAAACTTTCTTTCACTTGTCATTTATAAACAATATTAACATACTAATAGAGTTTAATGAAAGTTTGGAGTCAATATTTTACAAACAAGACTGTCTACTATGCCTTGAAATATTGTACAATTATTGTAGTGAGTTGTATAAACATATACAGATGATAGAAAACAGAAGATAGAGCTAATAAGGGAGAAAGATATGGTGTGTAGACTATGAAGTGTTATGCTTTGTCTGAATGAGCCATGGTCCAAATTTAAGAGCCCTTATAGTATCCTGTGACCTTCCCACCTATGTTCTAAGACTATTGTTTGGTTCCCACAACTCTACTGAATCAGAAGTCTTACACACTACCAATCATCACACTTAGAACCCAAGAGTCAACAACAAAAGATGCTCTAGTCTTAGGCACAGTCTTGAATATTATACCAAAATTTTAACTAAGTCCTTATTTCCTCTCCCACTCCAGGGAAACATCAAGAAACCCTTCATCTCTTTCCCTTAGAACAAAGGAAGGAGGTGGCCTAAGAAATCTACCTTTTCTCTTTCCTCTTGGCCTTCACCTGCCTCATTTCAATCCTCTAGGTCTAAAGGTACCTCATAAGCAGAAGGCAATCCAAGTCTTGCTAAGAAAGAGAAGGGAAACTATCCTTCCGAAGGTTCATCCTCTCATCCTTGACAAGTGGGAGTCATGGCATCACTCTCCGGTGGGACATTGGGGTCTCTGTGTACATAGAATCAGTGTATTCTGGGCATCGGAATCAGTGAGGCTACCTATTAAAATTGCACATGCCTGGGCCCCTGTCCAAATTTACCAAAACAGAATTTATGCATTTATGATACATTCCCAAGATTTTTCTGTGCACATGAAAAATTGAGAACCACTGGGTTAAAGTAGTATGGGGTTGGGAGAGCACGCATGAAGTGTTGTAGTTACTATTAAGATCTGAATACGGCTTTGTACCCATTTTACATCAAGTTCATTAGGCAAGGGTGACTACCATAATCCTATGGCCATTTGTAGTCTTTTAGAGCTTGAAGTATGATCCTTTGAACAACCATTAAGAAAAACCATTTCCATTACAAACTGTATACATAAGGTAATTTTATATATTCAGAAGTATTACCAATGGGATTTTAATGCAAGACACATGACCAATATGTATATTTATCTGATTTTAATAATAATAGTAGTAAGGAATAACATTTATTGAGTATTTGCCCATGTTTTAGACATAGAGGTAAGTGGTTTTCATTGATTAGCTCATTTCATTGATTGACTAATTCTTACAGAAATCATGTGAAATAGCTTACATGATTATTCCCATTTCACCTATGATGAAACTAAGGCCTAAAAAAATTAGATAACTTTTACAGATCGTATAACTTGTAAGTGGCAGAGTAGAACACAGCCCACTCAGAACCACTGTTTCACTGCAGTAAAATTAATTAGATAATAACATATTTAAAAATATTATAGTCCTTTGCGATATTGGTCAATTCTGACCTCTGCCTTTATTGTTTGGCTCCTTTACATGATAAATCTCTGATACTTAATTTTGAGGGTGTAGATGGCTAAATGTGCCTACGTTTAATTAAAGAGAAATACATTTAATTGTGCTGGCACATTTTAAATGCTTGGCTATCGTCTGAGCTAGCAAAACCTTCTAAGTTCTTAAGTTAACCCTTGTACTTCCAGAAATTTTGCTGAACAAATGAAAGTTTATTTGAATAGTGAGAGCCCATCCAGGTTTTGAGTATTAGGGTTTTCCTTGAAAACAGCACACCAGCCTCATTTTCCGATGTTGCGGAGAGCGCTTTTTGGGTTTTTATGGGAAATGCTTTTCCCAGGTACATGAGATTTAGCAGCGTAGTAATTCTCAGATTATTTGATGAAAATCCTTCCTGTTCAGTCAGGAGTGGGTACCAGTTTTAATTGGGGGCTTAGAATAAAACATTTAAATTTCAGCCTCCGAGAATTTAAAACTCTTTTCAAAAACCAGAATCAATATTTTCCACACAAAATGCTAAACCTTTAAGGCCTCACTTGTGAATAAAAGACCGCAAATCCCCAGCATTTGCTTACTGTCATTTCCCAGGCACAATAATCACACATCCTGCTAATGATGACTGGCTGTCAATATCAGTTTCAAGTTCTGAGTCCTATTCAAGGGATAATGAAGAGGAAGAAGATGGTCAACAGGCAATCCAGCTTTCATTTGAACAGTCCCTGGAGGATTTTCACTACCCTTTCAGTGGCATGCCTTGCGGTTTTCCTTCTCAAGGTCGAAATGGTTCCTGGCTTCAACTTCCTGCAGCTAATACACAGCCACTATAGGCTTGCGACCTCACTTAGTGCTCTTCCACCTGAGTTGGGAGAGTCCCTCTTCTCTGTCTTGTTCAGTGACCTTTCTCTAGGTGAGAAGGTCTCTTCTGCAGCAGCCAGGTGGGCCTTGTTATGGTGATTGCACTGCAGAGAGCTGCTTCCCCCTTGTTAGAAGTGACATCACTGTACATTAAAGACATCATATCTCCTTTCATATTAAAATGCCTGTCAGCTCTCCTGCTCAAAAGCTGTAAATCTGCCAGAGTAGCCCGAGCTTAGGGAGTTTTTATTATGAAAATATGAAGATAAGCACTCTGTTTTACTGTCAAAGGAAAAGAGGTAGGCTTCTGGTGATGACATTACTTTAATATATATATTATATATATATTATATATATATACATTTTCTTAACTGAGAGTGATATAAGCAAATTTTGAAAAGGTAACTCTTTTTTTAAAAAAAGTTTTCAAAATTAAAGCTTAAAAAGTAGGCTGGCAGAGTTCTAACAGGAAATACAGCTGGAGTAAGGTTTATTAATGCATGCACTTCACACTTGCTCCGGTAGTAAATCACTAGACATTTTCAATAATTTTAGCTCTTCGTTTTTAATTGTCTAAGAAGTGACACATGAACACTGAACCCACAATTCACCTTTAATTCACAAATGAAGTAGACTTCGTGTTGGATTTACACTTTTTCTTAACATTTTTAAAGATTATCACCAAATCCTCACTTGTTAGTCGAGCTTGTTTGGTTGCCTGTCTCATCCATACACATGATAAGCAAGGTGAGTTCAAGCAGTCTCCTTAATGTAAAGCAGGAGTTCACGCTAACTAACCACATAAAAATATAGGAAAATCATTGAGGAACCTATAACTCTCCCCATAACCAACTGCTTTGGGGAGTCTTCAAGCTTTCAAACTAACCCTTTCCAGGCACAAAAACATTTAGATTTTCTGGAAGGTCTTACAACCAAAGACCTAAATTAAATGCTTGAAGCAGCTGGATTCAAGGCGTGCTTGTGATCAGTTGTCTGGGATGTGAACCAGTTATTCGCAATTCAGTTTTTACGTATATCTCAGAACTTCGTTCTTACTTGGTAGTTTATATACTATTATCTCTCTCTGCAGAAGTGACCACCAAGGTCAAGGTGGGGTTATTCAGGGCATCCCATTTAGTGGAAAAGGTAGCACAGTTCCGTTTGGCAGCCAGCTCGTCCTGTGGATTCACATAGACTCAGAGAACTCAGCTTCTTGATGCTGACAAATCAAGAACTTTTCATGGGATGGAATTAACTCCTTTTTCACTCATAAGAGGTTAACATAAACATCTCTATATTTCTCCCTCTGACAAATGAATAGAAATGACATAATGCTGCTTCTCTTGCTTTTGACACGATGCTGGAGATGGTGCATTATAACTTCCCATGATAAACTGTGAAATAATTCTAAGGACCGTATTTATCTGTGATTCAGTAAGTTTAAGCCATCTGGCTTTCAGTGGATTATTCGAATAAGAAAAGCCACACTCCACAAGCCCAGGAAAGGCATGGATCTGAGACAAACTATCCAATTACCATAAGCCAAACAGCAAAACACCTCCAGAGGTGTCTGGTGGCAGACATCCTGCTGTACCTCTCTGTTGGACAGTGCTCTGGTGCAGTACGTCACAGCTTCAGCTCTGCTTGCGGGAGCTAGCCATGGCTCCCTCCGCAGAGGAGAAGTCTAGGAGAGGTTAGTCCACAGTGTTTGCAAATATTACCTAGAAATAAAACTGGCTCTAGGGCCTTTTGTGCCAAAGAATCCACTTTGACAATGTTGGAGGATAAGGAATTTGGGGCATTCAACTATATAGTGAGGTGAAGCGATATTTTATCAGCAGAAAATTCTCATGGGCAAGTGTGGCCCTTTCTCCCACCAGGCCCACTAGAAAATGTAGGTCGTGTTAACAAAAGTTAACAACTTAAAACTAACTGCAGTGTGATGGCGCTGGGCCCCTTGAGAACAAAAGAGCAGTTCTGACTTCATCACCTGGAAAATTGCTTGGGGGGAGTCTGGGCCAGTGTAATCACGATTCAAAATTTCATTCTAAGCATCCGATCCAATGAGCATTTAAGAGAATCCCTGACTTATGATCCTGCTGTCGAAGGTCTTTTGGGGTTTTCGCAGAGTTCGGCTTGGGGCTGGGCTGCTTTTCTTTCTAGCTGTGCTTTGGGCACTCTGTACTGACTGTGGAAGATGATATTGGTTGCTGGCTCCTTTTGAAGTCACAATGACACTCTCACATCAAATGTACCAGTGCCTGAGCCACCCTGTGCCCCCAAATGTCGTAAGTGAGCCCTAGAGTTGTTTCGAAGCCCTCAGGCCACACTGGACCATTTAGCACGGAGAGGAAGTGGCAACTTACCAACCAGAGTCACTAACCTACACAGTGTTCTCAACTCCACTAGCTTAAAATCAATGACAAGCTTTATAAAACAAACAGTAAGAAACCCAACATCCCCAAGGCCACAGAGGAGTGACTTAATCACTCAGAGCCCGTTTCTTTCTGGGGACTTTCATTCTTTACCCACAGCCAAGAAGTAAATAAGATTGAAACCTCTAGCAGTCACTACTTGGCCCTCCAAGCATCTTCCTAAATCTGCCTTGTTTAGTAAATAAAATTGCAGCTGAAAGGAGACAGGCCACTGCAGCGGGCATCGCAGCATGGGGAGGAGGTCAAGTAGCCTTTGTCCTTCTGTTCCCAGCCCTCAGTTGCTGGCTTGCTGCCAGAGGCAAACCCCTGACTGAGTATCAGTGACGCCATAGAGAAACCACAGCATCAGTGCAGCTAGCAGCATTGAATCTAATTCATGCATGTAATAAAACACAGTTTTCTAATAAGGATCATTTCTAAGAAGTAGAAGAAGTGTATCTTTCCCATTTAGTTGAAATTCTGCAGACAGCTTTTAAAAAGCTGGGACATTGAGGCCTAGATCCCAGGCTCAATTTATATAAAGGCTGCTCAGCTCACTTGAATCCAGAGCCATACACTGTACCTCCGTCCAATACATATCCTCTGCCAATGTGCCGTTTCATAAGCATGTTTTATTAATCAGAAGTGTGGGTTGTTGATAAGCAAGAATGAATCCTCACACACATATCATCTCTATATGGAGTATGAATTTTAAAGCGTGTTTTAGTTATGCGGTAGATTCTATTTTTCAAAGAGGGCAGTGACGAGTTCTCCCATCCCATGCGTTCTTACAATGTGACCTTGACGTTCCTCCCACTGAGAAGTAGGGTCCATGTTCCCCTTGAAAGTAGAGGTGCTTTGTGACTGAATATGGCTGACATGACTTGGTATGACTTCTGAGGCTGGGTCATGAAAACTTTCTGCCTCGTTTGCCGGAATACTCGCTCAGAAGTCTTTAACTTCCCTGTAAGTTGTCTGCCTCCTTAGGCGGCCATGCTGTGAAGAAGCCCAACTAGCCCATGCAGAGAGACCACATGGAGTGGCCCCACGACCACACACAGAGAGATGGGGATGCCTAGCTAACCCTCAGCTGCATAAGCACACTGTAGTTCTAGCTCTAGCCACCATGGGACTACAACTTTGGAAGACACCCTGTGCCAGAAACACCAGGTCTGGCCCATATTCACACCCATGGACACTGTGGCAGATAGCAAAATGACCATTATTTAAATAACTAGGTTTGGGGGATTATGAAACAATAGATAACTAGAAAGAAGTTAGTTATTTAGCCCACAACTCTCACAAGGCTTTGTATCTGTGCAATTTAAGAGAAATTAAGGTGGTTACAGATTGTGAACTCGAGGTCACCTGCCTAGGTTCAAACCCCTGATCTTGGGCAAATTACTTTTCTGAGCCCCAATCAACTCATTTACAGATTAGGGATGACAACTGTAGTAACTTCACGGGGTTTGTGTGAGAATTAAATTCATTTATATTCATAAAATGCATAGAACAGTACGGGGCAAACAGGAAGCATTAGCAGGAAAATTCCAGGCTGTGTAGGGCCTGAAGCATGTGAAATGAGGCACCTCTTAAACACAAATATCTAAAATTACGAACACTAGGAATACTCATGGGTAGGCACGTGCTAGGTGCTAGGAACGTAGCAGTAACTAGCCATTCTCCCTATCTTCCAGCAGCTTACACGACAGATGAAGGCAGAAAAATAAACAGATATTTACAAACTAGTCAAATTATTTCTGAACACAGCTACCTTTTGGGACTCTCTTTTATTCTGAAAGGAGTATAAATGAGGCTTCCTGAAGAAAACAAATGCAGTACTTACAGCAACACATCCTTTAAAATGTGCAAATCATTGAAAATAGTGATTCTGCATTAGGGGATTTATCTAAGAAAATTCTCAGTGAGCAGTAAAAAAATACACAGACATATTTAAATATATGTTGTTATTATGGCAAAGAATTTAAAATACATCGTTGTTAAATAATGAGGGATTAACTAAATTCTGGCTGAGTATTATGCTGCTATTAAAATGATTTTATATTCATTGACATGTAAAGATCTTTACTAAGTATAATTAAATGAGAAAAAAGATTGTACGACAGTGAGTATCATACTGAGCAAGAGAGAGCGACAGAGTTGAAAGTGGCGTGGAGAGCTCTGTGCTCGCATGCTGTTTTGTTCTGAGAAGTGAAATAACAGGCAAATGTTGAGGGTTTTTTCCTCCTTTTTTTAAATCTGTAATTTCAAATTTATAAAAAACATGTCATTTGTGTGATAAATATAAATAAATTTTTAAAAAAGAATGACTACATCTCACTCAGGGCTTGCCTCATTCCTTAAGAGAAATAAACCTGTCTCATTAAATGTTCATATTTGCTTTAACTTTTTGGTCCATCTTCAATAAAAACACATATTTAATAAACTATCAGTTTTTCCGGACTTGGAATAACTTCTGCCTCGGATTTGTGGTTATAGTAGGTGAAGTACAAGTTCGTTAGCTAGGACAACACGAGCCGAGAGGACTCACACCTTCCTAGAAGCCCTCCTGTCCTTCCAAATCTGAATTCGTGGGTGGAGAATAACTATGTTCTAAAGTGTGAGATAAAACACTAACAACACTGATAGAAAATAACACGTCACCTCTGTGGTTCAATTGGATCGATTTTCTTGGAAGTAATCAGGCATGGTCACCTCAAATGTCTTTGGGTCCTTCACCTTCATAGCAGCTGCCACGATTCTGATTGTCTGGGACAGGGAGGTGGGGAGTGGAACGTTTCATTTTTCAGGGATAACAGTAAGAGGCCCAAATCTTTTTGTTTATAAAAGTTTAGAACATTCACGTTAAATAAAATACATTCCATGCCAACCTCATGTCCTTCCTTTACCACCACGACTCCCCTTTTTTTCCGCAAACATTTGCTGTTTGAATGAGATAAACAGAGTCTAAGGTAGTCCTCTCTTGGCCCTGTACAACAGGAAGGCTAGTCAATAAGGCTGCTCTGTACCTTTGGGTAAGTGGGCATCTTGCCCGCTTATCTAGGAAGGTCATCATACCTATAAAACACCTGCCCTACGTCCCCACACTTGGCATGAATGCCAACATTTCATGGTATGAGATTTATGACTTTAGGCTGTTAAAGAATTCCACCATATTAAAATGCACATGGGCAACATCATATATTGGATCTACTATTATTGCCTTATCAGACATGTATCTATGAAGTCTTTGTCATGATGACATTAACTGAAAAACTGGGGAAGAGGCTGAGAGCACATGAACTATCATGGGGAACGTTTAGAGGGTAGAAGTGCAGAGGCCAGAGCCAAGGCTCAGTTAGCTGGGGACACCTTGGTGAGAATTTCACTGTTGTCAGGGGGTGGCCTATGAGACTAGGAAGGAGGAGCACCTTGACAAGGAAACTCTGAGAAGTCATCAAAGACAACTATCTTCTTCAAATAGTTCATCCTATTGGCCAGACTCACTATCCACATGGGAGGCTGAAGGCACCATCCCAGAGCTTACCTTCCTCTTCCCAGAGGCAAAGCTTACCCCTTCCTCACACCTCTTCTCTGTAGAAACATTGCTTCTAGCATGTCTTCCAGTCGAAGTTCTTCTTGTTCTATGCCACTATATATGATTTGCCGCCATGTCCCTCTCAGACTGAGGGGTAGGTGACCTATGGTGGCATGTCTAGTGATTGCTACAGTAGTAATGCTCTTTGCGAATCCCTGTCAGATGCACATAGTCAGCTTCAGTATTGGCATCAATCTTGCAAATGGTCGGAGGAAAATAAGTCCTGCTCCAGTTTTTTTAAGCAGCTCTTCCCAGGCAAAAAGTTTCACTCTTTAGAACATGGCACTTTGTACAGGCTTGTGGGAAATTAGTGGCCTCACACTTTGTCAGATATTACCACCAAGTTAGGCGAGAACTCTTGGGCCAATGGAAAGTTGCTGGTGGTTTAGGAATGAAGGAACTTCAAAGATGGGAAAAGGCCATGCACGGCGCTTTGCCAAGGTTTCCTCTGCTCCAGCCAGTGAAGACCAATAAAATACTATTTTTTAAAATACACATACCCCAAGAAGGAACAAAAGTCATCTTCCTTTCTATTTTGAAGGAATGAGCAATTTTCTCTACTACAGAGTTCCTCCAGAATCTCTTCTCTTGATTTTGAATCTTATTATTTTGCTCATAATAAATTTTACTAGCACAGCCTCTAAGTTATTTGGGTTGGGGAGTTGGAATCCAGAAGACTCTAGTCTTCCTTCATGAGTAGTTAGAGAGTAACTTAGGGGCTGAACTTGTGGTATGTTTTTGTCTCGTTAAGAAAGTGAAAAGTAAGCTTAAAGGAAGGTTCTGAAATCTTTGAATGGAAATGGATATAAAATCAGATTTAAACAGCAAGATTAGTTTTAGGCACTTAGTAATCATTGGTGGAGAAATATTTATTTATTAGTTGTGTGAATGGGGTTCAGGGAATAAGGCTGAAGAAGTGCCGGGATTCTGATTTAGAGTCCACGTCAAGAAACTTCATTTTACTTAACATTTTCTTTAATATTTATTCTAGCTGTGGTACTCAGGGGGTCTTATCCTGGAACCAACTGAGAATTCATACATTTAGTCATTTATTCATTAATTTATATTTAGGAGCACCTTTTCTTTGCCAGGCACTGAAAAAATACACAAAAGTTTATTAAAGGGGAATAAGTTGTCATTTGGACACACTGTTAAGATGGATCCTAACCCAGCAAATGCCTACATCTGTTATTCAGTACCTCACCTGCCCAGAAACTGTAACATCCATCCAGGCTCTTGACTAAACTGAGGCTGTGTTTGTCCTTCTTATGTTTTGTGTCCTCTGCAACCTGTTTGTCTCAATTCTTCAGTATAAATCAGAAGGCCTTGCTTCTCCTTCTAATAGAGGTAGCTAGGATTCATCTCAATTGAGTTTGTAGAGAAGACCCTCAAGATAAGAGGGTATTTTTCTTCTAGTTAAAATTTATGAAGATGACTGCCAGTTTGCCTAATTCTTTTGGGATAGATCTGAAAAAAGGACAAGTTATGTTTTTGAGACAGCCAATCACCCTCTATGTGTGGTGACCGTCTAGAAATGCGGCCAGACATTGCTGTGGATTTTGTTACTGCAGAAACAGCTATAGTCTTTGCTCCTGAGAGTTTTAGGTAATTATGGACATGTTTCTTACTGCAATGGCTTTGATGGCTGCAAAGACACCCATTTCTTCTGATATCGGAGACAGAAAAAGCAAACTACTTAAGAAAAATTAAACTGAGATAAAAGAGCCTAGGCTAAATATTGGTAACTTTCAGCTATATTACATTTACTAATCTAGAACTGGGAAAAAGAGCTTCTAATGCTGACAGTTATAGAGAAGTATCATTTGGTCTTAAATTTTTGCATTCTCCCTGAATGAAGGCCTAAGATTTTGGAGTTGTTCTGGAACTTGACCCTGCTCATTTATAATATGCTTCATTTCAAATATGCTACAGTGCTGGCAAAAGAAATTTTTATGCCAAAAAAGCATATGGATTTGATAACCCACTCTGGAAAATCAAGGACATCTGGTTTTTTTTTTTTTTTTTAACTCTAAACAATTTTTGGAAAGTCTAAACATAATGCACTGGGCCAATTTATTAATATTTTGGAATGAATATAGTTATGATATGTCATAAGAGAAATGAATTGTGGTTTTGTAGTTGAAAAAATCAAAATTTTCACATTATCAGTTAAAATCACATTACAAGAACCATTTTGAAAATTATGTTTATTTTAAATAAATGTGGTAGCAGGTATTCTAGCAGAGAAAATCTTCAAAATATGTAGAAATGGATTTTTAAGAATTAAAAGAACCACATAACTTAGAAATCATTTTCTGTATCTAAAATATTCCTAGATTTTGATATACTATACTGTCTTTATTTGAACTGGCCGTAGAGTTTTAATGAGTTTCACTGAGGTAGAATTAGCTGCATCGAAGTGGACACACTCCAGTATGAAATGAACGGCAGCCTATGTACCACAGATTTCCAACATAAACCATAATTCAAAAACGCCAACACAACTCTTTTCTTTGCAGCTGGGTAACCATTTATGTTGAAGGTGAAGATGTTAATATGGAAATTTCGTGAGCTAGGAAAGAGGATGAATGCTATCATTTTAATTTATGACCTTTCATATAAGGCCAAACGTAAAGGCAACTTCAATTGTTTTATATCTCAGGGCCAGCACATAGCAGATGTATGAAATTTGGAGTGTTAGACATAAACTTTTATTACCAAATTATAAATAATTTCTCCCACTTATAATGTTCACCTTTCAAGTTCATCTTGATTAAAATACAAGGGCAGCATCACACCGACTTCCCTGAATTTTACAGCTGAGAGAGGTTTTCTAGAGTTCACAGTCGAGCATAAAGAATCCCAGCATTCAAAAGACTCTCCTCAAAGGAGCTCAGACCCTGCGTCCATGGCTTTTGAAATCCAAGTTATACCAAAATGATGGCCAATGAAATCTGAGCATTTATTTAAACATCTCGAACATTATATCTGGAACCAAATGCGCATGATGTAGAACATGTCTCATCTTGTGGTAAAAATAAAAGGCACACTGCCTTTCCCAAAAAATTTATCCATCAGTCAAAAGCTTATATTACTTTTCAGAAGACAACATAGATATTGGCCCTACACTCATGGAGTACACAAGGCAGGAAACAAATACACACACACACAGTGTTATTTAATTGTATCATTTACAAGTGATACAGAGGAGAAATATACTGTTAATATGATCATGAACAAAAGGAGGACTATCTAGTTTGAGGTATTATTAAAGTTTTTCTCTAAGAAATTTATGTTTGAGTTAAGACAAGGTCTAATTAGGAGTCAGACTGGTGAAGAGAAGGGGTTTGGGCTCCAACTGATGAAATCAGTTTTAAGGATCTCACAATAACCCAGATGATAAGGTTCGAATTGGCTTAGTAGAAGGAAGAATGGAACTGACAGTTTTAATGCACCAAAGAAGCTATGTGGATAGCAAAAAAGCTATGCAAAGATGCTCCACATCATATGTAATTTGGGAAATGCAAATTAAAACTACACTGAGATTCCACTATGTACCTGTTAGAACGGCCAAAATCCAAAACACTGGAAACACCAAATGCTGGTGAGTATGTGAAGCAACAAGCACTCTCAGTCATTGCTGGTGGGAAGGCAAAATGGTCAGCCACTTTGGAAGACAGTTTGGTAGTTTCTTACAAAACTAAACATACTCTCATTATACAATTCAGTAACTGCACTTCCTGGTATTTACCCAAAGAGTTGAAAACTCAACTCTTTTACCGTGGGTTGAAAACTTATGTTCACACAAAAACCTGCATACAGATTTTTATAGCAGCTTTGTTTATAACTGCCAAAACTTGGAAGCAACCAAGGTGTCCTTCAGCAAGGTGAATAGATAAATAAACTGTGGTACATCTAGACAATGGACTATTATCCAGCGTTAAAAAGAAATGAGTTATAAAGCCATGAAAAGACATGGATGACACTTAAATATATATTACTAAATGAAAAAAAAAAAGCCGATCTGAAAAGTCTACATACTATACAATTCCAACTTTATGATATTCTGGAAAAAGCAAAACCATGGAGACAGTAAAAAGATCAGTGTTTGCCAGAAATGCATGGGGAGAGGGAGAGATGAATAGGGAGAACACAGATGGTTTTTAAGGTAATGAAAATACTCTGTATGATACTGTAATGATGGATACATGTCATTAAATGTGTGTCAAAACTCATAGAACGTACAACATCAAGGGCGAATCCTGATACAAACCATGGACTTTGGGTGATAATGATGTGTCAATATAGGTTCATCAAATTTAACAATTAAACTAAATAAACTATGTAAGCTAAACTAAATCTTGTCAAATTATTTTTATAACTTATGATAATTATTT
The DNA here is from genome assembly GCA_028627145.1 of Eidolon dupreanum. Taxonomy (NCBI): domain Eukaryota; kingdom Metazoa; phylum Chordata; class Mammalia; order Chiroptera; family Pteropodidae; genus Eidolon; species Eidolon dupreanum. The sequence goes on from CM053512.1 coordinate 13,151,231, forward strand.
TTATGACCTTAATAAATTAATGTTTGTATTTAGGGTTTTGAAGACTAGTTCGTGGTGGACTAGTATTCACGGTCTTGCATATGTTTTCTTTGTAAAATTAAAGATGCCAAAAAAAAACCCCCATGAAATATGAAAAGATGGTTTGTGAGTGGGTTAAAGCCAATTACAAACTGCTGAGGGGATTCTGGGCACAACTACATTTAGATAAACTCATTGGCTTTTAAGTAATCCTGGTGCCACCCCTTTTGCTTAGTTGGGCCCTTGCAGATCCATGCCCCCTGGAAGGCGGCAGCTACCTCTGCAGATGAACCACGCCCTCGAAACTCCTCATTGCCCCATAGCCACCACACCAGTCTTAACGACTCTGTCAGGGCTCTGTGGTAAAAGGAAAAGAGACTATGACATCAAAACATTCTTTTTTTTTTTTTTAATGAATAATTGAGACAACCAATGAGGAATGTGGTACAATTTGATGTCTTTTGTGAAGAAAGTTTTTAGGGCCAGTGTTTTATATCCTATTATGTTCGTTCTTTGCAGCTAATTATTTTAATTTAAATAATATTTAATTTTTTCATTTACATTATATTTTATACTGTAAGAACTTCAAATACAGCTTTTCAATAAATCCATAATGCTTCATCTTTACCCAAAGTGAGCTTTTATATTAGGATATACAGAAAGTCTTTTCTAATAAATCACATGCAGTTCTCTGTCCACCATATCAAAGATTCATCTCTTTAGCTAAGAGAGGCCTACAAGAGGGGGAACTCATTTTTTTGTCTTAGTAAAAAATTCTGCATCTTAGATTTGATAACACTTAGCATTAAGAATTTGTTTAAAGCTATTATCACTGTTTAGTGTTACAAATTATATAGAATTAAAATTTTAAGTTGATGAGGGCATGTGTATAGGGATAAAAAAAAGTCATTTTTTTTTCTTCTCTTTCCATTAATATTAAGAATATTGAGTATGCCAACCATAATTGAAAAATTAAAAAGAGAGAATATTGAGAATTCATGCAAAATTCCAAATCGAGTTCCCATAGCAGCACTTAAATAATGCCTGCACACTATTTCCAATTAAAACTAGTTTGTAATGCAACACAATTTATGCCATTATAATACAGAATTACTTTAGCGTTTTAATTCTTCTTGTGTCAATTAACGTTGCCACGGAAACAATCTCTTACCAATGAAGACTTCGTCTTCACACACTTAATCAAAATCCAAAGGTGGATTTAAATGTTTGAGGCTGCTTGTTTTATTTATTTGCATTAAATTATTCAAGGTCACATTTCTGGGTATATACAGTCATTACTTTAGCAGTTAATTCTAGTTTCCTATGACTTTGAGCTATTTCTTAGTTCTGCCCGAAAGAAACCCTGACTAAAGATTACTTCCTGCTTTTCATTTTGTTTTTCTTAGGGTGGGGAGGGGGTTGCTTTCTGTTAAAGGAGAGCGCACCAGCACTTTCCGTTTAACCCTAAAGCACCAGCTTTGCCTTTCGGCAAACCAGGATGCTTGGATTTGCGCGCCCGGCAAAGGCGGGTCTTTTTGGTCGGCCGAGCCGCCGTAGCCAGGGAAGTGATGATTGGCTGAGGCACAGACGTGCCACTACCTCGGCGGTTTCAGTTTCGGTTTCATCCCGTTGGTCCGCGGAGGCCGGGCTTGGGGGTACCTAGCGTGGGGATTCCGGATCCCCGCCACCAGGTGAGTCAGCGGCCGCGCGCGCCGCTGGAGGCCCCAGCGTTCCGTCGCCCCGGGCTGAGTTTGCGGAGCAGCAGCCGCGGGAGGGAGCGCCGACCCCGGAGCCTGCGGGTGGGCGGCCCCCGCGCACTGCCGCGCTCACGGTCTCTGCTGGGCGCCTGGAATGGCCGGGAGACCGGCGGTCGTGGGCGCCGGGATCCCTGACCCCGGCCCTGAGACCCGGCTCCCCGCCGGGCGCTTAGACCACGTGGTGGGAAACGGCCCCGCCGAGCCGGCTTCGGGGAGCGTGCCTGGTGAAGTTCCGCAGGGAACCCCGACATTAGCCTGGGGATTCGGCGGGAAAGTGGACCCCGAGCCCAGGGCCAGGCTTCGCGCGTTTTCCAGGGCTGCAGGAAATCGCCGGGCTAGCAGCGGTCCTGGTGGTTGCGCCAGACCACCAGGAATTGAGAATTAAGAGCTGGACTAGCCCACCTTAGCGAGGCGTCGGGTCGGGAATGTCCACAATTGTCTGGTGTTGAGTCCCATCAACAGGGTTTGTGTGCACGGGTGGCGCGCGCATTCATAGCAGGTATTTTTGTTCAGCGTGTCTTGGATTAGGGTTTTGTAGATAAGGTTGATCGTGATTTGTTGTGCTCTCGTAGTAATACAAGACAATTGAAGAAAAATTGAAAATAACGTTTAGTGGAGAAAATCATATTTACTGAAACCTTTCACCAACAATTTCTGTATTTTATTCTTGCATGTGCTAATTTCTCCGTGAGCTAAGATCATCTATTTTACCACTTAATAGTATATCTATAATTTTGTATCGTTCGATTGACTACCTGTTCCCTCAGTGTGTAGGTCTCATAAATTACTCAACCATTTCACAACTGTGGAGCATTTAGGGTATTTGTGAATTCTTGAATTCTTGCTTCGTTTTAACTTCTCAGATAATACTTTGATAAACTTTTTTTTTTTAACTTTATTTCACATTATTTACTTGGACGTACTTTGAGAAGTGACATTATTAGAATAGTGCTGTAGGTCTTTTTAGGTCTTCATACATACACATTGCTGGCTTGTTTTCCAGAATAGCTTTAGTAGTTTACATCATTTTTGTAAGGACTGTGCCTATTTCACCAAAAGTAGTGAGTGATACATTTCCAATGTACTAACCAGCAAAGTTGAACTTCTCTTTGGGATTTTTTTTTTTTTATGGCGATGTCTGGCAATTCCAGTTGCTTGAGTCTTCAAGAGGTTGTGTTAGTGTGTGTTTGTGTGTTTGGCTGCTGACTGTTAGATCACTTAAGTGATAACCTAGCAAACTGCCTTATTTTGCAGATGAGGAACCTGGGGCATTGAGAGGTGAGTTATCCAAGGCACACAGCTAGTAAGTAAGTAGCAGAGCTGGGATGAGAACTCAGGTGTCCTGCCTCCCAAGTATTGATGCTGCGTTAGGTAGTCTCTCACTAAACTGTGGCATAGTCGGTATCAGAATTTAAAAAGATGTTTCCATCACTTGGGTTACTCTGTCCTTTTCGAATTGTACCAAGTAACAGATATTTTAATCATCTGAGGAATCTCTGACACTGAAAAATGGGGAAGTGACCATTTCATGGCCAGGACTAGAAATCCATTTAAAATAACAAGCCCTTCAAGATTTTTGGACAGTTTTCAGATTTTCTAAATGTTGGAATAAGTCATCAAATAAGTTATTTATATTCTGTCATCTGATTAGAACCTAGCTGTTTGTTCTCATTTGTTACACCTTAACGATTTTAAAAAAATGTCAGTTGATATTTTGGGCCAGATAATTTTTCATTATGAAGGGGTATCCTATGCTTCGTAGAAGGGTAAACAATGTCCTTGGCCTCTATCTGCAAGATACCAGTAGTACCAAGTCCTCATACAGGACAACCCAAAATATCTCCAGATGTTTCCAAATGTCTCTGAGGGTAGGGGGCAAAATCTCCCTGGTCAAGAACCACTTGCTTATAGGGATTATTTGGGGAACTTTATGTAAAATTCCAATGCCCCATGCCTAGAGAGTCTGACTAGGGGTAAGCTTCAGGAATCTACGTTTTATCAAGCATCTCTGTTGATTTGGATGCATCTGGTTCTTAGACAACATGGACACATTTGTTTTCTCCATCTTTCAGTGGTCAGTAGTAGAGATGTTACCGTGTGATAGCTGCTTAAATGCATGGATGATACTGTGCTAGTCCCTGCCCACAGTTGGGAAGGGACAGGGGTTTTTCTTGGCACTGCACTTAAATGCCTCTTCCCAGGTTTGGGCAATGTGCTTGAGTACCAGGAATACCAGATGAATAAGACATTTTCCCTGTCCCCGAGAAGCTTAGAACTTACTGTGGGACTTAGCACATGCAAGAATAAATCACAGAAATTGTTGGTGAAAGGTTTCAGGAAATATGATTTTCTCCACTAAGACTGGTCAGCTGGAAAAGAGGGAGATATTTAGAGAGCTGTTCTCTGGTCACATGCCCTCTTAGACACTAATGTATTGAGCTAAAGCTGCATTTACTTGGGTTGTAATGTTATGTTTCATAGCAATTTTTGCTTTTCAAATTTTTTTACCCTAAACTGTAAATACTCTAGGAAAAGGTGAAAGTTACAGGTAAACATTTCCAAGAAACAATGATTTGCATGTCTTCTGCTCAAATCACATCAGATGTATTTCCTTCCGTTTGACCATTATATTTCTTTGCAGGCTGGTTTACAAGTACTTTGTGACAGTTAGGTTTCACCCTCCCCCTTCCCCAGTGCTACCCTCCAACTGGATCTCCCACTGTCTGGCCATTCCCCAGGTTTAACAGGAGAACCTTGACATTCAAAAGGGCAGCTGTGTCTTTGAAAGGGCTCCAGCTTTGTGATGAAGCTTTAGGGCTACTCACCACCTCATGGGGTGACTGTGTGAATTGCTCATGACTCTAATACTCGGCACATAATTGGATGAATAAAATTGGGTTTTTCTCCCCCATTCTTTTACTAAAGAAAATCTCTGCAGGGCAGTTTGCAGATGTTCTCATACTGGATCTCTCAAAAGCATCTGACAGAAAATACACTGCCTTTGACTTAATAGCCATGTATGAAAATAGGTCATTTAAAACAAGCCTGAGTAGGAGTCAGGGGATGGACAGGAGGCATAGAGCTTTAAGTTTGAAGGAAGAATTTTATCAAGGTGACCTTGCAGAGAGGACGCTTTTTTTCTCTTACATGTTTATGGTTCAAGAGGCTTTTCTCCTCAGAAATGGTCAGAACTGTTCCTTCTGCCTTATCCAATTTTAAAAATGAAAACTTAAAATAACGTGAGCCAGGTGACGGGAAAAATTGTGGTGTCGAGAGCAATTTACTCATACAAAATGGATTTATGGGCCAGTCATTAAATAACAGGGAGTACCGAGAAAGCCTAATGAAGATGAATGTAAAAGATATGGTCTCTTAAAGTGATGGATAAAATGTGTTTGAAGCAACATCCTCTTTCCAAATAACTTAAAATATATTTTTTCAAGAGATTTAGCAGAATATTGATGCTCTAAAGAATAAATGAGAAGCTTCATATTAGTCTTTTTTTTCATGTGGCGTTAATAGTCTTTTGAGGGAGAAAAGACTTGTATAAAAAAAGTAGAGAATATAGAAGAGTAAATGGTGACAAGGTATATCAAATACAACCAAATGTGAAACTTTATGATGCCAAAACAAAATGAGATGGCTCATCTCCACTCTATCTAAAGTAGAAAGCAGAACTCATGCAAGTCTCTGCTCTAAATCCTCCTACGTCCCTATCACCGTCACAGTAGTTCCCATACTTGCCAGCTTATAGAAGTCTTTGAGACTTGTGCAACCGGATTCCTGGGTCCCTATGCTAGATCTCCTGAATCAGAATCTCTAAGTGATCCAAACAATTTGTGTTTGGGAAATTGACCTTCCTGCTCAAGCCCACGCTCTTTGAGCCTGACTTGCCATGCTCCTCAGGAATGTGGCTCTGATCCCTTCCAGGGCTGCAGCTTGTCCTCCTTGCCAGTGTAGAGTTTCTTGAACCCATATACTGACCAGTGCCTTTGCTAAGATTTCTGGTGGACTCCTTTTCATAGTCAGCTCAGGTGTCACCTCCAAATTTCCTTTCATCTGCCAAGCCTGGGCTAAGTGAGTCTCTATGCATAATTCTATCCCAGGACATACAATTAAAAAAAAAAAAATCTCCACTTATTATTTTTTTTGCCTTCTTTGGAGTGTAAACTCAAAGCCCAAGGCCAATGTCATGTTGGTGTTACATCCTCAGCCTATGTGCCTGACACTTAGGTGCTGATGAAAGTTCAAAGTGTTGAATACCTTCAAGAAGAAATCATTGTTAATTGGGGTAAAGATGAGGCTTAATGGCAGAGGTGTGATCTTTGATGAGTTTAGAAGAAGAATATAGGTACTTTTTAAAAAAGTGAGGAAAGATAATAGTAATAACATTTTAGAAATAGCTAACACCATCAGTTAAACAACTAATAGTCTAGGTTTGTGTGTTTCTGTCATTAACTTTGACTTTGCACAGGATAGTAAATAATATTGCTGTGAACTAGATTTTCACATCATGATGCATCTCAGTTTTTCTTTTTTTTTAACACAGAATAAGCAGGTAGTTTGATCTCATTCTTGTACATGAAGAAACTGGCACGATGGGATTTAGCATCTGAATGGAAATGAACTTGACTCATGAGTGGAGGCTGCATCAGGTCTTTGGGGTTAATAGTCTCTCTAGAGCCATTCAGCCACAAAACAGCACATGTTCAGGACATAAATAAGGCAGTTTATAGATGAATGGGAAGATTTGTTTTTACTAAATTCATTAAAGGTATTGAATCTATTACAGTATTTACTTTATAATTGTTTTCCTTGTGCTCACAACAGTATAAATAAAATTATTGTGTGGTCTAAGTCCTGAATGAATGATTGTCCAGATTAGTAGTTGTAATTTCAGTTATCTGTTGAGACTGTAACTAAAAAACACTGACAGTTCAGTGGAGAAATTAAATTAGAATTTGCTGAGCAAAATAATCAGTTGATCACATTAAAAATTTTTTTTAAGCCTTGGGGAGATAGAGTGAATGGGAATAGTTCAAATAATAGCCCTAAATTCAAGAACAGTTTTTGAAACTTGTATTTTCTGTTACTTAGGTTGTTGACTTTTCTTGGTAAAAAAAAAATCATTTAACTTGAATTATAAGCACCTTTGTTTACTCATGCCCTTTAAACAAGCATTTTCTTCTGGATCCCAAGTTAAAGGTCAGAGCCTGTGAATACAAGTTTTTTAATTTCCTTGTAAATATGTGTGTACAAACACGTTTATTGAACAAATGCAAAGCCAGTAACCTAGCATTCTAACTTACCCAAACTGCTGAGCATGCAGAGTCCCTTTGAGAAAATCTCCAGTGTTCCTAAACCTCGAATTTAGATCATTGAATGGGTGGATGTGGACTGAAATAAGCAGTGCCATTTTCGGAAGAATGTTTAATGAACATCATGATTGAGCAGGGTCTCTGTAAACATCATCTTCTGTGATGAAGCTGTGTCATATGGTTGTTCTGAGGACTGATGAGATAACACATGGAAAACACTTAGCTTAGTGTCTGCTTCAAGGTACTGGAAACACGTTAGCTGCCAGGCAGTGGAGTAATGTTGAGTCTTCCTACCTGCTCCTTTGACAGCTGAGTTCCTATAAGTATGTTAAGGGCTTCAGGGCTCTTTTGTTGAATAATTAACTTTTGTCTTTACCTTTATTGCTCCTTTTCAGATTTTTGATCAGGATTGTTAAAATGAGTCTGCGGAAGCAAACCCCCAGTGACTTCTTAAAGCAAATCATTGGACGTCCAGTTGTGGTAAAATTAAATTCTGGAGTGGATTACCGAGGTAATATTCTCATGCTTCATCCTCACTGGTGTAATTAAATGAGTAAATATGACTTACTGGTTTTTATTAATCTTGTAAATATATGTACCCAGTAGATCAGACAACATTGGTTGTCCACAATTTTGTGCCAATTTTTTCTGCCTCTGAGATGGTACCTTTACATGAGTGTGGGCTTCTGACTTCTGGTGCGATTTATGGGGCTCCTGTCTCCTGTCTCTGCTTTGAGATCGTGTGTGCCTAAGCTCCCTGGTAATAATAGCCAGAGATACCCACTCACCCAAGCGTGAACAGGTGGATACTGAAGATCACCTTGGCACAGCAGCACCTGTGTCTGCAGAAGTATTCAGGATTGCAAGCAGCTATTTAGGTAGTATCATTTTACAGCACAAACTTCTCACGCACGTAATATGTGGGTTGTCCAGAGACACCTTTCTATTCTTTTGGAGAATACATTTTTTTAAGGCCATGACACTAATGAAGTTAACTTTGTGGGAGGAGTGGCTTCAAATTCCATTTTCTTTTCAATTACTAAATTCCTAATCTTCCGAAATTGAGATATGTTAAATTACCTGAAATATTTTACAGGTACAGATAACTAATTCATTACCAGTTTTATAGTCTTTTATTAGTCTCTTTTCTGAATAATGATGATATCTCAAGCTTTTTCTTCTTTCCTCGCATGCAGACTTAATTTTGTTGAGACTTTACTGTGTGTCCAGCGTGTGTTAATCACTTTAACTCTCATTTTATCTTCACATAAATGCTATGCGGTCTCTGTCGATTACCCCACCTCATTAGGGAGGAAGTCGGACCTGAACACAGGCTCGGCTCTGAAGCCTGTGGAAGTCTCTGCTGTTCGTGCCCTGCTGTAGTTTCTTGACATTAATAATATCTCCAGTTGAGCTCAATTTTTATCGGAACTAATGGATTTGTTCTGAATACTGAGGTAGCATGAGGTCTCTGTGTCCTGCCTCTCACCCTCCCCCCCCCCCCCGCCCCTGTGAGCCTCCAAGGAACCCAAGGAGGTAACAGTTTGAGAGATTCCAGTATATTCGCTATTTGATTAGGGTGGGGACATTGAGTTTGATATCTTCACAGTACCCACTTCACTGAGGAGTTAACCATCCTGACCTTTTTTTCATACTGTTAGGGAAAAGTTTTCTATTTATAAAGGTAATAGATATGTTTTTTTTCTTTCTTTCTTTTTTTTTTTTTTTGAAATTTCAAAGCAAATAATGGATAAAAGTAGACTCTAGAAGAAAGCAAAATCTCCCCAAAATTCTACCATGCAGAGATAATCAGCCTTAATTTGGACCTGTCTCCATATAAGCACAGTTTTACATAAATGGGATCAACTACACGATGCCCCCCAATTTTTGTTTTACATTAAAAAACACATATCCTGTTCTGACAGTATGAAGTCTTTATTGCCTGCATGGGAGTTCCTCGTGTGGACGTGCCAAGGTTTTATTTTTGTTTTTTACCAGTTCCCTACGAATGGACATTTACGTGTTTACGAGTTTTTTGCTATTATAAACAATGTTCTCCTTTGGCATGTATCTTGAGCACTTGTTCTTTGGAATAAATTCCCTGGGCTAAGATTCCCCAGTCGGAGCTTTTCAGACAGGCCTCCCTCAGGGCACATGCGTTGTACTTCTCTGCATTGTCACCAACCCTTTTTCAGTCTTTATTTTCAACTTTTCCATTCTAATTGGCAACAAGTAACATCTCATGTATGTTTCTTTGTTTACTAGTGAGGTCGAGCAACCTTCTCATGAGTAGGAATCATAATTTTTCTCCTTTTATGAATGTCGTTCGTGGCTTCTATACTACTAAAGCAAATGTTGTACGCCATTGAGACCATTACTGTAAAGAATGCTCTTATTTTGTAGCTTCATAATGAAAAACCCAGCTCTAAGTTTGAAGAAAACTTCATGTTTTCTGTTTATCCCTTAGAGAAGGGAAGGGGTTATAATTACAACCTCCTGGAACCTTTTTCTTAAAAAAACCTTTGCTATGAGAATAGATATTTTAATTAGAAGTAAGCATTTCACTTTGAAATGCTTTTGATGAATTTTCAAACAGATTTGCATATATCTCTGAAGTTTCTTGCTCATTTGTGATTGTGGTTTAATTGTAAAATTAATACAGCAGGAAGTAAACTCTTAAGGTTGTATCTTAAGCTTTCTTTTGATAGGAAATAATTGTTATTATTCACAATCCATTCCGATTCTTTGAAAGTTTACAGTTTTTAGCAGAATTCTGTTAGATTAGTGTCTTGTGCTATCATCACACACACACAATTTTGAAAAGAAACTTGTGTAGAGGATAATGGGGCAGAGACAGAGAGTGAGGAGCATATTAACAAAGTCGAGGCTAAGTGAAGCTATTGACTTGGTTAAGAGAATCAAATTTGTAGTATTTGCTTTTAAGTTTTTTCCTTGAAAATACCAATTTACATTAGAAACTCAGAGTGAGAGGCTTATATATTTTTCCGCCTTTTGAAAACTCAGGTCAAATTTTGCAAAATTTTTACCATCTTAATACAATTAAAAAGGTTGCCCTCAAATATTTTCCTTGAAAGCTCCCTAGAATGTTTTTGGCCATTTTCCTATATTAGTCTGGATCTGAAAAAATTATAACTGTAACAAGACAGAAAGGGATGTGTGATAATGCAATATGTTGCCTCGTATTCTCAAGCTGCTCGTCGCTGTGACTCACAGCTTTAAGATGTTCTTTCAGGAGCACCTGCTGTCTCCTCTTCTATTATTTTAACAGATTGTGGAGACTTCCTCTTAACCCTGGAGCACATTCATCTGCTGCAGTAGATGTTGTAAAAGAATGAAATAAATCTGCCAGACCCGTATTTCACTTAGTGGCTAAATAAGAAATCCACTGGTAGTTGAGGAGTCTTGGCTCATGGTCACTTGTTCCTGCATAATTGCCCTCTCCAGTGTTTTGCTTTCAAAGAATGGTATTTTATTTGGAATATTTGTATTATGTTACTTCTGAGGAGGCTTTAAAAGTTGCTGTTGTAATCACACATACTATGAGAAAAGTGACAGGTCGTTTTTCCTACTAGCAGTCGAGTGCATGACTGCTTTCACGCTATATGCTTCTTAGCCTTTATTCAGACGGGCATAGAGTAAAGACTTTTTTTTGTGCATTTGTCTACTGAGTTTCATTTATAGTGTGAATTTTTATATTAAGCATGTAAGAGCTAATGAATAAAGAGATTGTCAGCGCTAAGGTAAACCCAGTGATTTTCAACTCTTATTTGCTTTGTATATCTTCTCTTTGACTCCCTCTGTCTCCAGGGGTCCTGGCTTGCCTGGATGGCTACATGAATATAGCCTTGGAGCAGACAGAAGAATATGTAAATGGACAACTGAAGAATAAGTATGGGGATGCATTTATCCGAGGAAACAATGGTAGTATTCCTTCCCTCTACAGTTGAACAGCATCTGAAATAAGGCTTTTTATTTATAATTGGGATCACCAGTGGGAGGTTTTCTATCTCAGATCTTCAACATGACCAGTTATTTTTTAGCTGCTTTGTGGAATTTTGGGACCAGAAATTCCTCTCCTTTCGTCCCTTTACTGTCGAGGAACAGAGGGGCACGGCTGTATTGCCCCAGAACTCTGCTCTCCTGAACGTGCTTCGTTATATTCCCCCAGCGCTGCCTCTCACACTGGAGGCTGGAGCTGTAGAGTGGCCAGAATGTCTCTGTTGTCTTTGGTCTGTATCTTTTGCCACTTAGCTTGTCCTATTTGTCCTTTCTCTGTTAAGCATTCAGATGCTTTTTGTGGAGATTATATCCTTTAGTTTGGCAAAAATGACAAAATAGGAACTATAGTTCTGAAGTTACTCAGCTTTTTAACAGCTAATATATTGCTGTAATTATTATGGCTACTTTTTAAGTACCTTGTTGAAAAACATATTATCAGTAAAGTCATATTTGAATTTTTCAGTGGAAAAGGGGAAGACATCAAAACTGTGGGAATTGTCCCTTGACCCTTCCCCACTTTTTGGTCTCATTTCCCAAATGGAGCTCTGGGAATCCTGAGTTTGGATTTTACTGAAGTGCGTGCCTTAGGTCTGGGTGACTTCTTCAGCCCCCTTAATGTTGAACCTCTGCTGTGAACTGAACTTCCTCACTTAC
>CM053512.1:13163497-13179020 GCA_028627145.1 Eidolon dupreanum
ATTTATCTAGGCAAATAATAACATGCTCACTGCAATAATGATACTAGAATAGCCAAGCTCTATGTAAAAGCGCTAGTCAATTTCAACTGAATTTCATGACCAAGACATGAAAAAGGGGAAAAGGTTGTTAATGAGTCGCCGAAGGCACATGCTCCATTTCCAGAGACCTCTGGCTTCTTTTCCCCTCCAAATATGATTCGACCTCATCACTATGATGTGCAAATCCCTTCGGTTTGGTTGCTGCGACAATTTTCAGCCTTGCTTTCCTCCCCGCTAAAACCTTTCTAGGCATGTCTCATATATGCCAGGCCCTTTCAGGACTCCAAGCTCAAGTTTCATAGGTGGAAAAAACAAACAAGCACACACACAAAAAGCCGTCTCACACTAGTTCCAGTAAGAGTTCTCAGAAATGAAATTTAGCTTACCACGTCACCTAGTCCCATCCTGGCTTTCCTTAACCTTTTAGCTCACACAATATGTCTTGTGAGAAGTCCAGCTTCTCAAGACAGCCTGATTGGTTGCTGCCCTGTCAGTGGATTGACTGGTCTTGGTGAAAGTGGTCACCTCTGACCAATCAGTCCTGGCGAGAGGGGGACCTTGTCACACTGTATGTAGGGGCTCCTCCCAGGGCTGAGATGTGGGCAGGTTCTCTAGAGAGCAGTCCTTCCAGGCCTTAATATGCAAGCGAATCATCCAGGGAGTTTGTTTGAACTTCGGAAGCCAACAGAGTGGATCCACAGTGGAGGCCTGAGCGTCTGCATTTCCAATGAGCCCCCAGGTGACATGGATGCTGCTGGCCCATGGACCACCCTTTGAACAGTGAGACTCTACAGGGGTTGTAGTCAAGGCACAGAGTCAAAACTATTCAATACATTCCTCTTATTCTAGAATGTTCTTCGTGCTTCATTGCCAGGGAAAATTCTGCTCGCTGTTTATAATATAACCTCTGTGAAAAAGTTTTGGGCTCTCGTAGAGTGACTCTCATCCTTTACAATATCCCACTTATCATTTGCTTAGTAATTACTCATGTCTATCTATCACCTCTGTTTTTCATTTTTCTACTTTTTTATTTACACAGTTTTTACTTATGTGCAGCTTTGGTGCACAGTCGATGAGTTTTAACAAGCTCGTATAGTTGTGTGCCTGCCCACACAACAGATTCAGAACAGGTCCATCACCCCCAAATTCCCTCACGCTGCCTTCATATTCACTCCTCCCCATAACCCCAACCCCCGGCAACCACGTATGTGTTTCTGTTTCTACAATTTTGCCTTTTTCAGAATGTTATATAAATAGAACCATATATCATAAAGCCTTTTGAGTCTCCTCCATTTTGTTGTGGATATTTATGGATCTGGATAGTGTCTAAGTCCTCTTTGGTTTTTGCCCAAATAAATGCCTGGCACAAATTTGGTGTGCGGATGCCCATCTTAATAACTCTGTAGTTGGTCAAATGTCCTTCGAGGAGCCCAGGGTCATCATCAGTTAATCCCAGATGGGATGGGCCTCTAGAGTTTCGATTTTTTTTTACTGACTTGGTGCTGATTCTTCGACTCAGTGCGTTCCTAATTTGCCTGGTCAAAAGAATCTCTTGGGAGCGTGTAATAAAAAGACAGACTTCCAGTACTCCCTCCTGCAGATTCTGATTTCACGGGTCTGAAAATAAGCCTAGGGGATCTAAACCAGAGCTGCTCAAATTCTGCTTGTGCCAGAATAACCTAGAAGGCGTATGAGATCACGCATCGCTGGATCCCATCCCGAGTTTCCAATTCAGTGGGATGCAGAAACTTGCACTTCTAACAAGTTTCCAGGTGATGCTGATGATGTGCTCTGCAAACCTTATTTTGAGAAACACTGATCTGCAGTCTCTGTGCTGTGGGCAAGCATCTCGGGTAATCCTTATACATGTCCAAATTTGTGAAATACAGCTTTAGTGCAACAGAGAGGGGTGGGAGTGTGCTGCGGAACTTTTTTTTTTCTTTTTTGCATAATGAACTTTGTTTTCTGGCTCTGGCATTAATCCCACCTCAGCAGGGAAGGCGTCTTCAGCCCACATTAACTCAGAAGCAGAGAACGCTGAGGTTTGTTGATTCAGTCATTTTCTCCTGGGCAGGGAAACCCAGATGAAGGCATCCGGCTCCTGCTGAGGATGCCTCTCGCCAGCCGGGGGCCAAACCAGTCCCGGTTCTGTCCAGTCCTTCACGCGGGTTTGAACAATGTCAACGTGGAAACTGTGTGTGAGTATGTGCTTGTGGTCTTAGAGAAAACCAATTAAGGCTGGATTTGGACATGGAGGGACAGTCCCTGTGGATGCTGAGGATTAGGGTAACAGCTGTCTTCCTGCCCATTAGAGGAGATGTTGAAGGGAGAAGAGAAGACCTGTTTACAGGATGTGTCTTTGCAACTCGGAGGGGGAAGCCGATCCATCAAGCCCAAAGGAAAGATTGTGTGCGCCTAGGTGAGTGCGTGTTTTCCCGGGTTCAGGTAGACAAGGTGCTGGTGGGAAAGCAGAAACTGTGAGATCCCAGGAGGGGAGGGTGGGACTGTGGCTGCAGACGTGGTCGGTGGGACGTGGCACTCTCCCTGCTTCCTCTGTGGGCATCTGTGCTTGATCTGCTTGTGGAGAGAGGAGACCACCTTCTGTCATCAACCGAGATACAAGGGGCATTTTTCTATGTGGCCCTTCAGAAAACGGGCAGGGCCCTGGGTCGCCTCGACTGAGAATGTACTTTTACAACTCATCGTTCATTATCTCTCAGTGTGACTACAGAAGTGGTTTCCTGTGGTGTAGAGGGTTTCACCACATGGGAAGCAAACCTAGCACAGAAAGGTACTATCTTAAGACAAGTCTAAGATCTGATCTATAGATCATACTTCTGTCTCCCTGTGTCTCGTCGGTGTAGAGGGTGGTGTGCGAAGGTAAGATAGGAGAGGATGACACTTGATTATTTGGTTATATGAATTATCTCCTTAATTTACTGCTTTTATAGCTAGTTTTACTAAATTTTTACTTTTTTACCCTTTAAAACCAACTTGCTAGAAAAGAGGGCTGTTCTTGCTTCTTAGATCAAAATATTAGCAGAACTTTTAAAATACATGTACATAGGACTATAAAAAACAACTATTAAAAAAAATGCCCTGAGAATCCTAAATATTTATTCAGAGAGCTCTTTGCCTGTCTTATTTGCTATCCTTCATTTTATTTTCATCTGTGAACTTTTACACAGTCAACTTTTAATTATTTTTATTGATGAGCATTCAAGGTGGCAAACAAAAATTAAACTTATTCTATTCATGTTATTTTATCTAATCATTTTATTCCATTCCCAGGCCAGTTTTTTTGCCACTATATTTAACAAGGTCTAGAATGGGTGGGGTTGGGTGTGACTTTCTCTGCCCATCTACTCTGTGAAAAAAGTAGTGAAATAACTAAAAACGGTCAATAGGAGAAAGGACGAGAAGCTAATAGTTGGCAGAGAGTTTTGTAGCATTTAACTCTGTAATTTGCAATTATAGAGCTAAAACCGTTAATCCAAGCCACCATATGCCATGCTGCCTGACCATATTGGAACCCTGGGTGTCTCACTTCAGCTATAATGTAGCATGGCTCACACTACCCTTGGATATCAGATGGCTTGTAAGGAGTTCACGTTAGGATACAAATATTTTCTTGTCTTATTTCTTTGATTTAATTATTAAATCCTCTCTTTAAAAGGAAGCAGTTAGTTATGGGAGTCTTAAATTTTAAAAAGAAATGAAACACTTCCAATAGCTTGGTGTGTCTTTTTGATCTTGACCTTGAGTGCTTGCAATATGGGGAGGCAGCATTAAAGGTATATTAGTTTTAAAGGCAGTGTGGGATTCAGATCAGTCATGTTCAAAAAGACATCGTATCATTTTCTTAAATAGCATCTGGATTGAAGCTGTTGTTTCTTGTGACACAAGGACGTTCAGGATGAGGGTCTCTGCTGCCCTTGCTGGCTGGGCTTTCACCACCCTCTGCCTGGCTTCCTGCTCCTCCGCCTTTTCCCACGGTGCCAGCTCGGGGGCCTGTGAGGACATGCAGCCCAAGCACATTCGAGCTCAGCCTCAGAACCCCAGGACACACCACATCACTGTTCACACCAGCAGACCTTTCTACTCACCAGGTGACACAGTTTCAGGTACGTATGGGAGAGGCTTTGAGAGACCCCCGGGAGCTTTAGGGCCCTAGTCACAAATTCCAATTTGCTTTTGTCCCAGAAGAGCTTCCTGGGCTAAAGTTTGGCTTAATCCTAAGAAGCAATTCTGTAGCCAAAGATAAGCATGAAATATTTGTTATTGTGAAAACCACATAGCTAATCTATATATTAATATTCATCTTTATAAGAGGGCACAAACAGCATTATTATAAAAAAATTATTCTGTCCTTATTATAATATATAGAATTACTCTGAACAAACTTCGTGTATTCCATGTATGTGTATATATGGAATAGACTCTTTTTTCTCACTATTTAAAACTAAAATTATTTGGGGAGCGAAAAGAACACTTCCTACTGTATAAAAGTTTAGGTACTTGTAAAATCAGAGAAAGAACTCAAGTGCAGGTAGTTTATTTGGAAAGTGGCCCCAGGAAGCACAGATGTGGAAGAGGAGAGAGGGAGACAGGGACGAGAGAGAGACCCACAACGGGTGAGATTGGGCAGGTCACTGCTGTGGGCAGCCAGGGCTCAGTTCCAGCGGGAACCTCTGAGAACCCACGTGAAACGCACCTCCGAATTGGCCCCCAGGAAGATGCAAGAGCAGGCTAGTTATTGGTTGAGAGTAGCCCCCCAACCATACACACATACCTCAGAGGCACACCTGCCTACCTTGGATCGAGCTTGCAAGGTGCCAGCTAGAAAAAGCAGAGAAGAACGCTGTAGGTACTGAAGGTGGAAGCTAAGTGTAGACAGAAAAGTGTCTATGCAGCTACAGGTGACCTCAAACACATCAGCAGTGTCTCCTCTACTCCTGATTTTTGCTAACTCTTTTGATGGGAATTAAAAGGTGATAAGTGAAAATAAAATGTACTCTCTACATATTGTTTTATCCAATCATTTTGTTCTATTTGTAAGAACTGGGAAAAAAATATATGTGGTTAATATATTGGTTCCCACAGCAACGTACACCTACAGCTGAAATTCAGGCTATTCCAACAGAGCTTCCCAAACTTTGTCACATCGTGATGCAGCTAGAAATGGAAATATGTGTATTACATGCTGGGGCTAACGCAGGAGGCTAATGACTTTTCAGAGGCAACTTCCCTGAGTGCTCCGGCCACCCCAGTTTATGACCAGCCACTCCCAGCGTGATGGGATCCGCATGTTGGCACCCAGAGTTCTCTGGCTAGTGTAAGCATCAAGACACTACATTAGGGAGAAAATCTGTAGATATGACCCAAAATATAGTGACACAGAGTTCTAATAAGAGGTGACCTGAAGGAAACATAATTGGATCGTGATCAGAACGAAAACAACATATGTAATAATGGGTTGGAGGGAACACGTCAGGGGGCCGGCGACAGTCAGTGACTGCTTTATTGTGTCCCAGTCGCTGTTCTTTTGCTGGGATCCCACCTTAATCAGTGAGCTTCTCGAAGGCAAGGACCGTGTTAGCCCATCATCCATGTGCACTCAATGCCCAGCGCAGTGCCCTGATTTTTTAGTCACTTATTTAATTAAACATGAGTGGGTAAAATTTTTTTTAAATGTAAATAGCTTAAAGATATTACTACATGTTTTAAAAATATTAAGACAATATAAAGGGTAGAAAATAAAAAATAAAAGTTTCCCTTCCTTTGTTCTGGACACTCAATTTGATTCCTCAGAGACAACCATTGCTGTTTCTTACACATTTTTCCAGAAATTTTCCATGCACATAAGCATATATAAATAGGATAAATGTAACCTTACGAAGATACATGTTAAAGCATTCTATTCAACATTTATATTTTTCACCTAACAATCATGTTGACATCTTTTCTTTTCAATTTCATAATAGTCAGTTTTCTAGAGGTTGTGTGGTTGATTTAATTGTTTCCTATTGATAGGTTTTTACTTTTTCTACTTTTTGGCATTATAAATAATTTCCATGGATATCCTTATACTTTCGCTCATTGTATGAATCAGGACTCTTTCAGTTGCAAGTGTCATAAAAGCTGATTTACAGAAACTTAACTAATAGAGACAATTTTCTGAAAGCAGAGTTAGGATGACATCATCAAGGTTCTAAGGTGTTTCCATTTTCCTGCTCTGCCATGGTCAGCGAGTTGGGTTTCATCCCTTTGTCACACCCTGTCTGAGGACAGCTGCCACAGTTGTAGGCCTCACACTGGTACCAAAACTAGAATAAAGCATCCAGGGGGAAAAGATTTATTCTCAGGAGTTACCAGCCCTCTCAGGAGACTTCCTGCCACTGGGCAGAATCGGGTCACTGGTGAAGAGAACTTCTAGCACCAGTTGTAGTCTGAGGGTAGGGAGAAGCTGAACCTCTTCGAACACAAGAGGTCTTTGCTTGCCACTTGAACATACCATAAAGTCTCTGTCAGCAGAGAATGAGTGGAGAAAGCTTGTTGGGCAGTGACACTCACAGTTTGCATATTTATTTATACAAGTGTGTAAGTAGAAAAAATTCCTACAAGTGAAGTTGTTAGATTGAAGGGTAACTGCATTGTGTGTGTGTGTGTATGTGTAGTAAAAACATATAACGTAAACTTTACCATTTTAAAGTACACAATTCACTGGCATTAATACATTCACAATGTTGTATGACCATCGCCACTATCCATTTCCAGAACTTTTTCATGATCCCAAACAGAAGCTCTGTCCCCATTAAGTAGTCACTCTCCATCTGTCTCTCCCTCGACTCCCTGGTAATCTTGAATCTTTTTCTGTCTCTATGAATGTGCCTGTTCTAGGTACCTCGTATAAGTGGAATCATATCATATTTGTTATTTGAGGCCTGGCTTATTTCACATACTGTAAGATTTTCTAGGTCCATCCATGTGTATCAGAGGTAACTGATAAAGAATATAAAGAATATAAATATAAAGAATGTTATCAGGTGACCCCTTGAAGAGTTGCCTGGTTTATAGTTTTAGCACTAGTGAGAGAATGTCCTAGTTTTTCCACAGTCCTATCAATACTAATTATAATTACACATTTTAAAATTTGTTAATATGGTAGGTATAAAATGGTGTCTCATTTATAATTGTTTTTTACATTGCGATTGAGCTCATTCTATTTTCGTTGTGTCCTTTAATAATTTGGAGTTTGGTCATATTTTTTACAGATTCACTATAACTTTGTATATTAGTCTCTTTTGTATCTTACAAATACTTGTCTCTTACAAATTCTGAGTTCTTCCGTATTCAGAATTTTTTTTAAAAAATTATCTTGTCCTTTAGGGCTTAGAGAGGCACACTTAACTCCAATATTAAAAACAAAACAAAACATAAAATATACCAAACCATTGTTTCTAGTTTTTATTTTGCATTTCATCTTTACATACTTTCTATCCAAATGGAATTTATTTTGGGTGTAGAACAGCACTTCAATTTCTCTCTCTCTTTTTATCCTTATGACTTGTTTACTTTCCAGGGGCTGGTCTCCAGCTCCAAGCTTTTAGTCGTAAAGCTTCTGCACGCATCACCAGGTGAAGCCACGTCACGTGTGTCCGCCCTAAACGGATGTTTTCTGCTGCAGTGACGGTGAGGAGCAGTGGAGACTTCATGGGATTCCTTCTTCAGGCTCGAAGAACGTCGGACGGTCGAATAGCTGGCAGTTTCGTTTTTGTTCCTCCTCATTCCAAACTGATGACTTGCTTTGAAGAGGCTGACACGGTCACCCACTCTGACAAGTCCCGGAAGAGAAACCTCGCATTCCAGTGGAAGGCGCCTGCTCAGCCGGTGGGGGACATCAGATTCCTGTAAGAGAGAGTGAAATGCTGCTTCTCGGTGACTGAGCCTTCCACTTTGAGAAGAGGGGAGCTTCTCCCCATTCTTCGCATTCCCTGTCCCCTACCTTTCTGGCCCCCTTATAACAAGGAGGGAGCCGCTGGGTCCGCCCCGGCTACAGGCCCTTTGTAGAGGGTGACTAAAACACATCTGCCCCGATCGCCCCTCTTTGTCATTATCCGTGGTCCAGGAGCGTGTGGTGTCCCCTCCTCCCTGGGCACAGATGACTCTTGGCCAACCTCTCCAGGACATTCTCACTAGAGGACAGAGCTGCCGGTGGGAGGGGAGGGAGAGGCCGAGGAAGAGGGAGGCGGAGGCAGACAGACAGGTGGACGCTTCCCTGGGCCCGGGAAAGCCACTGAAGTCTCTGCGCCTTGGCTTGTTGTGGTCCGCTGGCTGTGACAGCGACAGCACCCGCCGCATAGGGTGTGTAAGGAGCCAAAGCGCTCAGAGCAGGTCCTGGCAACAGTAAGCACTGTGTCAGCATCATCGTTACTCGAAACCAGACACTTGCTTTGCCCTTCTTTTCAGGTACCTGCATTTACCAGGAAAGAGATTTTTTTTTTCTCTTCTAGAAAAGGGTGTACGTTCCTCAGTTTCTCTTCCCCATACCTCGTGTAAGTAAGACGCAGGCGGCGCCTAAGGGCGGGGCTTCCCCTCTGTCCCGGGAACAGTAAGAGATGCGGACGCGGCCCCCACGCCGCGGCGTCCTCTTTCCACCCCTCCCCGGTGGCCTGACGCAGCAGGCAGATCCGCGGGGAGGACAACCCGTGGCCTGACGATTGGGCTTGTTTGGAAAGACCAGAACCCCCTGGCCGTGAGCGTGACCCAGCTTCGGCCATGCCGTTGGTTCTGATCCAGTGCAGAGGCGTGTGGTGTGTGAAGTTCTTAAGCCTGTACAGTTGCTTTTATTTCTCCAATCGCCTCATTTCTATTTTCGGATTTACTATCACGGCTGCTCTGTGCTACGTAGAAAGGGATTTAGAAGCTACGATCTCCATTCGGCAGGAAAAGATGCTAAGTGACTCGAGCCAAAGGCTCCCCGGAAGCCACCCTATGCTCTCTCACTTTTGGGGTCCTTTCCCAAGATAATGCTGAGTCCTGAACCATGGTTCTCACTTACACTTTAACTTCCTGGGGGGCTTCAGCTAAACTAATCACATTTTAACAACTGCCTTCTGAATATTTAAAGCTATAAAATTTGCACTTGCCAATAATCTTTACCTTGGGAGAGGATAAATGAGATAATGTTTGTGAAAATGATCTTTACTGAAGAAAAGCATTATGTATTCAAAATATTTAAAGTAGTAATGATTTATCTCCTAATTTTCAATATAATCTACAATTACGATAGAATTATACAATTGTATAATAGAATTATAAAATTTTCAGTTAACAGTGTAATTCAATTAACAACGTACAATAAATATATCAATAATGGCTAATAAAGTCAAAGATGAAAACTTTTGAGTCTAAACAGTTCAAGAAGACACCTTTTATTCAAAATGAGATTTTTCATGACCATATTTATTTCAGGAGGGTAATTGATTTGTGTATATCTTCTCCTATTTTCCTTATTTCCTGCTATTGAGTTTTTGTTTTTAAAAAGAATGAAGTCACTCGAGGGGTAATGCAATCATCTTTCTCTAGTTTTTCTATTTGTTAGGACTTTTGTTCTTTATATCTTTCCTTGTTCTCTTCTTTCTATTGGGATGACCCGCGGTATTATTTAAAGGAAACTAAACCGTCGATCACTCTCTCTTTTTCCACAGTTTATCAGTAGTCCAGTCATATTTCGTTTACTGGGCAAGGATCGAATCATCTATTGTGTCTCAACAGACACAGAGCAGAGCCCATTTTCATGGCAGCGTGGAGCCCAGCTCACCGATGGCAACCCCCGGGCAGAGGCCAGAGGGTGCTGAAGGAACTGTCCCAGGTACAGCTAGCTGGGTTGACATCATTATTTTTATAGTTATCTATTTTAACTTAAAAGTCAGCACTGCCAGTTTCCAATTCCTGCAACACAAGCAATAAACACCCACCTTGGCCGACTGCAGCAGTTCTTGGGAACCTGATAACACAATCGTGAGCGAGAGGGGATGGATGCCCACGGCTGCCGTGTTTGTTGCAGCAAATGCACTTTGTCCCTCAACCCCGCAAATTAAGTTGGGCCCTGGGGTGGAGAATAGAACTGAGGTGCAAAGCAGAAGAGCAGCACCCACCTTCCCCCACCCCCACCTTTACCAACCACACAATATTTCGACTGTTTTTCTCAGACCCTGAAGCTACACAGGGAACACGAGAAAGAAATGATCTTTTCTTCTTCTTCTTCTTTTTCTTCCTCCTCTTCTTCTTCTTTGTTTCTTCTTCCCCTCCTCTTCCTCCTTTTCTTGTTTAAAATTTTTTAATAAAAACTCATCCAGTTTTATTGTTACTTTTCATGGTAGGTAGATGGCTCTTTGCAGCCTGGGTTGGAGAACAGAATCATGAATGAGAGGCTATTTTGAGGGCAATGGATTTTTTTCCTGGCTCACCATGTGACTTGAGACTCCGTTGGCCCATGAAATTCTGAAACAGACAAATAAACAACCCCCTCTTCACACCCAACTAACTAGCTCGACCTACCTGAAAATTCCTGTGATATGGAACTCATTTTCCTTTTTTAGTTCTAGTTAAGTGCTCTGAACAGATGCATTCAGAAAGGCTATCTATCACTTGCACAGAAGACCCAGTCTCTAATCCATTCAACCCCTCTCTCCTTTATGCTGCCTTTACTCTCAGTTCATATGCCAGGGCCAGGATCCATTTCAGATCCCTGACTTTGTTCGGTCTGGCAGACCCCGGCATAGGGCTGAGCCTGGACCACCTTCTGTACTCTGCCTTTGCCCCGAACCTTTGTCATCTCCCCATTGCCCAGAACTGCTCTCCCAACCTTTCCACAAGATACTGCTGAAAGCAGAGTAAAGATCTCAGGATCCGAGAGGGTGGCCGGAAGAAGACCCTGCAAGCCCAACATGTGCGTGAAGCCTCACACTTTATTTTATAAACCACGCACGTGCTGCTTTCTAATCCCAAGCATGCTTGTTTTGATGTGAACATGAGTAAAAGTGAGGCTTCAGGAAGATGTCTCCTGTCGGTCTCTCTGATGGCTGGCTCTGTGGGAACCTTGTCCCCAAGTAGTCACAGTCTCCAGGATGAGCAGCTCCAGGGGAAACTCCTTATCATGCTGCTCATATTTCCTCCCTTCTGGCCTCAACCTGTTTTTCTGTCCAGTCCTCCACACAAAACCGTGTTTCCCAAAGGAAAAAGGGTGTGTGTGTGTGTGTGTGTGTGTGTGTGTGTGTGTGTCAGAGGAGGGGTCATCTAACAAAGTGAAACAGATTTCTTAACTAAGATTTCAGTAGGCCAATGTGAATTATGAATTTTCACATCAGGGAGATAATATGTTGCATTTCTCAAACATTTCCCAACAGACCCTTGAGATACTTTGGGATCCTACCCAACCCCACGAGTCATGATCTGCTTCTATGTCTCCATGTTTCACCTTCTGACATTTCCTCAGACTGGACTGTTCCTCATGATGATTTATTTATCTTGCAAGAGGCGGTTCAAATGTCTCCTTATGAAACTTTCCCTATACTTCTTGGTAGGCAAATACAGTCTCTTCCTTGACTCTGGTATTACAGCGCTCATCACATTGTGATTGATAAGGCTGGGCGTCTAAAACTCTCTGCTCTTACATCTTGAGTTCGGAAACAACAATTGCCAATCTGCACCCCTTCTGCACCCCCAGAACCTGTAATGATGAGCAGCACACAGTGGGTCTGCAGATGTCCAAACGCATTTAGAGTTCAGGCGGGAGTTTAAAACTATCAGAATTTTTGCCACATGTAGTATGCCTGTGTTAGGCTTCTTTACTTTTCACTTCAAACTTGATGTTTTTTGAGTGACAAAGTGGCATCCTCTACCCCTCCAAAAAGGACTCAATCCGACCCATATGGAGAAACGTCTGCCAAAACCTTTTTGTGAATGTGGTCATCATCCTCCCGACCATTATGTGGTAAACCCTCAGGGCATGATGTGTCTGCGCCGGACACTGGGCTTCACGCTTCTCCTTCTACGACTTCACTTCACCCCCTCACCCATTCGATGCTGTGGGCACCATTATGGGACTGTTTTGTAAATGAAGACGCTCGCTCTCTGGGAGGACTCGCCCGAAGCCAGGGTGCAGCAGAGTGGAGAGCCGAAGCCAGACGATAGTCTGACTGCGACACCCGTGCTGGCTTCCTGTGCCGTGCGCAGCTA
This sequence comes from Eidolon dupreanum, assembly GCA_028627145.1. NCBI lineage: Eukaryota > Metazoa > Chordata > Mammalia > Chiroptera > Pteropodidae > Eidolon > Eidolon dupreanum. The sequence continues at coordinate 13,175,780 of CM053512.1, forward strand.
TTTCTAACGCTGGGCTGTCTGGTCAGACAGTCACGGACGGGAAAGGAGGCCGTGGAGGGCAGCGCAAGGCAGTGACCCCCACCGCAGACGCTCAAGTCACTGTCGTCGCTGGGGACAATTTAGTGTTAAAAACCATATGAGAAGAAAGATCGAGGGCTTTTTAAAATCTTTAATTTGTGAGATTCCACTTTTTTTTTTTTTTTTCTCCTAGCTAGAAGCAGTTTTTGGCAGAGGTGAGAAAAAGTACGGCGGTTTCTATATTTCCTGAGTGGTGACCGTTAAGAATGCACAGGCCCAGACGTCCAGGGACTCTCTATTTAAAGAGATGGGAGAAATCCAGTGCTTTGCAGCTCGGTCAGAGCTTCTATTACTGGGCTGATTATGTTCATGTTGACACTCTTGAGAGGCTCATGCTTAATGGTCTGTCCTCAAGGCCCATTAAGTCTCTAGTATTTACCCATTACAGTAGCTGTTTGTGCTAATCGATACGAGGGAAAAGCTCTCACTCTATTTGTGGTGTCTCTGGGCTTCTGTTTAGCTCCCAGTCTCCCCCTCACTCTTCCGCGGCAGCTCGCAGATACCTTTGCTGTGGCCCTCGCGGGAGCCGCAGAAGAGGACAACTTAGATCCTGTTCGTGCCAGTACTGGGGTGTCAGAGTTTCCTGGGGGTGAAGAAACTCTGTTCCAACCATCATCACACACGGCTGCTGCAGTCGGCAATGGCCGGCAACCCAGTGGGGACCGCACCCCAACTCTAGAACCCTCCCTGGATGTCTCTGAGCTGGAGAGGCTTGTGGCCCTCAGGAGCTTCTCCTCAGAGGGCTTTGCCTCCAGCCCTATCACCTACCCCAGGTAATGGGCTAGGGGGTGGGCCAGTGAGTAAGGTGGAAGGACAAAGCCAAACACTGTGGGTGCTGAGGAAATGTAAACTTTTTGGAGTCTGACAGAGAAATATCTCAACCCTGTTCATTAAGTTTATGAGAGACCCTGAGTGCAGAATGGCAACTGGTCAAAAGTGTTGGGTATGATAATCTCCTGGGGAAGGTGTGCTGTCTTAGACAGTGAGGTCTCCGATATATTGCTATAAATAAAATAAAATATATGTTTTATATTTTAGATACATAAGTTTATGATATATATTTATATAAAATAATAAATAAAAGCATTCAGTGAGTTCTTTGCCACCATCCTTACTCACCTCTCCCCCATTTCTCCTCTGGTCCCTAACTCCAAACTCGGGAGTCGTTCAGGGGAATCTGATTTTATCAGTATACAGAGCAGTGGTAGAGATCCAGATACTTAGTGACTGACCTCTTCTCGACATGTCTATTCTTCCTTTTAGGACTCAGGATAAACCGAACATTGATTCATTGGAAACTTGCCTGCCCTCGGATATGGATGAACAGGTAATAGGGTGAGGTTGGTATTTTGACCCCAGAGTGGGAAGGTCCAGGCTGGGAAATCGGAGCTATTAGACTAGTAGCCAAATATAGAGAGAAAGAGGCAAGGGTATGATATGCACACAGCATTGTTCTACCAATCAGTACTAGTCCTTGTCTCTGAAGTTATTGGCAATTCTAGAAACTGATGATTTTAGTGATTTGTTTCCCCACTTAGCCTTGGTTAATAGTTCCTCTCTCCTCCCTGACCCCAATCCCTCCTTCATAACTGGCCTCCAAAGACCATGTGTGGCCCCAGAGTTTAGATCAACAGACAGTGTAAAATATCCATGCCCACTGATTTACTATTCCTTTGAAGTTTTCAAAAGAACAGGAAATAAAACATGGTATAATATTCTTCCTCAAATGTATCGGAACCTACAGCAAGATTAAAAGGGCCCTCCTGCCTGAGTGCCAGCATCAAAAGATACACTCGAAGCTTTCAGCCACCGGAATGACGATCACCCAGATTGGTCTAGAAGCCTCTTAAAAGACTCTAAGTTTATTCTTATAGCTGGCCTCCATGTTCTCCATAGGATTTCCATTAGCTACCCCCAGTGCTGCTCCCGCCCCACACACCGATAATAAGTGAATAGTCACGTACATGGGCTTTTTACTCTGAGCAGGCACAAGGCTAGGTTTTCAGCTGCTACTTGGAGTTTGTTAAGGAACACAGATTAGTTGCAAAGTTCAGTGGCAACTTTGTTGAAGACAAGCCACTTTGACTTTTTTTTCCTTTGCTTTTCCAGGAAAAGATGGAGACCTCTAATAAGACCGTGACAAGGCCTTCTCTGGACACTGTCCATCAGACCTATCCTTGGCGCCTCTGGTCCTCTGAAGCGCTCACTGGGAATGGGGCTGGGGTAGCCACCCCAAGCCCTGTCTTCTACACCTCTGCCGCTCCCAGGCCACCCATTGCTAGTGGCCAGTCAGAGGTATCAAGGCCCTCTGCCAGCTTCTTGCCTCAGTCAAAGCACAAGGAGCCCAGAGTGGAGGAAGGAAATGAAGAGGGTGGAGTGAGCTACCCCAGGAAGACCAACTCAAGGCCTGAGGCTGGGCAAGAGGAAGCTAGTGCTCCTTTGGGGGTCCAGCTTCGGACCCCCCAGCTGGGAATCCTGCTCTGCCTTTCTGCTACCTTGGGCATGGTTTTGGCTGCCGGCCTTTGCTACCTGCACACCCAGCATTACCACAGGCGGACAGAGGTGTCCTTCAGTGAGCCTGCCCGGGATGCTGTTGCCAGGAGCGACGGAGATGAAATTGTGCATGTCAGGCAGATCGGGGAGAACAGTTCTGTTCTAGCTGACAAGGAATACAACTGGCCCACTTCCTCTGTGGGCAGCAAAAAAACAGTCCTCTGAGAAATCCGTCGTCCCAGACCTCTCAGTGACCTCCTTAGTCCCTGTAGAGTGTCTCAGCCAGAACAGAGCTAATGAGAATAGCTGATGAGGACAGGGACCCACTGGGCTCCTGTCAGTGCACAGTCGGTGGAGGAAGCAGCGAAAGGACACTTTTATCAACAGAGCGAGTTCTTCCCGAGCTTTGTTGTCTTAACATCTGTATTTAGCTGCTTTTTTTTTTTCTTTTTGCAATTAGATGTTCTGTTTGAAGAGTTAAACTCAACACAATGAATATTGTATAACCTGCTCGTTAACTAGACCCCTGTGGCCACTCAGCTTCCTCCGTCGCCTTAAGGAACCCCTAGAAATAGAAATTCTGTCCCTGTTTGGTGTGTCAGCCTCATCTTTAACTCTTTGAAAAAAAAAGTAATGTTGGTTGTTGCGTCTCTTGCAAGAAAAAGTACTA
>CM053512.1:13179520-13201060 GCA_028627145.1 Eidolon dupreanum
GATGAAGCTGGGAATGTGAGCTCAGCGCCACAGCTCTCGCTGTTTACGGAAGGTGACCGAGGCTGTGGGAGGGGCCCAGAATGTCCCACTGGGAGAACACGTGGGGCGGGAAGGAAGATCGGAGATTCCTGAGAACGTTAACGTGAAAGGAGTGAGTGGAAAGGATGCTGTGAAGGGGAAGGCCAGCCACGTCAGGCCCACGGTGGCACTTGACGAAGCGGTGAGGGAATATTTCAGCCCAGAATCAGTCAGAGCTGAAATAAGAGCCCTCAGAGAGAGCCCGGACCACAGAGCAGCCCACGGTCAGACTCATCCGAGACGGGCCGCAGTGAACCAGGAGCAATACGGGGGCAGCTCTGTCAGTTGTATTATCAGATGGTTCTTGGTGGGACTCAGGGCTTTTGGGGGAGTCGGGCAAGATTTTTGCTTGTTGGTCTTTGCAGTAGGCAGAAAAAGGCAAGACCTGGGCAGTGATGGAGGGCTGGAGGGCCTTTCGAGCTCTGCCGGAAGCCAAGGATGGCTGCAACCGCCTTAAAATTCTGACTCAGGTGTTTTCATTAACTGATGAAGTAGAGACTCGTGCTCTGGTCACTCACTTTGACTTGATTAGTGACATTTAACGGACTTTGTAATAGATTTTTGCATAGATTAGAACTCATGTAGAATAGAGCCTTAACACCTGGCTCCCCATGTCTGATAAGGTTTATTCAGGTCCTATCCGTGTTGGACAATAATAGTAGCTGCCACTTACTGGGTTCTTACCAAGAGCCAGACACTGTGACAAGCTGTTTGCAGGGACTCTCTTATTTGATCCTAGTAACAAACCTATGATGTTACACAATTGTTATTTTGGCTTTGTGAGCACAAAGGTGAGCTACAGAAACGGTATTTTGCTCTGTGTTCACACACAGGAATTCCGAGGCCTGGCGCTGGAGTAGCCACACCTGTGGGGGGCGGAGCATCGTCTATACACATCACACGGGAGACGACACCAGCTGCGGTCCCGGGCTGGGCAGTCAGGGCAAACATTTGATGGTGGGGAAGATACAGGATGAGTTCTAGCCACGTTGGCAAAACCAGAGTTGAGAACTTCCAGCGGTGAGCACAAATCAACACGTTTGCAAGGATTTCCAGTTTGGGATAGTAACACGGGCAGGGATCAAGTCCTAGGCAGGTTCCCCAGGGCGTTGTCCTTTCCTACCGGTGGACTGTGAGGCCTGGTCCTGGTGGGAACCATAGGCTCTTTCCCGCCAGCTGTCAGGAGTTTCTGAGGGGCGGGGCTTTCGATTCGCTCCTCATAGAGAACAACTCCTTTTGTCAAGCACGACCTTGGCTGCAGAACTCAGGTGGAGTTTAGAATCATTGCTGGTCCCCAGAATTTTAGAATATGACCTAAGATCTTGTAGGAAGCATGTGGTTTCCGGGTTGTGGCGGGATCTACTTAAGGGTTAGTCATGTGGAGTTGGGAAAATCTGAGTTCAAATCCCAGCTCCATCAGTTAAGAGATGCGAGGCTTGCACTCCTTCGCTAGTTAACCTTTCTGGCCTTAGTTTCCATATCTGTACAATGCAGATAATAATGGTACCCATCCTCCTAGGGGTGCTGAAAATTTAATTAAATGAAAAATCTGGGGAAAGAGCCTAGGATGACCTGTAGTGCAGAGGCCCGCGGGAGCCACCCAGCTCATCTCGCCAGAGCCGGGGGTGGGGGGCGGTGACGCACCCCCTCCTGGCACCACCTTTGGGAACAGCATTCGGTAGGTGACATCGCAGGTGTGGGAGTGTTTACACCACAGAGCATTAAATGTTAGCTACTCGTGTTGCCATCCCCACGCCATCGAAATACATACTAACTTATATGTGGATGCAACAGTTTAAGAAGGAATCTCGTGTTCTGTGAGAAGTTCCCTCCCACCAGGATCCCCAGAAACTTCCATTCTTCTGATGGTCTCGAGCATGAGATTCCTGCTTATGACTTGGTGTCTTTATTAATGGAATGTTCTACTTCCTCTCCCTTAAATTCCCTCTGGGTGAATGTTGAACTCTTTATTTCATTTCCCCCCAAATAAACAAAAAGCTCTGGTGCAAAGCGAATTTTACTAGTGTTTTTTGTTTTGTTTTGTTTTGTTTTGTTTTTGTTTTTTGTTTTGGCTGGGGGCAGCATTTTAGAACTGCAGAGAGTGACTACAGAAAACAGAATGGGGGCTCCTCAAAAAATTAAAAGTAGAACTACCATATAATTCAGCAATCCCACTTTTGTATATATCCAAAGTAAACAAAATCACTAACTCAAAGAGATACCTTTAATAAGGACTCTCAAATTTTTGAAGGTTCATGTCCTACTGGTTATTAAGGTCACGATTTGGAAAGCCAATACACATTTTTTTTTAGCTACTACTCTGAGCCAGACACTGTGTGAGGCACAGTAGAAAAACAGAAAAACAGAAAAAAAAAACCCAAACAGAAAAACAGACAAAGGTTTCCTAAAACTGGAGAGAAGCATTCTCGGGGCGCCTCTCAGGGTGCCTCACCGGGCGCCAGCTTAGCACTGGCTGCCTCCTGGAGGTGACATTTCCGTCAGCCTTTCAGGGAGAAGAGGATTGCAAAGCTAAGAAAGACAGCAAAAAAAGAACACAGAGGTACGAAGTTCAAACAAGTTAACTTGCTCATAAAGAAACACCAGGTGTGGAAAAGGCAGTCTAGCTAGGTTTCATTTGCTCAGGGTGTCTAAAATTCAGATCCCCTAAATTTTGCCACTTCTGTTTGGTATGTCTCTTTTTTAGTCCTAACTCAGATGCAGAGGACATATATTTTATATTAAAAAAAATAAAAAAATAAAAAGCAAGGGCTGTTTCTGGATTTTAACATTATGGTGTGGTGATGGTACTAAGGTAAATATGTGGAAGACTATGGTGCTTGTGTCTAACCACAAATGATATAATAGTATTTGGATGAATCGAGAGAAATCTATATACACTTGGAAGGCATTGTGAGTGCATCTGAAATCAGGTTAAAAATAAGCCACAGGTTCTCTTGTGATTTCTTTGTTTAATCACAGAATTCTTTTCATCTTCCATTCATCATAAATAACCCACTTCATTACTTTACCAATCCTTTTGAAATAATTTGGTATTTAGCATAAACAAACACTGAACATTAGCCAGAGGTGTGTTATTTTTAAACAGACTAGAAAAGAATGTTAAAAAAAAAACCTATAAAAGTTTAAAACCTAGAAAAGAACAAATGAAAGGATTAACATATCGCCCACTAAAAAAATCAAATTTCATAACAACCATTTAAAAAAATCCAAAAGGAAAACTGAGTAAATATAAATATAATCTAGTGTATTTCTTTCATAAATACACTTAGACAAAACAAATGCATCAGATAGTGTGACAGTACATAAACATAAACCATTTTAAGACACAAATAATTAAATCCCAATAAGCATAAATTAAAAATAAATTTTGATTTTATTTTATGTTCTTTATGGAAAAATATGCCAGAGCATTTGTTAAAAAAAAAATAGGCATAAACATATCACGAAAGCCACCAAAATTCACTATGTAAAGAAGATTATTTGAAAACCAAACACACTTTTAAAGCAAAAGATAAATTGTTATAGCATTTGCAGTTGAATTTTATCCCATAATCACACACCTACTATAGGTGTTTGATAGAGGTAGATAAGTTGGGGGGGAAAAATCAGTATTCTAATGCTAGCTTTTATGATAGCTCAGACAGACAGACATTTAATTTAGTCTGAAATTCAAAGAAGTGTATAGGAACAAACACGAAAACCTTTCCATGCTCCATAGGTAAGCACCCAAAGCATCAAGCAAAATATTGTAGTTTTAGATGCAAGTGAATTCTCGACAACAGAAATTCTTGACAAACAGCCTGTTTAGCATAGATTTTTGCAGGGTCTGGCATTAGCTTTAAAATTGATACTGAGGATAACTTTTCTGAAATTTATGAAGTTCAGTGATATTGAAATGAGTCAGAAGTAACACAAGATGAGACATGGTAGTAACAATAACATAAATTTACACTATTGATAAACTTGGTAAGTGTCTAAGGAATGATTTTTTGTTGTTGTTGACAAAACGACAAAACAGCTGCTGAGGCTAAAGTGTGGCCTCAGCATGACCCAGGATGCCAATATCATTTGTCAAGTTAAGAAAGGACATGTAGAGAGGATGTGACAGAATGGTGTACAAAAAAAAAAGAAACAAACCAGAAAAATTGTTCCCTTAACTCTATATATTGCTTTTTTCTCTATTTGGGTCCAGTGAAAGCTCTTCTAGACATAACAGAGGCAAATATTGGGTACTCCTTTGAAAGCTGATGCTCAACTGGGAACTAATTTTACTTGATATTTTGGTTAATGAATGGTTTTGCATTTTCTGTGCCCATTTTTCTTTCCATTTGGCTAGACAGAATGTGTATCTGTAACATCTGTTTGCATTCATGACCTTTACATTTCCAGTTATTCATAAGAATAATATGATTTAATTTTTAAAAAAATGTTACAAACATTTGTCAAATCCGCCAAGGAAATGCTCATGATAACTTGTCTCAAATGCCTTAAGTGTGCTTAATTCAAGGATGTAACAGGCTGCTTCTGGCTAAAAGGGGTAACTGTGTAACGGGAAAATTTTTGGTCTCAATTGTGGAATGTGAATATAATCCATCATTAATTGCTGTTGCTCTCAAAGTTATTATAACATTTTTGTGTCTCATATTCAGCTGTTATGAGTTTGCAAGTGTGCTGGAAAACAGAAAAGAAATTATGGAAGAAAAAGGAAAGACAGAGGAAACATAACTTTAAAAATCCTGAAAACCAAAGCCTGAAGTTTATCTCAAAACTTCACTTACTTTACTCATAACTCAAACATCAGGCTCTTTCTTTGAAGCAGCCTTATAATAAATTTAAGACATACGATACCAAAGTCTCTTATAATGGAACCAAGGAATTTCTGTGTGAAAAGTATTTGAAGGAATGTCTAAAAAATGATGTCAAGAAATGCAGATAAGTTATGCTTTTCAGTATCTATTCCGTCTATGACCCCTGCTGAGTTGATAAGGAACTGGCATGTCACAGTTGTAGAAAAAAAAGAATCACACAGTAAATCAAAGTATTTGTGAATAAGACTTTGGAAATTTTCACTGTCATCAGAAGGGCATTTTTCTGATGGTGTGACCTCGTTTCGAACAGTACAGTAACTTTATAGAGTTGTATTGCACAAATGTGGGGCGAGGAACGCATGTTTGCTTTTGTCACTTATGATGACTGTTGCCTGCTTTAGGAAAAAAAATATTAAACAACTCCAAAATACTGTACCACCCCTGGCAGTAACCAACAAAGTAGGTTTTGGAAATAACGCTCTTGTCAAATACATTTTAAGGCACTTAAACAGTTATATCGTTATTTTTGTATAAAAAATAAAATATGCATCGAAGCAACATTCACAAGTACAAGTCTTCGGAACTGTGTGTGTGTACAATCCTGTACATATATACATCGTGGCAGAACGAGCGCTTCTTCGTTATACCGTTGGCCTCGTCAGCTTTACTCCCTGCAAGGAAAACACGTAGTTCAGAGTCGGACAACACCCGTGAGCAAAGAGAAAGTGCCACCCAGCACCAGATCATTCATGCCACTAGAAGGACGGAAGATGAGGTGCACTCAGACAGGATTTTAGAACCACGGGTCCAAACCTCTGGTTACAGATTCACCCGCCAGCCTCACTGGCTAGCAAACTTGGTCGTCTCCCCAGCCTGGCCTGGCTGCTCACACAGCCCTGCTGTGCACGCGAGGGTGGCTGTGGGTTTCAATCAGTATTGTTTGCAAAGCAGAGGGGACACTCCTGGGTACCCTTAGGATGGACGCTTTGTGTATGTTTTTGCGGCCCGATGGGACGGGTGGAGACTGTTCTAAGCCTTCTGGATTACGTTAAGTTAGACGGCGGCCCCTGGTTTGGACTGGTTTCTGTGCCAAGGGAAAACGAACAGCATGTGCAATTCAGCCTCCCTTTTGCAAATGCTTCTGTTACTCTGCAGAATAAATCCGAGAGCTTCTAAACATTTAGAGGAAAATTTCGCTCCGATTCATTTGCTTTTCACTATGACTGCATATTATTGATAGAGTATTAGGACTTACAAATTTCCTTTATTCTTTGTCAAAATTTATATGTAGAAATTCTGGCCTCCAGTGTACGCACATTGATAAATACATGCATGAATATAAATGGAAGTTTTCAACATGGATAAAGAGTAAAGAAAAAGGTACTAAACTGCTCCTGCACCAGCTCTGAGTGGGAGGACGGAGCCTGGAGTCGTACCCGGCACAGACCGAAACCACTATTGCTTCGTTAAATATTAGAGTGACTGTTTTGGCAGGACCCCAAGGACCTAGGGCGTTCCTTCTAAAGGCAATGTCGTATTTCCGCCTGGAGTGTCGTCATGGTGTAGGGGAAAGATTTTGGAGGCCAAAGAGACCAGGGTTCAAGTCCTAACTCTCGTACCAACTAAACCACCCTCAGAACCCTGGGCCGGCTGCTCGGCCCTCTGACCTGGCCCCTAACCTGTGCAGCGGGGGTGACAGAGCTGGCTGCAGTGCTGTGGATGGTCATGAGCGACAAGGACAGGAACGAGAAGTAAACTGCCAGCGTTTGTCACACATCTGCCGCACACTCTTCGGCAGCTCCGAAGAGGAGACAGTATCGTCAGTGTTACAGCGGCAGAAACCAAGGTGCGAAGAAGAGCCGGCCGCTAGCTCAAGGGTCCACGCTGACCGGGGGAGGCTGGGACCGCGGCGCGCGCAGCTCAAGGGTCCACGCTGACCGGGGGAGGCTGGGACCGCGGCGCGCGCAGCGCAGCAGGTGGCCGAGCGGCTGTTCTGTTTCCAGGACACTGAGGACACAGTGCGGGGCGTTCTGTCATTGCTGTCTCTTCTTCCTACTATCTTTCTATGGCAGTCACCGCCTCGTGTCCAACTACTTTACAGGAAAGAAGCCCTGTAAAGTTCACGCCTCTGGGAAGGAGCCAGCTCTGCGGGTGTGATAAACGCAGCTTCGAAACTTCTTGCGAATCACCCAGTCTGTCTTATCTTGGCTGATGTTTTAGGAAATCGAATCCACAAATATCAAATAAGTAAGATGACTCTGAGCTAAGTGATGAAATTGATATTGTGTGGGCTCCTTCGCTAAAAAATTTTATTTTTCAGTGCCCGAACAGTTTGCTGAATGGAGATGTTATTATATGTGTAGAAAATTAAAAATAAAGTAAGCATTCTAATTAAAGCCAGCTGCTATCATATTTAGAAAGGCATGAGATATCAGGAGGGGCACGCATGAAAAATAGAGTGGGGCAAAGATGGTGTGTGCCCGAGTGGAGTGGTACAAATATTCTGAGTATATTTACTGAAACTTTACCTCATTGCAGTATGCCCTTCAACACGAGCAAATTAAAAAGAGCTTTAAAAACTAATTTTAAATGTAATTGTACTTTTATGACAACATAAAGCATTTAACCCTCAACCCTGCTATTCAAATCGAAATAGATCAATGCATCCTAGTTACTGGATGTTGTTAAGAAAATACATACTCGAGAATGAGAATATGCTAGCAAAAGTTAAAGTGTATGAACAGCTAAGATTCAGAAATAGAATTTTGATCTGATTTGGATTCAAATAAGATCTTTCTAGAGTCTCACCTTCTGCCTCGACACCATCCAAGACTTTATTGTTGGCACCAGCACACTCCCCAGCAGGATCTGCACCGGGTGGTAGACGAGCAATGGCACAGAGATTAAAGAGAGATGCTCATGGCCTGCGAACACTATCTTCAGCATTGGGATTCCTGACGGACAAAGAATACAGAAAATATGGAGGCAAATTCAATTCGTCATCGAATTAAAGACATTCTCTATTAAAACTGGTACTTTGGAATATGCCATTACCATCTTTTCCCCGTGCATATTCACAGACCTGAGAAGGGAAGATCTCAAATGAGTCACCGAATAGGTTCATCTTCTTGCACTACATAAAGCTCTAAGCTCTGCCTAAAACAGATTACAGCTGAAAAGGTAGTCGGTATCCGAGGGCAAATTATCTGCTGCAAATCAGCAGTGTGTTTAACAAGGGGAGGAGATAGGGTGGGATACGGTAGCTTCAAGAAGGCTGAAAAATACTAGCGAGGCAGAGGTTCAAGATGGATCCTTTCTTGCTTAATAGTGAAACAGTCTGTTGGTCTTTAGGGAGGCCTGCCTGATGCCATTTCAAAGACCCAAAGTTCACTTTTGAAAATGGAAGGATATAGTCAGATAATGTATGGTATATACTGTTTTGAGTAGGAGGGTACTTTACTCAAATGTATATTAATAAAGGCTTTGCTCGTTCTCATTTGGCCAAGGATCTCAAAGCGCCTTACGTAATATTGTGTATGACAGGTGAACTCTAAGATTAATGCTGAGTGTTTAAACCCCACAATGAAAATCTTAATGGAATGCAGGTGAATGAATACTACTTCATGAGCCTACTACTCTATTACACCACAGGCAAGGTGTGTATATTTTGTAAGCAGTTGTCTATAGTGTGTACCTATTAAGCTTTCATAACAGAATTCAGACACTGGCAGTTTAACTATTATTACCAATTGTTTAATAAGGCCCAGTTGTCAGAATTATTGTGTGCGTATGTCAGCGTTTTCAACTTATTAGCTTTAACAGCTTAGCTTTCTTCTTCTTTCTTTGAGAACAGCTTCTGAAAAGGACCTACCCTCCTAAACATGCACAATGATGATGGCACACAAATAACTCTTTATTATAACCCAGTGAGGAAAGCTCTGCCATTTCAATTATTTTTACCTTCTAATAAATTTCAAACCTTTATGCAAAAATGTATTTCACGGCTGCTTTCTTCTTCATGGTCTCACATATCATTGCCATAAGCTGAAAAGACTCAACTCTTCCCAAACAACGTCTCTCAGAGCTTCAAAAGTACACGTTCAGATGTCTGCACAGTTTCTGTCTCTTCTCATGAACATAAAAAACAAAAGAACTTCTTCTAAAGAACAATACGCTCCATCCATTGATAGTTGAAAAGCAGCATCTGACATCGCAGTCCCAGAAAGTTGTTATGATGAGAAAATAAGACCTGAACATTCTCTTTCTGTTTCCAGGAACGATTATTTGGTCCAAAGGGATGATGCCAAGGAGTTGGGGGTTGGGGGGGCTAAAGGGATCAAATGATAGAAATATGGAAATATTTGTCCCTAAAAATGATCAGAGCAGGGGTTTCTGACCCAAAATTTGAGGACCATGGCTGCTGGGCTAAAAAATCCCTTGAGGCACCGTCCTTGGCTAACGCTTGGCCCTGTGTCATTCCTCAGCACTGGAGGGAAGCCGGGGGACAGTCACTGGGCTGCTGCTACCGCAGGCAAACAAACAATCGCCTGTGAGATGTACAAGGCATCTTAATGTAAGTGATGCCAGAAATTCATTTGACTGTGATGGATCAGGCCCACAAAGAGAGCAATAATAACCGTAATGATGGCTGGTGTGTCGCGAGTGCTGACTAGCTGTCAAGCGCTTTCCCATCTTAACCGAACCAAGCCTCATAATAACCCTGGGAGGTTGGTAAAGTGTACTGCTTGCACCGTTTTACTCATGAGGAAATGGCCACTTTCCCAAGCGGTGGAGTCACAGCTGTAATGTGGGCACCTTCGATTTCCAGGGGTTTGTGTTGTGGAAGGTTCGAGGCCTTTGAGGTCTTCACTTTAAGACGCCATGGGGACTGTTGCTGCATGAAGCACAGGGCCCGGGATGCAAAAATCTTTCTAGGCCAGAAGTGCTTTTGGATCTCATTCTCCACGGACCCCTCCCAGGAGCCCTGCCAGAGGCAGCAGACCTCATCGAACCCCTCTGCTTCCCACACCAGGGTGTTCCTGTGACCTCACGTGGGTGAGGACCTAAGTAACTGCTAGGACATCCCAACGGTGGCCGGGGAACCAGAGATGGAATGGCGTAGCCCAGTCATTACCCTCGAGAGGCTTCCCCTGTACGAGTGACTTTCTACCTTCGTTAGAGCCTAACACCAATCTGTGGGAAAGCCTCTTCCGCCCCCGAGCTGGTTCTTCAGTGCTTACGTCGCATCTTTAAACACACCCTTCTGTACACTGCTTGATGATGGGCCGGGACTGCAGATGGGGGGCACTAGAGAAGGGCTGGGGAGGGAGGAGGAATTGGGCTCCTGCCAGCACCAGCATCTTCAGGACAGCAGGAGTCGCTGGCTGCAGCGATAGCTCGTTCTACCCTCCCCTGAGGCTGGAGCCCCCATCTCCTTCTCCGAGCGTCTAGGTTCTGAGAACCCCAAATTCCTTTTGTTCCCCCAGCTCCAGCTACTTCTCACAGTTATTGCTCCTTTGTTTCCTCACTGTCCCCACTCCCCCTTGTCAGCGTTCAAACACTGTTTGATCTTCCCTCTGTTGAAGAGTCATTGCTATTCTCCTGACTGACCCTGGCGACACGGGCCCCTTTCTCACTCTGCCTGAGTTACAGTCATGTGCCTTGCTTGAACAAGAGAAGGGATCCATGAGGACTTGCGGTTGCTGTACATATTTGTTGGATTAAATAGAGATTTCTCCTCACCACTTTATGTGCTTTCCGGTTAATCGTTAATCAAATTTCCTATCATCACCACTTTAAGTGACTGATGGCAAAAATATGATTGAAAATAACATATCAGAGGAAAAAAAACCCTTACCTTACCAGAGACTGGGGCCCACTTCCCTTTCACAAGTCCTTGCTTGTCGCTCCCGCTCGGTGGATTCACAAGTCAATCACTTGGCGGAAGTGAAAGACTCCAGCGACTCAAGTCATAGCCACTTGTTTTGGGAGCCTTATTTTCCCTCAGTCTTAAAATCTACCTTCCTTTTCAGTCATTCGATTATCTACTGTTCTTTTCAAACATTAGAGTTTCTTCTCAATCTCCTATTCATCTCAATTTTTTCCCCCTTGTTTTCTTTTGTTTTCTTCCCATCTTATACCAGCAGGGCTTCCGCTCAGTGCATTTTCTTTCTCTCGAAGGCAGGGGTGCAAAGAGAAGTTGGGAGAAGCAGAGCGAGCGTTAACTTCTCCACGTCCCAGTGGTCATCCTTCGGAAGCAGGGCGTTTAACCTCTCTGTTCTAGGGTGTCTTTGCCTCGTCCCCAGCACTCTCAGGATGACAAGCTGAAACTCAGTAGAGAGGTCGGAGCCTGCGAGAGCCACTGCACTCACCAAACTGTGATTTCTGACCCTTGGTCATGAATTTCACAAAATTCGATCTTTAAGTCACATTAGAGAACATCGGCTGCAGCCCTCACTCCAGAAGCTTATGTAATGCACCACTCTCTCGTCCTCTTCAGTTACTCGTTTAATAATTCACTCGATCACTCATTCATTCAACTAGCACTCACGTAACTGATTAACTACGTGAAAGGGTTAGGCGCGCTAGAAGCGGGGGGCGACATAACCCTGCATTTAACTAACTTACTGGGCACCTCTGTGACCACTCACGTCTCACTCCCAGCAACTTTCCTTCAGGGCAGAGTCAGCCTTCACCTGCACTTCCCACACTCCCTCCTAACCAGCCCCTCGGCCTTCAGGCTTGTCCCGTCCAAGCTATTTTCCACTCTGCAACCAGACTCAACATTCTTGAGTACAAAGCTGATGTCAAATCACGCAGGACTTTATCATGCAGGACAAGGACCCTCACGACCTGGCCCCCACTCCCTCTATGTGTCACCACTCTTCCCTTCTACTTCTTCTGTGCTCCAGCCTTGAAGAGCACCTGTGGTCCTTTCCCCACCCAGCCCGGCCCAGGTGCAGGGTGCAGGGTGCAGGCCCCAGGCCCCAGGCTCCAGGTGCAGGCCCCAGATCCCAGGTGCAGTCCCCAGGCCGGACACAGGCCCCAGGCCCCAGGCTCCAGGCACAGGGCCCAGATCCCAGGTGCAGTCCCCAGGCCGGACACAGGCCCCAGGCCCCAGGCTCCAGGTGCAGGCCCCAGATCCCAGGTGCAGTCCCCAGGCCGGACACAGGCCCCAGGCTCCAGGCGCAGGGCCCAGATCCCAGGTGCAGTCCCCAGGCCGGACACAGGCCCCAGGCTCCAGGTGCAGGCCCCAGATCCCAGGTGCAGTCCCCAGGCTGGACACAGGCCCCAGGCTCCAAGTGCAGGCCCCAGATCCCAGGTGCAGTCCCCAGGCCACAAGCCCCAGGCCCCAGGCCACAGGCCCACGCCCTGCTCTCCTGCAGGCCAGTGCACACAAGCTCCTTTTGCCTGGAATGCCCGCCACCCACCTCTTGACCTGCCCAGTCCTTTAGCCCTGGTTCGCAAGCTGCCTCCTCTGGGAGTCATCCGCAAAGTCCTAGGCCAGACTGTAGATCTTTCTACTCTGTGCTCACCTACCCTGGGGCGGATTCCAGCTCAGCTCACCCAGCACTCTCACCATTGCCTGATCCCTGCTGCTTCCCTCACTAAGCTGTGAGTTTATTCATTCAGGGTCAGTGACTATTTCTTCATCTTTGAGCATTTAGGAGCATGATCATATGGATTTGTATTTTCTAAGATCTCATCATAAAGTTACTGTGCAGACTATCACTCCATTTTTACTATATTCGTTAACTAGAGAAAAAAAAAAAACACAATAATTTAAAAAGCCAAACAAACTTACTAGAGTTTTCTTTTTAAAGTAAAATTTAAATACAGGACTCTTTTCATCTTGCCATCACTGCAGTAATATAAATGAAGCAAATTAATTTTAATGCTCCCAGGTACTGATTCTGTGTCACCATGGTTGACAGGATCCAGCCAGACTTTACGAGATGGCATCTGACTTTATGGAAGTGAACACTGTGCACGCATTTACAATTTTACAGGGACTTTAAGCTGTCATGCTGAAAAATGTTTATAAAACATTAATCAAAAAATGCCTCTTTAATACAATGCATTGTCTGAAAGATGTTAGAAGGCGCATATTGTAAATGGATTCTTCTTCTGACTAAAGTAATTTCCACCAAAAGCCTTTCCCCACTGCTCTGCCAGTGCACGGTGCGGATAGATGAAGAGCACTTCCGAGCGCATGACTACCTGCTCCGAGCACTTGGGAAATCACTAATGTACAGCATGCCATATTTCCATGTCACACATGACACATTTGTCTAAAATTATCCAACAGAGTTTGACACTGCAGCATATTCCATAAGCGGAGCTTTCAACTGACATCTGCCAAATAGGAACTTCAAGTGCGAGCTTTCTTCTTCTAACAAGCAAGTAAGGGCTTTCTTTTATCCTATACCCAGGATGGAAGGGATAAAACAATACGTACAAGAACAGGTTTCCCCCCCTCGCCATTTTAAATATGTTTATTTTATGTTCCCTGAATTAGAATATTCCCTTTGTATCAGTGTTCAAGTTTCAACAGTTACTGCTTTCTAGTGGATGAACAGTTATCTAAAATTTTTCCTTGAGAAACATTTTTCTTTGTAGATTAAATATGGACCCTCATATAACTACCCCCTGCCCCGAAGGCTGTTCTATTGCTCACTATATAAAAGCTATGTACTTATTATCATTGTTCAGAGTTTATTTTGCTTGTAGGTGCACAATGTTCTCCCTATCTATCTATCCATTTGTTCAAAAATACTTTTTGTACCTCTGCTACATGTACTCGAGTTACCGTCCTCAGTGCTGGGGACATAAGGGAAAGGTCCCTGCCTCCTTGGGGTCCTGACTACCTCACCTTCCCTCCAACCAAGGGACGAGGGCCGGCATAGCATGTGTAACACCTTCTGTCACAGGCTTAGCCAGTTTCTACAATTCGGATTTTGGGGGTCGTCTTTGACTAATCCCATTTGTCTTCCTACCTCTACATCAAGTCACCAGATTCTGCAGATTCTTTTCTCCACCTTCCATTCTCCTCTTCCCTCAGTTTTCACTATCACCTTCCTATTTCAGTTCCTCACAAAATCAAGCCAAGATTACTTACAGCCACCTAACAAAACCCTGTCTTCGGACTTTTCCCTTCATCAACCCTACAAACCAGTCAGGTTAATCTTCCCAAAACCCACATTAATTGAAGCCAACACTCTGCCCAAGAACTGCAATGACTTTCCAGTGTCCATCCATCAGACTCTCTACCTATTCGGCTTCAGCAAAAAACAGCTGCTACTACCACCACTTTGTAAGTGCTTACTGCACGCCGGGTGCTTTGCCTGCACTACCTCATCCAGCCCTTTGACGGCCTTATGAAGTCAGTGACCTTTTCCCCATTTACAGATGAGAAAATCCAAGGTTTGGAGCAGTGGTGATGGAAGCAGAATCAGACCCCAGTCCAGTTACTGTTAATCACTAAGCTGTGTTAAGTCCATTAAACCAAACTTCCAGTTGTCAGTTGCCGTCACTGGCTCAGGCCTAGCCCTTCCTTGTCTTCGTAAAAGCTGAGCCCTGCCTAGATCGTGTCTTCTCTCTGTGTGCCTACATCTGCGGGTTCGTTTGGGCTCAGCTTTCCATGTTCCTCCACCACGAAGGTGGTCCCCTGTGGATTTCTTCCTCTTTTGAAGAATGAAGGCAACTCTTCCCAGTCGCATCACATAATTTAGCATTTGCTTATGTCGCCGTTATTTTCTTTTGTGTGGGTTTTATTTTTCTCTGAATGTAGGCGAGTATTATATTTTTCTTTTACTCTCCTACAGTGTTTAAACATAGGACTGGTACTCAATATACAAACGATTGATTATTTAAGAATAGGTGCTAAAGTAATATTTCCAATTGAAAGAGACAGGATATAGGACAAATGCTAGCAGCTTTCTTAACTAGACTGTAAAGAGAATCATTCGCGCACCCCTCTGGGAGAGGGCTGTAGTTTATAGGATAAAAAATATTTGCTATGGCAGAGAGGTAAGAAAATAGACAGACTGTGGAACACCAAATTTGAAATGAAAATGGAGCTGTGGAGGAAGGGAGGGAATATACCGAAAAACCGAAAAACCGCCCTTTGTGTCTTTTGAAGTCTAATATTACACTTACTTTCCCACTTAGTTAACAGATACTCCAATCACCTGGACCATTTCCTGTCTTTCAAAGGTTTACTCGCCTGAATTCACACGACTTGTTTTCCATTTAAAAGCTTTCTCAGAGTTCTCACTGAGTTCTGGAGAGAGCTGCTGGCAAATCTGGAATCCAGTTGCTTCTCTCTTTAGTTGTCATGGTGATTTCCCACTTTTGTTTAGTTTGTTCTTAGTTAGAAACATCCATAATTTTACTGTCCAAATGTCCTGCACATTGTTATTTGAATTCTCTCTCTTCCTACTTAGTGACTCTCTCAGACAAGCCCATGTTTGCCTTTAAAAGTCATTGGAATAGATGGTCTCCCCGATCAAAACGTAATCCAGGAAGGCAGTCAGTGTTTGAGAAACAGACACTCTTTTCCGGCCTCACTAAATGCCAATCTCTGTGTCCTATTCCCCAAAACACACACACACACACACACACACACACACACACACACACAGCCTTTCTCTTCAGAAACAAATAGTCACAGAAAGTCAAACTCACTGGCACTGATTTATCTCAACTGCATAACAAAGGGGCAATTGTATGCCATTTCTAGAGCACGAAAAGATGCCGTGATTAGGTACTATAGTTGGGGGATTTGGTTGGAAGAGGCTTTCAGCTGGGATGACCCCAAAGCAGCCAACTTTCAGTAATACAACTGTTGTTTCATGCGGCCCTTGATCATCTGTTACATCCAGCAGCCTACATGAGGCAGCTCAGTGAGAGGAAAAGAGGCCTCACGCAGAAGTCAGAAAGCCCTGGGCTGCAATCCCATGTCCATCCTTGCCTCCTGTGTGACTTTCATTAGGCAAGTTATTGAAACTCAGTTTTCACATCTGTAAAATGTACCTACTTTATAAGTTTAAAAAAATGATGTGAAATGAGACACAATGTCTGGTGAGTAGTACATCTTTATCCACTATGTGCCAGACCCGGTTGCAGACGCAGTGAATAAGAGGGCAAACCCCCTGTCTTCACAGAGCTTGCGCTCTTACTCATTTCACAGGGAGAGAAGATAAAGTACCAAGCAGACACCAGGCAAAGAGCAAATTCCACCCAATAACAAAATCGTGGCACAGGGCAGTGAGAAAATGCAGCACTGCTATTGGAAAAAAGTTGTTAGACAAAATGAGTTCGGGGAATGCTTGGGTTATTTAAATTTTTGTGTCTTTTAGAGCGCATAAAGGGAAAGGCCACGCAGTTCCAGGTTGATGGGTACGGGGCGCTCGCTGTCCATCCGAGGCCCACTAGATGAGTCCAGGGCGCCCAAAGGCGCGGCCTCCTGAAGCAGGCGGTGTCATTCTGCACTGCCCCAGAGTGACACTCTGCTCGGAATCCTGGCTGTTCCAAGATTCCCCCCAAACCCCTTCTGGAACGTTTCAAAGGCTGGCAAGTCAACTTCCTGCAGATCCCCTTAGGAAGGGGGACAGGATGTCACAGGTCACGTGGCCTGCTCTCCTTTCACTCCCATCTAAACGTGGTCTTTTGCTCAGATTCTCCAAGGCGTTTTAACTTGGCAATTGTGCTCTTTCACTCCTGCGATGGTTTACATTTTACTTGCTTCCCGCTTTTTCGTGTGTGTCATTCCACTTTAACTGAAAACGCCTGCCATACTCTCTTTAGTATGACTCAACCTCAGCATCAGATCCTCTGTCATTGCTTTACGAGACACAGGACGAAACGTCTTTGTACTTCTTTACGAAGAGTCATCCAAACTGAGCTACAACTAAATCACACATGCAAACGAGAGCTCACTAGTTGTTTCCCCAGTGTCCCAGTGATGGGTTCAGGGAAGCCACACAGACCTAGAGCATTTCCGAACTGCTGAACACGAAGGTGACCGCAGCGGCTCCCGGGTGGCTAACGAACCCCTTCGGCCAGACCTCCGGCAGGAAAACAACGTCATCTCGCACGGCTGAACGGATCTGTGCAGATGGAATTTTAATTTCCAGCCTCTGAAGCCTGAAAAATGTCATATGCTTATCTGTGTAGCTATGAGAGGTAAAGCTTTGGAAGCCTCACAGGGGATGTCAGCGACCGCGTGCCCCACGTGGTGGACATCCTCTCTGCTGTCCTGGAAGGGCTCATACTGCCCTCCCCCTGCCCCGTCCCCAGGTAGGAAGGTTTTAAGCTCGGTTTCTGGTGTAGTGGGGAGCTATTTAGTTATATGAAATAGATGTTTATGTAAAACTTTCCCAAGAGATTGACCCTTCCTTCCTATTTTATAACCAGAATTCAAAAATATCCTTTATCCAAAGGGGGAGAGTTAGGCCTGGAAGGGCAGGAAAATTAAGAAATACGAGGTTACAAGCTAGATGTCTAAGGCCATTTTCAAGAGGAGACCACCACCTTTCCAGTAACCATGAGCTTTAGGAAAAAGCATTCAAGTTTTAGTCTTTCAGCTGTCCCAGCTCGCACAGGACTTCAGAAGCCTAATCTGGAGTTCATGGACTTGTTTGCTCTCATTTGCATGTTGGTAAGACAGAATACAGAATACACAGAATATACAGAATACTATGTGTCAGGCACCATTCTGAGAATGTGCAAACACCTAGTCATTCACTCCTCACGTTTACAATGTTGAGTAAAGCTACCATTATGATCTCCATGTTTTAGATGAGGAAACCGAGGAGGCGGGCGAATCCGTTTCCCAAGGCATGCACAGCTAGTGACGAGATGTGACTGGGACGTGAACACAGACAGACTGGCCCCAGGGTCTGTGCTCCTCACCAGCTATGTGCCTGCAATGTCTGGTGGGAAAATGTGTCAGAGTATACTTAGGAACCTTCGAGAAAAGAGATGCTGGGTAATATTAACACACAATAATAGAAGGTGAAAACCTAAGTGGAACAAAATTTACAGAAGAAAGGTCTGAAAAGGAGAGAGATACTCCTTTCAGCAAAGGTGCTTATGTGGCTGGCCTTGGACTCACTGGGACTCAAAGTTGGTGGATGAGCATTTGAGTTCCATTAGGAAAACTAAAGATTGTATTTCAGCCTTCAGTTACCTGGGCTGTAATCCTACTGTTTTGCTGAAAGTTTATGTAAATAAGGAGGCAAGACAGACCTAACTGAGCAGCTGGTGTTATTTCTGTTTTGAAACAGGTATGTTCTGATTGGAAAAGATGTTTAATGAATGGCCTGAGCCTACTCACCAGATGTTGACAATGAAACATTTAACTCTACCAACTGATGGTTTCCGCCTTGGAAGATCAGGTACACCCTCACCTGTCTGAAAGCATTGTAGGAGTAATTAGCAAACAGGGAATAGACGAATGAATTAAAGAACTGAGCCACAGAGGCTTCATTCAAATGCTGGCTGTGCCTTTCTGATGGGGTCACCATATTTACAGAGACAACGTGGCAGGAAGTAGAGTGAGATTACTTTTTTATTTTTCTAGGCTGTGAATGAAGAGTCATTCATCTTCTAAACAGAAAATCGGGCTTATGGTCACACTCACAGGATGTGAGAACATCAAAAAAAGAAATGAGAATTTCCTATGACAAAAATAACGCAAAGTCAGCAGAATATATTTAACACGGTCATTGACGCGAACTGGCCCCGTCCGACTGGCTCTGAAAAGCCTCGTTTAATTTTACGGAATCTTTTAGATGTGTTTTTACGTAAATGAAGCAAAGTACTTGCACATTTTAAGTCCGAGGCAGTGAGAAGCTGATGGGTGCGACGTGAGCGCTGATTCTGCCACCGCCTTCCTACTCTAAACTCCGTTTTCCCTAAAATTTTGCACTCATAATTCTCTTAACAGTAGACAGTGGAACTTCTGGAAGACTTCAAAATCTTAGCTAAGTGGTAAATGTGAGGAAGCTGTGACCCAAATGAATACTAACTATTTTCAATACACATCTTTTGTTTTAGCAACATGGCCAGTGCTTTTCTTCATGACGGTACCAGGTTTGGGATGAACATACACCTCAGAAGAGATGACGTCTGACACACAAAGAACAAAGCAGTTTTGATCTGGGAATTAGAAATCAGTTATTTATCCTAAATCCATCTCTCTTAAAAAGGTTGGCTCAGGTTTCTGTGGTTTAACTCGACTAGATGGTATCCTGCTAACCTACTCCTGCCCTTTATTTATCCTCAAGGATACAGAAATCAGGGAGTTAAGACCTCATTTAGAAGACTTTTAGGCAGAGGAAGAATTAAGAAAATGCTGGGAGCCATTTCTGGAAATAATAATGTTTTTCTAATGTTAGTGTTCCTTAACCTCTGAATACTTAACATATCTAATCATAACACAGAGAAGTGTGGATTTCATAAATCAGTACAAATGGCCAATATCATTAACAAATAGTAGGTTTAATCTTACTGTGCATTGTTATTGGAACACAGCAGAACATAAATGTGTACGCAGTAAGTGGTCTAACACAGTGGCTCCCAGTCCCCAGTTGTGCGTTAGAATCACATGGGTGGCTTTTGAAAAAATATGACGCCTGGGTCCATTCTATGAGATTCAGAGTCTCCTAGGAAGGTATGGGGAGCGGTCTCGGCATCACCGTTATTGGACAGCCCCTAGGTGATTCCAATGTGAGCTGTGTCCTCACACCTACTTTGTGATTTAATGTTCACCTCAGCCTTGTGAGATAGGAGGAAAAGATAGCTTTGCCAGTTTGGATGTCTCTATGTCTGGCTGATTTAGAATTTCATATCATTTTATTATCAAAAGAACTTCATATCCCCTCTCTCCTCTGGAGTGCTTCGGGGCTCAGTCCTCAGAGCTCTTTTCTCCTCCATCTCCCCACTCCCTAGTGATCTCATCCAGTCTGATAGCTTCAAACAACATCGACATGCCGACAACCCCAGCCTGGACCAGGGTCCCAGAGTCATAAAGCCAAATCTCCGCTGGATGCTGACAAGACATCTCAGATCTAACACGTTCAAAACAGGCCTCTTGATCTGCCCCAACCCCATCCCACCACCAAGATCTGCTTCTCTGCAGCCTTCCCCGGTCCAGTGAAGGGCAACTCGTCCTTCCAGCCCTTCAGGCCAAGCACCTCAAAATGTCTTTAATTCCTCTTTCTCTTACATACACATCCAATTTGTCAGCAAATCTCTTAGTCCTGTGTTCAAAATATATCCAGAATTCAATGCTTCTCACCACTTCCACCATTATTACCTTTGACCAAATCATCCTGAATTCTTGTCCAGATTAAAGCCTCTTACCTGTCCACCCATCCATCCCTGGTCTCCATTTAACACAGCAGCCATAAGGGCTCCCGTCAAAGTGGAAGCTAGATCTTGTCATTTGTCCACTCAAAATCTTCCAATGACTCCGCCTCTTATTCTGAGTGAAGGATTAAGTCCTTACAATTGCCAATAAGGCCTTGCACAGTCACCTCTTATCCCATTATTTTTATCACGCATCCTCTAAGTCCCTCACTCGTTCTCCCCATAAACACCGGCCTATTTCTTTCCCTCCAACCTTCAAGTACACTGTTGCCTCAGGTCCTTTGTCTTCGCTCTTACCTCTGGTTGGAATCTCCTCCCCGCTAAATATCCACATGGCTTGCTCCCTCGTTCCTTCAGGTCCTGGATCCACTGTCCCCTTCAAGCCTGAAACCTGCCCACCTCCACTCTGGGGCTCCTTATTCTCCTTCCTGCTTTTCATTTTTCTCTATAACACTTACCACCATTTGCTGTGTCATATACTCAAGTTTGTCCATTTAACCCCACTAGAAAGGAAGCTAGATAAGGGCGAGAACTTTTTGTGTTTGGTTCACTGCTGTTCCCGTAGGACCTAGAACAGAGCCTGGCACAGAGTTGGCTAAATAAACACTCCTTGGATGAAGGAATCAAGTAAATTATGATTTAAAAGCATCTTTTCATCAGCACCAGTGCTTCCGGTACATTTCTGCCCTTGCTGTCAGGTGCAGAGGGGTTTGTTTTATTATTATTAAAGAATATTTAAAGTTTTTTAGAGAAGGTTTGCTTTAGCAGGATTAGAGTTCTAGTACTAGAGTTGAGTAGTACTAGTAGTGGAGAAGACTCGTATACAGAACAAGCTTGTAGCAAAGGCAGCTCTGGGAAGTGTCGCTGCTACAACAGCATCGATGCGCTCAGCTTCAGGACAGGTGACATTCCCAACGAGCTGGCTTGCTGGGGCCCACGATCTTTTGAGTACTGTCCAATTTCACATGTCCTCCTGCACCCAGGGTAACTTGTTAAACATCTTCTGAGCACCCGATGGCTTTCAAAATCGGGCAGCTAACTTTGCCTTCTGGCTGGAGTTGTTTGGATGGGGCTGGAGATGCGGATGAGGAGGGGGGAGGGTGTCGCCCTCATTTTGCAGCTGCAGTTTCATCTATTCTTTACTGTAAAGAAGCATGGAGCCGGCTGTCATTAAGCACACGCGATCTGGTTTACAACTAAGGCACCTTCTGGGAAGAGACGTGAGCAAATAAACGATTGGAAAGGCGTAACTCTAGAA
>CM053512.1:13201560-13238671 GCA_028627145.1 Eidolon dupreanum
GGGCCAAGCAAGTTTAAAACACAACAGAACTTCAGTGAAGGCAGAAAAAGGCAATGGAAGGGTCTCAAAACCACAAGGCCTGATGAAAGCCCAGTCTACTCCAGGCTGAACATTCTCAATTCTAACTCAGCCAGCTGTGACACCACCACTCCTCTTCCAGCAATCCCAGTACTGGCTAGTCTGTGCTCTTCAAGAATTTTTCAGTCACCGACAGGATATCTGCATCCTCCTGTGATAGGACAGGATGAGTGAGTCTGGTTATCACCTCTGCCACAAGGACCAGCCAACAAACAGCCAGCGAAAGGCAAACGTCTTTTCTAAGATGACATAACAAGTTGTTTACAAAAAAGAACTTGAAAATAGCTCCTACTCTCAGACTTACTCAAATAAGTCACATTTGCTCTGTGACTTAATGGCTCCAGGCTTTACTCTTGCTCATAAATCACAATCACAGGCTTGGGAAAATGCTTTAAATTACATCAATCAATAAGTTTCTATTGATTGTTTACAGTCAGCCTCTTACTATACCAAGTGCTATGAGAGCCAGCTGCCTACGTGAGGCCGGAGCTATCTACCGCCCTGACACTGTCCGGCCTCACAGCTACCCAGGCCCTTTCCCTCGGGACAACTCATTGCCATTACCTGGCACTCAAGGGCCTGGCGATCCGGCCCAAGCTCACCTTTCCAGGTACTATTATTACTTTTAATTTCCCTCTACTCTTATTGTCCCGCCGTGTCTTGTTTGTGTCTGTGTGCATGGGTCCACACGTACAATGTTGTTTCTTCCTCGACAAAGAACCCGCTCTTTGCATCTCTCTTTGCTGAATATTTAGCTATTCTTTATGACTCATGTCAAACCTCATCTCGTTCATGAAGCCTTGCTCGATCACTCTCTTTGGAAATGCTTTCTTCTTTGAACTGACTACAGGTTGGCCTACTGCACCGCTGGGAGGACACTTAGTTATCAGTCCATATATCTAGTTTATAAACTCGTGCAAGATCGGAATCGTCTCTCATCCGTGGCATTCGCTGTGGAGACTTTCTCATGCCAAAGGCTTAACTGATGTCTGCTGAGTGCGTAACACCAGTGGGAGAAGCTGCTTTCGAGGTGAGCCTTTGAGAACAGGAAAGATGAACTAGGATATGGAGACCAACTTTGACATGGGGATAGCCTCAGCAAAGGACAGAAATGAGAAAGCATGAGGTTCTTTCAGGGTCAGCAAAGATTTTACCTCATCCTAAAGCTTAGATAGCTAGTAGTGGTTCATGCGATCGGTCCTGCCCTTAGCCCCCCAAAGTGAACTTCATTCTGCAGGCACCGAAGATGTCTAAACAAGAGCACTATTATTATAACTTTGAGTTATTGAAAGCAGTATGAAATGCATAAAAAAGGCCTCAAAATACAAATACCAGTATGACATCCACTGCAATCGTCTGAGAGAAGAAGCAACGAAAGCCTAATAGGGAAGTGGCTTTGGGAGTGTGCGCGTGCGCGCGCGCGCACACACACACACACACACACACACACAGTATATCAAGAGGTAAGAGAGTTTTAAAAAAAATGATGCAAAGAAGTCCAGTCTGAATAATTCTGTAGATAGTGGTCCCATTAGCAATAAGTAAAGAAATGAGAGAAAGAGATAGAGAGAGAGAGAAAGTGTTGGGGGAAAAGATTAATTCCATTTTGAATATCTTGAGTCTGAGGTCTTATTAAGACAGTCAGGTGAAGATATCTAAATGGTAAGTGGTAAGTCATGCTGGGACTCAGGAAAAACATAGGAATGGAAGGTCTAGGCTTAAAATCATCAGCTGACAGCCAGTGGAAGGGAGGAGGTTGTCTAAGCACATGACGTGAAGCACACGCCGTGAACAGATGAGACAGGGGCCCGGGACAGAACTTTTTCTAGTGTCTCCAACGTGGGGATGGCGGGAGCAAGATGGAACAGTCAGGAAGACGGGAGGAAAACTAGAATAGCAGTATTGGCATAGAAGTCAAGTAAAGAGCATGATTTCTCATGTAGGAAAGTAACAACAACAAGAAATACCAAATCACTTACCTTGTTGAAAAGATGAAGGTTAAAAGCATAAAACTCAGTTGAATAGAAAATACTGAAGAAAAAAAAAGATTGAATCTAAATTAGCACTATAAGGCAATATCTGTAGCATATTTATTGGTCTGCTTAATTTGATCAGAAATTCAAGGGGATTCAAATGAAAAATAAATAAATAAACCAAACATATATTACAAAACTTATAAAATCATTTAAACTAGTGGGACTCAAATTGTTCTTAATGAAGATATCCCCAGATACAATCTATGATGTCTACTCAGGACTAATCTAAAACTTTCTTTAAGATTAGGTTATTTAATTTGTCCAATTTAGAAAGAGCTGGTTTATACTATGTGGATTTATAGCAAATAGTATAAATGAGGTACCATATAATAAATATTTTGGAATAACTGATGTTGATTTTTATAACATGATTCTTTGATATTATAATTATCAAGTTATTTTTATTATTACAGGATAAATAAAACAAAAGATTCTTTATTTTGTTAACAACAAATGCTTTCATTACTTATACATTTTAAAATATTGTTCTGAGCTCTGCCTGTAGTTTGATGGAGGCTAAGTGTGAAATAGCCAGGATTTAATGACTTATAAATATAGACGGGCGTCTTCTGTGGTTGGTGCTGCCTAGTGTGACACCCACTCTCTTCTTGCCATCTCTACTCAGAAGCAGAAGTCAGCCAAGTTTACTTAAAGGGCCACATAAAAGTATTTTAGGCTTGAGGGCCATATGGTGTCTATGGTAACTATCCAGCTCTGCTTTTTGAAATTCGTTTAAGATGATACTTAAACGAATTTTTGAGCCTAGCAGCTACTTGCATTTTATAGTCTGCGACTTATAACAATGAAATGATATTACTTTGGGTATATTTTAATAGAAAGATGATGTAAATATTCACATTTTAACCAATGCAGCCAATTATTTTAAAATAATAGTATCACATATTTTAAATCCTACTTTTAATTCACGATAAAGAATGATTGGCTTAAAGTTATAATAAAATAAATATGGTAAAAGAGTGTTCCATCTAACCTTTGAATTTGACAGATATTATGGCTTCCTTCATCTGGCATCAACTACTATAAATCTGACATAAAAACACAAAGGATATTAAGTGGTAAGTGTATAACTGATGTCTTTTTAAAGAACAGATACATGTGATAAAGTCACTGAGTGCACAGAACGTGAAACTCGGCGTTCTCTTCTAATCAAATTAACATTCAAAATGAATTTAGGGGACACAAATCACTACGCTCTGCAAGTCAGGAGACTGAGGGGACAGCAAGAATATCCCATCTCCCAACTTACTTATGAACAGTACGAGGATAAGGCTGAACTTATCCAGGTCAATGTTCGGGTTGGAGAACGTGTCGCAGAACGTCGTGTAGATGATCGCGAGGAGCACACCGCTGCTGACAGCACCGAACGGGGGTTTTGCTCTTTCAAGCCAGTCCTTGATGTATCTTCGGACGCTCTGAAATAACAGAGATCAACAGGTGGCCTCTTTTCAGAGATGTGGGGAGTTGAATTGGGCATCGCAAAGTAATTCTGACAGCAGAAAGACATGAAGGAAAGAGAATAATTTGGAGGATGGCCACAGTGGATTTCGAAGCTTCCCTGCCACACCACTCTTCTTCGGGGGAATTTGACATTTGTAGTGCAACTTCCACCGGTGTCCATAATGAGAGTATGTTTTCAACCACATTCAAATCCATCCTTAATCATGCCAGATGCTCTTTGCTAGCTGTCACTGAGACATGCCCATTAAGCCTCCCCAAAGTTTATCTCCTCTGCTCATCCTAATGGATGTGTGTAATTATCGCCGTCCCCTTTGCCTCAACAGACAGTTCCAAGTGCAACTTTGGGAATCTTAAAAATCTGACATCTTCAAGAATTTCAAGTCGGTAGATAATCGAAAGTGATCCATGGAACATATTAATATTTAAAATGCTAGCGATGCACCAGAAGTTTTTAATTAAATTATAACTCATGCTTGAAAAGCAAAAGTGCATGTGTTGTGGGAGCTTAAATAATTCAAACTCTGAATATCTAGAGTTTTTGTGAATCCAAAGACAAATGCCATTTGCATGCTTTTAGAATTCCAGAAGTAACACTTAAAAATGAATAAACCTGTCCTAACTTTCTACAAAAGGACTGGTAAGATATAAAGTTATATATATAGCAGTCCTCTCCTATTTTAAAACCAAACCAGATATTTAAAATCAGGACAGTCTGAATATTGGTGATAACTTTTGTCTGAATACAAATGTGAACCACTCGATTTAAAACCTTTCACTTTTGAAAGAAGCTGAACAAGCCGTATAACAAGGACTGTAGTTGAGACATATTAAGTTTTGAGTCACTCATTATCCTGCATAATTGAACATGAGATTTCACAACAGGCTGAATTACCATGATCCATTAGCAATAATGAGGTCAGGGAACTTCTCCTGACAAGGCTGATGGGTTCTGTCATCCTCTACTCTGTCACTAAAAAGGCTTAATTCGCAATGGAGCATACCTTCACAGACACTCGAGAACTAAATAAACCACTCTCAAGAGAACCTTTGAACAAATGGCTGTTGGATCAACTTTGTCTGTTCTGAAGGGCTCAGTAAGTGAAATAACAGTGTTGATAGAGGGATTTCCGTCAGAAAGCTGACCGGTCAGTACCAAAAAGACACACGTACAACACCTTGAAGGCTGGGGAAGGTGGAATGAAGGGGAAAGAGTATTTATATATATAATGGTTAAATTTTTTTTAAAGTAGATCTCGTAATTAAAGTTACAGTTGTATTTATAGAAAATTATTTTGTAGAAGTGATCCCAAATCATAGTAATATATCTAATGTTCATTTCTTTCTTTAAAGTTAAAGTGTAGTGAGGTATAGAGAACTAAGAGCACTCTGTCACACAGTGCTATGCACTCATGTATTAGAACATAAATTTTGGATAACTGCGTTCAAGGTACCCAGATGGTTCCATGTTCAGATATGTCACTATGGAGGTAGCTGCTTGTTAGAAGTCTACAGAGGGACTCCGTTTCAAAGGTCATCTCATAATCTATTGTGTTTGGTAGCATAAACCTGGTAGTGGCCCAAATTTAATATAGCTTCATTCCTATAGGAAGTAAAATAAATGGAAATTACATAGAGTTACAGAAATTGATGCTGTCTTCCTACCTTGTTTTAATACAAAATGGTTAAAAACACAAAAGTCCTCTCTCTGTAATAGGTTATAGAATGTATGATCCTAATTCCAATCCTATCCCACCATCATCGCCCCTCTGACTAAATACATATGTAAGGTGTAACTTGAAGGTCAAAGCCATTTTAAAAACCAAGACAAATCTCTAATCATCAACTTTATAAACAGCAATGGACTTCACCTAATAATCTCTTTCTTCATTACAAAGTACTCAGTCTCAACAGTGTAGTAGGACTCTTTCAATAATGCCAAGTAACAGTCCTGCAAACTCCTAGCTCACATGCTTATCTTCTAAACATATCAATGCTTTAATGCTGGATACTTAATCTTGATAAAGTAAACAACTAGAAAGTTGGGAACTGAACAGACCAACAAGCGAAGCAATAACCCTAGAGGAAAACAGATTGACTTTCACTGTGTTTAGTCTTACAGTGTTATTTATCTGTGTTTTCGAAGTAAACCATTTTATACCTTGCCAGGCTCCATAAAACTTTTCCATCTTCCTTTAAAATTAAATTCACAAAGCAGCTGCTTTTGCACTCTGTAGCCAGAAAAGTGTTAAAACGTTTCAAAACTACTGGGTGAAGTGGTGTCGATAGGCCTCAAAGACGTGTTTTAGATATAAACTGCAGGAAATCTCATCTTCTCTTAGTTCAGCCACTTACACTTTTCACATAGTCATTTTCTATTTGTCAAGAAACTGTGTCATTTTTTAATTCTCCAAACTTCTTTGTCTTATGGAAATGTTTAAAACCTTATAGGAGACAGGACTTTGCTAGAGATAGATCTACACAACCTGAAATAGATGCCCCAGAGTTCTCTCTTGGGGAAAAAAATAAAAATCAAGATGAGGGGGGAAAGGCATTCTGAGGAGATGGCTAGTTGTATCTTTCTTCAGAATCTATACTAATTCATTTGCTCTCATAGCTCAGAGACATTTAGGCATTCAAAATTAAGTGACAAATCCTCATGAACTTGTCTGCTTTTCCCAATGGAGAGAGAAGGAAAAAAAATCTTCTGCTGCTTTTTATTTTATTGTCTTATTTTCTACATTTTGATTGACTTTATTTTAAATTAAGCTCCAGTAAAGATTAAAGGGAAATTTAAATGTGAATCTCTGTACTTCTAACAAGCTGAGTCACATATCAATTACTGCATGACCTCCAAACTGGAAACCGGGTAAACTAACACATTTTAGGCAAAAAATGTCGATATACTGAGATAATAGAGAAATGCAATACCCATCATTTCAGTTTTCATTTTTTCAGGGTATATTCTTCCTTTTTTCCCTCTTCTGTCTTTACATTTATAAATTGATTTTTGAGTGGGGATATGTGATGGATAATTTTTCATGTTAAGTCTAAATTTAAAATTTATTTTTCTTCAAGGTGGCTTCAGATTTTTTTTTCATTTTTATCCTGTATTTCATTGAATCCATTCATTTTTATCGTGTTTTGTTTCTTCATTAATATTCTGTTGAACTGTATAGTCAGGGATATAAAATCAAATCCAACTTATATAACATTTTTCTTTAAAAATATTTTGTATTAAATATGGAGTAGATTCAAAATAATACAGTATACGTTATAAAAAGTTCAAACAACAATAGTCAATGAATATCATAAGCACCCATTACTTACTTAACTTTTTGAAAATTCTTTTTATTTCTTCATCTCATTATCGTGAAGGGTCATGTAGATATTATCCTGATCAGTTTACAGAGGTGCAGAGAGCCCAAATGACTTATAAAAAATGTGAAAAAGCTAGTCAGCCCAATGAGCAGGACTATAACTTTTATGTCCTGAGAGGACCATGGCATAGGGGTCAAAGGTATGAACTCAGAGCCATGTGGGCCAGGCTTGGAATCCTGGTTCCACCCTGTGCTCTGCTCTTGAGTAAATTCCTTCCCTTCCCTGTGCTTAATCTCTAAAATGGGTATAATAGTAGGTGTAGTGAGGGTTAAGTAATCAAATAACTATAAAATCCTTTAGAGCCTCTAACAGCACCTGTGCCTGGTAAATAATGGCTTTTCTTATTTCCAGGTCTCAGTTGGGTGATGTTTCTGCCACACCCCTGTCAGTATATCCCGCGGCACAATTCAGGTGAAGCAATGAAAACAGCTCATATCTAATAAAATTTTATAAGTGCAAAATTTAACTAGCATTAATAACATTAACTTCAGCTTTAGCTGAAAACTATTTAATATGAAAAGGTACTCTGTGAAACAACTCACCAATGAAAGACAAGAGAATGCATGAATGATAAATGACATATGCTTTTTATTACTAACTTTCGAAAAAAGTAGTTTAGTGTGCTATTTCGAAAAATGTTTTTTAAATATGGTAAAAATTCTCTTTCATTAACGTTTATTTGTAAATCACTCAAAAATGCATAAAATAGGTATTTGTCATAAGCACTTAAATGTATTAAAAGAGTTTATCAGAAAAGAAGAAATATTATAATGACACAATTTATTTCTTTGACATAAGAAGCAATCTCTCGACCACCTATGAAAGACTAATCTTATTTCAGACTCATAGCATCTTTGAGCCAGAAGATACTAAATTCCTTATTTCACAAATGAGAAAAATGAGGCCTAGAAGTTGTGTATACAGCCAGGAAGTGTCAAAGACTAAAATAGAGCTCAAGTCACATCACAGTCAATCAATTATGACTTCAACCAAATAGAAGTATTGTATGGGGAAAACAAACAAAAAAATAAAATTCACTCTCAGAAATGCAAATAAAAAGTTGAATGATAACGTTTCATCATCACTAAAAGATTAAGGAAAATATATTTAGCTCACCCTTCCTGGTCTTTTTCTCCTCCCTCTAGTTCCTACTGTTTATTTAAAGGTAATAATAAAATCTCATTTTAAAAGATGCATATAAAAATCTACAAGTCTACGGCTATGCCACTCTGAACATGCCCGATCCCGTCTGATCTTGGAAGCTAAGCAGGGTAGGGCCTGGTTAGTACTTGGATGGGAGACGACCTAGTAAGACCAGGTGCTGCAGGCATTAAACAAACAAACAAACAAACAAATAAATAAGGGATTGTAAGCTCACAAGGTCCTTGCAATCTGCCAGGTCAACTAAGGGTTGCCTCGCCTAAAAAAAAAAAATCTATAGAAATGTTTATTTTGTTTATGTGGAGAGCACCTCTACTTGCAATCGAGAAATAAGGCTACCTTGCCTGGCATCTTTTTCCTCTGAAGTAATACATACGCACTGCTAATAAGGTCCTCAAAGATCACAGCACATAGCTTAGGTGAGTCAATCGACTACAAATTAATAAGACAAAAGTGAACAGACAAGTTCCGTGGTCCCATGGAGCTTACCTTCTAGTTACAGGAGAGAAATAAAAAGTAAAAGCAACCAAAAATAAAACAAGAAGCAGATAATGATCCATATTAAGTAGACATGTCAACTGGATGCTGTGAATGTGACCCTCCTGGAGGAGGGGCAGGAGAGGTCTTTCTGCAGGGGAGGGGCGGGGGGGGGAAGGTGGGAAGGTGTTTCAAGTGGAAGGAACTGCTAGTGCACAGTTTCTAAGGCAGGATTGCGGCTGGCACGTTTGAGAAACAGAAGCAAAGTCAGTGAGACTCGACTGTAATGGGCAAGTGGGAGACTGTTAGGGGAAGGAGAAGGGGCTTAAAAATAGAGGATAGTGTAAAATAATTCTATAGGGAAGTAAAGCAAGATTCCTGGAAAATGGTGAATAACATTTAAAATTTAGGCTCATGAACCTGAAACAAGATGAGACCAATTATGTGTTTCTCTCTAGCAAAGCTGGAGATTTAGGGAAAATGGCTGCTGGGGGATCCGTGAGGGTAAATTCAAAGTTTTCTTCAGCTATTTTTTCTTATACAGCTCACACTCTACTGCTGAGCATACTATTAAATATACTTATAATAGTCTCTGCTTCTGGGAAGCTCACAGATTAATTATTATCTCTCCTCATAAATATTATGAATCAGGACCATGGGAGAACTGGAATTCAGTCTAGGCCATGGGAGTCTGAGCAGGTCGACGGCCAATTAGAGGGCATCTCTGTACTGAGTCTTGAGGAATGCGTGGGAGTTCGCTCCCAGAACAGATGGGACAGTAAGATGAAAGGCACAGAGAGGTGAAGGGGCGTGGTCGGGGAGGCGGCGGCGAGCATGAGCCTGGCAGAAGAGGAGTCTATGTGAAGGGGATGGTGGGAGGTGGCACTGGAGAAGCAGGTTGGGGCCAAGTGATGGAGGGCTTTGTGGGCCACACGGGAATGAGCAACAGGCAGCCATGAGGAAAGTTTTTGAGGAGAGGAATAAACACGATGATTTGTTTTTTAGGAGGCAGTAAAGACACTGGATAAGAATTAAAAGAGACGAACAACAGCGAGGTGCAGTAATTTAGACAAAGATAACGAAGGTGTGGCATCACTCTGGCACTCTGGATGAGGTTGTGGATGTTAGATCTGAAAGATTTCTGAGGCAGAAATGGTAGCATTTACTGGCTGCTGGATGTAAGGGAGTAAGGAGGTAAGGTAGTTTCTAGAGGTAAAGACTAGGGGTGCGATTGTTAATTCCTATCCTAGGATGTAAGAGAGGAGCTGGTGGACGTAAATATATAGATTTCCTCTTTAAAAAACAATGGAAGTATTTTGGTACCTGGAGCACTTTTTAAAAACCACGTATACTACTTTTTGAATACCTTTATTTACTACTTTATAACTTACTGTAACATTCTACTACTGGGTATGCAAGAAGTAATTTTACAACTCATTATTCTCTCTGTATAGACATTCCTAATTATATAAATTATTATCCCTAAAGCCTAATGGGGAAGGCAAATAATTAACAAGTCAAAAAAATGTATATATATATATATACATATATATATATGACATGTATATATACATATACATTTATATACAAAAATGTATATATATGACAATGGCCAACAAAGGAATCAAACAAGGTGCTACAATAAAGATAAGATATGAAATAAACAGTCAAGTGAGCAATGAGCTGGGGTGAAGGGTGGGTAGAAAGACATTCTAAACAGAAAACTTAAGCAGGAATTGAGAAAAAACCAGGGAGGTGGGGAAACATAATACTTATTCTGAATACCTGTTCTGTGATCAGCACTGTGGGAGACGTACTTTTTCAAGTATCGATCTATATTTAATTAAATGGCATTTTTGAGTGCTTTTAAATCCTCCCCTTTTATCCGAAATTCATTTCCTTTTCTAAGTATAAAATTAAAATAAAATACAAAGATCAGTAGTGCATGCTGTGGAGTGCCATCTGTCTCTTCAGGAATGAAGTGCTTACTTAGTCCACATCTGCAGGGCACGTTGGTTCACTGGAAGATCTCAGCTGGGTTCCTCTTTGGGAATGGCTGCTGCAAGAGCAGACCCCACCATGGTCACACTTCTCATGGGGCGCGGGAGGGAAGGCAGCATCTAATGACTGCTCGGTGAAGGAGTATAAAGACCAGGCACCCTTGCCTGGGGCAGGACAAGTCTGAGTGGTCATGCCAGCTCCAGAGCACCTCCTGGGACCTGCAGGGGCCTCTGCAGGAAGTTCACCTCCCTCATCCTCATCCTACTTCTTCACTCTCCCAGAGGTGTTGAGCCCAAGGGTACTTACTCCCCAATAAACTTCCTGCGTGGAAACCTTTATCCCGGAGACCATTTCTCAGGGAACGTAACCTAAGATGGCATGTAAATATCACATGTCTATACATTCATCACTTTTTATAGTTAATATTTCAAAGTGTTGCTTTCTGTTTAGTACTTGCAGGGAATTTGATAATGGTGGTGACAACAGAAGCTACAGGGTACTTACCCATGTCAGGCTCCAGGATGACACAAAACTTTATACACATCCATACTTCATTTAATTTTCACAACAACCCTTTAAGATGGGTATTGTTATTATACTATTTAATAAATAATGAACCTGAAGCCAAGGTAATCAAATGACTTGCCAAAGGTCACACAGCAAATAAAAGGTAGAACCAAGTTTACAATCAAGTTGCTCTTAAGCCCACATCTGTGCTAGAGAGCAACCTGGTTTTAAAGTCTGTATGCTTATCATTAAATTATATGCTTATTATTGCCTTGTTATGAGAAGTTAAAATATAAGAATTTATTCTATTAGTCCAATTCAATGAGAATGATAAGAGAAACTAAATTTTCTATGATCTAATTTAAGAGCTAATAGGATTAAACGTTTATTTGATCAGTTACACAATCACAAATGTCATAACTGCTGTTGGGGAAGTCTATGAAGAGGCCAGACAGACAGATGTTGTTCCCCACAATGGTCAACAATGCTGAGCCCTTATCAAAGCCGCAGAATAAGGTAAAGCTTTGCTAAATGTTATCAAGCTAGCTACATAGCTATAAAAAGGGGAAAACAAATTTTAAAAATCAAGATTCTGTGTCAGTATCCCTGTATATAGCATACTGTTATTAACTAAAAAAATAAAAAAGATGAGAATATTGTGATTGATAAAACCTGTGCTTCACAGTCTTAGATCTTCATTCACCTGTCTCTTCTTCTATCTTTTTTTTCTCAATTGTCCTAACATTTCATAAAAATTCACAATTTGATCTATAAAGAAAAGAACAGATAAAATTGAAGACCTTACCTGTCCAATAATGAGAGGAACCACAACAGTCATAAAAAGCTGAGAAAAAATAGATGTAAAAGGCACAGAAGAGGATGAGCCAAGCTGTAAAACAAGAACACAAAAGGAGTCAGAGTTACTTTGAGTCGTTTATCAAATATTGCTGTTAATTAAATCATGCAATAAATGAATTCTCTCACAGGCACCAAAAATTTGGTAGCTATATGCAAACAAACAGCAAGTGAAGTTACTTTTAATTTTCTAAATTTAACACAAAATAGACTAAGTGGTTTAATATATAATTTTTATTGGGAGACTAAGATTGAGGAAAAATGATAATGGTTGTTTTGCAATTAACCTAAATTGCTTATTATTAAATCCACTGCTGAAGAGTGAAGTGATTCCTTGTTCACACTGGCTATGATCACAGGGCATGACATTTCCCCTATAATCATAGTTTATGTGATTTCTATTTCACCTTGTCTGTAAGATACCCCAAACAAACAAGTATGTCTCATTCTCTTATGAAGATGATATTTTATTCATGTAAGTGAAATATTTTCTTGCTTTCCTACTCCTTCAAAACAAGAGTAATGAAGCTCATTTTCTCTAAAATTTCTTCCTACACAAAGTCTAGCAAATGGGAAATCCTGGAACATGACTTATTTTTCAACTTAAAATTTCAGTATACCTCTCCTAAACCTGTACGTCTTAAAATTGTTCATAATCCCTATTTTTTTTTCTCTTTCCTCAGTTTTGTGTTCCTGTTTGCTCACGGCTGTGATCTCGGCTTCGTAGAGATTCTGTGGCCAGCGGCAGGAGGCAGTGTTTGTGAGCACAGTGGCAGTCACGTCAGCCCAACCACCAAGAATCACTGTCTTCCTATTAACTTCAATGGTTTTCAAAATCTTCTGGTTTTCAAACCTCTCTGGACAAACACTAGCCTGTTCTATGGATGTTTCTCTCTTTTATGAGTTCCCCTTGGCCACCAGGTTCTTCCAAATCATCAATAATGACCCCTGTGGCCCTTGGAACTTACTGTCAACCCCTCCCCTAACAGCTTGGAAATATCTTTTGTAAAAAAAAAATTTGTGAAAAAACATCAAGGTAATAATGATGGAGGGCAGAGAGTGTTAAATAAAACAAATCAAATACTCAGATAAATGAAGTTAATAGCTCAGGATGAAATGATGACAGATCAGTGTTTTCACTGATTTTTGCATGAACTGGCTTACTAAAATCTTTTACTGCCTGGAGTATTTTATGAAATTCTGTCTCTATCCTCAGTCCTAATCTAGATGAGCTCAAAATGCCAAGATTGTATGTCCTGCCCATCAGCGGCCTGCATTCATTTAATACTACCTTCGACACTGACCACTGTCGTCAGTTTAACTCATAAAAATTGTAGCCTCCATCCTTTCCCTCCACAACTGAGATGAACTAAAGAAATGAAGAGAGTAAAGCAGGTAAAGTGAAACTGGTGAAGAACAAATAGGATTCCTGGTGTGTTAAATGCTACGTGGCTGTTAGATGTTTCATTATATGCAAAGCCAAAGTAGTAAAAACTAATAATTTTAGCCTATTTTAGAGCAACTATGTCCTCAAGGCACAAGGTAATTAACAAATATATTCTCTCCGCGAATATTAATTCTAAGGTTGCTCCTGGAGTGAGGATTGAAACAAAGAAAAAAATGTATTTTATAAGAAATTGAAGCACTGGATAAATAGAAAAATAAACTTTAAAGAACAAAGTTTTCAAGTTCAAGAACATCCAGGTAAGTGTTCTATCCATAAGGTTTATAATATTTGGAGAGAGGCAGTAGGATATAGGATGTAATCCTCAAGGATGTGACAATTCTTGTCTGAAATCTCAAGAATGATGTTACATAGCCCTGTTCCTCTTTCTATTGCAACTTTATTAAGTTATTTCATGTGTTTTTAAGATATTTTAATGAATAACCATATCAAGCTATAATCCCTCTGAAAGTCCAGTGCTTAACCCAGTAATTGGTATAGAGAGTAAGTCTGCAGGTGAATAAACCTGTGCAGAATGAACGAATGAAGTAATTTATAAACACAGATGTTCTAAAAAGTGACAAAACTCTTATTCAAAATCATATTCCTTTTCTCCCCTAAAGTTAAAAAAACACAAAACTTAAGTATATTTAAAAACCTCTTATTATCATGTGGTATTATAAAATCACTTAGTATTTTTTCTCTGCTTGCTTATCACTGGTAGCACAACCAATTCTAACGTGCACCTAGAAACAAAGG
The DNA here is from genome assembly GCA_028627145.1 of Eidolon dupreanum. NCBI lineage: Eukaryota > Metazoa > Chordata > Mammalia > Chiroptera > Pteropodidae > Eidolon > Eidolon dupreanum. The sequence continues at coordinate 13,215,736 of CM053512.1, forward strand.
ACAACTAGTCACAACAGGAACCACGTGGAGAAAGAATGAGTGTGTGTATGTGTTTGTGTGTGTGTGAGCATGCATTTGTATGTGAGTGTGTTTGTGTGTGTGTATGTGAGGGTGTGTGTGTGCGTGAGCATGTGTTTGTGTGAGCGTGTTTGTGTGTGTGAGAGCATGTGTGCGAGGTTGTGTGTGTGTGTGAGCATGCGTGTGTGTGTGGGGTGTGTGTGTGAAGAGCAGAGAGAGGGTGGCCTGTGGCTGGTCTCTGTCCTCAGTTCTCCACCCCCTCCTTAGCTCCTGAAAGCTGCTCTGGAGGAGAAGACCTAAAACTGATAGACTCATCCCTGGAAGAGACTCACAGTCCTATTCCCTCTTTTTAAAGATGTGAAACTGAGGTTCAGAAAGAAGTGACTTGTAATCAACATCTCTAACACTGCGTTGTAATGTGAGATTGGCTAGCTTCTAAAACACATTCGAGCAACCCTTCAGCCAAATCTGCTCTGTGATAATAGTTCAACACTGGGAAGGCTTGTTTGTTTAACCACAGAGTATTATGCAGAGCAGTAAACTCAAGAGATTAAATGGAGAGAAAAGTTAAAATATGATTTCTTTTATTAGTTAATTTTAGGGGTTATTTTCAATCCTGATCCTATCTAAAAGATAGAATTCGAGGAAGGCAAAAGTAAAGGAAAACCTATTTCAACTTCGGTTTTTGAGAATGTTACGTGTTTTAGTTTCCATTCATCATCTGCATGTTTAGTGTCTGGAGGCGTCATGTTCCTAGGACAGCGGGTAGGAGGTCCATGATCTCCAATGTCCCTCTGTCCTCTGAAACGCCTATGATTTTTGACCCACTAGATTAGGGACGCTGGTTGGAGCAGCCCTCCTCTGAGGATTTGTCAGATCAGAGGCTGGAGCAAGTTAGCCAGGGATGTAATTTACTGGGTACACAAAGCCAGACTAGGTACTGCGGGAACGCTGGGGAGGAAATCCAGCAGGATAGCTCCCTTAGAAGTGGCTCTGAAAGGAAGGAAACCTCAGTACTGGGGTCTAATTTGGCATAAGTCCTTTCTTTTGAATTGGCCACCAGACCCGTCGCTGGGGTCAGTGTGAAGATGCAGGGGTACCCTTAGGGAAGTTTCTGACGCTGTGAAGCATGCCCTGGCATCCAGAAGAAAGAAGAGTGAGCATCTGGCATAAGACAGCTTCTGAGAACATGACTAGAAAAATACCAGACCCAGTCATTCTGCATGCAGAGTTGATTTTAACTAAACCAGAAAGAAATATGCTGCCTGGGATATTTGGTTGTTCACATTTTAATGAGGAATCTGTCATGGTTTCTATTGTGAAGACCAGTGACTTTATAGGCAGCATCAATAATTTGCACATTTGGATTAAACAGTATCCAGCGAGTACTCGGCCTCACTGAGTCACCCTGGTAGGTTCAGAGGTAATACGTCTCATCCTGCATGTGAAACAATGGCTTGTTTCTTTCAGGAATATAGTGCTGTAAAGCAAAACTCACAATTAGGTTTATTTGTTTTAATATCTTATGCTGAAAAGAAATGATTCAGTGAAAATTTAATTTTGGGGCCTTTGTGTCCAATCATTCAAATAGTTACTGGGGCCTCCTGTGAGCCAGAACACGTTCTGGGCCTTGGGATCCACCAGTGCAGCAAACAAGCCCTCCTCTCCAGAAGCTGTTTTAAAAGCTGATGTCTACGTGTGGGTCCACGAAATGCACACCGCTCCTTTCAGTGGATGTCTCCTCCCTGACCCCTACTTATAACTAGAAAAGTTCTTATCTTTTTCTAAGGCTTAGTTCAAGCATCGCTTTGGGAATTCTTTCCGAATCTTCCTCCCAAAATGCAAGCTTGGCCACTCCCTCTTTCATGGCTCCGTGTTTCCGTTGTACCTCTCAGAGTCTGTAGATGCTAAGTTATTAAGTTAATTTTAGGAGTTATTCAGGGTTTACAAATCTGTTTCTTCTAGTAGACTTATGCTCCTGGAGATCAAGGACGGGATCTTATTCATGTTTACATCCCTGGTGCCTAGCAATTATGTTTCACGTGTAGGGCAGTGGTTCTCATACTTTAGCACATCGGAAACATCTGCCGGGTTTGTGGGTTCATTAAAATGACTGCTTGGCCCCACGTTCCGAATTTCTGATTCAGAACATCGTCCAGGGAGGATAGTAAGAATTTGCATTTCTAAGAAGGCTCTGCCGGCATTGCTGAGCTGGGTTCACATTTTAAGAACTACTAATCTAGTACATAGTAGGTGCTCAACAGCTGTGGGTTCAGTTAATGAATGGCCACAATATACAGGCAGAAAAAGAAGCTTGCTAATGTCTTTTCTTTCCATCCTTCCAACTTCAAGTAAGTTACAAAATTCTACTTAATTCATAGACCTAAGAAAAGATCAGTAGCCTGGCCTTCCACCCAATTGTCTCTTATAAATTGTAATAATGGCAACATTTACTATGCACTTTCTATGTGCCAGACACTGCTCTAAATGCTTAATGTGTATTGAGTAACATAATACAGCAACCCCCTGAGATAGGTCTTAGATAGTACCCCAATCTTCATGAGGCAACAATGGCATAGAACAGTTAAACCACTTGCACAAGGTCACTATAGCTGGAAAGTGACAGAGCTAGGATCTAAACCTAGAAGTGTCACTCTACAGTCCTTATACTTAATCCTTACAGTCTACTGCATATTAATTATAGAAGGTACAAAGCAGTAAAATGAGGAAGGGGCAGGAGTGGAAGCCAAAGCTGGGCTCCCTTTGTTTTGCTCATGTAAGAGAAGGAGGGAGCGTGTGTGTGTGTGTGTGTGTGTGTGTGTGTGTGAGAGAGAGAGAGAGAGAGAGAGAGAGAGAGAGACAGAGAGACAGACAGACAGACACAGGGGGGCTCTGCATGGAGATGGGGAACTGAAAGAAAGGCAGAAGCAAAAAAAAAAAAAAAGGGAGGAAAAGACAGGGAAAAGGTAGGGATAAACTTGATTAGTAGTGCTGATGATGTGGCCTTTTTCAGCTGGGGTTTAGGATTTTAAGCACAGAACCCAGAATACTATTTGACCATTTTCTCCACTTTCTCAAGGGTAGCACACTAGTAGAACCAGGGTTGATGCATCAGAAAGAGTTAATCCAGTACATACAATGGATGCCTTAGGGTGTTAATACCCAGTTCTCCAACTTGGCAGAAAAAGGCTGGCTACAAGCAGGATTGGCTACTATCAATCCATTTAATTTAGAAGCTCTTTGATTTGGAAAGAATCCAGGGGCTCAGTGAGCAAAATATTATGGGGCCAAACTAACAAGACTCAGAAAGACAAATACCGATTCTTGACAAAGAGACATTGACTGTCTGTAAAATCAGTTATCAACCTACAGTTAGAAAACAGATGGTACGTTTTAAATCACTCCTGTAAGTGAGCTGACCTACGGATCGTCATTAATGCACCAGGTCTTCCCTTGCTCTGCTGTGTAATCAGCCTTTTATCTCCTACCAGGGAAATCCATTAGCCACAGGCGTCTCCAGTTTGTGTCTCTTCTCAGCTATTAAAACATTATTATATTAAATAATTCACCCTTGATGATTGATCCTTTTATTAGCTTCATATTCAGGGAAAAATAAGAATAGATGTTTACAGTTGATACTGTAGCGTGATAAATGTTAAATCTCATCATGATTTTCATGAGAAAAATCAGGAAGAAGCTTCTTCAGACATAGAGCAGGATTTGTTCACTTCTTGCCCAATTTCTACCCTTTCCCCCATTGCCCACAGAGCCCAGCCTTGGGGGAAGGGAAAGAGAGAAGGGGCTGGCTTACTAATGGATCGAACTTTTTTGTAGCAACACACAGACACACTCACTTATACCTGTCTCCTTCCCTTCACAAAGAGAAGCTTCCAGACAGGAGAAGGGAGACTGTTCTCAGGCCCCCAAACCCTTCTAGATTTCCATTTTCCCCCAGCAACTCCAGTTGAGCCTTTCTTTGACCCCTGCTGCCTTTTCTCTCACAGGGAAATACACAAACTAAATTGATTGCTTATGCAAAATTGATGAGTTAAGTGTACACCAGCTGACAGGTTCAATGTAAACATGACTATAATTTTTATCAAAATTGAGACTATGACTGCTAAACAGCTTTATTGATTCAGCTGTGTATATCAAACTAAAATTGGGTTACTACATGGAAAGTATATATTTAGCAGAGTCCACTGATGCACTTCCTTATCTATTTTCACTCTCTTGGTGATATCATCCAGTCTAACTTAAAATCCATCTCTGTGCTGACTTCTCTCAATCGTGTATCTCTACTCCAGACATCTCCCCTGAATTGCAGACTACATAGCTTACTTGACCTCTCTACTTGAATGTCTAATAGGCATCTTAATGCAGACATGTCCAATACTAAACTCTTTATGAGTTCCTTCAACCTGCTCATCCTTAAGTCTCCTATATTTTAGTAAGTGACAATTCCATTCTTCCAGTTGCACAGGCTTGGAGTCGTCCTTGACTCCAAGCTTTCCCTCATAACCTTCATTCAATCTCTCAGTTCTTTTAAATTCTACTCGCAACTACTTCTGACCAGATTTACTCAACCGCCCTGCCGAGCTAACAGCATCTCGCCGTGATATTATACTAGCTTTCTAACTGGTCTTCCTGTCTCTACCATGACCCCCTTACAATCTATTCTCAACCCAGAATCCAGAATCATCCTTTTAAAAGGAATGTAAGAATATGTCATTCCCTCGATTAAAACTTTTAATGGTTTCTTGTTTCTCTCAGATTATAAATCAAAGCCCTTACGAAGGACTCCAAGGTCCTCCATCATTTGGCCTTGGCTATGTCTCCGATCTCATCTCCCTCTACTCCCCCACCTGCTCACTCCATTCCAGCCACAGTGCCCCCTTGCTCTTCCTTAACTACACCAGGTCCCCTCTTAGGACCTTTGCACTCGCTGCTCCTTCCGCCTGGAACCCTCGACTGCCAGAAGGCTCGCTCCTTCACCCCTCCAGGCCTTTGCTCAGATATCATTTTCTCAGCGAGTCCAACCTCGACCACCCTATTAAAAATAGCAGTCTCCCGCTCTGGCACTGCTTACTCCTTTCTTCATTTTGTTTTTCCCTTAGTACATATCAGCCATCTCACACACTGTATTTTTACTTATTTGTTGGTTGTCTTTTTACCCCACTAGTATATATAACCTCAAAGACGTTTCTGTGTTGCTCATTGCCATATTCTTGGCACCCAGAAAACTGTCTGGTGTACAGGAGGGACTCAATACATATTACTGAACGAATGACGAATAAGTTTAAATAACTTTTTTGAGGAATTTTGCTATGAAAGAGAGCACGGAAAGGAGTGCAGGTAGGATAAGGTGGATTTTAATTTTTAAGCTGTGTAATACTACAGAATGTTTATATGCTAATAGAAATGGTCCAGTAGAAACAGAAAATGTGATAATATAGGAGAAAGGGAAGTCTGTGTGCCTCGCACTGTTAAGCAGGCAACATGTGATGGCGCAGCGGGTGGGGGGGGGGTGGGGTGGGCGTAGCAGGCAGCAAAGGCAGTTTCTCTGCAGAAACAGGAGAGAAGCTGAAGAATATAGATGCAGGTAGATGGGATCTTGTAAAATTTCTCTGATTGCTTCCACTTTCTTCATTGGCTCATTTCCTTTCTGCATCAGTTGAGATGAAAAAAGAGAAGCAGAACTGGAGATTTTTGAAAGGCAAGGAGAAGGTGTGAAATGATTTTCTAGAGAGCGGGAATGTGAATTAATTAGGAGAAGGTAGTAGGATTGCCAGGCTCACTTTCAGTTAGTTCTCATGAATTTCAAATGAGACCAGTGAGCATGACAGTGTGTATGTACTCCAGCCGTCTGCAGGTACATAGCAGAAAGTTGCAGAGCTGAATTTAAGCAGGCTCGGTGTTTTGCTAGGCCAGTGTGAAGCAGAAGGGGATGAGCAAGGTGGCTAATGGTATATGCAATACAATAATTACAATGACGGACTATGAGATCTAGGCTAGGTAAGATGGGATGTGAGGGTAAGGGGCTAAGGGGAGGGTGGGTTGGTTAGAGGCATTGTTAAGGTAATAAGGTAAATAAATTGGCAATTTCTAGCAAGTCTGAAGAACTTTTGTTTTGGGGGATGAGTCATCACAAAGATGGGAGCTGCTGGTGTGAGAAGACTCTATAGAAGGATGCCGCTGCGGGCAGTAATAAAGCCAAGGGTCTGACGACAGGGGTGGGTGTCTGAGATGAAGTGGAGGGAAATCTCAACGGAGAAGAGGTCAAGAATTTAGAGGCCAGGGTACTGGGAGGACCAACTATGTAAATATTGAAAACGGCAAGAAATAATCCAAGTGTATTGTTAAAAAAGACAATGGAAAGGTGCTAACATTTTCTGGACCCGGAGGGAGTGGCCTGTAGTTCCACTGATAATTACAGCGAGGGGCAGTACTAGGTAGCGCAGGTGTATCGGCATAACCTTTAAGGGAACAAGGGGAGTTCACGGAGAAGGTGTGGGAAGTGATCTGGAATTGGTAATGAGGTGCGAGAAAGCACCTTACTACATTTTAAAGCTCAGTGATACGAAAGATGCCCGCAGCAGGAACATGAGTCAGACGACAGGTTTCAGCTGGAGCAAGATGGTGAAGGGAACATCCTGAGCAGAGGTTAAGAACACAGGGCATTGAGATGCCATCAACAAAAATGGGCTTTCCTAGCTAGTGTGCCTGAATATCCAGAAATTTCTATTTTCAAGGTAAGATTCTAAAAAGACGATTCAATTTTCAGGGGCCGTATTAATTTCTTTGGCTTCTGTAACATTATACCACAAACTAGGTGGTTTAAAACAACAGAAATAGATTGTTTCACAGTCCTAGCAGCCATTAAGTCCTCAATCAGTATGGTCACGCTCTCTGTGAAATCTGCTGGGGAGAACCCTCCCTCGCCTCTTCCAGCTTCTGACGTTTGCCAGCAGTCTTTGCTGTTCCTAGGGTTGGAGATGCATCGCTCTCGTCTATGTCTCCATCATGGCATTCGCCCTGTGCATCTCTGCTGTCTCTTCTTGTAAGGACACCAGTCATATTGGACTAAGGGCCCATCCTACACCACTATGGCTTCATCTTAACTAATCACATCTGCAACGACCCCATTTTCAAATAAGGTCACGTTCTGGGATACCAGGGGTTAGAGCTTTTACGTATCTTTTGGAGGGACACAATTCAACCCACAATGGGAATGTTGATTAAAAAAAACCCATATCTTTTATGGAATGTGTTCGCATTTTAAGTTGTTCAGTTTTTGTCCTAATCAGTAAATGGGGCCTGATAACCCAAGTTTTTAAGCAATTCCCATTATTTGTAAAATGCACAACAACCTGAAGAGAAAAAAGTGTCATATACTGTGCATGCAATTGAAAGTCATATAACATAAAAGTAGCTATTGCTGTTGTGCAATGATGCCATTAAACCTACTGGGACAGCCCAGTTGGCTCAGAAGGGAAGCATTACACTTTTAAGTTGAGGGTCTTGAAGTCTCTTTCACTATTCTTGTTGCTCTATTATTTTAAAGTGTTGAACCAACCAAAGCTCAAAAGTCTATGGGTCTAAGAGTGGGGATAATCTTGCAATAGCATGATGCCATAATATTAATCAGCTGAGAAAACCTCAATGGGAAAGAGATGGAGAAAGGTACTCATCTGGTTCTTTAGTCATGAGCTAAAACAGAGTCGCAGCGATTCCAGCCTCTAAGCACTCTAGTTGCAACTGTGACTTCTTCCTGATTTTCTTAAGAGTCACATGAGTAAGAGATGCCACTCTCCACTTCTTCTGTGATGGCGTAAACCTAAGCTAGACAGCCATTTATTATACACTCACTAGATGCCTGGCTCTACACTAGTCCTCTGACCCACTGCCAGGGGGACCTCAGACTGGCCTGCATCCCGTGCCTGTTGAGGGCTGAGCCTGGGAAATCGTGAACTCAGGTCTTGGAAAAAAACACTGAGGGATGACCCTAGTTTCTCATACCTACTGACCAGGTAGGTACATACCAAGTCTTGTATTCCAATGAATGCAAACCAATATTTACTTCAGTTTCAAGTGGACTCACTGAAAGTTCTGAATTGGTGAGGTCCAAATGAATGAGGTTTGTTATGCTGAGGGAAGTCACATGATTATTTGACTCTTCTTACCTTGTCAGAATGGAGCTAGCATTTCAGAAGGGACGGTAAGGCTAAGGTTTATTACTTGAAGGTAATGTCTTTCATGAAAGATGCAGAATCTAACTGTTGAGTAGTAAGTATATCTCTCCCTCTCCGCCTCCTACACAGCTTGTAAGAAATGAGGTCCCTTACTCTATTACTCTAATTGAATTCCAACTTGGGTAATTACACTATAATTAAATAAATTTTCCCCATAGTTTTAACTCACTGACAAATAGTGCTAGTCAAACAGCTACATTTTGCTCCCAGAAATGCATCCCCACTCCATTTCAGTGATGAGTGAAGTAATTTATATTTGGGAGATATGTGTATGAAAAATGCACAGTTCATAAAATATTTTAAGTATCATTCATGATTACATATGCTTTTCTCAGCATGAGAAAACATTAATTTCTATTATAATCTTTCATCTAATTTCTCATATGCTAAGTGCCAAAAGGAACGAGACAGTTAATTAGCATTTCGTATTTTTAGAAGAATTTTTGTTTAGTTAACCAGTAGCTTGTATTTTTTTTTTTTTATTTCTAAAGTACATTTCATTATCCCTTGGGGACAGACTGGGGTAGGTATTATTGTTTCCCATTCTACAGATGAAAAAAATTGAGGCAGTATTCCCCAAAGTGAGGAAACCAGTTTCTATCGGTACCAGCCTTGGGACCTAAGTTTCCTCTGCTCCCCTGGCCCAAGGCTCTTTCCATCAAACACTGGATCAGTAGCAATCACTCTAGTTTTACCAGTGAGGAAAAAAAAAAAAGAGCAGCACATTTATGACCTACGTTACAGATCATTAATTTGTAATAATTAATGATTTAGCCAGGAGTCAGAAGCCTAATGACTGGGTCCTGATGCTGTCCTTGGATCATGAGCCTACGTGTCCACTGTTACTACAGAGTCTTCGTGTCCACTGTTACTACAGTTCAAATGGTACAGTTCAAATGTGATGCAAAGCCATACAAAAGGACTCAAATTTCAATTTTATTCTAATGACCCCTCTTAAAGGATTGTAGATGGTTTTAATAAGAGATATTAGAGACAATATCAAAATACTCACAAAAAGCAGCAGTAGCAGGGGTGTTATAATGATGCCCTGAAAGAAATAAAAGAGATGATGGTTATTTACCAGCATGAATATCAGGACATTTTTCCATTCTAAACTCTGAGGCATGAAAATGCTTATCCTTCTCACTTCCGTTTAATAACACCAAGAGATGAAAAAGACGGGGAGTCCCAATCTTGGCTCTCCCCACCATAATGCCGTAGCATCTCTAGTATGTGCCAGATATTCGTATCTGGCACCTTTAAAACTACAACCACCAATCTTCCTTAAACTCATCTTTCCTTTGTAAAACTTAAGCCTTCCATATTGCATATGCACCACTTGGGTGAGAGCTGGCAAGCTTTCTTACTCCAAGGCTTTCAACTCTAACTTGGATAAAGTGCCCCTCTCCAAGAGAAGACAGGTGGTTTAGTCCCAGTTGGGGTCCTCTCCTGAGCAAAGACCACGTCAGTTGTGATGAATGAGATGTCATGGTTTTGTAATGCGAACTGATCTCCCCTAGGAAATGAGCCGGGATCTCAAAACTCATTTCACTTGATTAGACTCCATGTCTCCGTGGTGGAAGGCAAGTCTTTCATCTAATTCAGCCACATAGGACTACCTCAGTCCCTCTGCCTCCCCTAGGCGGGAAGGAGCAAAAGATTTGTTTTCTGTGATGACAAGAAACAGTTTGAGGCTGTTGTCAATGAAGCAGGATACAAGCTTTTCGGTTTCTTGAAGGTAAATCTTTAAAACTAGGTGTTTGAGTTGGGAGTTAACGTGACAGGCAGGCACCACTGTAGAGCAGGAGATGATTATTTGTCCCTTAGTTCTTCCTTTATCTCTCAACATTTCATTATGACTTATACAAGAAAAAGCATTTCATATTTTTACTAATGAATTCTACTTGGAACTTTAGAATTTCAAAGAGTCTCTGTGTGTGTACACTTGTGTGTGTGTACACTTGTGTGTGTGTGTGTGTTCGTGTGTGTGTTGTGTGTGTATGACAGAGATAGACAGAGAGTATGTTGTGCCCAGGATCTATGTACGGTACCACTTCATTACTTTAGGGGAAAACAGTCCTTTATAAAGTCCTTTTGTCATTACCGTAATTAAATTCTTTTGAATGTGGCCCAAGAGGAAGTGGCCTACCTTTTATGAACATTGCTACTATGACTTTCTTAAGCATAATACACATGTGAGTATTCACACACAGGCTTGTTATATTGTTAAATGATAGAATAAATGCTTCTTTATTGTGCAAACTTTTGTAATTGGCAATAGGGAATACGATATTTTAAGTGTTATATTTTAAAATCTATTTATTAAAACATGTAGCTTATCAGCTCCACTGGTGTCTCTGAAACAGATTCTCATCAGCACATTTACGAGAGCTAAACGTGCAACATGCCAAAACGATGTTTAGGAGCTACTGTTGTTCAATGACATGGAATATATTCAGACTTTTAGGAGGAATTCCAAACTTTACAAGGTCATGTGAAAATGGAAATATCTGTCTGTTTCAGCTTATGTGGGAGGCATCTGATTTCAAGTCAATCTGTTTAAATGTTTATTGAACTTCCATATATATATATATATATATATATATATATATATTTATATGTACCAGACACTGCTCCATTAATTAGAATTAATGGAAACTGATCCAGCAGAAAGTGGGTAAAGATATTCCAGGAAGAGGGAAGGGCATTCACATAGCTAAAAAGTTGAGCAGGGTGTGAAGGAAAGTATAAAGTAGGGGGGTCAGAGACCAGATCACCAAAGGCCTTGTAGGCCAGGAGAGGGAGCTTGCAGTTGATCCCAGCGACAATGACAAATTACTCAAAAGCTTAAAGCGAGGGTATAATGAGTTGGTAAATAATTTAGTATATGGAAAACGGATTTAACTAAGCTTATAATGTAACCAGTTTTACCTTTGTTATCTATCATTTCACCTGAATTCAGATTAAAAAAATAGAAACATATTAATGTTAATTTTGGAATATCAATAACATTAATAATACTTCTGAGGAACAAGGTATGATCTCTGTGATAGGATAAGGATTTTCACCAAGTTAGAAGGCTGAGCATTGCCACCAATCTGGGGACATTTGTATTCAAGGAGTTGAAGCCACATTGGTGTCATATATAGTATACGGGGACCCATGTTCTTCCTGATGCCTATTAGTTTCCTTTGCGGTAGTGTAATTGCAATAATATTAGTCATAATACCTGTACTGTTAATGATACCTTGCTCTGGCACTCTTTTACACATTTAAAAATTCAAACCTCCCCTCTTGGAGGGGTTAAGTTATATAATAGCCCCATTTCATAGATGAGGAAACTGGGGTTCAGAAAAGCCAAGCAACCGGCCCGAAGTCACACAGGAAATAAATGGCAAAGCCTGGGCTCACGACTGCTTTGACCAACTCCGGACCAGAACCGACTCCGCTGTAGCAGATTTCAGCCACCAGCACAGTTTCTAGAGTTCTACTTAGGCACACATGTAGTCATTAGTTGCTCTATAACCTTGGTCGCAAGTCGACAATCAGTTCTCAGAGATGACCTTATTCTGGACAGCAGAGCACTATTATCTGCAGATTTCCCTGCCTGAATATTCCACGTGGAGAGTCACCAGCACTCAGTAGTTTCTTTGCAGTTCTTCCAAAGATATTTGTTTCTAAAATATTAAAAAATTCCTAGTAAATAGGATGGATTTTCTAATTCTGGATTCAAGAGTCCTCATCATTTTCTCAAAAACAGCTGTTCAATTTCATTTACTAAGAATGAATTGTTATATAATGCTGAAACCCGCTTTTTAGTTGTATTAGGAAACGAGTCAGCCACAATGCCATTAATCCAGACAAGAGCACCCTAATTAAGTTTTGGTGAAGTTGTTAGAATTATTACTAAAAAAATAAGGGCTACTATTTATGGAGTACTTACCTTATGTCAGCCGGTATGCTGAGGACTTCGTGTATCTTATTTTACACAATCTCACAATAACACAATACCCCTATGAGGTAGGTACTGTCATTTCCCACCTACTAGGGAAGGAAACTGAGTCTCAGAGACACTGAGGGAAGCAGGACGAGGCAATGTCTGTCGCCCAATAGTCGATCTCTAGCTCCCTGACTTTAGAGCCTGTGATTCTGAATGTGTAAATAAAACCTTTGCTATCCATTTCCTCAGGGTTACATTTTTAGAGTAAACCTGAGAGGAACTTCAAACTCAATGTGTCTCTTTGATGACATGAAGCAAACTGAGAAATAAGCCTTCGTGTGACATGGCTGATAGTTTTTTTTAAGTCAGGTTTTTTGCAAATATCAATGATAAAAAGAGTGACCTAAAAATTTTAACTGTAACAACAACGATCGCTGGAAACTGGAGAGTCAAATAAACATGTTATTTTCTCTCAGGCTCTGAAGACTCAGTTTGATTCCTTCTTTTCCCTTTTCCAAGGAAATCCTATACAGATGTAAAAAACCAAGAGGTGGTGGAGGAACACTTCTAGCAAAAGGTGTCACCTTCCTCTTTGCAGATTTAAGGTCGACACACAGTTTTAGCATCCTAGCATCTGGGATGGTGTGTTAAGCTTTCTGATCACAACACCTGAAGAAGTCAAGTCACAAAGTGACTGGCTTTGATTGCCTCTTAAAAAACCTTCAGAAAATCCATTTACACCTCTGATGTGAATGACTGGGTGAATATATTTCAATGACTTTAGTGGAAAGGAAAAAAAGGTGTCAAATCTGAGAAACTGAGATTTAGTTGCATTAAAATACAAACCCCAAACCCCCAAATAACAACAAAAACAGCAACAAAACTGTAAATGCACTTCTCTCAGCAGGACTTGTAAAAAAGGCAAAAGTGAAGTGAATTATCATTTTTTGAAAATAGAAACTGTTGTCAAAAGGTTTTGCTGCAACAACTATTGTGATCACACAGATAACTAAAACCGACTTCTTAGGTTTCTGTCTCCTGGATGTTGAATATTAAGCCTTGGAAAGGGAGCTTTTTATTTTTGATTAAAAGGCAACAACTTTTCGGTTTTGCAGAATGACAGAATCTCAGTTTTGCAAGGGATCTTAGACCTCCTCTGGTCCAGTCCTCGTCTGACGTGCGACTCCCTGTGACAGTCTCCCTCACCTGCTCTGTGCGGTGTGACGGCTGCGCCGACGGCAGAGAACCCGCCTGGAGAGAATGTCCTTGCTCCCCCGGCACACAGGGCCCTGGCAGGAGCTCTGTGACAAGGAGGAAGCTCTACCTGATACTGAGCCCCAACCACTGCCTCTGCTGCCCTTCTTCCCCTGGGAGCGACTGAGGGCATGTCTTGCCCGCACCCCCTTTCTTGTGACATCCTTTTAACTGCTGCCAGTTTTATCTCTAACTTAGCAAACTTATTTGGTATGCTTTTCTGATGGACTATATATCATAAGCCCATTTCTAAAATCTCCTGGAAACCAACTTTACCATCCTCCTGATTCCCTTACTATTCAGTTAAATAAATGTTTGACGTGTCCATTCCACATTTGTAAAAAAGTTTTCAATTTTTGGAAATTATATTTTGACAACTCCTTTACTTGTATTTATATTTAGTGCAAAGATTAATGCCAACTAAAATTCCTCAAGAATGAAATTATGTCGAACCAATATGTAATGAGTAAGACTGGCCAGCATATCCCAGCTAATAAGTTACAAAGAGATGATACGGGGTATTTTGGAGACAGCTAATTTAGACAAAATAATCGGGGTTATATGGTCTTCAGAGAATATGACCTGATAAATGCACAAGGCAAACAGAGACTCACATACACGGACAACAGTTTAGGGGTTACCAGAGGGAAAGTGGGGAGGGGGGAGGTAGATAAGGGTAAAGGGGGTCAAATATATGGTGACGGAAGGAAATTTAGCTTTGGGTGGTGAACACGCAATGCAACATATGTGATATATTATTGAATTGTACACTTGAAACCTATATAATTTTATTAACCAATGTTACCCCAGTAAATTTAATTAAAAAATAGATGTCAAAATATATAGTTGAGTAAACTTAACAGAAGAAATAAAGGGGCATTAGGAGCCTAGGAAGGAGCAGCAGGAAAGAAGGTGATGATTGATTGGTGGGTGGGGGCCTCTTTGCCCCGCTCCGTCTGTCTGCACTCTCCTCTTGAAAACTGGACCTTCACAGAGCGAGCACCTGACATCCCAAAATTAAGCATTTCTCAGTGTGTTCACGGCTCTGGCGGGGGAACGGAGCTGACAGGAGCATCTAGTTTGTTTACCGGGCACAGTTCGCTACAGCAAAGGCAGCTGCATCAGACTATCTGAGCTAGATAACACCACCCTGAAAACATCCTCTGAATTCTCTCTAGTCTGGGTCTGTGCTTGCCAAAAAAAAAAAAAAAAAACGTTGAATGAGAATTTTGTTTACCAAGGAGGGCTTTCATGGGAGAACCCGCTGACTAGCTGATCCTGGTCTCCCGGAACGTGACCACACTGCTGTGTGCTAGTGACAGTGGGTCTCCGAATCTGCGAAACTCAGGATCCCTCCCCGGACTGTGGTGACCCCATGGCAGGAATGGTAGCTGGCATGTTTCAGTGACACACACGTAATGAAACAAACATCTGCTGAGTGCTAGCTCTGTGTCAGACATCATGGGTGCTGATGGGAAGAGGATTTCCAAAGTCTCCTAAACACGCAAAACTGCAGTCATCTTGAAGTGGAATTTTACTTAAAACTCCAGAAAAGTTTCTGTGAAGTTTCTGGGGTTGTCTCTTAAGACTGCTTTGTTGTTTGTTTGCTGTGTTTTAAAAGGACACACTTGAAGATTTAAAAAATTCATAGAAAAGAGCCAAGAGGGAGCAGGAGCATGGAGATTTCGTAAAGGGGTTTCGGCCACCACGCCCCAGGTGGCAGCAGGGGAGGCGTTCCCGCCCACGACTGGAGAGTCTGACACCTCTTCACCGTACGAGGAGAGATGAGGACAGACGAGGTAGCGATGAAGATAAGACTCGGAGGCTTGATGTCAGAAAGTTGAAGGAACTTTCACTTAAGAGCTTCTATTTTCTGTATTAAGTACAAAGCGAAGCATTTTACTAAAATGAGGGTAAGAGTTTGAGAGGAAGGGTAAAGTCAGAAACTGGAAACCTGTGCTGTGACTAAAGGGAGAGGGTCTCTAGAACTCTGAAAGTGCTAAGGTTTTACCATACTCTGACGATAGCAAGTTAGTCTACAGCTGCTTCCTGGATGCAGGGAGAAGAAATGAGACTCCTAGATCAGAGCCAAAGGACTTCATTACTCACGACAGGCAAGCAGCCTAAGCATGAAGTTGGCCTCAGTTCCCCGTGCCCCCAAGTCCGGTGGGGTGGTGCAGATGGGCTCAGATAGATGCCTGCGCATACAGTGGGTGCATTATAGGAAGAGAACATAGAGTTCAGGGAACCCAAGTCTTTTATAATGGGTAGAAAGCAGGCCTACCCTTTGCTCTGGAGGAAGATACTATCTTTACCTTCCAAGGCTGCAAGCAAACCTGCCCTTTGTTTGAGACAGATGCTATTTCTATCTTTCAAGGCTGTTCACTAGACAAACACCTTTGAAAAAATAGTTGGGAAACATGGGCAGTCAGTGCCTGCTCGCAAGATGTACAGAAATATGAGAGACACCTGGAGAATTGTCTTCCAATAGAGGAAATGTTCAGCAGGCCACACCTGTTGTTATTGGTCACCTAAACATCTGAGTTATTAAACTCATTTAATAATGAGCTTCTAGAAAAAAAAATTTCCCTTCAAATATCATCACTGAGCCAATGGCCTTATACAAGGAAGTGCTAATTAGATAATCATTTTTAAATGATCCAAAAAACATCTCTCCAAGATGATGTTGATATTTGTGCACTATGATTCAAATAAGAGTCTAACCAATTGAACTGACTTCCAACTCACAGTTCTCTCTCTCTCTTTAAATTAGGGAATTTGCCAAATGTTCTTTTGAAAACTAGATCCTCGCTAGGTTGAACTGTGGTTGTGGGCCCGGGCCCTTGCTGGATCTCGGACCGGACTCAGACCCACTGTGTCATCATCTGCATTTTTTACAAGATTCCTAGGTAATTTGTAGGTAATTTTAATTTGAATTAAAGTTTCAAAAGAACTAATTCAGACTCTAGAGCAGGGTAGGCAAACTTTTTCTGCATAGGGCCAGATAATTATCCCAGGCTTAGCCGGCCACCCAGACTGTAGCAATTACTCAGCTCTGCTGTTATAGGCAGAAAGCAGCCAAAGATAATAAGTAAACAATGGTCCTGGCCAAATTTGGCCCCAAGGGCTGTAGTTCTGACCTGGCTCTAAAGTATTGTTTTGGATTAGCAGTTACTTTTAAAAAAGAAATAAGTAAGTGTAACAAACTTTGAATTTTAAGGACTTGGTGTTTCGTGAACACGCAGTGGGCTTCCTTATGATTTGTCAAAGATAGCGATTTGGCAGTCTCAAAAAGTTAATTTTCTCGGAACCCTATGAGTGATTTGCCTGGGCCAGCATATAATGTCTGCTTATCTTGAGCCTATTTTCCTTTTGCCAATATTTACTTTGCTATTTCTAATATGAAGATGGTTCTCTTTGC
The DNA here is from genome assembly GCA_028627145.1 of Eidolon dupreanum. Taxonomy (NCBI): domain Eukaryota; kingdom Metazoa; phylum Chordata; class Mammalia; order Chiroptera; family Pteropodidae; genus Eidolon; species Eidolon dupreanum. The sequence goes on from CM053512.1 coordinate 13,232,621, forward strand.
CAAAGATGATGGAAGCAAAGGCAAGGACCAGTGAGTGGGGAGGGGAAAATTAAGGATGCTGAAATTAAGGATGAAGCAGGCAAAATGTGGGGAATTTAGGGTCTTAATATTCAGAGCTGTATGAGAAAAAGGATAAACACAAGAACATGAAAGAGGAATACCATGCACATCACTAATTAGAACTACTAATTAGAATTAGTACATTATTAATTACTTACTAATAATATAGTGATATATGTTAAAGCTGAAAAAGTGTTGAAGCTCATGATTTGTCTTATTACTTTTAACTTTTCAGACTATGTAAAAGTGAATCTTTTCAGACTATGTAAACTCACAGACCTCTATTAAAACTATGAACAAGTAACTTGGCTTTTTTTCTATCAGGATTAAGAGTGATAAGAACAATTTGAAATTCAATTAAAGCCCAAAGCAAGAAGGATGTGGGAATTTTCTGTATTTTTTAAGGATCTTTTATATAAATGTCTTCTAAGTTTATAAATTGCACAGGCAATAAATAATTTTCCAAAGGAGCTCCTTAAAAAACCTTATCTGTAGAGACTGAATAGGCAGCAAAAGGAAATTAAGTCAACATTTCTTTTTGGTAACGTAAGTTTTCATGGCTGAGGAAAGACTCGCCAGAGTCCTCTGGGCCTGTGGGTCTCCCCGTGGGCATGAAGCTGTGATCCCATGTGCTGCAGCTGCATTTTCCCCAGGAATACATGTGGCAGCCTGTTAGGGATTATTAGCACCACAACCAACATTATACACAAGAAGCACAGCTCCCTGAAAGTGTCAAGAGGATGGTTCCATATAACCCAAGGGTTGGCCAGGGCTCCCATGGCCTGAATCTTATTTCTTGCTTTAGAATCATTGCTTCAGAGATACCGAATTCCACCATCCTAACAAAAGCCAACGTTTCTTAAGTTATATTATGTACTAGGAACTGTGCTAAATGCTTTGAAAACATTATCTAATTTAAAATTTCAGTAAGTGAACTGATTACCCCAATTTTATAATTGGGAAAAGAGAGGCTTATAGAGACAATGGCTAAGTTGTAGGAAGTACCAGGAGGCAGAACCTGAGCTAAAGGAATAAAAACAAAAGTTGAGAGGTCAAGAGATGGTCCAAAGGAAGAAAAGGTGTTAGGAAAAAAGAAAAGAGCAAAAGAGGAAGTAGGAAACTTAAAAAGATATTTAGGGAATGGGCTGAAAAAAAATCAACTAAAAATATAATAAAAATATAGTATAAATTTAAAATACGGTCAAAGATCACAGTACAATCTGCCAGTGGTGTAGGAATATGAGAAAAGGATGTACCAAGTAACTCTCTCAGGCCACTAGAGTGACGCTGAGTCTGTATTACCCACTGGCCTAACAGATTAAATGTGTCTCTGACATTCTTCTCATTGATGCCTATAACAGACAGTACGTGGCACATATTAGGCACTCGATAAGTTTTTGCTGAGTAAACGAGCGCATGAATGTGTGTCCACAAATGTTTCCTTCAGGGACCAGCATATCCATTTGATGAGAAACACTCATTTTCTGAAATGCTTTTTAAAATCCTTATGTTTGTAATAATAATGAGACTAGTTGGCAATTGTTGAATGCCTTCTCTATACGTGTCAGGAATTGTTCTATGATCTTGGTATGTACTAAACCATTCAATCCTCTCTGCAAACTTGGGAGAAGGGTGCCATTACGATTCCCACTTTAAAGAGGAGAAAACAGAGGTATTCAGACAGAACTACACAAAATCCTTAAGCAGTAAGTGGCAGAATGGGAAGCGAGCCATGCAGTCTGGCTCCAGAATCCACAGTCTCTACCGGTGTGTGTCTACATAGTGGTTAAGAGTGCTTTGAGAATTTAGAGATATCAGAGAATTCTAGGTGAAAGGGATATTAGGAATAATTCACTATCTCACTTTACAGGTTGCGAAGCTGGGGTCCAAGAAGGCGCCGTCTCGCACGCGGCCTCAGAGTTAGCGGGTACGCCAGGACCAGCACGGTTAGCGTCTGAGAGGCCCTGCCCAGGCCTTCACTTCTGAGACCACATTGCTTCCCATAACCCAGTTGAATAGAGCAAAGCTCACATTTGAAGACCTAAAAACTCTTCCTCAGCACTATATTACTAACTGTATGGATAAAGCACATGTACGCGCGCACGCATACACACACACACACACACACACGCACGCAACCATAGATAATAAAATGAGAACAGATCATAGAAGGGTTTTTTGAAGGAAATCAAATCATGAAATAGGTACCCCTTGACCCCGCAAAAGGCTCATTAACTCATTAATTGCCAACCAGGCTACGGGAGGACATTTTTGCAAAATTTTGCAAAAGCAAGGTAGAGATGTGGAAGATGGAGGAGAAAGATAGCATGAGCGTCACTGAGGACAGAGAAGGGAGACGATGAAGAGTGACTTGTGGTAGATTTGGGGAAGGCGCTTTTAATACAAGCCTTTAGATGTTTGGGTGAACTTCCTAGAAAGTATAAAATGATTTTCTTTTAAACGAGACATTCAAAATAACAGTTTAAACAAAACTAGTGTTCAAATTCCTAACAGACCTTTACTATAAACAAACACAAACAAACAAAAAAACCGGACTGTGTCTACACATGTGAAATGAATGGGTTTGGCACAGCTCATCCATTCCTTTTGGATGTGTCTAAATGACAGCGCGCACTGCTGCTAGGTCTAGCTGTGACGATCAATACTGAGTGTAAAGATGGACGAAATGAATGGAGACAGCTGCCCTCCACTTGCCTTGTCTCATATATCAATGGTCTGATTTACTCTGGTTTTAATAATATTCCTTGGCCAGAGTGATTCCTACAGCTTAGCAAATTGGCCCTGTGCTTTGTGACTCAGAGAAGCTTCAGTCGGGAGAAGGAGGTGGATGAACCAACGTCCCCAGTAAAGGGCTGCTCATCACGGGAACGTCAGTGTCCACATATCCTCCCACCGTCACCAAGGCAGAGCAGTAGGAGTCTCACATTCAGGCTAACCTTTGGGAGTCTTCTTTCCTGACCTGGTCCCTACCAACGATGTCTATTTTAAACAGGCTTCTCCTTAACAACATATTTATTTTTATTAAATCTCAGTGGGCAGGAGAAGAAGAACATTGTGTGATACTGGGGTTTGAACAAGACGGATCCTAGACTCTGAGCCTCCTCAGGGTAGTGCTACCCAAAGGCTGCTGGAATTCCTGGGGGCAGAAGATAAAGCGTTGATGAGGTGAAGATGAACACTGCCTTATATGTTTAGCAGAACTGGTCAATAGACTTTGCCATGTTTTGATCATGTGGTTTTCTTGGTATAAAAGTTCAATAATTAATACAATTAAATCATTTCTGTGTAATCAAATTTCACCTCATGGCCTAGGAAAATGCAAAAGAGCCAGCTAAAAAAAAATTTTATCCCAAAATTCCCATGATGAAGTGCTAAACACTGTCTTGACTCATTTTTGGTTGTACAATTATATATAACTAATTGCCCTTAGTGTTTCAGCAAAGACTTATACACAAGTGCTTCGCATCTACACTATTGGGTGTTGTCACCAAGGCATTTTAAAGAAGGAATAGGCATTTCTACTCAGAAATAGCTGTAGGTACATTCACATCAGATATATATTTTTAAATGTACTCTGCTAACCACTTCGATTATCTTTGGAACTCAAAAGTTCCAGAGAGCAAGAAGTGACCATCTGGTAAATCACATCAATGAATTTAACGAAGAGTCTTTAAGAAAACTGAAAATCTATGTCAACATAATTTTTCTAGTTCTCCAGTAGAGGGCAACTTCTACACACTTTGACAGTTAAAGAAAAAAAAAATCTATGCACACATTGGTAAGAACTACTGTATGTTCCAGATAAAATAACATAGTTTATGCCCGTGAATAGATTTTCACTAACAGGTAGCTACAAAATGTCATGAAATTGTAAATATGTAATTAGGGATTGAGTGTATTTAATAATGAGTAATTAGCACTTTATGGTTAATATAAGTGATTGCAGAAACTTTAAAACAGCAACCATTTAGGTGACAATGATAGAATTATCAGTAAATGAAATATAAAGGGTAAATGATGAGTGTGCTGATCTTTAGTAAGCATTTAGATTGAGTTCCGTTATGATGAATTCCTAAATATAGCTAACATGAATACAGGAAGTCTTATTAAGAACAGGCAAAAAAGGGGAGGGGGTCATAACACAATCATCTTAAAGTATAATCAAACACCTTTGTTATTACAAACTTTGAAGTAATACTTATCAGTGTTCATGTTTTAAATGACATCAGATATAAGAACATTACTGTATATATATATTTATGTATATGCAAATAGAGTAAAATTCTATAATACATCTCATTACTATATAGATTGATACAATGTGACACGCTCTTATTCATTCACTCATTCAACACTTATTTATTGAGCATTGATTATGTGCCAGATACCACTCTAGAAGTCAATGACACAGTGTGACAAATCTGACAAAATTCTCTGCCTTCTTGGAGCTTACATAGCCCAGGTAAAAAATAATGTATCATGAAGCTTTCTGAAAAGAAAAGCCTAGAAAATAGAAGCTTACAATGTTTCATAATGCTAGCTTTTCTCCCCACCCCACCCCCAAGAAAATTAGGCTTTATTTTTAATACAGAGAAATATTACAAGGAAAAGTGAAATGGCTCATAATCTTAACACTCAAGGAATCCTTGTTAATCTTAAAGTAATACATGAATTTGATTAGAAAAATTTGAATTGTATAGAAAAGTAAAAGATAAAAGGGAAAATATCTAGCATTCTACTCTCTCCAGACACGTTAATAGTTCCTTGTGACTTCTTCCAGAAAAGAAAATAATATACCAGTACCCATCCATCCCTCTACCCACCCACACATCCATCTAGACTTCTTATTCAAATTTATACAGTTTTCTTAAGACCGTCATACTCTACACACTATTCTGCATTTGGCTTTATTTTCTTACTTCGCCGTATTTCTTAAATGGCTTTTTGTGAAAAAATATGTAAATGCATCTCATTCTTTTATTTGGCTCATTTTTAAATATATAAGTATTTTATAACATCGCATCTCTTAATATCTCAAAATTCTAGTTTAAAGAGTGGTCATACAATTTTATCTGATATTGATAAGCACTGTGTATGTGGTGTTAATAACTGCAGTTTAATCTGTGAGGACTAGGAATTCACGGACTTTAAAAAGAAGCCTGGAAAAATGAACTTTAACCTATTACGAAGCAGCAAATCAAAAAAATAAAAGGAATCAGCATTGGCTCTGCATAAAAAGCTCACTAATAACTCCATTAGATCATATACAATAAAGCAATCTTCTGAAGAGTGTCTTTGTGAATTAAGTAATTTTTCATTAGTAAATTTTTATAGTAGTTCGGTTATACAATCAACATTTTCTGAGTTCCACTTAAAATTTTCAAGTAAACATGTAAGAATTACGTTATCTCATTCTATTTATAACACTGCTTAAACTACATATTTATTACAGTGGCATATTTGATATTAAAATGGGATCAGGATTTTTATATTTACAAAAATTGTATGCAAAATGGAACAGCAGGCACTAGGTGGCGCTGTGGGACCTTTCAGATAAACCAGCGCAGCGAAGTTCTGCACTTGAATTAGCCGTCGGGCTGATTCTCTACATTTAAATGCACATTAAGTAGTTATTCTAGATAAACCAATGTCATGTAAATAATAAAAGTGACAAAATGCAAAAGCAAAGTTTTGATAGATGACCTCTTTCAGGAAGACATGACCTCCTTTCATAATTATATACCCTAACTCGTATGTTAAGCTATTAAAAATATCTTTATATAATAAATGTCATTTTTGAGGCATGCTTCTAAATTGATTGTTATTTTTCACTTATCTTTAAAGTTATTTTATTCATATGGCCAACAAAAAAAATCAGCAATTACACATTCTTGTCAAATAATTTTCCATTAGGTGATTTCTTATATCACAGTATATATTGTAATCTTTTTGGTTTTCATTTTTCTATTT
>CM053512.1:13239171-13407204 GCA_028627145.1 Eidolon dupreanum
ACACACACACATATGTGTATGTATCTATTTTATTACCAAAGTATCAGCAAAACCAAATATTACCAGTGCTGCTAAGTTGAGAGATGGTTGGAGTGGAAGACAGGATAACATAAAGTTAGGATCTTAAGACTCTCCAAATCTTCTGCTGGCAAATGCTTTGTTCTCTGAAGAATGTTTATTACTATAGTAAGTGTACTCCTTCTGGAATTTTTGTTATTTAGCAAGGAGTTATTTCTATTCGGAAATGGAAAATTCAAAGACCTAAGACCGCTCACTATATGGTAATCTATATGGCTTGTATACTGGTGCCGTCTGCTGGGCCTCAAGTCATCAATTATGTATAGAAACGTACAGTTAACAGCAGAAGCCAGTGTCGTGGGCCTGTCAGGGGTCTCTTAAGAGGAACAAAAACATTTGATTGTGTCATCTTTTAGAAAACACAGCCTAGGTGAAAAGAGGAAGATCTCTGAAAAGAAATATGAGTAATCCTCAATACATATATTGACTTCTTGTAAAAAGTGAAAAATGAATTTTAAAAGAGTATTTGAAATGAGACTAGAAATATAACTTAGGGAAAAGCCCTCAGAAATAGATATGAGAAAGGCTGACATCACTTCATCAAAACCACACACTTTAGAATACAAATTCATTCCTTATATGTTTGAGGAAAATAACTAATGGGGGTCGCCAAGCTCCAACCTCCCTGAACCAAATTCAGTGGATTCAGTGTTTGCAACAAGCAGTAATCACATTATCTGAAATAAAATGTCTTGTAATCCCCAAACCTGGCCGGCTTCTGAGGTGTGAGTTTTCCTTCTAAATGAATGAAGCATGTTTACAGACTGACTGGGAGCACACAGGCGATGAGGACTACCATGAAGAAAATGCAATCTAAGATATCTTATGGAATTTTCCCTATTATACCAAACACAACAAAAGCTTTCACTGGGATTTCAATAAATTTAGTTCTACACATTGCTGCAGAAATTTAGTTATTCTCCCTACCTCTAGTGGATAGTTGGGGTGGCAGCTGGTGTGTTTCGTATTTAAAAAGGGAAAAATAACTCTCATTCTCTCTCGGTCCCTACATAATTGTGCTTGAGAAAATTTGGAAAAATGATTTACTTTAAGTAAAATGACTTTATTTCCTTTCCTGTAAGGCATCTGACATGCTTTTAAACATCTAAGAGTAAGAGCTGTGTTTTCAAAAAGCATACAGATTTCTTCTGGAGGAAACTACAGTGCATGGAAACGTATCATTTGAATTTATGGAAATTTAAACACACATGCTTAAAAGTATATCCTCATTCTTCAACACTTTCTGGGTGGAATTTTTAATGCCTGGTTTCTATAAAATAATTTAGGTGACATGTAAATATTATGAGGTAGCCAAACAAAGGTATCATAATTTTGTTTTACTTTAAAGAGTGTGTATCAGTTTCGCCTTGTCATTTCTATACAGGTTAGATCACATGTCATATTATTCAGGCAAATTCTGTAAAATTGAAAGCTATTTCAAAATCAGGGCTAAAACATTAGGAAATGTCTGTAACTGATGAAAACAAAATCAATTTCCTTATTTCTTTGATTTAAAAAGGGAATAATTCACTGATCATTCACAGAAACTGTAATTTAGCAAAACAGATTCCCAAGAATGCTAAAATATTTGATTTTCTCAGCTCTTATTTTTTAAACAAATGATTTCTTCCAGTTTGAATGTGAAAAATTTCAACGTATTTAAACACACTGCAATTCACATGATAGGTGATACAGGACACAAAATACATGACATGACACATCAAATTAGTTACTTGTTACTAATATAGTCTGTTAAAAAGGACAAAGTGCTTACAGTTCCATAACTAATATAGTTAATTTGACTTACATATTTTGGCTTATGCACACTGTTAATTGAACATTTTGCAAATTCAGAAAGAAACTGAATTGGGACTATTTAAAAATATCCTTCACTATGAATTTTCAAATTTTATTACACACATGAAACGTGAGTGAAATCTTCAGTCACCTCTCTACTACATGCCAGGTGCTTTATATCAATTATCTCACTTAATTCTCAGAAATATATTATTGACTATTGCCCCAAGAAAGTAAATAACTTGTCCAGGGGTCATGTGGCAACTCTATTTACTCCATCACTCAACAGCATTTGACTTCTTTCTTAAAACAGTTCCTTTGGCTTCTGGAATATTATAAACTCCTCTTTTGCTTTCTTCTAGATCTTCCTCCTTTACTTAATTCAGGTCTCTTATAAGACCTTCTGTGACCACCCTCTCTAAAACAGACATACACACACACGCAGAGACACACACAGACACACACACACACATACACACACATACACACAACTATCTTCCCTCCCCTACCATACACACAACTATCTTCCCTCCCCTACCAATTTATATTCTTTTATCTTGTTTTATTTTTGTTCACAAAACTTATCACTACTTGACATTATATTTACTTATTTTCTTATTGTCTGTTTTCCCAGCACATTCACCCAATAAAATGTGCTGAATGAATGAATGAATGGCTGGAACTGGGATTTAGATTCGGGTCTTTTTAACTCTAGGACTATGTCTACTTTACCACATCTGGTTTAACCTTAAATATAGCACACCTTTATTAAAAGTTTCCAAATAGCTAACTTGCGTTCTTTATAATGAATCTTAGAGCCCTGTTCTACCGAAGCTTGTAACTAAAGAAAGCTGCTTTACAAAAGAAAAGGAGTGAGAAGCTACATAGTCCAGGAAGCAAGAAGAAAGGAGCTGACATTTAGTGTTCACTTACTTCATTCTGAGTGATATATGTACAGTATATATGCATACACATACATATATTTGCATGTGTATATTTCTTTATATGTATAATTTCTTTCTACTTTATCTTCATGGAAATAATATAAAGCAAGTAATATTTATCTCTTATTTTCAGATGTGGGCACAGTGGTACACGGAGTTAAAATAGTTTTGAAGTAGAATACTGAAAAAAAAACAAAAAACAAAAACAATTGCACAGTACTTAATATTCCAGAATGCTTCTTTTCATTCAGAAAATCCCCAAGTAACTAGCAAAGAAGGTGGAGCAGGTAAAATGATCACTTCTATTTGGACAGGAACCATTCATTCACCTTCTAGCTTAAAGCAAGAACTGTGCTCTACCATAGGTTCATTGTCCACTTTCAAGCTCTGCACGAAAGGCAGAAGGAAAACTGGTAGGAGCAGCTTCTTTGGGCAGAGCTGCCATTGGACTTTGTACCCATCCACTCCCCTCCTGGAGATGGTTCCCACCCAAGGCGAGTGAGGGGAGCTACAGAAAACCGCTTGGAGAATGAGTCCTCTGAATGAGTACCAGTGAGTAGGACCTGGTTCCCTCATAGGGAAGCCTGAAGCTGAGAGACTGAAAGGGGAGAGAAGATACAGCAGGAGCAAACTGCAAGTCCTCCACTGGCCAGGCAAAGTCATGTCAGTTGTCCTACGGGTCAAGTAATTCAAGTGAAAGAATTGGACTTGAGTCACTCTGGCCAGGACTCCACCCACAGAAGTCACTAAAAGCCAAGAGCTGTGGCTGCAGTTATAAGAGAATCAGTGCCCACGCCAGGCAATGTTTTGTTTGGATGTTGCTAGTGACGCAGAACCTCTGAAAACCCCACAGGAGCATCCCGACAAGAGAAGGAGCTAGCCTTTGTAGACGTGCCAACTCAGAGGGCTTCAAAGCCAGATTGTCGCCCGAGACACACTAGACTTTGTCCTTTCTTCTCTAATCCTTCCTTCTCCCAAGTGCCTGATCCTAGAGGGGACAAAAGCAGTGGCTCAAGAACGGGAGAGGAGGTGGACCAAGGATGAGAAAAGAAACCCATCACAATTCTCACTTCCCTACTGCAGATTACTGGTCATGAGTTGACAGAGGAGGGGCAGAGAAGGGAAAAGCTTTCAACTGCATAAGACAAGTTTTGACATTAGACTGGACTAAGCTTTTTTTCTTTTTTATTGAAGTATAACAAACAGTATAAATTTTTACACAAATACACATGCACACACACCTGAGTAACCACCACACAGATCCAAACATAAAACGCTTCTAGAAGGCTCCCTCACGCTTCCTCCCAGTCAATGCTCACCCTGCCAAGGTTATCACCATAGGTTAATTTTTCTTATCTTGAACTGTATATACGTGAAATTGTACATATGAACTTATCTGTGTCTGGCTTAATTTGCTCAAGACTCTCTCTGTGAGATTAACCATGTTTTAGGGGGGTAGCAGCTCATCTTCATTTGTTTTTTGTATTGTATGACTACATCACAACTTATTTACCTACTCTCCTTATAATGGACTTTTTTTTCCTTCCATTTTGCTTATTAAAAACTGCCATAAAACTTCATAAACATGTCTTCTGGGAGACAAATGCACTCATTTCTGATGGATTATATCTGAGAGTGGAATTGCTAGGTCACAGTTCAGGCATATGCTTAGCATGAGCAGATATTGCCAAACAGTTTCCCAAACTTGAAGTACTTGAACCATTTCCACTAGCAATGTTACGAGAATTTCAGTTACTACACATCTGTATTAGTACTTGATATTTACAATCTTTCAAGATGTTAGCCATTCTGATGCATGTGTAATGGTATCTCATTGTGGCTTTAATTTGCATTTTCCTGATCACTAATGATGCTGAGCCTTTTTCATATGCTTATTGAAGATTTGGATATCATCTTCTATAAAATTTTCATTCAAATCTTTGCCCAGTTTTTAATATTTCACCTATTTTTTGGATGTGTGTGAGCTATTTATATATTTTGAATACAAGTCTTTTGTTGCATATGTAACAAACATTAGGTGTATTACAAATATTTTTGATTCTGTGGTTCTCCTTTTATTCTTTTAACACTGGCTTTTGTTGAACAGATGTCTTAATTTTAATGAAACCCAACTGATCAATCTTTCTATATATAGTTATGTTTTTGTGACTTAAGAAGATGTTCTCTTCTGTTTTCTTCTAGTGGCTTGAAGTTTTTAATACCTGAAAGTGACTGGAAAAACTATGGGTTCATCTTGAAATTTCATCTAAAAAGGAGAAAAGAATGATTTCACAGAGCAAGTGTAAAAGGGTGCTAATGACAGTTACTATCGCTCTCTGCTTGCACCCTAGAGTCTAGCTCATTTAATAAGTCAGTTATATTTGGCTGGACTAGGAAGATTCATTTGAGAAGTAGATCATGTTTTCTTTTTTTTTATGGACAATTCTCCTGGTGAGTGTATGAGACACTCTTGATTTCTTAGCTAAGTTTATTACAGAAATGACATAGTTATACAGAATCAGAAGACTTTCTTTCATTGAATATATGTCGAGTGCCTTAAGGCAATCCACACAAACATGTGCTTCTCTTATAATTTGGTTTTCTTAGAAATGGTATTTGCTGTTGTGTGTTGCACTGTAAAGGTGCTGGGCAGGAATTTAGAAGAGTTCCCCATCCACTCTGTCGCTGACTGACTACCCAGTGATGGCTCATTTCCATACAGTTGATTTTCCATAACTGTACAAAGTTAGATTTGAATTTTGAATCTGTCTTTTTGTACCCACCTACTGGTCCACAGCTAGAAATCTAGGAGTCATCTTTAACCTCTCTCCTTCTCACTTGCTACATCTTCACTCACCAAGGACTCTCTATTCTACTTCTAAAATAACTTTCCAGTATATAGTTGCTTCTCATCATTCCCACTTCTACTACTTTACCCTAGGCCAATGTTCTTTTTATCTCGAATCACTCACTGTACCAGCCCCCTAATTAGTATCCACACCTCCAGTCTAGCCCTGCTCCAATCCATTTTCTACATGCAGTCAAGGTAGCCCTTCTAAGTAAATAATAACTAAGTTTTCTACAGTACTCACTCTGAGCTTGGTACTTTATAAGCATGATCTCATTTAATATTTACAACAACCCCAAGAGGGAGGTACTATATTTCTCTTTCTTTTTAAATGGAGTCACTGAAGCTTACTTTCCCAAGGTCATTGAGTAAGGAAAGAGTCTACAAATCTGATCAGGTCACTCCCCACAGTCCCTTAAGTTCACCAAATGAGCCAGCATATTTTTCTGTACTGGGTATCTGTGCACGCTATTTCCTCTGCCTGAAACATGTTTTACTTTTTTATTTTATTTTATTTTATTTATTTTATTATTTTATTTTATTTTATTTTATTTTATTTTATTTTATTTTATTTTATTTTATTTTATTTTATTTTATTTTTTTCCTACTGTCTGCTTCCCACACCTCTTTTCCCTAACTGACATCTCATCTTTTAGGCATCAGCACTGCGGAGGTCCCGAGAATGAGTTAAAGTCTCTACTATGTATTCCCATAGTTCTCTATCTTCCGCCATCATAGCTTTTATCACATTTTATATTAACACTGTTTGTCTTCTCCACCAGATGTAAATTCTGTGAAGGGAGGGGTGATCTATCTTGCTTATTACTGTTCCTATGGCACCCACAGAATGCCTGACTTTTAGTAGGCATTCAACCAAATATTAGTTTAAAAAAACGATGGCAAAATATTCTGTGATTTGTTAATTATTCGCTGAGAAATACAATGCACCATTGTCTTTCCTATATTGTCCAGTGCAGTACTGCCCAACAGAACTTTCTGCAATGATGGAAATGTTTCACGGTCTGCATTGTTCACTACAATAGCCACTAGCCATATGTAGCTCCTAAACACTTGAAATGTGGCTAAGGACCTACATTTTAAATTTTATTTAATTTTGTAATTAATTTAAATTTAAATTTAATTAGCCACATGTGGTTAGTTACTAATGTATTAGATAGTTTAGGTCCACAAAACCCCAATTGTTTATGCAGTCTTTTTCAATGGAGACACTGAATGCCACTTCTATTTTTAAATGATTTGTAATGTTATCCATATGATGAAATTTGGGAGCTCTTTTCTACAATCTATCTGACTTGAAAAGAATCATTGAAAATCAAATTGTCAGAGCCTCCATGAATGAATGTTTCTGCTTCATTGTGCCATATTGATGCTTGTTGGCTAAAGTATTCATCACTTTATCCAACATTTGTGCTATCTGTTCTCTAGCTCTTTAGGCTATTCTATCCACCCTATATTACCCATTATGTCTAATAAATAAATATCCCCAAAGTGGCTTCAGGCAGAAAAACATTAAAAAGAAAACAAACAACAATTAAACAACAAATGAGCCTTCAATCAAAGAACTGTGAGTGACAAAAGCCAATTTAAAAAATCTATCACAGTAAGTATAAAAAAACCCCTTTAAATTCCACCTCAGTACATTGACCTTATCACTCAGTATTAAAAAATTTGCCCAATTTTTGGGAACACCCAGAAAGCTTCTGTTTCAGCATTCATGATACTGCAGCTCACATTAACACCATGAGACGTCTTTCTAATTAATTATTCGCTAAGATGTCTACAATTTCTTTAGAGCACCTTACCTCAACATCACAAAGGTTTAAGAGATGACACACGCCTGTGTACTTTTCAGAATAAAAGACAGACTTTAAGCAGGTTTTACCGCTGAACGAGAACGTGGCTAAGAGGGGAGACATCAACCCTTTGAGTAAAAGTCGAGCTTGCGGCGAGCTGCAGGCAGCGCGCAGCGTGAGAGACTCTGGCTCCAGGAAGTGCCCAAGTGTTGACAGCTGACTAAGAGTTTGAAGGCTTAACGGTACTAATGTTCTGTCAATGACACTGTTACAGAGGGCTTTACTTAAGCAGAACTGCCAAAAAATATCCGAAGCTGTTGACAACCAATGATGTGAAAGTAATTCAGTCTAAGCTTTGACACTGAATTAGCAAATTATTTTTACATAGGTAGTAGCCCTGTGCTGACTGGATTAACTGAGGAAAACAAAGGATCATTTCGTCCAGCCTAAAACTTTAAAAGAGTTAGACTTAATTATGAAAAAATGTGACTATTACCCCTTCCTTCCTTCTTAAATAAAAACACTAGATATTGAATGGGTATTGTGTGACATTTTGTATAAAATATCAATTCAATTTATGTCACAGGTGAGACATCTACGAATGGAAAGTTTCCCCAAAAGTATGAATATTCAAAATAACCTAGGAGTACATTAGAATCCGTAAGAGAGAAAACTCTTACCACAGTGTACAATCACATGGAAAAATAAAGATATTGCAGTCTGTAAAATGACTTCCAGAATCAACATTCAGTGTCTTGGAATTTTAAAGCTGTTCCTAGCATCTCAGTTTTAAGTAATGACAAGTTACTCTGAAAGCTGCCCAGCATGTACTTTCCTGGGTCTTTTCTCGAATATCTGCAGCACCTATCGGGAGGCATACACTCTGCTACTTAGCAGACTGTCTTCTATAAGACTTTCCCCAACTTTTGGAAACATGAGTGGTATCGCCAAAATGAGAAAGCAAGCCTCTCAGGACAGAGCCGCATCTCACACATTCTATCAGTAGCATAAGCCCCGGAGCCAGACACCCTGGATGCAAATCCTGCTCTGCTACTTACTAACTGTGCAACTGTAGGCAAGTTATCCAACTTCTCTGGGCCTCCTTTCCTCAAGAAAATGGGGATGATCACAGTCCCGACATACCTTAGTACTGTTAGGAAGATTAAATAAATTTATACATGGTAAACACACAGGACAGTCCTGGAACTTTGTAAGCACTCAAGATATGTTGGTTTATATTATAGTTATTAGTTTAGTTTAGTTTTGTTTTTTGAATCAATATAGATTAAAAATAACAAAATGGCTTCACATTTAAACATCAGATATTAATTAAGGTGAACAGAAAGGCTGATAAAGAAAATGAGGTTATCCTCTTTGAACTGTATCTTTGCTGATAATATTGACAAGTAAATTCTACTATCCTACATGATGTTTTATGACTATTCATCTTGTGATTCATATAATACAAGGGCTCTACAGCACACAAATGAGGCTTGTTCCTAAGGCCTGATTACTGATAGAACATAATGAGTAAGGTTTGAGGCACTATCTTTGTTATTACAGTGAATGATTTATTTTATACCATAGCTCAGGAATTCTAACATTAACATATCTCGCAGCAATCAATCATATTCAATTTTTACTTTCAAATCTTTGTGAAACGTCAAATGATACCGCTAAGCATACGGCCTAATTGTATAGACTGCTGATGTGGATGGTAATGCCATTAGTGGGAGCAGAAAGCCACATCAGCAGTATCAGGTTGGAAAATAAAAGAGGTTGGAATTCTGAAGAAAAAGAGTTAACCCACCAATTTCAACAAGATACAAACACTAAAAATAATTTGCAAAACAATTTTCCTCATGCATTTAAATAAACATGTGTCAGAATAAACAAAAATCACAGAAGCCGAAAGTTAAAAAAAAAATCAATTAAAATAAAGTCACAGGGCACAGTAGAGAATTATTTCTGGCAGTTATTTGATATAATATGGTTAATATTTCTAGTCAGTCAGATTAACACAATTTTGCCACTGTAAATTTACAGTCACAAAACACACACTCCCAAGAGTCTTGCTTCAAATAACAAATTTCTTTTAGGCATAGAATAATTTGGCCATTTTCTTCTGAACATAAGTAAAAAAAGAGACATCATTGTTTAGAAAAAAATTAATTTCTTACACATTCACATTTAGCTATCTTTTTCCCTCCTCGATTTCCCCTTCAAAGTCCTTGGATAGAAACCAGTCCATTTATCGCTCCATTTGTATCTACAGATATGCTTTTATTTCTTGTCGGTCTGCCTATTCGTATCATGTGTACCCTGCCATGTTATTGATTGAAAGAAGCTCAGGCAAGGTGGTGTCAGCTTATATTCCTAAAGGGAGTCCCCTGAGCAGATTGGTGAGGCACTTAAGGTCAAGTCAGAATTATCTGTTTCCACATTAAAACTGCAGGGCACAATGAGAAGAACATAAAATTCTCAAGCATGTGAAACGAATTCCAATATTCAACCTTTCCTGTTTTTATCTTCCCCCACAGAGTTTTCAGAGGTAGTTTTCATAGACGAAAACTTGTCTTTGTAAAAACAAAAATTATTTTAAACAATCTTCTTACTCTCCATGCTTCTTGCTTACTTTCTTTCATCTTTATGTATCTTTCCAAAGGATTACTCCAAAAATAGAGAAATCGTAAGTCAAATAAAGTCACCAAATCACATCATGGCCAGAGAGATGGGATCTAGTAACTCCCCTGAGAGGTTAATTTGGCATTTTCCTGATGGCTTGTGAGGCAATCTGTACACTTTGAAGAAGGGGAAATTAAAGCCAACCTTATTTGCCAATTTTTATGCTTAGCACCATAAAAATTCCTCAGATCTGGTTTATTGGAAGAACCTCAAAATTCATTCATCACTTTCCAGAGCACATATTATATGCACAGCACTTTTTCTGAAACTAGGGTCTCAAAGATAGATAGAATACGCTTGCCCTCAGGGAAGTCACAATCCATTATATCACAGAATGGGATGTGCTGCGATGTGACAGATGTGAACAGATGTGACAGATGTGAACAGATGTGACAGATGTGAATAACCTGCCCAAGTGCCGAGCAGCAGGTCACAGCACAAGGAGCCTGGGCGTTAGAATGGGGCTCAAATCTGTCTCTGTCCACATATTTGGGATTCATTGAGAATCTTAAACTTCATTTTGCTCACATATAACATAGATATAGTATTATTTATCTTATACAGTGTCCTTGTTAGATAGTTAATAAATCTTACCTTGCTTTCCTCCTTTGAATACAAAGTGAAGAACAATTCATTTGGTCTAAAGGCAGTGAAGATGGGAGAAGGGGCCAAAGAAAGGGCAAAGTGGAGATGAGGCTTTGTAGAACAAGTAGGATTTCAAAAGAGAAGAATGGGAAGCAATCCTTAGCAAAGGGAGCACCCTGAAGGGAAAAAATGGAGCCTTAAAAGGTACATGGTTAAAAAAAAAAAAAAGCATATGGTGCCTTTAGAGGCAGCAAGCATAATGGTTAAGAGTGGGAATTATGGGGTCAGCTGGGATCATGACCTGGGGTAGATAACTTGCCTATTAAGCTCTTCACTTTCCTCATGTTTTACTCACATAATAATAACACCTAAGTCATAGGGTGTATTGAGAATCAAACATATATATATATATATATGTTTAATTGAGAATTAAATGTGTGTGTGTGTGTGTGTGTGTGTGTGTGTGTGTGTGTGTGTACACATACACAGGGCCTCATGTCCAATAAAGGTCACTGCTACTTTGTTAGTGCTGTCATTACTAGAGACCTATTACTGGTGGCTGGTGAAGTCTAGATGGTTGGGGATGGCTCGAGCATAAGGAAAATGGAAGAAGTGTGGGTTATCAGAGTGGTACTGCTCATTCTGTCTTTTGACCCCCAGGCATCTGATTACTTAATATTCTAAAAGCAATATTTTACCTCAAATGGGTAAATGGGTTACTTCTATCAGGCTGCTCTACACCTCTTCCCAATGCTAAGTCTATTCTGTCCCAGTGGTTCCTAAACGTGGCTGTTCATCAGAATCCTTTGGGGAGCTGATAAAAAAACAGAGACTTTTGGGTCTATGCCTGGAGATTCTTACTCAAAAAATTTAAGGCGAAGCTGAGAAACTTGCATTTTTTAAATAAGCTTCCCTGGTGATTCTCATGAACAGCCAGGTTTGGAGAACTTCATTGTGATCTGAGCAGAAACGGGGTCAGTATGTTTTACTTCTATTGCCCACTGAATAAAATAATAACATCTAGCTTATCTAATAATATCAGATGTATAAAAGTATGAGCCTCCTTTTTATTTTTAACCTTACATAACACTTGGATTCATTTAAGGAAGGAATTAATAAGATCATAACTTCTTTCTTAATTAGTTACTAAAGCATTTTTCAAGGGTGGTGGCATAAAAGAGTAAGGAATGACAGAGAGACAAGTTAACTTTTTAAAAAAGAAAATACCATTTTCCCAGATTAAATATCATGACACTGCCAGAATTAGTTGTTTCACTGTTATTTACTTTATTCTCAGTTCCATTTAGTAATGTAAATTATGAAATGAGAGATCCAAATTATTCATCCTGGTTTCAGCATTATTACTAGGAAGATCTAAATTCTGATTTGCCAGAGTTTGTTTGCTCATTCATTAGGGCTCTCTGAAAGAATATCAATCAGCCATATCAGAGAGCCTCACTTGCTTCACAAAATAATTATTTATTTTATTAAAATAATTTATAGTTTCTTAATACACCTAAGGGTTTGTTGATCACTGTTTAACAGGAAGTCCTAGAAGAAGAAAAAGGCTGATTAGAAATACAAATATATACCCCTGAAGTTATAAAAATAACTTTATGTGATTTATATATAAATTCAAGGGCAGGGTAAGATATAAGGGCTGACAAGGTAAGCCCAGGGACCAGGTCAAAAAGTGGCAAATAATGTGCCATCATTTCTAGAAACACAGATACGATGAGAGAAGTCATTTGCTTCTAATATTGTTAAATTATTTTGAAGACAAACAGGAAGGATAGACAGGAGCTTGCTGATGAAAGACTGATCTTAGGAAAAGTATTCTAGTTTCAAGTGATAAGAACAGGGTCTTTGAATACCTGGAGGGATGCTGCCACCGAAGGGCCTCTGCACTGGCTGCTTCCTTTGCCTGGAAAGCTCTTCTCCAGAAACCTTCACGACTGTTCCTTCGTGGCCATCGAGTCTGTCCTCCTCAAGTGAGGCCAACTTGATCGCCGACTTAAATCACAACCTCCCCCCGCCCCGACCCTGCACTTCTGGCCCCTTTTAATCTATCTAACTCACCACTTTTTTTTTCTTTTTCCTTATCTCTTCTCAACCAACTGTATCATTTACTTATTTAAATTTTTATTGTCTGTCTCTTCTCAATAAGATATAAGCTCTATGAAAATGGAGATCTAAGATTGTTTCACTAATTTGTTATCATTATGCCAACTTCCTAGAAGAGTGCCTAGCACAAAGTAGGTATAAATATGGGAATAAGATTTTAAAATTGCTAACAAAATTAAATATTCATATGTATGTATATTCCAGTATTGTAAGTAAGCATGCTATGAATATAAAAACAAGTCACTGAAACTTATTTTTTTTTAAAGGACAGGTGAAGAGGTTGTTGAAACCAAAAATACTTATTCACAGGTATTAATCAATGCTCTCTCTATTCTCTGAGCACCTGTTTTTTTAGAAGAACATAAAAAAGAGTGTGTGTTTTGGGGGTAAAGACTGACTTTAGAAATAATACTTTGGGAGTACGGCATGATCTAGTGAGAACAAAGATTAGGATTTAAGAGTCTGCCATTTTGCTTTTAAGCATGAAGGTTTGCTTTCTTATGCCAAAGAAAGGCATAAAAGTCCTTATCAACAACTTATCAGGCATATTACCTGCCTAATCATAGAGAAGATTATAATAATGGCCAAATATCATTTGTGTGAGTTCCTTCCCTCCCTCTTTCCCTCCATCTGCTTCTCTCTTTGTTTCAGAATACATGGGAGAAGGATGGTAATATTGTGGTCTTCGATAAAAATATAATTCACAATCCAGCCTGATTTCCTAATCCACAGAAACTGACTCACAGAGATAACCAATCTTTCATTTGACTGAACCACAGCTGCCTTGAGGGGCACAATCACACAATCAAGAAAGATTACCAGGGCACCAAGGACAACCTAGGCTGGAATGACTTCATGAATTTCCAGAGAAGAAATTAAATTACACCGTAATGGTATACCTACATTATAGAGAACATGAAAACAGGAAAGGTGTTTGAGTAATTCCATTTTGTATGGATTTCATGACATCTTTTTTTCTGTCTAAAGATTTCTAGGAGATAAGAGTAAAATAAATGGGGTTTAGGCAACTCTAGAGAATACAGATTAAGATAGAGAAAATGCCAAACCAAATAAGCCTAAAGTCATTTAACAAGGCAGTGCCTGTTGATTGATTTATATTTGGCTTTGTAATGGGATTGCACATAGAGTCCACTGTGCCTAACTTCCCGTACTTCACATTTAGCCCCATCCTTGGCAACTGAAAGCCCAATGGGAAGGCCGATGATAGAAGATCAGATAATCTGCAAAGCAGATAATCTGCTTCTTACAATTGAGTATTAGAACAGTCTAGTAGGCCACCTGAGCCCCCATAATATACCGTTTCCAGGCCCACAAACAGAGCCTTTCGGGTTATTGACCTGAGCCCAGAGGCATCATGGAGGCTCACAATTAAAAGGCTTTGACCCAACTTCTGACCTCAATGTCCGCTTCCTGTGGAGAATGTCTGAACCGGCCTAACAGAATTGCAGACTTAGGAATGCTGCCCAAATTACTTTCATTCTACCTTCCAGCTCACAAAACCATTAGCATCCAATTTTTCAGATACAGGCTGATGCAACAGCTCAAAATAGTTCATTTGTTACACAGAAGGCTACTATATTCTCAATAATTACTTATCCCTTACTCATATCAAAAATGACAATCTTTATTTTAACATGTGTATTTGCAGTTTCAGCCCTATGTTTAATCAATGAATACATCTTTTATTGATGCTGATTTATCATAGCCCCAGCAAGATCATAGGGATAAACGAGTCATTGAGAAACAAGATCTCTAATTAAAAAGTTACCAGTTACCTTAATATTGCAATTGCTGTTGCTGGTAGAATAAATGTATATTCAAAACTAGGACAGCCAGTCTAAAATGAAACAAAAATTTTATCTCATGTTATTGCCTGTGAAACTGCCTGAACAATGAGATCAGAAAAGTGAGAAGTAAGCTTCTTTGGAAATGAAAACCCTAATCTTTAGAACCTCTTAGTCATAAGAAAAAATTTTAAATGGGCAATTTTGATACTAGCAATTAAGTACTTTGTTCTAAATCAATGTATTCCTTTCTATATTTTTTATTCTCTCCAAGGACCATGGTAATAAGAGACTGTACTTTATCACTGAGTATTTCTAGTCCATCCACCATCAAGTATTAAATCAGATATATTACTCCTAGCTGAGAGATGTAAAATTCCTGATAACTTGAAGAATGGCTCTAGTTCTTGCCAAATTATTCAATTCGGATTTCATTCAGTGATTCATGCTACACAAATATCTGCTTGCCAAATAACTGTGTGTGTGTTTTGTGTGTGTGTGTGTGTGTGTGTGTGTGTGTGCAAGAATATGAATGGGTAAGCAAAAGAGAGCTAACTTCCTGTGTCTTAGAAAGAAGTTGGAGCAAAATTTGATATCCATTGGGAAGAAAACTATTCAAAGGATATAAGTTTCAGAAAGAAGTATATAACCAGTAAAAAAAATTTTGTCTGAACCCAAGTTTACTTCATTAGTTATATTTCTCCAGGTCATTCTATAATCCTATCAAAATCAGGAAAACAAAATCAACAATGGCAAGAAAAAATTATAAAAAAAAAAAAAGACTCCCAGATCTTTCAAGCATATGTGAATTTTCAGACGAGGCATATAGGAGGCCTGAGTTAACCAAGAACTCACTACTCAAGTGGTAGCAGTTTGTGATTTTATGCTAATTGTACTCACCAAAGGATGATTATGCAATTTCTGGGAAAGTAGAGAGTTTTGCTCCATAAAAGTTACTTGCTATCAATGTACAAACCACTATATTTAGGTTACGTGTTTTCTTATTTTTTTTTCAAACCTAACAGGTTCTGTTAGCATTTCTTTTTAAAGCAATTCAATTTACAACATGTACTTAGTTCCAATTCAGCAAATATTTTTTGACTATATAGTACATATGGGGCACTAAATTAGGTATTGCTAATGGTACAAAGTTGAATTTCATCACAATTCAGAATACAGGAAATCTTCGAGTCTTCTTAAAACTAACCCATTTAATTATTATTTATAATTATTACACCAGTATACAGAAATACATAAGTTTGTACCTTTATACTATTATGTCATAAGGTTTTTTTTCCTATTTTTCCTCTTAACATTATTAATATTGTATTTAGAAAATAACCACTATACTCACAAAAACATGTAATTAGTATATTGCTCATCTCCATTCTCAGAATTTTGAAAACTAGATAATTTGGAGGAAGTTGATATAGATCTAAGCATTTATTAAATTTAAACAGTTCCAGAATCCCTAAGGAGAGAAGAAATGCTCGGTGTCTTTTGGAGAACTGTTCAATTTATGCCAGATTACACATTTATACTAATTGAAATTTATCAGTGGAGACAGATCCAGGTTTTGTAGGACCTGAAGCCTATACAATTTGGGAGCTCTTCCTTAAGAAAGAAATGCAAAATTAGTTCCAGAGCCTTAGAAGAGTTCATACAAGTGAGGGACCCAAAAGCTTAAGTTTCATTAGCTTTTGAGCAAATCTGTCTCTGGTTTTCAGCCATCAATAATAAGTTTTCATTAGTGACATGATGTAAAACAGAGCAACAAATATCTGATACTTAAGTTGGAGCGGAAATATATTTCTCTGAAATGTAATTATAGGAGCTATGTGGACTTTTGTGAAAACGGGCTCCTATAGCACCCGGGAACCCACTCGAACAACACTACCAGGCACAGCCTCATGAGGAGGCTCAAGTTAATCACTCATTTCCCGTTTCAATCTGTCTCAATTAGCGTTACAGGATGCTTCAATTAGTCATTCCCATTCTCTCCAGGGACAGGGAGAGATTGCAGATAACTCATCCCAAATAGACTTCATAATTTGAACCCCTCCACCCTGCTAAAGAAAAACCTTCATTGCAGAAAAGCAAGGTTTGCTATCATTCGCCCTGTACTCCGTCAATACCACTCTTTCATCAGACAAAGAGAAGCCGTAAGTCTTCTGAGATGAGAGGCCTTCCTTTCCCTTCCCCCCAAAGGAGCAGTACCGTTTCTACCACACGCTCAGCCCAGGACAGCCCTAGGCAATTGTTCTTAAAACTACTCTTGGACGGCCCTTTCCAGAAGCTAGCCCCAGAGACGACGACCATATTATCAATCACCCAGACAGCATTTATACCTTTTTCTATGCCTGCTCTCTATTTGCCATAAGAGTGCTTAGCCCTAGAGTCAGTCTAAAATCTGCAAAAAGAGACACTAATGACTCTTTAAGAGGCATGTCTGGTATCCATAGTTTACAGAAGACCACATAGAAAATAATGATTTCTAAATCTAGAGAGAGTAACGCCTCCTGTCTTTAGAGAAGGCATTCAATCTCTGTGTATCCATAGGATAAGAAAAAATTCTAATCCAACAAAAGGTTTTGTTACAAAGGTTGTGTTTTTACCTTTACAAAAATCTAAGTAGTCTGAGTTCTGTTATCACGATATGGAGATTATACATAGCATGAAATTACAGCAATATTATAAAATAACACCTGTGAATCGATAAAGATTTCTAGTAACTTTGGCATTTTGGTAATTGTTTATTCTCCTGCAGAAGAAACAAACTAAACTGAAGGCCTGTACATAGTGGCCTGTTTCTGATCAGTCATTCCTTTCTTTGTGTGTCGCTGGGTTTATGCCATCACAGCACTGATGACATGCAGCAATTACTTGTTCTCATAACTGGTGCACCCAATGGACGATAAACTCCCAGAGCTTGGGAGGTGGGAGGGGGGAAGCACCAGGGCTATTTTCATTTTTGTCTCTTTAATGAGGAGTAGAGGGATGACCCAGAGTAGGGACGCAAACAGCAAATTTACTGAAGGAGAGTCATGAAATGGATAATTCTAAATGGTGAGATGTATATTTTTTTAAATTGATGTTGAATTGTGCTTTTCAATTAAATGTGAATGGCAGGGAGCCCCAGGTTTCAATAATTAACACGGCACATTGAAAACCAAATAATAAAGCTACCTTATCAATAGCTGGCATAAAAGATGTTATGAAGCCAAACAGTCATATGTGTGGAACAATTTTTAATACATAGTAATGTCTCCTTCCAGAAAAACATTTCAAAACCCAGAAATTAAAAATATTCCAGATCTGTTTTAAATTAAATCACTTATTTCAAATTTTTATCAGACTGTCACCTTCTGTCCTGACTTTCCTTTTCATAACATTTGTATTTTTGCCCATGAGAAAAATTGCAAAACTCAGTCTCGACTTATGAAACTCTCCTCTATAATGAATCCAGGATATCTCAAGACAAAGCTATATCAGGACTGAAGGGAGTGAATGAGGAGGATTCAATCTAGTCAGCATTGATGAAATTTCCTTGGTAACTTCTAACCTCCTGTTGACACCACCTCCCCCTTCCATGGCCCCCACGCTTTCTTTTTGCTGCAGACCCCTGAAACAACTGACTGCTCAGTCTGTCTCCTCATCTACTGTGCTCTGCTCCCTTATCACATGGTATAAGTGAGCATTTGCTACTGTTTCAGTGACCACTTTAGATTGTGCTGATGATCTTGAATCCAGAAGAGGATGAGAAGTAAAGAGACAAGATTAATTGGTTCAAGCTGATTCCAGGAGACTGAGGGGTTCTATAACAATAGTAGTAAATATTTACATAATGATTAAACTGATCCAGGTACTGCTTCAAGTGCCTGCATATTAAAAACAAAACTATTCTCAACTCCTTACAAGACTATTCTTCTCAACCCTTCTCAACTCCTTATCTTTATTGTCCCCTTTTATAGTTGAGAAACCGGAGGCTCAGAAAGGGTAACGATTGACTGCTAATGTCACTGAAATTTAATCTCAGTCTGGCTCCAGATCTGTGCTCTTTATGAATGATGATAATGACAACAGCAAAGTAATACTAGCTAAAAATACTTAGGGAGCACTTATTAGGTGACAGGCATGTTCTAAGTTGTTTATATGTATTCTCTCATTGCTTGAAATTAAATTTCTCTAACTCCTAATAGAGTGAATATATATAGATATTTTTTCATTTATTGGCTATTCTCTTGTAGCATTCACTCCCTTTCATATATTTTGTTCATTTTTTTAACTAGGTAGTCTGTCCTTTGTTTCTTGATTATAAAGGTTTCCTATGTATTTTTTATTTTTTCCCCTCGACTTTTTAAAAATTTCAAATTTCCAGAAAAGTTGCCAAGAATTATATAAAGAACA
Organism: Eidolon dupreanum; assembly: GCA_028627145.1. Classification (NCBI taxonomy): domain Eukaryota; kingdom Metazoa; phylum Chordata; class Mammalia; order Chiroptera; family Pteropodidae; genus Eidolon; species Eidolon dupreanum. The sequence goes on from CM053512.1 coordinate 13,258,259, forward strand.
TCCATATACTCCACCTATATTCACCAATTACCAATCGTTAACCCCTTGCCACCTCTCTCTCCAACCTGGACCCTCCAAATTCTCTTACTTGCAGACTTCATGACATTGTGACACTTCTCATCTAAATACCTCAGCATGTATTCTGTGCCTATTAATATCTTCTGCTTTCCTGGCTCTTCACCAATCTTTTCTTCAATATAATGAATTCTCACCACTTCCTGTATCGTACATTTACCACTTCCTTTCCCTGGAATGTACTTCTGCTATTTTCCACATCCAACTCAGATCTATACTTCAGGGCCTAATTTGAACATCCTTTAATCCATGAAGCCTTCCCTTCTCAATTCTCCTGTCGTTTGTGCCTCTTTTTATACGACTTATTGCTTTCCTCTCGGCACCACAGTTATTTAAATGTAATGTCTCACATCCTCTGATAGTCCACGAGCACTTGATGACAGGAAGAGTGTCCAACAGACACTTGTATTTTTCACAGAGCTTAGCATTGCAACTTGCAGATAGGAGACAATCAATAAACAGCTCCAAAATCAACCAGCAAAATCACTGAATAAATGTATGTTTGTGAGAGAATCAGAGAGAGATTTAGATTCTATTTCTGACCCTTTCAGCAATTCTTTGTGATTTTCTACAAATCACTTAACCTTAGTAGTAGAAATACTGATAAAATAATAGCTCTTTCTTTTTCAAGACTAGGCACTTTACATATACTGTGTCATTTAATCCTCACATCAGCCTTATAAAGTAGACATTATTATCATATTATAAGAGAGATTGAGTTACATGTCCAAGGTCACAAGGGTTGGATGTTACTTTTCATTTTGTCTTGTTCATATTTGTAACTGTTCAATAAATGTTTGTAAAATGATGTTTAAAACTGGGTATTTGTGCCTCCTTTGGCATATATGAATTCAGTTGCTATTTAGAAAAAAAATAACTCGAACTTGGTAACAGATAATTGAAGAAAAGCTGATACTTTCAGTTAAACACAAAAAGTGACATATTGATCTTTGGGACTCTCTAATACATTGATTGGTTTTTAACTATTTGATTTATCATAAACAGCAGCAATACTTAGAGAAACACATGCCTGAAACATTTGCAAAATTGAGGGGCTTTTCCTTTGAAGGGTTCTGGTGATGAGCTAGGTAATTTTAGTTCTGCTTTTGTAATTGGCAATTTCCACCAAAACTCCTCAGATAGGAATCTGTGACTTCTCTATTAAATACTTTATGTTATCTTGGAAAAAGCTCAGGCCAAGAGTACAGTGTTGGGCCTTTGTTTTCAAGCGGGATCTGGCTCCCAGCATAGATCTGAGAGTCAGTGGGCCAACCACAGCCGTTTTGGCTGACCAGGACGGTGGAACCTGAAATAATTGGGCTATAATTTCAATTGTCTTAAAGTCTGACGCCAAAGTAACTGATAGGCTCTGTTCTTTAAACGAAAACAGGAAAAAAGTGTTAGTGCATAGAACAATTTTGATCAAATTTCATTTTCCTGAATCATATAGACATTCTCCCAAACCACTGCTGTGTTTTAGTTTTGAACATGTACTCTTAATGAGATCTATTAACTCTTTTAAAAGTGGTGGGTAGTGCCAAGACAACTGGTAGACCGACATCCCAGAAAGAACTTCAGTCTCCTTGGTTCAATCTGTGTCTTTATGGCCAAGGTCAGGGGATCAGCTTCTAATATAACAGTGTGGGAGGGAGGGATGGCAGCTGTATAGATGTACAAACTGCAAATTTGGAATCAGAAGGCCTGGGAAGTTGGCCTCTGAGCTTTGAGACTCTGGGCAAATCACTTAGCCCCTGTGATCCTCGGTGTCCTCTGCTATAAAATGCAGATGACCTTTCCTGTACAGTCAGCAGTTAGAATTTGTGAGACAGGAGATGTGAAAGCACTTAGCACAGTTACCTACTTAATAAATGTAATAAATGTTAGTTGAATGCAACCTATGGAAACTCAAAACATATTTTTTAGGGATTATGGTAATGAATATGTAATAATATATGACATTACAAAGTATGAGTGTTTGAGTATAATTTTTTAGTAGTGAAATTTGTGAAGAGATCCTAGAGTCTGCTATTTGAAGGACAAATTTTACTCATTTTTATACTTTACCCAGAAAAATCAATCAACAAATGTGTGTGATCACTAAATGAATAAATGAGCATATGAATGGAAATGGGACTTTTGGTTATAAACATACTTGTTCACAAGAAGCTGTACTGAAATTGCCAAAGGCAATTATATTGTTTTATGGTTTCGATTGCTAATTGTAGTGTTCCTAAAGCTAATAGTTATTAAGAGCTTGAGGTATGCTAGTCACTGGGGAGTTTTGGGCCAAGATACAGAATATGTAAAAGATAGAATCCTAGACCTGGGAAGGTTCTGAATCCTAGACCTGGGAAGGTTCTGAGCAGGAGTAAAGAAAACATAAGCCATTTTCCCTTTCTACTTTACCAGTTATATTACTTACAAGTTATTTAAATATACTGAATTTAAGCTTGTCTACATTGCAAGTACTTTTCGTTTTTAATTCTAACCTCAGATTTAGCAGACATAGAGAAAATTCAAATGCACACACACAAAAAAGGAAATAAATGGTTGTAAAGACAGAATATAAAAGCAAGAGAGGCTTTAGGAGAAACTAATGCTCAGAGCAACTTGAAAGGGGAAAAAATCAGACAAATAAATCTTGGTCTATTTTCTTTAAGGAGAGGAATAGAGACTGAAGCTAGAAAGGGCACAATCACCCTGCTAATTAAATGCTGATGTGTGACACAATTGAAATTTCTAATTGTTTACAAAATGATGACATACATATAATATGTCATCTTGTCTTATAAAGACAATCTCTGTTTTGTTCAAAAAAGGACATGTAGACCATATAAACTCATGTCCTTAGTATAATTAGTAATTATCTCTATTTTTTATCTTTATTACAATTCTCATATACATATTAATATTGTGTATAACAGAGCTTTTAAATACTGCCACCTCCCAGATTTGAACACTACAAATGTGTTAAGAGGAAAACAATGTCAGGTATCCATTTGTGACTGTGCCAATCAATGTCTCTAAAAAGAGCAGTCGGAACTATGGGTTATTCTTGTTACCCAAAACAGCCTGTGTAACCATCACCAAGGAAAAGAGAAAAGTATAAAGTAAAAACACCGCTAAAAGCAAAGAGAGTTGTCGAGCTCTTTGACCTAATTTGAGTTGAGAAAGAAAGTGTACCTCAGTCCCTCAGTTCATAGTCCACTTAAGCATTTAGGGCTATGGAGCTGGATTTCACTGAGTAGCTCTGGTAATCATTCAGGACTGAGCAATACAAAAAGCAGATCACCAAGTCCTCTCTAATGAAAGTCAATCCATCTTCTCTAAGGTCCTCAAGCATCCCAAGCTCTAATCAGTAATCGTCATTAAAAGCTCTCATTATGTGAAGTAAGTGTAATTAGAGCATCTTGCCCTCACAGGGCGTACTGCGCTGAGAAGGCTGGGAGTGTTCAAAATCTGTGCCAATTCATTCCCCCGTCTACCTACCACGTGATGTGCTGTGAGAGAGAAAAAACATATTTATATATGTTAAGGCAAAAGCCCACCGGCCCCTACAGAATTAGCCTAAACACTAACTGTGGTTATTTCAGGGACTCCCTATTTCATTATGTGTCTCAGAAATAAAAGAGATAAAGTTTGCTGCCATCAATAACACTGAACACATCTGCTGAATTCCGCAGATTCCAAGACATTAATAATTCAAAATCTTGTGGGAATTTTGTCATGGTGGAGATATGACTTGTCTGCAAACGGAGCTCAGGGGATGCTCAGTGTGATCTATTCTTGTATATGCACATAACTGCTGCGTTCATCATGACACAAAGAACAACACAGGATTCTCTCTATCTACAATTTCTGAAATTTTGGAATTTATATTACAAAGTTGTTATGCACAATGTAATATGTTTCCAAACTCACATGAAGAGTAATCATCATGATATGTCATACCTTATAGATTAAAGGCATTGGCAAATGTACTTCTTCTCCTTGATTTCTTAAACATATATGCCATAACTCAAATAACACTGAGATTGAATGGTCAGTGGCAAAAAATAGGAGAGAAAAATATGTTGGGTTCTCCTCCTACTGGGAAACAGAATATGTATGTATGTGTATGTGTGTGTGCCTGTGAGTGCATACACATACATATGTGTGTATTTATATATGTATATACATATGGGCACACATATACACACATATATATTCACAGTGTGCTTATATGTATTTGTGTATGGATGTAGACATGTACATGCTCATACATATACACACTGGCATACCTATGATCCCCAGATTTACTGAAGAACTAGAAATTGACAATGTAAATTATGTCACTGACTGTGGAGACCAACACCCGAGAAGGTGTTACTAGCAAAAATACCACCAATATTTTCCCCAAAAGGCCCCTTTGGAGATGAGCCAGACCCTCAATTCTTGATGAAAGATTTCGAATCATCCTCAACACTAAAGCCAGAACTATCTTTCTAAAACTCGAATCCGATTATGTCATTCCCCCGTGGAAAGTCTTCCTGTTGCCCTTAGAATAAAGCCCTAAATCCTCCTTAACCAGGCCCACGAGACCCTGCCTGATCTGGCTACCCCAGCCCACCTCAGCCCCATCTCCAGCCATTCTCCAATTCGTTCCCTGAGCTCCAGACACGATGGCCTTCTTTCAGTTCTTTGAAAACATCGTGGGCAATCCTGCCGAAGGGCCTCTGAACATGGTGTTCACTCTTATAAAATGGTCTCCACCAAGCAAATTCCTACCGTTGTTCAGGTTTCAGCTTAACAGTCAATTGCCCAGAGGAGGCTTCCCTGACCCGCCCCCTGCAGAACATCTAACAGGTGATAATTACTAGATGTCACTGTGAGTTTGGTACCGTGTCCAACTTTTTACATGCATGTTTTTCGTTTAGTTTTTCACAACAAACCTATGAAGTTGGTATTATTATTATCTCCATTTACAGATGCGAAAAGTGAGTCCTAGCTAAATACATGCACAATCTCACAGCTTGTAAATGGAGGAAAAGAGACTCACTGAGATGGTACATTTTCTCTTCACACCCTATACTTTTTGGTTAATATTTACCACATAATCAGTTACTTAATATTTGCTTTCCAGTCTGTAACCTCCATAAAAGCAGAAAGGGTGTCTACCTTGTTCCCTAAGATACTGTGCTCGTGCGGGGAACACAGAGGTGAATAAACACTGAATGGATGAGTGGATGACACATCAAGCTATTTCTAACATGAAGAAAACGGCTAACTAAAATTGCTCATGATAAGTTGCTACCTATCCAATTCAAATGCTGAATTTGGAAAGCTGATATAGGTATAACTTATAATTAAGTGCTAATTGAAATCCATACGAGTCCATAGTAAATATAATCTGAACAGGAAATGGGAGAAGCATGTCTTTAGGGAAAAGCAATGCAGTATGTACAACTAACTCTATACTGAAATCTATCAGTAAGAGCAATTGCCCAGTGCACTTTTTTAAAAATTCAGTTCTCTATAGCTTTCAGAGTAGGCTTGATAGCTTCAAACTCTATTTTCAAAGTATAAACACATTTAAAATTGCACTTAAAAATTATGTATAATTTAGGTAAATTATTTCAAAGACCCATAGAAGATCTACCTCAATGAATGCAATTAATTCTTGCACCTAAACAGGCAGTATTATTCAGTATTATGTCAGATCTAATCAGAATGACTGTAAATTTTCTTGAACTTAATATGTAAAGCCAATTCTACTGACTTTGGGGACAGGCCAAGGTCAGGCCTAGATTTTAAATTCTCATAATCCATGGTTTTAACATGAATAAAAAACTGATTTAAGTCTTTATTTCAACACCTAACCTCATTAAACCTTGTATCTACCAGTGCTACAAGTGAACGACAGAATCAACAGGCCTTGTTTCACATTCTCCCTGTCTTCCTTCCATAGCAAAGTGGTTGATGCACACCGATGGCCAAGGATGTGAGGCAGCTTGCCATGAAACATTTTCAAGGAGTACAAATACTTTAAATCCCAAAATATAAAGTCCAATTATATCAGATCAGATCAGTGTTTATGTGAGGGCACCAAGACAAAGGTCTGTAGCCTTAACTTTAGCAAAATATGTATTTAGAGAGCTTACAGGGTCCACCATGTACACACCAATAAATACAAACCACATGAACAAATGGAAATGTGGAAGACCTGGGGAAGATTCAAGGACATCGTCCTTCTAAGTCACTTTTCTTATCCATGGAATCATATTCTTATTCATCTGAGTATAAAACAAATAATCTACCTTTTTCAAAACCCATGCCTTATTAGACATGCATGGACTTTGGTTAGCTATCAGAAATGTTAAAAGGACGTATTGGTCTGTGAACAACATCTCTACTTCTCTAGAGCCTTCCCTGATCACTTCCATTTTCTTCCTAAATCTCTGAGTTCTCACTCCATGTTACTACTGTCACCTTCCCTCCGTTACATGCCTCCCTGTTAAAGCACATGGTTTCTCCGATCTTATATGTCATATATTTACATGTACACCTCTCCCTTTTAAAAGTAGTTCATTCAGGGAAGGTTCTTCATCCGATTAAATTCTGCCTCCCCCACAGCACTTTTCATAATGCATGCACATAATAAACAGAACAATTCACTTCACAAATAAATGTGGATTGTTCTCATTATAGCTCGGTCCACAAGGTTTTTTTCCCCTTTGCATCCTTCCAATATTAATTATTCCTTCTCTCTGACTCAGCTCAACTATTCAACAGGTTGCTTATTCATGTCTCTGAAGAGCACTGATAAGGTAACTAGACTGATATCATTGGATATTTTGTTCCCCAGCTTAATCACCCTATTTAGTCCAATTCTTGACCACAAAGGGGGATCATTTGGTTAACTTTTAAATAAAAAGGTAACTAATTAAACCGAAGTGATCCAAAGGGCTTAGAGTATTGAAAGACGCATAAATACTACTAGAAAAGCTTATTTAAATGGAAGGAGCATATTTAAATAAATTTTTTTCCTCCAGTGATAGACATTTTACCAAAAGCTTTAAATAAAATGTATTATTTCATGCATTATGGTAGAAAAGTCAAAAGCTCATGAAAGTAGAAAAGGCTGATAATTTAAGATTACATTATTCTAAATAAAGAACGAATTGTTGCTGACATCATCTTAAACATACCGCATATTGACATGTGTTTGAAGGAATTATAGTTGTGTGGCACAAGTCAAAATCAAATTTAGTTCAATAAGCTACAGCATGTTTTTAAAATATAAAAACATATTAGGATGTGAATATATAAACAGGCCTTTATCAATCCTGCTCTTTACGTACCAAAATTTTAAATCCCGACTTATTTGCAAGCAAAAAATATGCACATTGGTGAAATTGGGAGATTACACACACACACACACACACACATTCCTCTTCAAAAGTTCAGAGAAAAGGCAGGGAAGGAACTTAAACTTTAGAAATTCAGTACTAACTGTTTAAATCTATAAAAGGCAAAGTCACTAAGATTTAAACATAAATAAAAGAAAAAAAGAAAAAAGAAACAAGAGAATTAAGTCAAACACTGTGTAAACTGAATTCAGACTTTAAGGTTTTACAGGGCATTAATCTAATATATGTCAAATTAGATTTTCAAATTTCATAATATTTGATTTCTTTCCTAAAAGCAGTTTACCTTCAATCCCAGAAGTTTTTCTTTCAAAGACAATTCTAAGTGAGATTTCTATTCAACTAGGAGCTCTGTTGTTTTTTTTAAAGTATTTATGAATCATATTTATGATTTTTACCCTCCCTAAACATTACTTTTGACTTTAATAAAGTTAAGGCTGATGTGAGAACTAAAAGATGGTTTAATGTGGATTAAATAATGCTCATTTAAAAACAAAACCACTTGCACATTGTTTGTCAACTTAAATAATATCAGAAAAGTTTTCAGACATCTGAAAATTTCCCTCAACTTAACAACTACAAGCGACACTAAAGTCATCCAGGAATTCCAAGATAAGATAGGTCTGCTTTCGAAACACAACCCCCAAAATATATACAACTGACCACAGGTAATATTACCATCTTTGCTGTCGAAGAAAACATGGCTACATTCTATTTTACACCAGCAAGAATTTTCTCAGCAACCTAGGATTTTCAGCAATTAGCTTGATCTTTCCTTCACACCCTGCTTAAGGGGGCCTCTCATTAATACTACTCCTGAACTTCAGGTCACAGAATGAGCTTGTTCAACAGAAGTCCTTCCGTACAGACAGTCCACTCATGCTGAAGCAGTGTTGAAACAAAAGTCTGTGGGTTGTTCAAGAGCAAATAAAAGATTGCAGCAGGATACCCAAGTGCATAGTCATTGTACGGGGGAGTAGATCTGAGGCAGCTTCAGAAGAGGAGAGAAGAAATAGTTTCAAGAATTCTCTGGAGTACGATTTAACAATACAAAACAAGAGTGGAAACTAAAGCTGAAAAAGGAAAAACCCAGGATAAAGCAATAACAAAAGAAGTTATTTGTTTTGGGCAGAGACTCTGGGGATCAGAGTTTAAAAGGTGGAGTTGTGAGGCATGGTTAGCTCTTCAGGCAGTACAGATGAATATAATGTCATAAGTGTTCAAAGTGTTATCGATAAAACATTGGTATTTTCTGCAATGTCATGTAATCAGAACACAGTAACTCGCAGGAGCACCTAGAGATTTCTGGAAGTATGTCAATATGTGCGTACATGAGCAAATGCCTCTGAATGAGCGTGAACCTTCTACTGGATCCTCAATTAAAAAAACATTCTACTCTGTACTGAAACAAAGAAATAAATCTCTTTATATAAATGAGTGTCCTACAATTTCATATTTATTTTGGCAATGAAATATCAGTAAGTATAGGAAAAAAAAGCCATGTGAAAATGGTAATAGTTACATACACTTATACACACACGGACAAATGCACACATACACTAAATGTATGGTGTCCATTATAGCTTAGGTACTTCGTTATCTTTCTGGGTAAAGATATAGCAAGAGAAGAAGTATTGAAAAGATTCTTTATCACAAAAGTAGTCAGAGAAGACGAATTAAGATTCAAGAAAACCAGGAACTCCAAAGGAGAATCTATATGAGATGACACTGTTGTAATAACAGTGGAACATTTGGAATAAGAAAAGTAGACAGGCCTTGGACCAGTGATCAGGAAGTCCTTTAATTTGATATAATAAGAAACAGCCTTATGGACCACAGTGTGCTGGAATTACTCTTCTTCAGAAGAGACTCTCTGAGTAATATAAAAAGGCAAGAAAAAGAAAATGTGGCGTTGTAAAGACTGTTTAGAGATGGAAACAAAAGGCCAGTCCATCCTGAAGAAGGAGAAAAGAACAGAGAGAGAAGTTAGCCAAGGTAGAAACAGTGAAACTGTGAAACTGTGCATGTAAATACGTATCACGGACCACTAATTGATCAGTCTCCCAAGTCCCCAGGCTTTTCTTCTTGCTGAGTCCTAGAAAATGATTCATTTACTCTATAGCTATTTAGCACACACTAGGTGCCAAGCACCAGGTAAACAGCAAGGGTATTGGAGTGAAAAAGGTAGATAAGGACCCACCTCTCTCAGAGTTTACACTTTAGTGAGTATTGACACAGTAGATAAATGAACAAGCTAACATTTGATAATGATAATGGCTTTGAGGAAAATAAAACAGGTCAATGTAATAGAAAGCACTGGGGAGGTACTCAGGAAAGGCCACTGAGGAGGTGCCATTTGAGCTGACACCTGAGCAACAAGGAACCAATCCAGTGAAGACCTAAAGCAAGTATGTTCCAGAAAAAGGGGACTAGTGCAAAGGCCCTGAGGAAAAAACAGACTTGGTGCATTTGTGTTGCTTAAGTGTGCTGAGTATGAGGTCTGCTTTAAGACGGAGGCAAGGAAGAAGGCAGGTCTAGATAAAAGGACCTTACTGGCTGGGATAAGGAATCTAGATTTTATCTTAAGGGTAACAGAAGACACCAGAGGTTTGAAAACCAGGAAAGAGTTGAGGAGTATGGTGACAAAATGTGAGGTTTGCATTCTAAAAAGTTTACTTTAGTTGATGTGTGAAGTCAGAATTTTAGGAGCATCAGAGCAGAAGCAGGGGAACCAATTAGGGAATAATTACAGCATAAGAGGCAAGTGTTGATGGCATCTTGGATTTGGGTAGTGACAATGAAAATGAAGAGAAGTTGATGAACTCAAGATATATTTAGAAGCCAGATTCAATAGGATTTGATGATGAATTAGATACAGGGAAGGGGATATGATGCAAAGAGAAAAATCAAGAAACATTCTTATAATTCAAGTAATAAGCAGAGCCATTCACTGAAATGAGAAAGATTGAGGGAGAAGCAGTTTAAAGATGGGGGATCAAGACCTCTATTTTGCATATGGTAAGCTTGAGATGCCTGTTAGAGATCCAAGATGAGACATCAGATAGGCATTTTGATATGTGAATCAGGCATTTGGGAGAAAATTAGAACTGAAGATATCGATTTGGTATCAGAGATTTAGAAGTTGAACAGAGCAGAGAATCCACTTAGGAAACAGAAGGAGCAGCTGTTGAAGTAGATGGAAACCCCAGGAGAAGGAGGCATCATGGAAATAAAGAGGAAAACATGTTGCAAGGAGGGAGTGATCAATTACATCCAGTACTGTTAAGTGTTTCAGCAAGACAAGGACAGAGAAACCACGACAGGCTCTGGAAGGTGGAGGTCACTGGTAACCTCGATTAAGAGCAGAGTCAAGTTCTAAGTAGAGTGCTAAGGAGGCTCACATTCAACCCTATTCTGGTTTCTAAGCTGTTGTAGAAATATTTGGGATGGAAAGCAGGATCTTGAGTTATTTATTGAATCGTTAATACAATAAACACTTATTGAAACATTTATTGGATACCTATTAGATGCAAAGCACTGTGATACAAATTGAAATAGAACTAAGGATATAGACTCAGAATTTCAGCACTTGAGCTCTCTTTCTAGGGAGCAGAACCCTAATCTTAGACTTGAGGAATTTTTCCACAAGTATTTTGGTTCCAAGAAACCAAAAAAAGTAGGCTAAGCTTCAGGTTCCAAAAGACTTATTGTAATTCATATATGATGACAGAGCTATGAATGGACCAACTGTTAATAAAGCTCCAGATCTCCACACACATACAACTTTTATGGGTCTGGCTCTGCAGATGTTAAAAAAAAGAGAGAGAGAGAGAGAGAGAAAGACAAGGGGGAGGGGAGGAGAGGGGAGAAGGGGAGAAGGGGGAGAAAAAGAAGAAGAGAAATAGAAATGAACTAGCATGTAATAAAGATTGCATAAAATGCATGTTAACATTTAGAGAATACATACTTATATCTGAAAGTGTAAAGAAGGTTAACAATTAGGAAAATACTCAAAAAAGAACAAAGAAAAAAACGAAGCTATCAATGAAAGAAAAGAAATTGCAAACATTAAATGGCCTCAAGACTTGGAGCAGCTAAAACTTGCTTGCTGAGTAAGGAGTCAGAGGGGGGCATCTGACAGTCCCTCAGCTATGATCAGTCAGTGTGTTTCTTAAAGATCATAAGCTACTCTAACAGCCAATGATAACAGTTTCCAGCTCGGAAAGAACTGCTCTATTCCGCCCTCCTAACTTAACACTGGCTACTGGTCCCCTAGTAACCTTTGGTGCTCTGTCAATCCTCCCATTCCTCTATGCTCCATCCCATCCTGCCACTCAAAATTATGATCACCATCTGTCTTGGTTCATCTTCCAGAGGATATGATGATGGATGACTTAATTACAGAAATAGGGGCAAGACTCAGATATAAGGAGGGAAGCCAAATATGAACAAAAGACAAGACCTTTTCCTGTGGTCTTGTAATAAACTCACCCAAAGCTTTAAAAATTACTTTTCTGTCCCTGTTAAGTAGCTCTACTTCTTAATTCAAGAGTATTTCAAGAATGTCCTTTCATTTTTCTATTTCCAGATCTACCATCTTGGTCCATATTCCTCTTACCCATGCCATTCATGATTCGATAGGTTTCTACTTTCCGGAGCAAAGAGTCTTAATCTTTCACTTTGTCCTCATATGTCAATATCTCTTTCCTCCCTCTCACTCCTCTGATCATTTTATAATGAATTGGTAACCACAATAATGAAATTTACTGAGAAAACTAAATTTTGAGATGCTGCCATAAATAATGAAGTCAGAGAAATGATGAAAAGGGATTTAATGAGGTCTGAGATATGGTTGGAATATTACAGATAGAAAATCAATTTGGAAAATGCTGTCAGCTTCATCCACAGGGGGGATATTATGTAAACATACACATCTAAAGGAGAGGAGTAACTTTGAAGGCAACGAAGGATTGAGAATTATTTTATAATAGAGAAATATAGTTGTTTTTGATCGCCCTATATCTATCAATCTATCTGTCTATCTTATCAATCATGTATCACTATTGTGCTATGATGAAAAGCTTAAACCAGGTAAATATTCAAAAACTCTGGGTATTCAAATTAAGAATGGACCAGTAAATGTAAAGCATTTGACTGTCATACGATTTTACCTTTAGCTCTACGGAGGTAGAAGGAAGAGTCTTATGGCTCCTTTACAATATCACTTACAAAACACTGTATAAATTTGGTCATCCCATGCAATATATTATATCTTCCTCAAGAGAAAAACTCAATTTCATAGACTCAGGACTGATGAATATTTTGGAGAAAATATTCAAAACAAAAGCATATTGTTTCTATAAAGCCAGTTATGCCATGTACTATATTTCTCTATTATAAAACAATTCTCAACCCTTCGTTGCCTTCAAAGTTACTCCTCTCCTTTAGATGTGTGTGTAAAGCACTTTATATATCAAAGAAAAATTACTGTTTAAACAGATTATCAGGCCATATAACAATCTGAAGCTGCAGCTCTCTTAAAATAACTCTAATGAGACCTGGAAAACTGCTTCCAGTCTGGGTTACCTAAGCATGCAGCAGATTCTCTGTCATAAATCTCTGAAAAGTAGGTGAAAGCTATAGACTTCCTCTCTAGAAAAATCCATACACAATTATAGAATAAATTTTGAATATGAATTTTCAGAACCTACTAGGATTCCAAGCCTCCAGGCTAAAGAACTCTTACTCTAGAAGAAATTTTATATTTAAGACTCACTAAATCCCTAATGTACAAACTAATTTCCTGTTTCTACCTAAGACGCTCCATCTATTTATTTTGGAGTATGGAAAAGTTAGAATTTCACATCCTCATCCATAAGCTCTTCACTCGTGCTTTGCTGAGTTAAAGCCTTGTCAACCCCTAAAACTCAGTGCTGAAGCAGCTCCTACCTGATCTCCACTCTCTGCTACAGACAACTCCCAGGACCCATCCTGATCAAACATCCTGGAAGCCTAATGATTTGCCAGACCCTGGGAAGTCTGACATGTAAGAAGCCAACTACGGCTGATATGCTCAGTGCCTGGTTCCTAGGATCTTTCCTGATGAGTCTACGATACAACTCTGGCCTCTTATATATAAACCCATTCATTTTGGTGATGGACCCTGCCCTGACCATCATTTTTCCCTTACAAACTATCTGATGACTCATTGTATGCAGAAGTAAGACTACCACAAGCGCCGGCTGAAAAAAGAAGTTGACTCTTTAGCTCCAAGCCTGTTTCACAGTGTATATAGGGGAAAAAGTGGCTTCTGAGAATAACAGATGTTTATTCAAATCCAAATATAACATATTCCAAGATCAAAATAATTTATTGAGGTAAACAGCTACTGTCCCAGACTCTATTAATTGCCTAACAGCCATTCCCATTTTTGTATATGCTAACGGAACCCTGTTTTCTTTGGGGCAATAGTACGTCCACTCTATGATATGACTCGTGATCAGTCTAAACTAGTCATTTCCAACTAATGTGAGTCTCAAAGGTACCACAGATAGCCAAGATATTTATCCCCCTTAACTCTCAGGCCAGAAGGGCAGGGCCTGGGGTAGCAGGAACATTCTGTTTACCGCCAGCATGTACAATAAATGTTATCATTTCTTACGTGTGGCATGAAGGAAAGGGCGAGAAGTGTGGTTCTACATCAAATTCTGTTCCCTTTGATAGATACTCGACTTTTCTCCTTTCGTTACAGCTAGCAGTAACCTTGGGATCAAGTTCTGGCCAATGAGAAAGTGTGCTCAAGCCTCTTGAGGATGCTTGTTCTTATTATAAGGACAAGGATGAAAGCTTCCTAGCAATGCCTTTCCCCTTCCATCCTACCTTGAACAAGGACCCAGTGCCTGAAGCTGCAGCAGCCATTTTGTTACAATGAGGCAACAAAGCATGAGGGTAAAAGACCAACAGCTAAGTGGAGAAGAGCAGAGATGGAAAGAGCCTGGGACTTGATTACATTGTCGAACTTCAGAACCAAGACCAGCAATTGCCGACTTCCCATCTTCTTATCAATAGTGATTAAAAAAAAAAACTATATTGCTTAAAGTTGACTGACGCACACTAGAGGATGGTAGATTTTAGTCATATTTTCTTCTCTGAAGCATCCCATAGCTCTCAGCTTTGAAGGAATAACAGCCCTCCTGCACCTTCCAGCTTTTCTAATGTTTTATCATCTCTTAATGCCCACTTTGAGTCACCACTTTGAGCCTTACTGTAAGATGCCAGGTTTAATGCTATTAATTTCTATTGCATGCCTCACAGTGTAGAACTTAAAGTCTTCTAGAAATTTTAGCACATTATGCAGTACTGTGTAATTCTGCAGCTATGTAGAAATCCCCATAGCACTATAAATTCTTACATTTAGGGTATATCAGTCTGCTCAGGTTGGCATAACAAAACATCACAGACTGGATGACTTAAATAATAGAAATATATTTTCTACATTTTGCAGACTAGAAGGCTGCGATCAATTTGCCAGCAGGGTTGGTTTCTGCAGTGGCCTCTCTCCTCGGGTTGCAGAGAACTGCGTCTCTCTGTGACCTCACGCAACCTTTCCTCTGTGTGGGCACATACCCCTGGTGTCTCTTCCCTTTCTTCTAAGAACACCAGTCCTGTAGGATTGGGGCCTCATCATTATGACTTCATTTAACTTTAATTTCCTCCTTAAAGGCCCTAACTTCAACTACAGTCATACTGGAGATTAGGATTTCAATATATAAATTGGGGAGGGGGGCACAATTCATTCCATAACACTGGGGTTGAGTTATTTAAACATTTTGATTTTAGAATTTATTTATTTATTTATTTATTTATTTAATATTTCAATTAGAGTTGACATTTGATATTTTATTAGTTTCGGGTGTACAGGACAGTAGTTAGACATTTATATAACTTACACAGTGATCCCCCCGATAAGTCTAGTGCCCACCTGACACCATCCAGTTATTACAATATTATTGACTGTATTCTTCATGTTGTATTTTTCATCCCCATGACTATTTTCTAACTGCCAATTTGTACTCTTTAATCCCTTCACATTTTCCACCCAGAACCCCAGCCCCTCCCTGCATCTGACAACCATCAGTTTGTTCTGAGTCTGTTTCTGTTTTGTTTGCTAGTTTATTTTTTTTTTAAAAAAAACCTCTGAACTGAAAACCTGTGAGCAAATATTTTTTCATACATTCTTAAAGATAATTTAACTTTATTTTTTTAAATATATAGTACACGGAGAGAGAGAAATTTTTAAGTGAGTATGTACAGGCTAAGGCTTAGAATATTTAGGTACTCTCAACCTATCTATAGATACATGAGCAAAAACATGAACCACTGTTTCTCAGTAAATGAAAAGCATGCTCCAAAAATACAACTTTGGAAATTCCTCTTTGAAAATAAATACAATAACATTTTTGTTTCCAAATAAAAAAAAATGATTTTTAAAAATGGTACGTTAGCAAAAATATCACACTGTCAAACTCAAAACACTACATTATGTACGACTTAGCATATGCAGTGTTCTGGGAAAGTCAAACTTACAGGGACAGCAAATAGCAGTTACCAGGGGCTGAGAGGGTGGGCGGAGGCAATGCTTCCAAGGGGCACAGGGAAGCCTCAGGGGTGCTGGAATGTTCTGCGACCTGATCACAGCAGTAATTCATAACTGCATACAAGCATTTATCAAAACTTGCAGGACTGTAGGTGAATTTTACTGTAGGTGAATCATACCTTAAGTTTCTAATGGAGGAAAATGGCACATTTGAAACCGAATGATAGAAAGCCAAAGAGTTATTCTGTGCTGTCTTCAAATCCACCATGGGAACCAGTCAAGAACCCTAGAAATGCAGCAGATACTCACATATTATGTAAATTTTAAAGCTATAAATATCTATGGCAGAAGGAATCTGGTTATAGGATATTGTTACGTGTGTTTAACACTTTTATAATGGCATAAACAATATCCAAATTACATTATCAAATTAGTAGGCTTAGTTTACCAAAAAGTGATCATGAAAAGTTATATACTTTGCCATAGAAATAATCAATCTTAATATTTCATAACATAATTGTGCCTTCCAGTGGGGAGAAGGGCATGTGATATATTTGATAATGATAAACTGCAGATGGTAATAACTTATTCAACTTTTAAGAACATTTATTTTTTACAAAGCATATCACACATATTGTCTCATCTGATTCTCACAGTAATCCAGTGAGGTTAGATAAATAAAGTATTATCATTTTCTTCACAGTACAGAGGAGTAAAAAGGGGCCAGATAGGTTAGATGGACTTATCTACAGTCCTAAAATTAGTACATATAGGGTCAGAAAATGAATCCAGATCTTCTGACTCCAGATTTAATACTTTTCTCCATATATCAGTCTGCCAATTAAAGGCAGTACATCTCAAAATTTTGCCCCAAATCTCTAACTACAAAGTCAACTAGAACTAGAACAAAGTTACATCAACCCTCAAATGAATTTAAGAAGCTCTACAGCTTCTTAATTGGTCTTATATAATTAAATGAGAATAGAGCAGAGGTAGGATAGTCTATCAGACAAACTACAGCTCCAGTAAAAAGTAAGGGAGACACACATTGAGTTCCTACAATGTACCAGGCCCACTGTTTCATATATAATCTCACAACAACCCCCAGGAGTAGTTATTATTATTATTATTCTCATTTTACATTTAGAGAAATATAAAGCAAAAGATGTTAACTTAGAAGCCAGAGTCACATAGCTTATAAGGGATGGATGGAAAGGGGATTCTAATCCAGGTCTGTTGGACACTTAAGCTCTTTGTTCTAGGAGCCAAAAGAAAGATATTTTAAAGCTACATTTTTGCATGGACTGAGTCAAAATTTCAGTACTTCTAAAACTTTGAATCTCAGCAGAGTAAATAATAAGTAAACAAGTAAATAAATTAAATACATACATATATACATATCTTGTTCATAACTTCTTCAACTTAAAATGAGGGCTAAGTGGTCATATTTTCCTCCTAGACATATATAAAACCTCTTTGTGTGCCCTGAAGTGATCTGAGTTCACCAAATGCAGGTGTTTCTTTCAATACTAGTATCAACCTCTAGGTACCAACGACATGGTGGCCTGTAGCAAGGTCAGCCAGCTGTTGAGACCAAAATGCAAAATTAGGCAAAATGAAAGTAGAAACAATTCCGGGAATTGTGACATGCCCCTTAAAATGTAACTGCTTTAAAATACATATTGTTTTTAAAATTTCAGTTCTTCCTTTAAAAAATTAGGACTCTTAATTATAAGATTATAGAAGGAATGCCTTATTTTTTTTACATCTTCTT
The DNA here is from genome assembly GCA_028627145.1 of Eidolon dupreanum. NCBI lineage: Eukaryota > Metazoa > Chordata > Mammalia > Chiroptera > Pteropodidae > Eidolon > Eidolon dupreanum. The sequence goes on from CM053512.1 coordinate 13,276,110, forward strand.
ACCCAGCAGAGAATATAGTACACATGCAGGCACTTGAGAAACATTTTGTGGTGAAGTTGGTGGCAATGATGATCAAATAGCAACCTTCACGTTCACCTGTCTTTAGTGACTTTTGTTATAACAAGAGTGAGGGGAAAAAAAATAATTTCTAGTTTCTATTATTTTATATTGTCACTTCTTAGGTGAATTTTTTTTTCATACAGAGATGTAAGTCATTCATTTGCTGGAATAAAACTTACAAAACGAAGTTCATTTTGCTTGTAAAGTGCAGATAAGAGGAAGAAGGGGAAGAAACAGTTTAAATGTAAAAGACACCTTTTCCCTGACTCCTGGACTAGTTCACACAATAAGATGAATAATTTAACTCCCTGAAACTTCATATGTGCAGAACGCTGAGTGCAGGCCATTGGCATATTCATTTCAAATTTGTATAGTCTTTAGTCAACACACCTCATCTGCATTTCTAACACCTGCTTCAGTCAGCCTCGAAGCAGGCTGTTATCTCTATGGTCGTCTTTTATCTTTTCTTTGTCCATCTAATCAAAAAAAAAAAATCGCATTACAGAATATATTACTTGGCATAAAAGAGATAAAGAGTCATTCACATGATTTTCCGAAAGGTATTTTCCTTTATCTTATCAAAAGGCAATTTTAAAACCAGTTACTAATTAATGTTCTCATTCTTTACTGTATACATCTCCTTCAAACATTAATATCAATTTTATACAGCAAAAAAATAACTGCATCTACACTCCTCTGCAATGAGTACCTGCTTTAGGTGCAAAGGAAAATAAAATTAAATGCAAATGATTGACACCATTTGTTAAGTACACAAATAACAACTAGCTTAGAAGAGTTATTAAAATAATGTCCATCCAGCTAAGTCTAACATGACCTATGTTAAAGTATTATGCACATCACTGCCTGTAGGCCGATCTACTGTCAATAACTCCCATGATTTGTCCTGTATTAAACAACCTAATACAGAAGATTTAAGCAAAACACTTAACGGCTGAGGTTCTCTTAAAAAAAAAAATTATCCTAGAACAGGCGGAAAAATGTGAAGTAGCTGGGAAAAGAACTGGACTAAACTGAACAATTTCTGGTTATCGATTTGCTTTTTCTCTCATAATATTTAAGTGCTTTGTGATTACTTTATCTGTCGTCCATCTCCCTATGTGAATGTCAACTCCATGTGGGCAAGGACGATGCCTGGCTTCTTCGGCACTTGATTCCCAGTGTCTAGCTTAGTTCCAGGCACACAGTATATTCTTTTTAAACAGATAGATTTTTAAATTTTCTACCAGATTGAATTGGAAAGGATTCTGAAGGACGACTTAAATTTCTTCATTTCCTTAAAATATATATTCAAGAAAAAATGTTGATTTCTCTAGGATCATTGGAGGAACATTTCCTACATAAGCTAATTTTCTTAGATGGCCGGAGGATCTTTTTAAGATACCAGGTCATTTTAATTTCAAATATTCTAAATACGAGTCATTCGTGCACATATCATTATTTTTCTACCTTGTTTTAAAAAAGTAGGCTTCACTAAATTTAATCATTTTTTGATAGCTGACAAGCAAAATTATATATTTAAACTCTCTGCCATATAATATAGTGGTCCCCTCGGATATTAATGAAGTGAGTAAGGCTATATGTCCCTACATAACAAGACCTATCAATAAGATACTCATATTTAATGATGGTGGTGTCTCTTTTCTTGCTTTCAATTTTCAGTATTTACCCTCTAACTCTTTTCACCACACTTTCTTGCTCCTAATAAGTTATCATTTATTACCCAGGATGAATTAAAGGTTGCTAAAGCAATTTTGCTTGTGAAATCAAAAACCTGTAATGAAAATATTATGAATGTATTACACTATATTTTTTAATTCAAATGTAAAACTATTCTTTGTAGCCTTTGCATCCAGACTAAGCCATTTGTCTTATCACCCAGGGTGGGGAGAACGTAGTTTATAGCATTAAAGTTATTATTTGGTTTTGACAGTCAAGTCTATTTGAGTTCCTAGAGGGACAAGAGCTTGAAAGAGATTCAAGGTGTTCTTCAGAGAGTAAAGGGATTTTCCAAAGTCTTTAAATTCATATTACAGAGTAAAGGTCAAATCCAGTAGAGTTAGACACCAATCTTTACCACAAAGAGAGATAATTCAAAATATGATGCAAGAGGGCTCTTTAACAGTCCAGGGAGTAGGCAGGCACTGCTAGAACTGTAGGAAGGGAAATTCAGAGAGATGCTGTGGAAGAGGAGGAAGAGGAGGTCAGATGCTAAGGTCCTTGTTTAGAAAGGATGGTGAAATAAAAATACCCAGAACCTGGCACCCTGGAGTTAATCAATAGTTTGCTGAGGATTAGCCTCTGAGGAAGCTGCTAACTCCTGAAGTCTCAAAGCGGACCATACCAACATGACTAGGAAATAATTGTATAGGACGGATAAAAGGAGGTTTCTAGATAAATGAACATTAAGTATAGCTCCTCTACAGGGGACCCAAAAATGCCCATGTGCCCTAGCAAGGAGACATCAAGGTGCCACTTGAAATAAAAGGCAACTGAGAACTAATCATAAGGCTTTTTCACAACCCCTCTAGCCTATTCTAAAATTCTGCCAGGCATTAACATCAAGTTCATCAGTGTTTGAACTCACTGAGAAAACAATGCCCAAGAGCATGCACAGACTCTGGCCGTGCCTTCCTACAGGAGCCTGTGAACTACTCAGGAGGGTACGCAAAAGTGGAGGCTGGGTGGAAACAGAAGCAAAAGTCCTGTTCGGGAGCAGATACCTCCTTCAATTCATCATTTAGCTGTCCTAGAATTAGTACTTTCATTCCTAATGAAAATGGTAAACAGTGAACGGTTGAGAAAACAACAGAAATAAATTAAGCAATTTCTAGGGAAGGAATAACTTAATAATTCAAAGGTGATTCAAACTTTTGGACTACTTTGAGGAACCGAAAAGCTAAATTTGTTACGAACTTATTTTTCTATCTGTAGATCCCGAAAAGACACAATTCATGCTGGCTGGGTTCTTCTCATGACTAGCTAGATAAGTTTGGACAAGCCAATTGACTTTTTTTTGACATTAAATTATAAAACTAATGACAGCTAATATTTATTCTTTACTAATGTGCCATTGTACCAAACACAGAATATTTCATTTAACCCACATGACACTACACAAGGTTGGCACACTGCTAGTCCCAGCAATCAGAGGCACAGTGAAGGCATACAAACCCAGGCAACCTGATTCCAGAATTAGTCTCATTCGAAAACCTGAGTCTCACAATACTGTGTCTGCCTCACAGAAGTGTGGTGTTTGCCTGAGAAAATATATGTAAAAGCTCTGAAACGTATAAGATGCTACACATATATAAGCAATCCAGGTAATCACCTGTGAGACTGCCGTGGCTCAGTAGCTACTATCTGGGTTCGAGCCTCTATCATCTCCTGGCTCAACTACTGCAACCATGAAGGGCCCTCCTCCTGCCCTTAATACCACGGTCCATTTTCAACAGAGTGATCATCAAGTGAGATCACACTACTGCTCTGCTCAGAACTCTCAAATGTCTTCTGTCTGCTGTGGACGGGACTGTACTTCCCCCAAATTCATAGGTTGGTGCTCTTACCCCTGGTGTGACTGTATTTGTAGATAGGGCCTTTAGGAAGTAGTTTAGGTTAAATGAGGCCATAAGGATGTGTCCCTAATCCAAAGGACTGGTGCCTTTATTGTAGAAAAGGGAGAAACACCAGATGTGTTATCATATCTCTCCCCCTGTCTCTCAATCTCTCTCCCATGTGAGGACACAGCAAAAAGGCCACCGTCCAAAAAGAAGAGATCTCTTACCAAATCACCTGGAACCATGATCTTGGACTTTTCAGTCTCCAGAACTATGAGAAATAAATTTCTGTTGTTTAAGTTACCCAATCTGTGGCATTTTGTTATGACAGCTCAAGCTAAGTACTACACCACCTTATTCAGGTTTAAACCCGAAGGTCTTTCAATGGCCCACAAGGCCCTAACTATATAATCTGGCCCCTTGTTACATACGTGAATTTATCTCTACCACTCACCTTGTTCTGGCCTTTCTTGCACTTTGGGTTCTCTCTATATGGAACACTATGTCCCCAAATAATCTCATAGTTTGCTCACTCACTGCTTCAGGTCTCTGCTCAAACATTCTAAGTGAGACAGTTACCTACCACCTTTTTAAAAATCTAAATCCCTCTAGCTTCTTCCCTATTTTCCTCCCTTTCCTGCTTCATTTTTCTCCATCAGATATATAATACATAGCTCAAATACATATATGCATATATAATTCAGTTTAAAAATCTATATATTTTAATTGTTATAATCCCTCACTAGAATGTAGGCTCCATGAGTTTTTGTCTGTTTTGTATATTTTTGTACCTCATTACAAAGTAGGAGCTCAATGAAGTATTTGTTGAATGAGTGAACCGGAGAAACTGCAAGTTATGTCCACATGGCAGCTGCCTTGTGGGTGAAGAAGGTGGCATGGGATGAAGCTGAAGAGGAAGGCCAGGGATAGATCATGTAGGACCTTGTAGGCCATATATGAGGGATTTTGGTCCTTATTCCAACAAACATTGAAGGATTTTAAGCAGGAAAATGACATGATCAATTTACATCTTTCAAGATCATTCTCATGGCTAATGAAGAATAAAATGGAATGAGCCAAAAAAGAGATGAAGAAATCAGGGCAACGCTTATCTCCCGGGTTAATGCACGTTTTGGTGTCTCTCTACATGCACACATCCTCAGCGTACATTGATGTAAAGTAAGTGGTTGCTCACATCATCACAATTATATTTGCAAAGTCCCCAAAACTATCTCTCAAAATTTAAATGGTTCTTTCCCAAATCTCTTCGTTTTGAATAAGCCCTGAAATGAAAATATACTTACATAATGACTTTTAGCAAATGCTAATTACTTAGACCCCAAATATGTAATGTAGTTAGTACTTGCACAAAACATCTCTGAAAAAATCCATATAGGTTATGAATAGCCTAATTTTCTGAGATTCTTTTTGCTATAAATTTGGCTAAGAGCTTGGGTAGAATGGGAAAGAAGATAAGTGAGAGAAACGCTGATGATTTAACCTCCAGTGTTCCCTTAAGGACAAACATTTGTCACCTTGACAGCAAGGTGAAAGGTTTGCAGTGAGTGTGCTTAAAACAAGACTCTCCCAGTTCTCTCTTCCCTAGGGACTTGTGATTTCTGAAAAGGCATTATCTGAACAGATGATGATGATGACGATGAGCTACAGGAAGGGCTAGGGGAGGGAAAGAGGTTGAGACCCACATAACTCAGAGCCTCAAACTGAAATGCTGCTCCAGGGACCGTCACAAAGATAGCGTTTGCTACTTGTCTTCCTAAGGTTCCACTTGAGGCTGGAGTAATCAACCCTATAAATTATCACAAAACATTCAAACAGTGTCTGAGGTTAACAGCATGGATCCCATCGCTAATAACTGTGAGTGTGTCATAAAGATGAAGTAGGTCCTAGCCATTATATCTCCACTTTCTATACAAATCTCTAATTTTCAGAATTTATAATTCTAACATGAAAGTCTCCTGCAGGCTTAAATCAGGTGCTAACATGAGCATGATTTTTGCTCTTAATGAATACACATAACTCAAAATAGCATTAATGTGATGACACTCATGTATCAGAAAGAATACTAGATACTGCTTAGGCCTGTAGGCTAACTTGTTTATAATATTTTCAAAAGTGAAATAGGAAGGGATATTTTGAAAGCTAAGAATTTTTTTTAAAGAATTAAAGTTGTTAATTTATGGGCATTTTGGACTTAATTTCAGGAATCAGTTGCATATATTTATATGTTCCTTTGGTGAGTGAAATTTTGTCTACGATACTATTTTGTGCTTTTACTTTGAAAAATATCTTAAGCTAAAATCATTATAAAATCAAAATTGATCCTATTTCATTTAAATATTCATTACCTAGTCATCCCTGACTCTAAGTATTGTTAGAAGGGCAAAATTATTTTTAAGAAGAAAATAAGCTTTCTAACATAATGAACTGAAATAAACATAATTAATAGAAAAGTAAGGTTACAAAGTATACCAGAAAACGTTTTGCAGTGAAGGGGAGTGGCAATGGAGAGATGGAGGCTGGAACACAGAAAGGATAATATCAGAATTAAAAAAAATAAAAGAGGAAAGGGAATTAATTGTCAACCTAAAAGACTCTATATTGATTTAAGATCCATGTGTCCTTCATTCATGAAGGAAAAACAGACATCGACCATGTCCATTCCTGGACATCAGCCTCTGCATATATCCCAGCCCTACCACGTAACTCACAGGTATCAAAAAAACTTAACCATTTCTCTTGCTTAAACTCCCCATTTTTGTTCATGATACTACAGTTATTAATCCTAACATCTTTGAGTCCTCAGTCTGTTTATGTTCCTTGCATCTTCTGGCCTTTCTACCATAAAGATATCCAAGACTTTTTCATGAAAAAGTTGGCTGGTAAAAGTCTCTAAGTAGGAAAATGGCAATGTAGTTATGTTGAAAAAACAAGAGGGAGCCCTTACCTATTAAATTTATGTTGAAATGAGGGAGACAGTAGATGAGAGTATAGAGGAAACACGCCTGGGCTATGTTACCAACCATTAAATCTGAAATATGGGTACACAAAATTCATCAATAGTATTTGATCTAATTTGTATAGGTTTCAAAATCTCTAATAAAAAAAAATGTTGCTGTTGTTTTTAAGGGACCAGAGGTTTAGGAAAATACCATATCTAAGGACTGGATAAAAAGTCTGGATATAGGATTACAGAGGGGACTTTGGCCATAGGGACGGAGAGGGTCAGGGTGGCACCCTTTCTAAGAAGAGCTAGATAATAATAGCAGCTACCACCTAGGAACTCTTGTTCTAGACACCCCGCTAACGTCTCAGGGACTCCTTCTTATTTAATTTATTCAACAGTGCTGGGAAGTAGGAATCCCTCTGTCAAAGCTTGGAAGTGAGACTCCTTCTACATCAGGGCCTTGCATACATTAAGTACAAGGTTAATAGTAGCTGTCTAAATAATTGAATAAATGACTAAGAAGTTTCCCCCCACCCCCCTTTTTTTTGTGCCCGTGGTTCTCTGTAAGAAAATTCGGAGGTTCTAGCCAGGATGTTCATCATTGTCTGACTCAGAAGAAACAACACATCGATCTTTCACGCACAAACTCACCAATGCACACATTGCTGCCAGGCCATTTCTCCTAAGATACCACTTCTGGCATGATATACTCCTTGAAAACTCCTCAGTAATGCCTTACATGGTAGCAAGTTCAAGTTTTGCCCCCATTCAAGGCTCTTCATAACACTGTCTCACATAAATTCCACCAGTCACCAAGACTTGGCTTACTCCAGTGAACATCCCTCTTTTCACTGTCTGTTGTCTGGAACTGCCCATTCACTCATTTATTCATTAAACACCAATCACCTATTACACATCAGGCACAGTATCTGCCATTACATCTGTATATACAGAGATAACAATGAGCATTACGGGCATGAACCCTGACCTTGTTGGTTCATATCCACTCTCAGGTTGACCTTCTCCACCTGGGTTGTTCTCAGTTTCCAACATCTCACATTTAACATCCTCGAGGATCCTTCTCTGTTACTTTGCCCTGTCTTGCTCTCCCTTTCTTAATTGATGTTACCAAACATTTAAACACTTGATTATATTTTTTCCTGTTTTATTCCGAGCATTGTACTTATGCATATCTCATTTACACTAAGTCTCTTAGGCAGAAATTGTGTCTTATATTCTTCATCGCCCAACTTAATGTAATTCAACTGAATTAAATATGTATAAAGCATGTCCTTAAATAGCTTTCAGTATGGAAAAGAGTTTAGAATTCTAAGCCAAACTAACAACAAACTAATATCTAATTTGTCTTTGAAAATAAAGCTACAAAAAAATCTCTGGGGAAGGACTAGTTATACAAAAGATATAGTTATGAAAATGGAAAGAGAAAAGGAACAAAAAGGAAAAATCATCCTGTACGGTACAACTATCTCCCAATCATGTATATAAACTTTATAAGTTCTATAAAACATCAGTCTTTTTCTTTATTTCTTTTATTTTGTAGAACATAAGTTAGAGACCATACCATAGGCTAAAGTTAATAGGGCTCTGCTAAGATGTCAATAATATTGATAAAAGTAAATGAAATCTTTACTTATTTAACTTTTTTCAAAGAAAGGCTATTTTTCAAAAGGAGCAAAGATTAATATTATATATATTTTACATTTACCTAAAAAGAACATTATAATAGTTTAATCATCTGTTAAAAGTGTAACTAAAAAGTCTAAAAATAAATTGGCCAGCTTTTCATGTCAAATTCACCTTTCTTGCAGAAATTCAGACCAGGCCTCCTTCTATGTATCATTCATACCTTTTAGATTATTATTTTAGGCTATACCAGATTTTTTTTTACAAGACACTAACATTACAACTCATCATAAACTAAGCCTATTAGATAGATTTTTACATAGTAATAGTCAGATTCCCCTTAGCCTTAGTCTGAAATAAACATCACTGTTTTCCCATTTTATCCATTCTGCAAGGCTTCTTCCACACCAGCCCTTCTAAGAGGTCCTCCCAGTTGCCCATGCCGGACCCATTCTCTCACGTGTATTTTTGTTGTGTTTAGTAACTACAGCGGGAAGGTGGGATCTGTGCCTGGAGCCATCTCTGCACTCCTCCCAGCAGCTACTCTGAACCCGTTACCTTAGAAGTACTCAATAAAAAGTGTCCTTTTCTAATGCTAAGAACAATTGTGTGTAAGAATGTGGGTGAGTAAATATATATCTGAGTGCATATAAATATACTCCAAGGAGTACTTTCACAAGTCCACCGAGCATATAAAAATTTCACAAGTAAAAATTATGTGTGTGTGTGTGTGTGTGTGTGTGTGTGTGTATATATATATATATATATATATATATATATATATATATATACTTACATATTACCCTTAACAACATATTTTTCCAAACTACACATTTTTTCCCCTAAAATTCTAAGTTTCTGATAAGTAAGCTATATTATCCAAATATTCCCCGAAGATATTTTTCTTTGAAAGTAAATTCTTAGGTCTACTTAATAAGTTATTTTGTCTTTATTCCTTTGTTTTCATCTTCTTCCAGTTCTAGAAGAGATACCTATTTTTCCTAGTCTCTACAGGAAACTTGGAGAAACTTAACTTAGAGTGTAAGTTAGACAAATGAAAATTCAGTAAACAGCTGGCATGATTAAGACTTTTTGATAAATTACTTATCAAATATTCTGACTGGCTCGATTATATTATAGGATTTCCTTCAATAGAGATGGTCTTTGCCTAACTAATAGCATAGAATCTAAATTAAAATTAGAATTCAAAACACCAAATAGAGGTGACAAAAGATCATTGAAGAAGAAGAAAACCAAAAAACAGAAGTTGGTAATTTCACCAGTGAAGAGTTTAGTCTTGATACTAGTCAAAGCCTCTAAAGGAATAAATGAAAAAAAATAAGTAGAATGTAATATGACTATCATAAAGCTAAATTTATTCAAGGATGTCTGAAACACAATTTTAAGGGCTTTTTGTTTAAATGTCCATTCTTTCATGAAATGATAACAATAAAACTGTAGTTCTTATTTAGCAAAATAAAGAATTAACATTAGGCACTCCTCGAAATTTCTTTTGAAATCTTACTGATCAATGAAATCCAAATGTTAGAAAATTACTGACCTAGTCAAATTACCATGTCAGGAAGACCTCTTTTATTGAAAATCACATATTCAAATGTGAAGGGGGTTAAAACAGATAAAAGTTATAATAGTCCCATGTGACCAGTTGTTAAAGGCAGAGAAAAGCATACAAGTTAAAAATAAAATCATATTCACACTCTGAAAATGAACTGACTTTCACATACTTCTAGCAACAACATTATACCATTTTCCCAAAAAAAAAAAAAAAAAAAAAACACCTCTTATACATATATGGTTGCATTTATTTTCCTGGCACTGTCAGCATTTCTGAAGGAGTGTTATTAATTTATACAAATAGCAGTGTCAGAAAAAGAAAGAAATCTACCATTATGAGAAGCCAAAATTATGAAAATAATAATATAACCACTTAAAAATGTTTTGGCTGTACACTAGTTTTTTTTCTCATACTCTAAAATAAATGGTCCTCTCAGTAACTAAAGCAAGACTGCAAATGAAACTCATGAGCACTTTTTAATAAGCAAAATGCTTAAGTGCTGTACAGTTAACCAACTAGTATCTTAACAACATTTTTTCCCTGTCCAGCTTAACATGTGTATATGATTGACCTCGAATTTACTAGAGAAGATTGGAACAATCAGCTGGGCTATTATTTGAAATAAAAATACCAAAATTAAGACATATAAAATATTAGATACCAAGTTATATTTAAATAGATAATTGCAAAAATAGTGTGTCAATTAAACATCTCTCTTCAGTGCCGTCTAAAAGAATTTTCTGCAATGATGAAAACGTTCTCCACTTTGTACTGTCCAATACAGTAACCAGCAGTCACGTGTGGTTATGAAATACCTGAAATGTGGCTAGTGTGACTGAGGAATTAACAGTTTATTTTATGTAATTTTAATTAAGTAAATTTTAAATAGCCACATGTAGCTTATGGCTACTATATTGAACAGTTTGGCTATATAGATGATACAAAATGGAAATACTAACATTTCTCCCCTGTCTCTGAACTTAGAAATAAAATTTATTTATTAATAAATAAAGGAAATGCTAAATCACTTTGAAACATTAGAAAGGTTTCAATGTCAGCAAGATTTCATTTTAAGGTATGGTGGGTCAATAAAAGGGGAAAACAGTCAGCAATGGGTGAGGTGAGAAAGTACCTAAGAGAAACTATTAAAAACACTTATCTATGCATCATATCAGAAAGAAGATCCATGGTCCAAATGATGGTCCTGTCTGTTTCCAAGGGCAACACACCCTTGTTGTGGAGCCAGACACATCCACTTCCAAGAGCCTGATAGAATCAAAATTGGGAATTAACTCCCTACCTCTTTTTCTTCTAATTCCATTCCCACCAAAACAACTTATTAAACTATATTCTTATGTGAATTTAGCCATGAGAGAAGAATGTATCAACATAAGTGTCTAAGAGATTCTCATAATTATCTTCCCCACTTTCAATTAAAAAATTGATGATTTGTTTAGTGCATCATTATCTATGAGTATGATTAATGTGAGTCCATCTCTGTGAGATAGAGCCACAGAAATAGGGTAGTCGTAAATTTACAAAGTATATGCCACCTCTACCCCTGGCAACGAGGAGCTCAATATCTTAAAAATCGGTGATGCAAACAGACAAAGGAAAAAGGTAATATTACCAGAAATGATTCTGCTTAGGGGCAATATCATGCCAAGAAAATACTAAAGCCAAGAAAAGAGATTCCAGATCTTTGTGGTATCAAGAGTGATTTCCAGCAGAGAAAGAAAAACTTCCTTAAGAACTAAGTGACACCCAACTTTCCCTTTTAGTTTGTTTGAAATTTTAAGCACGTATCAAAATATATACTTTAGGTGACTCACTTCTTCCAGTTCCCATATAGAAATAAAATGTCAGCAACATCTAGAACAGGCATACACAATGCTATTTGAGAGTTTCATTAGTTTATGATATTTTTGTCACCAGAAAACCTTTAGTAATTATAGCACCAGGTTGATATACTCTGAAAAATGCCAGCCATGTTGGAAGATTTGTTTCAAGACTAAGGATTGCTTGTTGAGATCGCTCCCTAGGGAAATCTTGATGTTACTTTTCAGATTTTTCTTGAAAATTCATTCAAAACAACACCAGCATTCGGTTACAAGAGGAAGTGGAAAATTTAGATATTTTCTACTGTTACACACATAAACCTTTTTTTTTTCTAAACCACTTGTCTGCATTAGTAGGAGTTTCCACTCAATTTTTTTTTTTAGAGCTGGGAATTTAACCTTCTGACTTCAAATGTTTGGCTAGAAACTATATTAGATAAGGATCCAAGATTCTAGAGATATTTAGATATAGAGTCAGGATTCAACCATCTTTGAGGGGAAATACCTGTGAATTAAAGGCCAAAAGGTAGGAAGCCTCTAGGTTTCTCTAACGTTTTTCATGATCATCACTCACTTTTTCCTCTTCCGTTTAAGGAGATAGAAGTAAATGAAGAAAAGAGAAAGAGTGACATGTAAATCTACTTTTTTTTTCTGTGAACAAGATAACCTTTTCTATTGCTGATTTTAGTTATTAGAAAGATTGGAAAGTTATCCTGTTCCAAATATGTATACCTCCGCAGTTACTGGAAAGGATTTCTGAATGGCTTATTAGGCTGCTATAACAAATAGAGATGGCTCAAATTATTTTTTAAGTTTACCAAAAGAAAATGGAACCAACTTTGCCATTAAGAAATCATGTTTGATTGACTATATATCCGTCCTTTTAGGATCTTAAAATTCTGTCTCTTTTCTCCTTTATTTAGAGATACATGTCATTCTCCAAAACTTCTCCAGCTTTAATCACATCTTTATTATTTTTTATATCTCATTTAACAAATTTTAACCTCTGACAAGATGACAAGGCCAAAGTCAAAACAATATTCTGAATTACAAACCTACCAAAGTCAAGTGCAAAGGGACGAAACATGATTCTTCTAAAGAAGAAACTACATTAGCTATCACTTGCTGTCATTTCATATTGCAAGTTCAGGTTATCTGCCTCCTCATTATCATTTTGGTTTATTTTATTTTATTTTCTTTCTTTTTCTTTTTTGGTCATTTCTGTTTTATATATAGTTCTAATGTTTCTCAGATATTAACTTGATCTATTTTTATACACCACTGAATTCGTTCTATTTTTTAGACTTCTATTTTTACCTCTTCTCTAGGATACTGCATAATTTATTTTCGGCATTGCTAGATTTCAGCTCTCACTCATCAATTTAATTATATTATGTACTTCACAAGTAGTTAAAGGATAAACTTTAATAATAAAATATTTTTCTTTAATACCAATAGTGCAACAACTCTGCGATGCCATATAATATCAATCACTTATTATATGCCCTTACTTTAAAATCTCCAGCTCTTTAAATATATGTACTAATCACACTTGTAGTAATCTTTCATGGAAAATTTTCTGATATTTAAATTCAATCATTTCAATGGTAATAGTATATTGGTTGTTAATCTATTACACAGGGATAATTTGCCCTGATCTACTCACAAGAGGTTATTATAAGAAGACAATTCTACTTTTGATTTGTTTATCCAATATCAAATTTAGATGTGAGGATGAGTTTCCACTCCCATTCTAAATCAATACTGTGAATATAAAGCAATATAAATAAAACTCTTATGGCTATAGCATTTTTTTTTAAATAAAAGCTTATGATTTAAAATTACTTTAACATAAGCAAAAAAAATTGGTGGCTAACCATGAAAGTGATATTGCGATTGTTGACAAAATAACTCTATATAATTATAGTAATTACATGCATTTTAAGTACATGTTATGTACAAGATATTTTGCGATCTTAGATATATGAAGAAGAGAGGTTAAAATAACATTCATTGAATGAATTCTACTTATTCATTTAACAAGTATTTTGAGTGTTTATCATGTGTTAGATAGTGTAGGTGCTGTGGCTAGAGCAGTGAGCCAAACCAAATCAAACAAATATTTGCCTCTTTGGAGCTTTGGGGGAGATAGGCAATAAACATTCATGAAAGAAAGAAAAGAAAAGAAGAAAAGAAAAGAAAAGAAAAGAAAAGAAAAGAAGAGAAAAGAAAAGAAAAGAAGAGAAAAGAAAAGAGAAAAGAAAAGAGAAAGAAAGAAAAAAGAAAGAAAGAAAAAGAAAGAAAGAAAGAAAGAAAGAAAGAAAGAAAGAAAGAAAGAAAGAAAGAAAGAAAGAAAAAGAAAGAAAATGTTAGAAGGTCAGTATTCTAGAAAAAAATCAGAGCAAGATGACAGGCAGTGCTGGATATAGAGAGAGTCAGAATTTTAAATTAACTAGTTACCATCTACACTAACTGGCTCCAATCTATACTTACCAGATACGATCTAGATGGAAAGTCATCCCAAGAGCGAAATAACCATAAAAGAAAATCTAGAGAAATTGTTTAGAAGGGCAGACAAGCTTCTGAGAGATGGATAGGAAACCAAAAAGTATGAGAATAGTATAAGCAAAGAAGTAAGAGAAAGAAAGTGTTCCAAGTGTTGGAGAAGGAGGAGGTTGAACCAACAGTTCATGTGGGAATGAAAGAAGAACAGAAAGAGAGAAGATGGAGCTGCCTTGAGAGGATTCCTGAATGGCCAATTAGGTGGTGGGCAATTAAGAGCCCTGAAGACCATGGGGCACAGGAGTGACATATAAAAGCAGTACGTGGAGACAGTTTATCTCACAGCAATGTATAGGAGGGGAGAAAGAAGATAGGGTGCACTGCCTTGGCTCTTGGAAATTACCAAAAGTATAATAATGTTAACAAGCATTATTCCTTCTAAATGAATGGATAAAAATAATAACACAAGCATTCAAGTGAAACCTAGAAATATCTTAAAAAATTACTTATAAGAGATTCACTCGAATGATAAAAAATCAAACCACAAATACTGACCGCTAGACCAAGTCCTCTATTACCTGAAACTGTTACTCAGAGAGCTACTCACCTTATTCTATAATCCTCCAGACAAAAACATTTTACTGTTAATTTGTGTGAATATTTGTAAATTAATAAGTGGATAGAGAACAAAATTAGGTTTCCATAATTTTTGATCACTCTTCTATGTACATCTCCATTTTACATTTCAAACAAATAATTTTATCTTAAGTAATTGTATTAATGTCATGTGTAATATCTTAAGATAGAGGAACAATTTTTAACAGTTATGAATACTGATCTAATTATTTTCAGGAACAAGCATATATGTCACTATATAAATATGAGAGTAACGTTACAAAGCTGGACTTACATTGGGAAAAAAAAAAAACCCAGTAGGGACAGCAAAAATGGAAGCTGACTTCTTAAATGAATGATCTCATAATCAGGTAACGTGCTTTCCAACAATTACTTGCATTAATTGAACCCCCATAAAATGTGTTTTGCTTTTTAAAAATATATTAGAGGTCCCTCTCACTCTCTGCCTCTGAGAGGAGACCAAGCTCTGTCTGTGGAGGGATACTCCTTTTCTAATAAACTTTCCTTTTGACTCTAAAAAAAATATATGTGTATATATATGAATATGTATATGCATATATGCATATATATTAGATATGCATTTTAACTATAAAGCTAAAGAAAATACATGTGAAATTTTATCTGATGTGACAGAGAAGGACTTTATAAGTATAAAGGCTATAGAAAAATCCAAAAGGGAAAAGATGGATACATTTGACAGACATACAACTTTAAATTTCTAGAACTAAATGCAAAGAAATGAATCCCAACTCATACATGACACCAAATACAAACATTAACTCAAAATGGATCACAAACTTAAATGAAAAATAAAAATTGTAAAACTTCTAGAAGAAAACACAGGAGAAAAATCTTTGTGACTGTGCGTTAAACAGATTTCTTAGGACAGGAAGAACATGAGCCATAAAAATAGATAAGTCAAATTTAATCGAAATTGAAAACGTCTGCTCTTCGACAGACATTATTTAAAAAGTGAAAAGACAAGCCACAAATTGGGAGAAAACACTTGCATAATACATATATGATAAATGACTGGTGTCCAAAACATATTTAAACATTCACAACTCAATTATAAGAAAACAACCCAATAAAAAATGGGCAAGAGATTTGAACAGACACTCCCTTAAGAAGATATACAGATAGCAAATAGGCACATAAAAAGATGTCCAGCATCATTAGACATTAGGGAAATAAATTAAAGCTATGTGGTATGATGACATACCATTATATGCCTATTAGAATGGCTAAAATAAAAAATACTGTAATATGAAGGGTTAGCTAGGGTATGGAGCAACTGGATTACGCATACATTCCTGATGGGAATGTAAAATGGCACAACCACTTTGGAAAATGGTTTGGTGGTTTCGTATAAGGTTAAACATATGTTTATGTTTTACTCAGTAATCCCACTCCTAGGTATTTTCCCAAAAGAAATGAGAATATATGCCTACACGAAAACCTATACACAATACTTTAGCAACTTTATTCATAATCGCCAAACACAGGAAACAACTCAAATTTCATCAACTGGTAAATTGATAATGTAGTGCTATTTATCAATAAAAAAGGAATGAGTTACTGATAGATACATACCAGAGCATAGATGAATCATAAAAGCGTTTGCTAAGTGAAAGAAGCCAGACTCAAAAGGCTACATACTGTGGGATTCCATTTACACAGCCTTCTGGAAAAGGAGAAAGGACAGGGACAGGAAAAAAAAAACTCAGCGGCTGCCAAGGGCTGGAGATGGAGAGGGGACTGACTACAAAGAAGAAACTTACCGAGGTGATGGGAATATTCTTTATCTTGAGTGGGGTGGTTGTTAAGTGACTGTATACATTTGTCAAAACTGTACAGTTAAGAGTGAATTTTTCTATATAAAATTCTATCTCAATCTGACAGAAATTTTCTGTCAATCAAAAATCATCCCCTCTCAGTCACACACATACAAAAATTAAAAGGTTAAAGGCAAACAGGAAAAAATATTTGCAATATATATAATAGAGTATTCATTGTCTCAACATATAAAGACCTCTTTGAAATCAAAATCAGCATCCCCATAAGAAAACTGAACAAAGTATATGAACAAATAATTTATAAGAAGAATCTCAATGGTCAATAAACAAATAGCAAAAGATACAACTTCTCAATCAAAAAGTTCTAATTAAGATAAAATATCAGTTGAAGACATTTAAAAAAAATAGCCATACTTGGTGAGAATAAAGGAGAATAAGTATGTCTATACATATTTGTTAGAATAATAATTTGGTTCAGTATTTCTGGAGGGTAATTTAGCAATATCAAGATTTTTAGAAGTTTGTAGCATTTACCCAGTTATTCCTCTTTTAGGAATTTTTCCTAAAGAGGATAATTAAAAGAGAAGACTACAAATATTTATGCACAAAAATGTGTGGCAGCTTTTTAAAAATAATAGTAAATGAATATAAGTAACACAAATATCAATGGGGAAATAACTAAATAAATAGCAAATACTACATCCAAAAGAATATTACATATTATATGAAGCAAAATTGAGTTCTCAGGGTGGAAATAAGAATATAAGGAAATGCTCACTTATTTTGTTAAAGGGGGAAAAAGCAGAAAATAAATTGTCTATACAAAGTAATACCACATTTATAACTATATGTACAAAATAAACAGGGTGTATACCAAAGTGCTAATAGTAGTATAACTAGTTCTATATGTATTTTTCAAAAGTTCTATAACAAACATATACAACAATTATATTTCATTTTAAAAAGTTAATTTTAAATATATGTCCACACAGAATAAGTTATATATGGTAAGGTACTTTTCTAAGTCAGCTTTTGACATACTTACGAACTCAGTTTGGTAGCTGATAAACTGCTTTTTGAAGACATATAAATTGGCAGGCATACAGACTTAAATAAAATCCAGTTTCCTTTGGAGGTACAATAAAAATGGAAGAGTTTTTTTGTTTCTCGTTTTTGTTTTTAATAATTAGAGGTGATCATTTACTATTTTACTTGAAGTTTTAGAGTAAAAATAAGTAGTCCCTAAACTTTGCGGGGCCAAATCTTCACTGAGGGAGATTAAGAATCAGCTTGTCTAGTGAACCGCACTGTGAAATATGCCATTTACACCCAAGATTTTTAAGCTCATTGATGCCAAGAATAATATATTGTTTTGTTTTTGTTTTTGTTTTGTTTTGTTTTAGTTCTAGACCTAGTTGGAAGTCCACAAATGTTTCATTAATGAAATTGATATAAGGCCAAACTGCAATATGCAGTGAAACAAAGCTAAAGAAAACCCTGATGTTTGATTTTTAAATTTCAGTCAAACTACAATCTGCCAATTCCAATAACAAAGACCATTGTTTTTTAGAAGTGCTAAATGTTTACTTGAAAACCTGAGTCTGTAGTAGAGTGTGGATGTTTAACATTGTGTTCATCATAAGAACCAGAAATTAAAAGGGAGATTCTTTTTGGTTGGCAGAATCCCCTAGTTTACACAGTTTATGCATCCTCATGCCCTCCTGCTTCTTCCCACAGGTCGATTTATTTTGGAATAGCAGTGGGGTCTGAGTTAATGATGAACATTTACTAATAATGGAAAATTATTACCTCTTCCCCCACTCAACCCTCCACCATATATGATATTCTCATCTTAAGAATCTGTAATACAGATGAAGATAGATATCTTAATTGTTTGGCTCACCACACTATATTATCCCCAGGTCCCCCAAATATTAGCTTAATAAAGATTAATTCTCATAAAATTTTAGTTTGGAAAAATAGAAGCAGAGAAATGAGAACCATTTACTATATTATCATCTGTTAGTAGTCAGTGGGTATTTCCTCCTAAAGGCCATAAACTAAGTAGTTATTAAGGATATTTAGTCTTTATTTTAACCAACTACTAGGATCATGTTTCTTAGGAGGCCCTTTACAAATATCCTGTGGCCCCTCCAAAAATTTTATATTTATTTATTTTACATAAATGGTTATAAGAGCAAGTCCTTCTCCAGTTTGGGAATGATGACATTTAAAAAAAATTGATAAAAATTAAAACGAAAGTATGTGGCATTTGTTAAAGGGTAATAAAATAACTTCAGTCAATTGGCTAGTTCTAAACCAGTAGATTTCTTTAAATAGTAATGAAATCATTGCTTTCAAAAAAAATCCATCATTATTAAAATTTAAAAAAAAAAAGTTGCCTCAGCCTCCACCAAAATTAAATTTGTAAGTTGCTGGTCATTTCTATAATTAAATCTGTGTCACAAATTTGCAAGAAAAATGGTCACTGTGACTAATGCATTTACTTGCTACACAAGTCCTGTCAGACAGCACAGAGCATTATGCTGCTAAAATGGAGTAGGTAAGGATTCTATACATTTTTATTAAGTAACAAAGACTATTTTTTATTTACAGTGACTATGCTTCAGACAGCAGTTTGTTTTAGAAATAAATCCAAATGTAGCTATCACAGGGTTTTCCTTACAGAATCATTATAGCATATTTTTAATCCACAAACATGCTTAACACCCACGCATACTGCTTTTTCTGGTATTATGTAGAAAATAAAGAAAGAAACACAAACATGTTCAAGTTGCCAAAGTCCCCGATTTTAGGGGCTTCCTCATTTGAACTCTCCAAATGGTTTTAATTCACCCTTTTGATGAAGTGATTGACAAATGATCTTAAGAGAATGGTGGTTCCCCAAATTTAAGAACAGTGCTGCCCCAAGTGGGAGTCAAAGCAAGATGACTTACTTAAAGGATACATGGACAGAGAATTAATTATTACATTTATTCTCTTCAAGAAATCTTTTGCAATCCTTCAGACCGCAGGAAGGGACAGTTCTTGGTTTGGCACTTGTGCTGACTTCACTATTGAGGATGGCAGGTACTGGACTCAGAGTCTCATGTAGGCTGCAGAGTTTAGCTACGAATTATACTAGCTTTTTTCTATTTGATTTAATTTTAGTTACCTTCTATATTCATGACAAGATTTTTTTTATTTACACTGTTTATGTAAATTTTTGTGTTAAAATTAATTTAAATTTAAAAATTAAGTTTTATTTAACCTAATACAAATGTCAATATGGCAAAAGTCAAAAAGAAATTTAAAAAACACTGCACTGAAGGCACTTCCTGTCTTCACTACTTCTTAAATCTTTTCTTGTTATTTATTTATTTTTTCGTGTATCTATGTTTTTTGTATTTGCTTCAGTATCTAGAAAAGTGCCTTGAATCTAACGGTTCCTAGGTATCTGTGTGTTAATTTCAAGTTCTATTTTCTTATTTTGTACCACAGTGCTAATTAACCAATGGTATTTTTTTTTTTTTTAATGAGAAAGTGGTCTGTTCTCAGCATTCTAGCTTTTATGATGTTCATTTGCCCAAAGAAGTGAGAAAATGAAATGTACAGGCTGATGATGGATTCCATTATATAAGGGTGGAAACCAGCTTCCCATTGACTGAACACAGTTCGTAAGATATTTTAAAGCCTAAGATAGGTTATTTTAAACCCTGATTTTATCGAGTTCTTAACAGTAAAAAGGATGAACTTGAAATAACACCCTATAAGGAGGTACTGAATATTGCTTAAAAATTTAGTTGTTTGTTCTGGCATTTAAGCTTAATGAAAATAAAAACCTGTTTTATAAACAAGTCATGAACTTTTGGGGGAAAACCAAGATCTCAACTGAATGGTTTGGGTTGGTTAAGATTTTAAGAAAATTAAGGGGAAAAAATCAGCATAGTATTCAGTATTGCACAAAAGGAGCATTCCATCAACATAAACTAAATTAAAAACTGACACCCTAGATTTCGGTGAAAGGAAAACCAAATTAAACAATTGAGTCTTAACCCTTTATGTTAATAACTGAGATTCCTGCTCTGAATTTTAAATAGCACTGCTGCCCAGCAATCAATGAGAAACACAGCTAATGTGTTTTCTCTCTGTTCTAAGTATGGCTGAGTACATTTTTGTACAAGAAAGGAAGAGTAAAAGAAATTGATAAACATACATCCCAAGTTATTAAAACATACCATTTGTGTTTGGGATTTTTTTCAGCAATATTGTAATGCATTGGTTAACTATTCAAATCTTTCTACAAAGCTGGGTTGAAATGGAGGACCAGCTAAAGCAAAGAGGAAAAACAGAACAATTAGGTAAGGGAAGAACACTATGTGCTGGCTAGTTCAGCTCGAGGCAAGAAGTTCCTTTAACCCTTGGTCTGAAATGAAAAGAAACAAATTATTCATCTTAGAATAGCTTCCTCTGGCAGCAGCAATGACTCTTAAAAGAAAAAAATATATATGTAAAAGAAACCCATTTCTTAATATTTTTAATGAAGAGATTCAGAAAGTAAACAGTGACTCATCAATCTTATTTTAACTAGGTGTTAGGCATTCTCAAAAATGACTTAACTTTGTTCGTAACTCTGGGGCTGTTTCAGAAATCCTTACATTTATGTTGCCATGAAGCGCTATGACATTCTATAACATAGTATTAGAAACTCAGTTGGCATGATCAACTTCCTCACTCACTAGAGTGGGCTTTTCTTTAAGATCGGGAGTTACCAAAGACAATAAAATAGTTAGAGGAGTCTAAGAAGATAAAATTATCTTTTCTTTTTAAATTTTAACCTATAATTCTTGAAGGCATGGAAACACCAAATTCAGCCTCCAAACCAAAAATGCTAGAGGTCTAACAAATCATGTGACCAGTTTTTTTCAATAGTTGAATCTTTTTAAATTAAATAAAAGGTTTTTCAATTGGAATTTGTTAAAGAGTTGCCAATATCTATTTTTTAATCTTTTTTTTTGATTAAGAAAACATGTGAAGTGTTTGAACTTGCAATGTGCAATTTTATATAGAAAAATATGTATAGATATAAATTTTGTTATTCAGGATGGTTGACTATCAAATTTTATTAAAATCTCATCAAGGGAAATCTCAAAACACTTATTACGCTTCACAATTATTGTAAACCAAACAATTTAAATGAGAGGAGGAGATAATGACATTAACTTCTTAACTTAAAGCAATCCTCTGTGGCATGATTTTAAAATATTCTCTTGGTCTGAAATTTATGTAAATTGAATTCATCTATCATTGGTTATTACCAGCCTAGCTACATTAAAAAAAAGAAAAGTTTTTCTGTAACAATTAGTTCTTAAAAACACTGTGTTTTAATTAGACCTGGGACATTATTAAACTAGCTATAAATATGTACAATGTTTTATTTGGTATACCCAGATGTCTCAAAATCAACAAGAATGCTCTCAGAGTTCTTTCTTCAAAAAATCTTCTAATAAAACCCTTTCATTTAAAGTGTTAATGTAATCTGAAGTAAATACTCTTAAGATTCCATTATGTAAATACAAAAGAAATGGTCATTCATAACCAAAGAATAACCATTATATCAGTGTATTTTAGAATTCATAGGAGTAAGTGAGAGATAAACAAGTTCTTCATTTTATGGATGTCCATGGTCACATACACACAAAATCCATGGCAGAATTTGGACAAAAAATCTACATCAGATATCTCTACCACATCATACAAGCATTGTACCCCATTAAATCCTCATCACAACCGTATAGTTTAGGTCCTATCATTACCCCCATTTTATACATAGGGACACTTTTACGGTTAGGCTAGTATTCGATCAAGGAAGGACTCAAACCTGAACAAGTCTGACTCCAGAAACTATACTACTTCCCATATCCTGAATTTTAAGGATAGGTAGATAATTTCCATTTATAAAGAAAATTTCCCCCAAACTTTTATAAGCACCACTCTTTAACAAAATAAAACATGAAGGCTATCATTCAGCATTTCCCTCTAAAATAAGTCCTGTTCCTAAGCCCAACTCAAGCACCATCTTCTCTCTGAAGCCTTCTCATATCATTCAATTGAGATTAATCTCTTTCTTCAAACTCTTGACAACTGCTGTACACTGCTCCTATGCAGAAAGTGCTAGCTTCCTCATTATACCCAT
The DNA here is from genome assembly GCA_028627145.1 of Eidolon dupreanum. Classification (NCBI taxonomy): domain Eukaryota; kingdom Metazoa; phylum Chordata; class Mammalia; order Chiroptera; family Pteropodidae; genus Eidolon; species Eidolon dupreanum. The sequence goes on from CM053512.1 coordinate 13,298,898, forward strand.
TCCCTTCTTCCTTAGTAATAGAAATCCAATTTTTAGCTCCTAGCAGATTGCCACACATACCAACCTATCCAGTAGCCAGGTATGATCATATGACTAAGTTCTGCAGTAAGATATTATTGCCAAGTATGGCACTGAACATTCAGGAATGCTATTTAAAGAAAGCAGACTTAGCTTTTAATGGAGCTCTTTTGTCCTTTCCCACTTCTTTACCTTGCTATCTAGGTATCATTTTGGCTGGAGGTCTAGCAGCTATCTTGGACCATGAGGCAACCTGAGGAAGGAGGAAGATGGGCGTCTCGGTCCACCATGAGACCATGAAGCCACTGTTTCATACTTGGACGGCCTCCCTCCACATTTTACATAGTAGAGAAATAAGCCTTTATCTTGTATAAGCCACTACTATACCTATTTTCTGTTAAATAAGCTGAACCTAATTCTAACTGATTCAGTTCAGACTCATATTTCTGGATCCAAGGTTTATTGTAACTACAATGAAGAAGGGGGCGGAGGGGGGGAGGAGGAGAAATAGAACTATTTCTTTTATAACACTTGAGCAAAAAATCTCCAGTCATAATTTTCATTCTCAAACCCTTTCTGATAATTTTCAACCTTGGGAAAGAAAAAGAGAAATGAAGGAGAAGTAAAAATGGAAAAGACACTTCTACCATTGCTCTGCCATTTCCTTCCCTCTCTTCTCTTACGAGGTAAGTCCTATCATACCTCAAGGCCCAGAGAAATGGTTTCTGTCCGACCTTTGACTTCAGAGTGCATATTGCCGCTGCCATTTGAAAATCATATATCGAGTAACATCTTTTGTTTGACTTCTTAACTTTTACATTGCATTTATTTTTCTACGTGTCGTCTCCACAACCTACTGGACCCATATTTCTTTGCGCCCTCTACAGTTATTAGAAAACTATCGCTGTGTGGCAGGACACAACAGATACATTTAATTGATTAATTGAATTAAGGTAAAATAAAAGGTGAACAGAGAAAAAAGAGCAGAAGACTGAGGAGTGAGAATGCACAACTTCTTTGAAGTAAAGCGCAGAATAAAAACACTAAAGAATCCCCAGGGCAAGCTTGACTTCACTGGATCTTACCAAAGAATTGGGCCTTGTAGAACAAATATCCTGATATACTCGCTGTTCAGTCAGTGCAAAGCTTAAACTATACCTGGTGAGCTTGTTCTCCAAATAAGGAACAGTGAATTTTACTTCAGTTATTCAGACAATGGCCTCAACCTTATTTTCTCAATTACCTCAGATATCCGATTGAGTAAGAGATCCAGTTTAGGATGGCCTGTTTCGATAATGGATGTGCATGATTCCAAACAATATAATAAAAATTGGCTTCCAACAAAATCATATCTAACATATTATTCTGTCAACTGTGACAACATATAAAAAAATACTTAGACACATGCAATAATGATTTAACGAATATTATTGAGTCTAAAGTAAGTAGCTCGAGAGATCATTTTCATGAAATAGACTCTATTACCTCTCTTCTGAAACCAGTAATAATACAGCATCAGGAATACCATTAGTACTTCTTTAAAAATAAGACATACTCTAAACATATAGTTTGCAGAAAGTACATAATTAAAAGCTCTATAACATTGAAACATTAAGAGTTGTATAGCAATGTGCAGAATTAACACTATGTAGCAATATGTTTAAAAGCTCAAATTACATTTAAATGTATGCACTAATAAGTGACATCAAGAACATTTTAAACAGAAGGAATTGATATTTTTCCTAGATTCATGAACCAGTTTATACCCCACGGATTCTCTTCTCAGTTATTTGTAACTCATTGTATTACATATCTGTTAATAAGTTATGTACCTAAAAATACAGTATTCTAATTTATTTTCATGAATTTAGCAAAGTTTTAGGGAGAATATAAATAAAAATATTCAATTAACAAAAAATTCAGTTTCTTTCTCATTCTTTCTTCACACAAAGAAGTCTTTGTTACATCATCATTTAAAAAAATGACTAAAAATGTTAAATTAGTATTATCCTTTTAATTATATTGGTTCTACTTATGAAAGTTGAAATGAACTATTTTTAATCTTTTAACAGAATTTATAATTCACATATCAAAAAATTATTGTATTTTCTTGCAAATTACTCATTAGTTATCTCATTTCCAGTTTTTTTCAGATAGGTTTCTCATAAGTAGCTAAGATAGTAGCGTCTTTGACAGTGAAATGTATGAAATAAATGATATGTCAACAAGTAAATTAGCATTCCCTTTCTGACCAGCTGGGTCATGTTTCCTTTTCAAAATCCTCAGTCCCATGATACAAAATAATAATAATCTCAAAGACCTCATTAAATGATCAATATATTGACATAACCTCTATAAGGAGACACATAGTGTTTTAATTGATTCCATGAATCCATTAAATGGAATATTAAAACCAAGCCTCCAAATTATATTGTAAGAGAACATTTTCTTTATCTGTTAACTAATTTTCTCCAGATTATGAATAATGGCACATAAAGGATTCAAGAACTTTTATATTTAACCAAATAGTAAAAGAAGTCCAATTTCATGAAATCTTTCATACAAACGACATCACAACAAACACATTTACTTACCAAAAAACTTCCAAAGGCTGAATTAAATATTGCAGCTGCCTACAAAGAAAATAAATGGGGGGAAAAAACTCACTGAAAGCGAATAGGAAAACAAAAAGCAAAGATTATCATTCTCCCATTCCCTACTCTTTAAAACCTTAAAACATCGACTCTATAAAGCAAAGCTAGTCACTGCATACAAAAATTGCCAGTGGCCTGTAGTTTACTAAGATAGACGAGCTGCAGCTTAGGAATTCATAAATAATGGGTCTCAAAAGCAAACCGAAAGGCCTGCCATGAGACTCTGAACCTATATGATAGTACCAAAGAATCACCACCAATTTTAAATTGAAACCTTGTTATTATTGATTTTGCTACTAGAGTTAAAACAATCAGAGGTTGATTTATTCATAACAAATTTCATATTACTGGAAAAGAAAAATAAGAATTGTAAAACAAACATTAACTACTCTCTATCAGGGAGCGTAAGTCCTATGAACTATATCCACAAAGGTGAGGTCTGAGGTTCCCATACAACACACGGTAGAATTACAAACAACGCTGTTAAGACCGTGGAAGTTATCACTATTCCATTCATTCTAAGATAGAAACAAGAAAGAAAAACCTCTATTTGGTGTTAAAAATTCAAAGAAGAAATATTTGACTTTGTGCTTACCCATAAATATCCAGGGAATACACAGTAGATACAATATAGCACTTAACGTTAAATCAATCACTGTATTCCATGAAGCTACACCTGAATCCTAAAAGCTTCACACATGATTCAAAAAAGATAGAAACTTGCATAACATCCAGTTTGATAAAGAAAAGGAGAGAGAAAGAAAAAATAATAATAAAAGGCAAAAGGAGGGGTAGAGAAAACCTATTGACATCTCCTGTAGATCCAGAGCAGAATTAAATTAATCATCATGGACATTAGCAGCCACATCGTAGGAAGGAGATGTCAGCTTAGCAAGTTTGAATAAAGTCCAAAGCCAAGCTAAGAGCTGTAGCTGAAACGCCTTCTGCTCCAGAAGAGGATGCAATGAGAGTGCATGGGTAATGAGATCCTTGGCTCCAGAGAGCTTAGCTCTCCTATTCAGGTTCATAATTAATTCAAAGCTTTGATAATTTCATTAGAGCTCTCCTTTGCTGCCCCCATCAATAAAAGATGGCACTGGACCACAGCTCCTGTGTGGCATGAACACAGGCACAGGCGCAGGCCAGGAAAACCTTTGCTTCCTGTCAGGGACAATGGCATATGGTGTTCCATGTTATACAGGAGGCAGTGGAAAAAAAAAAAAAAAGATTTGGCTATGTGAAACGTTACAGATGACAACTGTAAACTACAGCAACGTATTTAGCACCTCTTCCTGGAATTCCATTATGGATGATTGAGGAAATAGTTTTATGTGTGGAGAAAAATAAGTAAAACGGTATAACTAAATGAGCTGTGGCGAGATCAACAGGGAACACGGCCTTCCTTTCTACAGAAAGGCACCTTCCCCACAAACAACTTTATTTCTAGGCCCTATTTTGTGTGTAAAATGGATCAATCTTTCTTTTTAATTCAGGAATGAGGTCTTTCCCTCCTGAGCTCCTCTCTTCAAACTGTTTCTTTCCTGTGCTGTTCACCAGCCTTACACTAAATAACTAATGGTTCTACCTAGCATTTAAAAAAAAAATGGATCATTGAAAGTAAAAGGACTCAGAAGGCAAAGTAAAACAAACATCAACTACTACTCGTCAGATCAAATCGTCATACTTGCACTCCATCCAGTTTTCTCTTTTAACCAAAACAGAAACAATAGACTTCACATGGACTGGCTGTGTTCTCGCATCTATAAAATGACAGTGACAACACTGATGGAATATCTTAGATGCTGCAATACCCCAAGATGCTGCAGACCAACTTAATCTTAGTTGTTTTTCTGACAGAGGTGATGGATCTGAGCTCACTCACATTATCACTTGGTTCTCCTGTGCAGAGAGCTCAGGCAATCATTGGTGAAACGGCTAAGAAACCATGTAAAATCAGACACTTGAACCAAGAATCTAGGGCTCAATATCAATAAACTAACAGTTGGTTTAATCCTGCATTTGTAGCATAGGAAGAAACAATGTTTTTCAGAGTTTCAAAAAGTGATGATAAATATTTGAAAGTATTTAATTGATATGTAAGAGATAGGTATATCTTCTAACTTAATGAGGAATTCCCAGCTCCTTAGCATGATATACAAGCCCGTCATGAACAGGTTTCTGTCTGAGGAGAGATCTCATTTCCTGCCTCAAATTTTATAGTCTGACAACACTCAACTACCTGTGGTTCCGCAAACTCATCACGCTGTTTCTTACCTCTTTGTTGCTTGGCCTGGAACGCCCCTCTCCCTTCCTCTACTATTGATCTTAGCGACTCAGCTTGGGCATTGTCCTTCCAAGAACCTTTTAATTACCTCCTCCAACACACACACACACACACACACACACACACACACACACACACACACACACACACACACACACACTTCTAGGTGGACTCAGTGTCCCCATGCCTGCTGCCACAATATCCTGAGCATACCTCTGTCACGGCACTTGTCACATTATTGAAATAACCCATCTCACATGCTTCCCTGCCCTATTAAAGTCTTCTAAGGAAGAAATCTGATGAAGCTCATCTTAAGTACCTACATATTTGTTATGACTATATTTTTTGTTATTACGATAGTTACATGAATATGCTTAACGTAAATAATTTGCCACTACTAAAAAGCAACAGAGTCGGTTAAATAAAATCTAGAATTACCAAGGAATACTCTACAGCCATTAAAAAAGGATGATCTGCCTATACTGATATGAAAGCAAGCTGATACATGAAGTGAAAAAGTAAGTTTCAAAACAGAGTGTATAATTCCTTTGACATGTTTTTTTCCCACCATCAACCAATTCTCTGACAAGCTGCAAGGCCGACGAGTCAACTCAATTCTGCCAAATGTCTACCTGACACTAGCGTCAGATCCCACTGGTTAAGGGCTCAGTCCCATAAGACAGACCCCATTTCAGATGTCAATCCAAGCTGTCACCTGTGCTTCTGACCCACTGGCTACAAATCGAAGGTTCCTACAACCCCATGTTTGAGTTTGATTAATTTGCTGGAGCGGCTCACAGAACTCAGGAAACCAGTTTACTCACTATATTGCTGATTTATTTTACACACACACACACACACACACACACACACACACACACACAAAACTTGGGAACAGCCAAATGGAAGAGACGCACAAGGCAAGGTGTGGGGACAGGGCACAGAGCATCCACGCCCTTTCTAAGTGTGTCACTCTCTCAACACCTCCCCGTGTTCACCAGCCCGGAAGCTCTCTGAGCCCTTCCTTCTGGGGTTCCATGGCAGCTTCATTACATAGGCGTGATTTCATCAATTATGTTCCATCTGTCCTGTTTGGGTTTTTGTTTTTAACATGTTACTTTTCTATATTTCACAAGGGTTAGGTGGCAAGGGAGATGTTCAGCCATTTATGGTTTGCATTTTGAATCCCTTTGTTGTTAAAAATGTAATAAATATTTTATTTTAAAATAAAATTAAGATTTCAATCACTTTGCATGCTAGTGATAGCTCTCGCTGGCTGCCTGACAAGCTGCGGGTTGAACGCCCTCTGGCTCATCTCACGGAGCTGGGGGATCAGAAGTCACGGGATGAACCCAGGGCATCTTTCAGGAGTATCTGTAGCGTGTGAATATTTGATTTTGAAAATAAACCCCAAACTCACTATTATTTTTGTATTAAGACAAACATAGCTATAGAGAATGCAAACCTCATGTACTGAGATCAAACATGAGCCTCCAAAGACAATTCGTTCTCACAGCAGGACCCCTCGGGTCACACAGCAGACTCCTGCAGGGTGCGGGTTCCCTCTCCCTGCCTGCTAGAGGAATACCGGAGAGAGTCCACTGATTTTTAAGTGCAGGATTTCATTTGTTATCTCTTTTGCCAAAAAATTTGCCCATTCCCCATCTAGAATGCTCCATTTTACAAGAATGATCCCTCACAGCAAGAATTTGTTCTAATTTGGACAAGATTGTATCCTCAGTGCCTACAACAGCACCTGGCTCATGGTAGACACTCGATAAGCATTATTTAATGAATGAAGGAAGGAAGGAAGGAATATTTCTGTGCTAACTGCATGTCCTGCACAGTAATGTTTTCATTATTGACTCATGAATCCCATCTGCAAAGTGTGTGCATATCTTGGTGTAATCACATTGGATGGATAATTAGATCAATGCTAACTGAAAAAAAGTCCACATTAAGGTAGTTTTTTAATACTGAGTAGATTGGCTTCCTTTATATTACATATTTTTAGATAATATATTGCTTTTCAGTATCAGCCCCATTTTACCCAATAGATGGCATTTTACTAAAGTTTCATTATATATTGTACAGCTTGTCTTTATTAAATTATTTTGGAAAATTGAGCAAGTTCAGTAATAAATTAATTTCTTCATAAGCTACTTGGAATGATTTGAAATTAAAAGATAAATTAAAAAAACAAACAAACAAACAAAACGCTGACAACAATAAGGACAGAGAGTTTTCTACCAAAAGCAAGCTCTTCCATTGCCGAACGTCTTTAAATGTAATGAAGTTCTACTTTAAAGTAAATCCTAAATCTTTACCATTCATAACCGCTGAGCACTGACCATGTTTACATAAATATGAAATCCGTTTTTAAACGACTGCACTTCACACATATGACCGTTCCTGGTCTTTCCCTCTTGTTATATAAGTGTTCTCGTATAACACCACATCTAAAATTTTTGGAATGCTGGTACAGCATTCCTCTTTTTCCTTCCCTCATCAGTGCACTAAATAAAAAATAAAATAAAATTCATTGTTTACACTGAGTATGAATAATCTATTCCAAGTCAATTTAGGAAACTCCCAGTTTTCACAGTTGCATACCCAGCTTCCCCAGTTAACAAATACAGAAATATTTACCGGAATGTAAATATGGGACATTTACGTTTGGTTGTCTCAGGCTTTCTGATAATGCTCAAAGCTGAGGAGAACGTGTGACAAGTATCCCAGTATTCTACAGTAAAATGCAGTACTTATATCAATGCAGTACTTATAAAAAGATGTGAAAACTAGGTCGGGGACCATTTCACATGCAGGCTGTATAAGAAAAGAATGTAAATTCTGGAGGAGACTGATAAAATAAAACTTTGAGGAGTAGAAGCTCTTCGACTTTTTCCTCCTCCTCTAGGGAAGAAAGCTGACCTGTCCACCACACCTCTCGAGTTGGGATGGGAACAATACATACAAAAGAACCAACAGTGGGGACAGGAGAAACTGCAGGAGAGCAAGAATGGCATTGCTGCCCTGTGCTGGATGTTTGCCGAGGGCAGAAAGTGCCCGCTGGGCTGCCACAGGCGCCGAGCACGCTGTGAGAGCTCTCGGGAGCATCACGCTGCACTCCCTGGGGTCGGGGGTCAGCAGGGTGTGTCAGTGGACCAGGGACAGGTACTTGCTTCCTGACTAGAAACAGCAAAGGTGAGGAGGCTGCCTAGAACAGACCACGGTGCGGTCAGGAGAGGGGGAACTGGGCTAAGTACACGTCCCCTGTGCTTGGGGGCAAAGTTCTGTTGAGTCCCTGTGGGCCAAGTAAACATTTCCGATGACTGCCACCACATTTGACTCACCGTAAGACCCAAAATAGCAGCCTTCCAGGGCAAAAAGACTCCAGCAATAAGAGGCTGAAGGGCTAGGTTTAGGGCCAGGGGCAAGATGCACTCTGAAGAATCCCTCCCCTAAGCTGTCCAGCCGAAGGAGAGAGCATGTGGACTCTGAGCTATGACAGAGGGCACGGAGGGCCAGAGTACCACAGCACCAACGAGAAAAGACTCCGTCTCACTGCTCCTAGTACACCTGTCCTACTCTCACCCTGACTCTAAAGAGGCCAGTGTAGGGGGGAAGAGAAGATTTAAAATAATAATAATAATAATAGTGAAGCAGATCATGCCCTTTTCCCCACTGGTCCTGCCCACCCTGTTTTTATCATACGTGTAAATATTCATTAAGGAAAAAGGTGTAATTTTCTGTGTTTTAAAAACACAGGTTAGGTCTAGGATGGGAAAGAAGAGAATTTGGAGTTTTAAACTAGACTGCCCTGGATTACTTATTATCAAAGAGTCAATCTTCATTACTAGACATATGACTATTTCTGTAACTAAAAGAGACCAGAAAACCATGAGATCTGCCAGAGATGCCGTCAAAGGAGAGGGTAGTAGCAGGTAACAAGAGTATGCGAGATGGCATCTCATGTAATGTAAGACCCTCAAATTCACAGCGCTCAGTAAACAAATTATAATAACAACACAATGTTTTAAATGTATAGTTAAGCTAAAACAAAACAAAACAAAAATCCAGGTACTAGATGTGTAGCAGTTAGTCACGGCAGAGTAGTAAAGCAGGCATGTGACGCTGCTCTCTCCCGGATATGCCGAGTCCGGCCCACGAGGCAATATGAAGTGAAGGCTTCGGCCTGCAGACCAGACGGTGAGAACGGGAACTGAGATACTCACGGCAGGCAGAGCAGAACCCGGAAGGGCTGTCCCCTCTGGGAGAGCAACGAGGACATTCTACTTACAAAGTCAAGACAGCAGCATAAGGCCTGCATCCGCGTGGGCACAGGGCTGAACTTACACTACCCACGTGATTCAAGAATCCCAAACTAACGATCAGTTCAAGGGAAGCACAAACGGATCAAAGACCAGTGGGATTCCTGGGGCCTTGAAAGAAGCAAATGCAAGACATCTCTTTGGAGTCACTTCAATAATCCAGACCAAAATGGATTTCCAGATCTAACAACCCCCACTGAACAGAAGTTTACAGTTTAAAAGAAAATTACAAACAACGTGAGAAGGCTGTATATTAAAACAGTACCATTCCAAAGCAGTTAAGAAAGGAGGAGTAACTGAATCTTTCTCAATAAACTAAAGAAGAAAATACCAGACAAATTAAAGACCCAGGTTTGGAAGGCGAAACTTTAAAAGTTTTAGAAGAACTTACAAGACGATCTTTATGCCTTCAGAAAAGGAAACAACTTTTTAAATAAGATGTAAAGAGTACACATGAAAAAGAAAAAGTCAGGGTTGCCATGCAACAGAGTTCTGGCCAATGGGATATAGTACAAATTGATGCAGGCTTAGGGGTAGGAGGAGAAGGTTATAGGGGTTACTTTCTGGCCCTGCCCTTCTTCCCTTATTTCTGTCTAGAGTGGTGACTGCTATCTTGCAACCAGAAGAGAAAGACCAAAAGCAGTGCAGACACGGCCTCTCTAGTATTGTGTCACAGAACAAATGCCAGCACTCCCTCTCTCCAGGCATCTTGGTAAATGAGAAAAGTCCCTTCCTGTTTAAGCTACTTTTCATCTGAGTTTTGGTTATTTGAAGCCTGATACATCATGTTCCATAACAAGGGAGAAAATAATAAAAGACTAATCAGGCAGGGTAGATAAATCAAAAGTGTTTCCTCTAAGAAATAAATTTGAGTAGGCATATTAAGGTTTATCTAGCACTTCTCTTATTTCCATTGCATATGGCATAATGTATTAAAAAATAAGGAAAAGAACACTGACAATTGGTGCCGACTGTTGGAGACCCAAGCTGCATCTTCTTACTATAGAAAAGTTCCTCAACTTTGTGAATTTATATCACTCCAGCCTCTGATTCACAAGAACTGGCCTTAATATTTATTTCCTTTATGAGTGTAGGTTCAGTTTGGAAGAAAACATAAAGACATCAATGATTGAATTCTAATCCTTGGGCTTCAATTAAATATGGAAACACAAAATATTTTCTTTTTTACTTGTGAGTTACTTTGTGAAGTGCTATAGAAAGATAAAATTAAAAAAAAGAATTAGGAAAAGTTTATTCTGTTTGTTTTAAAAGTCAATTATAATTATTTGGCTTTTAGCACCTTAGTGGCTAGGACATTTTAATATTGACAACTTAATTACACTATTTTCACTGTATAAATCTCATAACAAGTAAAATTTGAGTTATATATTTCTTTATTACATGTAAGTGCTATTGAACCATACCAAAGAAAAGTAAATATATAGGATATCAGTTAAAATGAGAGTTTATACACCATGCTCAACATTAAAGGGGCATTCTTCATTTGATTCCATTATTTTATGTTACGTATTTTTTTAAGCAGCAATAGCTCATAAGTAAAATATTGTTTTGAAATCATTGTTAAATATTTCATCTCAACAAGTAAATCTAAATGAAAACTACAGTACTGCTACAAGGCATCCATCAATTTAAAAAAAGATTAATTTTAGAACATGGACCATTATATTCACCATCTTAATGATCACTTTAACCATTTATTTTAAAAACATTACAGGGATGAACAGAAGTTCATATAGATACAAGTTAAGAGTAAACAACATCCAGGTGCTTTTCTGAGGGTAAGCTACATTTCTTGCCTAATTCTGTGGGCCCATTTCTTGATATCAATGGAAAAAAATTATTTAATATCTTTAATCTTGAAGTGAATGGGGGTGGTGGTGGCTATTCTTGTTTATAACTATTCATCTCAATTTAGGCAAGGAAAAATATATTCAAGTTACTGTTTCTGGGTGCTAAATTGAATCAGGTGTCCTCTCCTCTTAAGAAAATTAAGTTGCTTTTGTGCAAGAGTGTTTTAATGAGAACAGAGCCTGCCGACAGTGATAAATGGGAATGACACCAGAGAGAGCATGTAAGCAGGACAATGTGTGCATGTTACAGTCTTACAGCCTATTTTTCACTGACTATTCTGAATGACTTCGCTGTTTCTTAAGGGGCCTATTAATCTCAAATTTAGTTATTACACAATGTTTATTTGAACATATATTCTGCGGATGATGACAGTTAATAAAGGAAATCTTTCACAAGCTGTATTTTTACATATTGTTCCAACTACAGCTCCTAGTCATTTGATGGTATTGATGGAATAACCCACATTGTGCTGAGGTTTTTTTAAAAAAGGCACATATATTCAGATTCCTTTCTAAGCACATGGGACTCTTAAATAACTGTTAAAATGCATACAAAAAAATCCTACTATGAAATGGTAAAAGGACATCTTAACTGTTCAATGAAAATTGTTTAATGTGAAAACTGACTCTTGTAAGACAAACCAGATACCTTTTAACACTTTTTAAGCTTTGGTGCATAATTTGAAATACTTCTTGCATACCAATCTACATTTTCACAATATGCATAGAGCAGGGGAGGGAAGCCAAAATCAATTTTCTTGAGGTGCAAAAAGAATCAAGTAACATAGCTCCTTTGATTTTCTCCTTGGTATGCTTTTTTGATAAAATGCCATGAACTTAAAATAGTGGTGATCATGTATTTCTTATTCTGGTAGCATACTTAAAGGCTTACCAGACCCATTTTAACATTTTCCTAAAAACATACTTATCAACTCAAATAACATCATCAATTCAGATTGTGGCTTTTGCTCGAGGAGAAATTTGTTACTTTAAATATAACTGGTTCATAATAACAAAACTTATTAGCAGGCAATATTTATACTAGTTCAAGATTTTTAAATTTGCCTCATAATTGAGATGAATATAAGCTTAAACACTTTCCATTGCATTCTCATGAAATCTGTCTTTGGAGGTATTCAGTTTCAATGAAATCAGAATTTTCAAGTGGAAGGGGTCCTTAGTTATTATGACAAGCCCTTTATAAATGAAGAAACAGAAGTGAAGAGAGATGAAGGATTTTTCTAAAGGTCATATTGACGAGTGGCAAAGACAGAACTGAACTCATCTCCAGACATTCCTTGTACCCGCTCTATTATACCTTTGACATCTTATTTTTAACATATATTTGTAGATACATAATACAAAAAGGGCATATACCAAAACAATAATAGTGGTGTGATGGGGTAATGGGATTATGGATATTTTTTTCTTGTGTGCTTTTTTTCAAAGTTTTTATACTGATTATGTATTTACTAGGAAAAAAGCATATAATCAATGTTATATGTTAAGTACAACAAACATTTTAGAGGTTCTCTCTTTAAACTTTAGGCAAACCATGAATAATGCTGTGCACATATTAGGTGCTCAATCAGTGTCAGACCAAAAATTGAATGGAGTTGAGGATCATGGTCTTACTTGTTATATTAACACTGAATATTCAGGGGAACAAACTGTGGGTGTAAGTAGGAATGTCCTGTATTAAATTGAAAATACATATTATTTATTTATTAATAGCTTATTAAGAACTTAGGACTATCTATAATGAAGTTGAATGAAACTTACTTAAAATATTACATACTAGTTGACATGGGTCTTTTTTAAAATGCTAATTTCTCAATATCCCTGAAGTTTAATTGTTTTCAATCTTTTGGGTTTCCTACGTCCTGCCAAAAAGGAATAAAATAAATATTCCTTTAATTATTCATTCATTCATTCATTCAACACACATTTATAAGTGATTTATTAAGCTAAGCACTGAGAATAGGAAAAAAAAAATGCCGTAGAGTACCAGCTCAGAGTATAGGGCTAGAAGACAGACATCATAATGGCTATAACACGACATCAAAGGGATCAAAGAGCTATGACAGCACAGAAATTAACCATTAAAATTTCCTTTAAAATGGTCGTTTTCAATACCTACTAGTGATATACAGCAAGCCCTTCTCTGATCAATTAACGGAAGCTGTTTAATGCCAACACGTGAACTAAGCTCTCCGCACATCAAGAGAGAAATTGGCCAAGAATTCCCCTAACACTTTGTTTAGAAGGCCATCCACAAAACATAAGTGACAACTAGTGTCAAACCAACTAATGTTTCTCACAAATTTTAGACTCTAGCTACCTAACTGTTATTTCTGCTCTTTTCCATCCATTAGGTCTGGGAATCTCAGAGCTTCTTGAGAGGGCAATGGATCAATCCCTCAGCAATCACTCCCTCATCAGCTTTTCATTAGCAATAAAATAGCTTTTCTACCATCTTCTGGGAAATAACTTACCATAGATCCACAGAACCAACCTATCCTATTCTTCATGACTTCAGGATCTGAGACTACATAATCTCTTTTAGAATTCTAGATTTAAAATCTATATTTTAAATCACATTTTTCACCAGCAAGTCCTTTCCTTTTTTGAATTAACTTTTCCTTGAGGTTATCTTTTTATGTTCGGTCCCCTCAGAAAATTTAAAAAGAGCTGTGTAATTGTTGTTAGAGGCAGTATGCTAGTGAATGTTTAACAACTGGCTCTCAGGGTGAAGAGAGGACACCAGTTTGTAACATTTGCTGATTTTTGTTCTGTAAATACTCCCACCATAGCCAATGTCAATCTGCAACCATGAATACCAAGATGGGAAGAGATGGCATAATTCCAAAGGTAAAAAAAAAAAAAAAAAGAGTTAGAAAAAGAAGGGCAAATTAAACACAAAATGAGCACAGGAAAGACATTAAATAAAGATATAAGCAGAAACTAATGAAATCAAATCCAAAAAGACAACAGAGATCAAAGAAATCAAAAGCTGGTTCTTTGAGGGGGAAAAAAATCAATAAAACTGATACACCTTTAGAATAGGAAGTGGTCATTCTGTTAAAGGTCACTGTTCCATTTCAACCCAATTGGTCTAACACCAACTAAATAGATTGCAATACAGTTCTGATGCTAACCACCTAGAGTTGGCACAAACCCCAGAAGTTAAAAGGCTCAGTCCCCCACAAGACCGCTCTCACTTCAGACATCAGCTGTAATTCAAGAGTCCCCAGGCCACCAACACTTCGCCAAATGGCTACAATTTGGGGGTACCCATGACTCCCTGTGGTTCAATAATTCAATGGGACAACTCACTGAACTCACTGAAAGTGCTATACTTAAGCTATAGTTTTATCATAAGGGATACACATAGAGTGAGGTCCAGGGGCTTCCATGCCGTCCCTATGGAGCCAGAGCACATCACTCTCCCAGCACGTCAACGTGTTCACTAACCAGGAAGTGTCACTGAGCTTCAGTGTCCAGAGTTTTTCATTGGGGTCTCATTATGTAGGAATACTGATGAAATCACTGGCCATATGACTGAACTCAATCTCCAGCTCCCTCTCTTTCCTTAGAGAGTAAGTGGCTAAAAGTCCCAACCATCCCTCTAATCACATGGTTGACCTTTTTGGTGACCAGCCCCATACTGAAGTTATCTTGATGCCCATCAAGAGCTACTTCATTAGCGTAACAGACACTCATATCACTCAGGGAATTCCAAGGATTTTTGAAGGTCTGTGCCAGGAACCTGGGACAGAGACTAGATACACTTTTTATTATACCACAACGACATACTAAATTATTTTAGGGTTTGTAGCCCATATAGTCACAGATTCTTAACTCTGTTGTTGTATCACAAAAGCGGTCACAGAAAATATATAATATATTGAGCGTGGTCATGTTCCAATAAAATTTTATCTATAGATACTAAAATTTGACTTTCATTTAATTTTTACACATCATAAAATTTTATTCTTTTGATTTTCTTCTAACCATTAGAAAAATGTACAAACCATCCTTAACTCACTTACTATACAAAAACATGCAGCAGGCCTGATTTAGCCTGCAAGCCTCAGTCTACCCCTCTCTGTTCTAGGAGAAAAAGAGAAGACAGAAATCATCAATATCAGGACTGAAAGAGGTGACATCTTGAGATTTTTCACATATTTAAAAAATGAGAATATTGTGAACACCTTATGCCCCCAAATTTGATAATGTAGATGATGAAATGGACAAAGTCCTTCAAACATACAAACTACCAAAAGCTCTCTCACTAAAAAAAGATAACCTAAATAGCCCATTCTACATTTAGGACGTTGAATGTGTGGTTAAAAACCTTTCCACAAAGAACTCTCCAGCACCAGATGTGAGAGAATAGAATCCAATAATATACAAAAAGGATAATACATCATGACCAAATGAGGTTTATTACAGGAATGCAAAGTTGATTTAAGATTTGAAAATCAATCAAGGCAATTCACCTTATTAACAGATTTTTTCTTTTATACCAACTCCTAACTTTTTGCCCAGCCTCATCCCCCAAGTAACCATGTATGACCTCAAGGCAGTGATCAAAAATGCCTATATGTCGGAGGAGATGCAACAGAACTCAGTGGAGTATGCCACTTAAGCGTTGGAGAAATACAATATAAAGAAGAACATCGTGGCCCATATTAAGAAGGAGTTTAACAAGAAGTATAGCCCCACCTAGTACTGCATCATGGGGAGGAACTTCAGTACTTACATGACACATGAAATGAAACCAAACACTTCATCTACTTCTACCTGGGCCAGGTAGCCATTGTTCTGTTAAAATCTGGTTAAAAGCATGGATTGTGCTACACACTCAGTGGTCCATCCAAAAACAAGGACTGCAGCCTAAATTCCAAATACCAGAGACTGAAATCTTCAGCCTTGCCTAAAGGAACACCTTGATCTTGAAACTTTGTGTTGTTTTGTACAGGGCATTCTCTGTACTCATTTGTTGTGGTTATGAAACAATTAGTAAAACAGATTGTTTTTTTTTTTTTAAATGATCATTTCAATAGGAGAAAAAGCACTTGCCAAAATTCACATGTATTCATAATAAAAACTCTCAGAAAACTAGAATTGATAAGAATTTCCTCCATTTGATAACGAGTATCTTAATCAAAACTGAACAGATTACATCATACTTAGTGGGGGAAGACTAAGTGCTTTCCCCCTAAAATCAGGAACAAGGTAAGAATGTATATTCTTACTACTACTTCTATCCAACATTGGCCTAAAAGTCCTAGCCATGCAATCTGTAAGAAAAAGAAATAGGCATACATGCTGACAAAGAAGAAATAAACCTGTTTATTCACAAATTATATGATTTTAGAAACTCTTCCACCCTCCCCCCAAGATTACAAGAAATAATGAATTTAGTAATGTTGAAGAATAAGATCTATGCATAAAAATCAATGCATTTATATATACTAGCAAGGAAAAACTCGAAATTGAAATTAATAAAAAATACCATTTATAACCGCATATCAAAAACATGGAATATTTGAAAGAAAAATTTAAAGTCCTAAATAAATAGAGATATATAAATTAGAATCCATAGTATGAAGATGTCAAATCTCTCCAGAGTGATCTATAAATTTAATGTAATCCCAATCAAACTCTCTGCAGGTTTTTTCATAGAAAATGGCAAGATGACTAAAATTTATTTGGAAATTTTTTTCTTAAAAAAAAAAAACAACAAAGCTGGAAGACTCAAACTTAAGAATTACTATTTAATTTCAACACTTGATACAAAGCTACCCTAATCAAGATAGTGTGCTATTGGCTTCAAGAGAGATATATAGTTCAATGGAACAGAATAGATAGTTTAGAAATGGGTCTATACATATATGGTAAATTGATTTGTGACAAGTGCTACAGTAATTCAATGGAGAAAGGATTATCTTTTTAAGTGGTAACTGATATTTATATGCAATTAAAAAAAACTAAAACTTGGACCTTTACCTCATATACAAAACATAAGTTGGAATGAATCAGACCTAAATGCAAAAGCTATATCTATAAAACTTCTAGAAGAGAATATAAAGAAAATTGTTGTAACTTTGGGTTAAGGCAATATTTCTCAGATATGATTCAAAAATCATAACTTAAAAAAATGATAAATTAGAATTCAACATAATTCAAAACCTTTCCTTCAAAGAAGGAAATGAAAATGAAAAAAGTAGACTAAAGATTTGAACAGACACTACTAAAGAACAGATATGAATGGCAAATCAACATCATTAGTTGTTAGAGAAATGCATTAAAATCTGAGAAACAACTATGGAGCTGCTAAAACTTTAAAAGAAGCTGACAGTTCAGTGCTGGTGCGGATTTGGACCAAACAGAACTCTCAAATATTGCTAGAATGGATCCAAAATGATACAGCCAATGTGGAAAAATAGCTTAGCAGTTTCTTCTTTTAAAGTTATACATAGACTTACCATGTGACCCAACCATCCCAACACTGGGTATTTACTCAAAGGACAGATACGTTCACACAAAGATTTGTACTCAGATGCTCAGAGCAGCTTTATTTGTAACAGCCCCAAACTGGAAACTACCCAAATGTCCTTCAACTGGTGAATGGATAAATGCATTGTGATACATCCATACAATGGAATACTATTCAGCTATTAAAAGGAATGAACTACTGATAGGTTCGATAATAGGGATGACTCTCAAAAGCATTATGCTAAGTAAGCATAGCCAGACACAAAAGCTTATGTACTATATGATTCTACTGATAAAATATTCTGGAAAAGGCAAAACTATACAAATTCAGATCACTAGCTATCAGGGATTGCAGGTAGGTGGAGGGAAAAGAGGCATGAAAGCAATGTTCTATATTTTAATTATGGTGGTGTTTACATACTTTATGTATTTTCAAAAACTATATACTTCAAAAGAGTGAATTTTACTATCTGTAAATTTTGCATCCATTAACTTAACTTTTAAAATTTATAAAATTTTTGATTTATTGATGATAGCCATTCTGACAGGTGTGAGGTTATATCTCATTCTGGTTTTAATTTGCATTTCTCTGATGATCAGTGACCTTGAGCATCTTTTCATACGTCTATTGGCCATCTGTATTTCCTCTTTGGAGAAATATCTGTTCAGGTCTTCTGTCCATTTTTTAATTGGATTGTTTGTTTTTTTTTGTTGTTGTTGGGCTGTATGAGTTCTCACACCTGTCAGAATGGCTATCATCAATAAATCAAAGAACAACAAGTGTTGGCGAGGATAAAAGGGAACTCTCATACACTGTTGGTGGGATTGCAAATTGGTATAGCCCTGGTGGAAAACAATCTGGAGGTTTCTCAAAAAATTAAAAATGGATCTACCTTTTGACCTAGCAATTATACTTCTGCATATTGATCCAAAGAAAACTAAAACAATAATTTGTAAAGATCTACGCATCCCTATGTTCACAACAGCTCTATTCACAATAGCCAAAATGTGGAAGCAACGTAAATGCCCATCAATTGACAATTGGATAAAGAAGTTATGGTTCATATATACAATGGAATATTACTCAGCCATTAAAAAAATGAAATCCTACCATTTGCAACAACATGAATGGACCTAGAGGTTATGCTAAGTCAGAGAAAGATAAATACCACATGATTTCACTTATATGTGGAATCTAAGAAACAAAAAGAACAAACTAATCAAAAACAGACTCATAAATATAGAGGACAATCAGGTGACAGCCAGAGGGGAGGGGGGTTGGGGGGCTGAGAGAAAGGGGTGAAGGGTGAAAGAAGTACAAATTAGTAGTTGATAGATGGTCATGGGGATGGGGAGCCGCCATAGGAATGCAGTCAGCATTAATGTAATGGCTAGGAGGAGAGCCAGCGGAGAGAAAGAGGAATTAGGGGGATCATTTTGTAAAGTGCATAAATGTCTAACCAATGTACTGCATACTAATAATAATATAAAATTTTAAAAAATAAAAAAATAAAATAAAATTTATAAAATTTTAACAATGAACAAAGAAAAATATAATTGCATGACAGTATGGTTAAGCTTTTTCATATTTACTTTGTTTTGAGGCTTACACAGAAAATGCCAATAAATATTAATAAAACTTTATCTAATAAAAACATAAATTAATCAAATCTGCAGAATTACTATTACTACTTACTACCTATGAAAGCTTCAGCTTTGAGCTCTGCTTATAATTTATAAAAATGTCTTTTCAAGTCATCATTTTCAACAGTAACATAACGTGGCTAAAAACTCTATGGGCTTATCTGACATTCAAAAAAGATAACTTCCTTTTATACTCATTTAAAGATGATAAAAATTTCATGTCCAATAAACTGTTTTAATTTAAAATCATCAGAGGCACCTGTGAAATACTAGAAACAGCACTGATAACAAAATCAAATAGCTGTTTCAAAACAAGTCGGTCACATATTCAGCTCTGAAAACTCTTTAAATCTCAGTTTCTTTATTTTATTAAATAGGAATAAACAACATCCATTCATAAAATTTTTCTGAGGACTAAATGAGAAGGCAAATATAAAACCCCTTGAAAAACATGGGTTTGAACTGTGTAGGTTCACTTATAGTGGATTTTTTTTTCAATAAACACTGTAAATGTATTTTCTCTTCCTTATGATTATCTTAACATTTTCTTCTCTTGTTGACTTCATTGTAAGGATATAGTATATAATACCTATAACATACAAAATATGTGTTAATCAACTGTTTATATTATTGGTGAGGCTTCTGGCCAACGGTAGGCTATCGGTAGTTAAGTTTTGGGAGAGTCAAAAGTTACACACGGATTCCTGACCACAGGGAGTGGGGTGGGGTCCAGGTCCCCAGCCCCCACGTTGTTCAAGGGTCAACTGTACAACTTCTCACTCTCTAAGTCTCTGAAGAGGCCAGGTTTCACATGGAAACAACAGACATCCTAGCAGGAGAAAATTCACTAATGAGCTGATCATTTCTAAAATGATTCCCAAGAAAACATTTTCCCTTCCCACACTCATACTCCAACTATTATTTCACAATAATACCTCCCTCTGTACTCCAGCTGTAGTTAGTTTACTCTCACTGATTGTATAGTATTTTAAACACCTGACAATACACAGCAAATAAAATGTAAATAATTTGCTAAATATAAATAGTAGTCCTAAGGAAGATGTAGGATTTCATTAAGTTAATGAAATCAGAACAAAGACAATGACAAGTAGTAAGAAAAAATAATTGACAAGATAGGTGCTTGAAAGAATAATTCAAATTCTTTTTAAATGAGAACACCTGTGAAAATTAATGAAGTCTAAATTCTTTTTGTAAATTTATTTCTTTAGGATTCTGTTGAAAAAAGAAATAAGCGGGAAGGTTGTAATATTGTGTCATCACACAATTTTCTTGAGAAAATTACAATGATCTCTTGTCCTCCAAAATAACATGGGATTCTTTCCTCATTCTCTTCAAGAATTAGTGAATAGTTATAATATAATCTAAATTTTATTAAACAAATTATAAAATAAGCTTATTTTCATAATTTAGTTTTGTTTTTTCAAAATAAAAACTAATTAAAATTTTCAGTAATTATTACTAAAAGCTAATTCTCTTTTTAGAGTTAACTGACTTTAAGTGAGTGTTCTTTTTTTTTAACTTTATTAGTTTCAAGTATACAGTACACTGGTTAGACGTAGTTTATAAAACAATCCCTTTGATTACTCCATCACTCATTGGCTCCACACACAGCCATTACAATTAAGTGAGCTTTCTACTGCAACATTTATCATTAACTAAAGTGAATTTTCTATTTTTTATTCTAGTTACTCAAATATTTATAAGGGGCAGAACAGAGCAATTCTTTTTGTTCCCTATAAAAGTGTAGCTGAGGTTTAAAAAAGTTTCAATGTGTTAGATTCAGTAGAATGTGATTAAAATTTTCTACAAATAATAGAACAACATAGGAACTCACATTAGAGACCATTTTCCTAATTCCCTAATTTCACAAATAGGGACCGGACAGAAGTCCACCGTGGAAAGTGACTTGCTCACGATCACACAGTTTCTGGCAGCGGCTGAGTCAGGATTTCAAGGAAGAGCTCCCAAACACTCTCTTTCTCTAGGCCGTTAATCTTTATTTGACTCTAATATACTATGTAGATAAGATATATGTGAATATCAAAAAATACACAGAATGAAAATTGTATAGATGCACTAAAATGTAAAACACTAGTCAGCAAGCAGTGAAGCACTAAATCGACTTCAAATTTTTATTAGCGTTATCCTTCTGTTAGTGGTTGAAGGTATATTAGCTTAGTGGGCCATACAATAGCTGTTGCACACAACTAATGGACTGCCAAGAGATGATTTAATAAAGAGGCCCAGCTGAACAGCAGTGTGTAAGTAACTCTGACAACCTGAGGCTTTCTTCTAGTCAAATGTTTTCTATCTGTAAGTGACTTTCTCTAAAAAAAAAAAAAATTACCAGAGAAGATACTCTCGGAAGGTTTCACTGTAATAACAGTGGCCCAAACATTCTTCTATAAGTTCAGATTTTCCAAGATCTTAAGACGTGATTTAAAAAAAAAAAAGCTTAAAGGTCTTGTCTCCATTGTTCACAGACCCTTCTACAGGCATCACTTCTAATATGGCTAGAGATCTAGTTAAACAACACTTTCAGCAAGAACAATGCGTGTTTCTATGGGTTGAAGTATAACAAATAGAGCAACTTTTTAAACGTTGCCCTCTGGATTTTACTCTAAATATGAGAAATTGGGGATGGAGGAGATGAAATTAAAATGTTTATTAAATACACATTTCTATGAAATATTACGTGGGTTCCTCATCTTTACAACATGGACCCACCTGCATTGAGAAAACAAAAATAATGTGTGGGGGGGAGGACTATCAAATGAGCAAAGATTCTTAAAAATCATAATAATGCACATGATTGAGAGTTCCAGGAAGTGTTTTCACATCCTTTCTAACCTTGCTGAAGTGTTGCAGTAAGCAGCACAACCTTAAAAATGTTCATACATACCCCCTGACCTGGCAATTCCACTTTTAAAATTCTGAGAAAACAATACATTTCCAAGAAAAGATTTGGCTAAAAGGAATTTTATCATAGCATTATTTTTTCATAGAAAAACTTACTAGGGGCTGAAATAAATCACTGAACATCCACACATGAGAATAGTGAGCATTTAAAAAGAATGTTGTAGAACATTACAGAGACATGTTCACAATATACTGTTAAGTACACAACTAGGAATACAAAACAGTACGCAATATATGATCTCGTTTTATTAAACATATGGGCAGATAAAAAAGCCCAGAAGATACACATAAAATATCAATATGGTTATCCGACCAGTGGGATTATGGTATCTTCTTTGTTTTGTTTATCTATATTTTCTATATCATTCACTAAAAATACACACTGCTTTTATGTCATTCTGGAATGTTGTATGTCACTAGGAGATGCCACAATACAATGTGCTTGAGGACAGTGAATGAGTGGTAAGCCTTTCCCTTGATATGCCATTGGTCAAAAATTACGTTTATGTGATAAATGTGAATATAACCCAAAAGAAAAAAAAAGTAGTTTCATTAAAAATAACAGTAATGTAATGTTATTAAAAAAGAACCCATGACAGCCATTATCAGAGTAGTCATTTTGGGAAAATTAAACTGCAAATAAATGAAGACATTTATGTGGAATGATTTTAGGTTGCAAGCAAAATGAATGAAGGTTTAAATACTTAAAGCCATAGATAGTATCTTAGGTAAAAACAGAGTTTTTATTTCTTTTAAAACAGAGTTTATTATTTACTCATTTAAAAAAGTGTATTCCCTTAACTACTACTTACAATAGTACAGATAAAATCAAAGAACTCTGTTCCCACAGATAAAGTCATATTCATGATTCTTTTTTAAGAAGCTCAATTTCTTATGAAACAAAAATAGAGCTTCTCACCTAAATTTTCATATTAAATATTTATTCTACTAAAAGAACATTACAAAAAACTTCAAAACTTGTTTTTTAAAAAATTATCTGTTCATAGCGTCCAACAGAATATTAGGTAGCCAGTATGCACAACTAACAAAACTCTCTCCCTCTCTCTCTCTCACTCTCTCTCTTTCCTTCTGTCTGTGATTTGTGCGCCACATTTACAGTATGACTCATTCAAAACAGGTTTACGAAGTAAATATTTTCTCCTTCTAGACACATGTGAAAATAAAGAAATGGCTTAAAAATAGGAATAGTATCTTTGCATTTAAAAGTGTGTTTAGATCATCTTATGACTGATTGATTTAAAACATGTTCCAAGAAAACTTTAGGGAAAATAATAGTATAGAAAAATAGTGCTTAAATGTGAATTGTCTATGCTCAAAGTGCCTATTACATCTAATTATTCATAAAGCACCCCCTTGGCCTGGATATTGTAAAGGAAGATTGAAGCATCAGATAACAGTTGGATTGAAAGACCTCTGTTGCCACTTCCTTCCCAATCCTTCTGGGTAGTTCTTAAAGATCTCAGTTGAACTGAAGTCTTTATTAGTCACCAAGTGAGTGAACATGTACTGAAAGACTCTTTAAGAATATAAATGAGAAAGTTACTCCAACCATCCCTCCTTTTTTAACCACAATTAGCTTAAATTCATGATCCAAAGTGTGAACATAGTTTTAGATTTTTCTAATATGTCCTTTAACCTGCTTCCTCCCCTCGACTCCTGTATTTCCTTTATCTTTCTAATCTTAAAGTTAAAAGAGGTTTACATTTTTTAGAAAAAATATGGATGCTTTTAAAAAATGTATTCCCTTAACTACTCCTTACATCTACTTTCTATTCCCCAACTCACTTAATTAAATTCAGAGTGAATTTAAATTGCAATTAACATCTTTTGAGGGATTACATGTTCTAATCACAGTTATGCAGTGAATATTTCAAACACATACATTTTGTTATATTATCTGAAATGCAAATTAGAATCCAAAAAAGATGTTAAATAAAAATGTATAATACTGAAGACTTTATTATGGAACCTCAGGGACTAGAAATGAGATTAAAAAGAGTAAAAGCACTGATACAAGTACAAAAACAAATTGCTTCACCTCCAAAACCCTTGGAAATGGCCCCACTTGGCTCCCATTTAACCTAGCTTCAGCGCAGTTTAAAAACTGCCTTTCAAGAGGTTTCATTAATCAAACAGAATTTCATTTTTTCCCCCTAGATCAGAAGCTCATAGGGTCTTAAATGAAAGATGATGCATATAACTCTACAAAAGCAGAAGACAAAACCTGTTTTTCGGACCCAGGAATTTACAGTGAAATGACCTTAGTTTTTACTTTACTCTTCCTTCCAAATAGGATTTTGTAAGCAGAAATAAAAACTGACATTTATTGAGCATCTACTATATGCCAGACAATCAACGTTATTTTACTTAATCCTCAAAATATCCCTATGAGGTAAGTATTATTCTATTGTATAGATGTAAAAAATAAGGTTCAGAGAAGTTAAGAGGTTGAAAGAAATACGTGAAATGAATCAGTGGTGAAATTTGGACTCCTAAACTCACGGGCTTGTTGCAGAAGGACAGTATCTGAACGCGAGACCTCAGGAGGAAAGTCTAGGACAGAGCACCTGTTTTCAGTTGTCCATTTCAACAATGATCCTCTCAGACAGGTTGCCGGGGTTTCCATGGTCCCAGAAGACACCTTCACTCTGGAGGCAAGCTTGGACAGAATGCCTCAGGAAATTTCACTTGGGGGGCTCTCGAGACTCCTAATGCAAAATCCAATTGCTTGCCGAAAGCCTGGCTTACTGCGGCATCTTCTCCATCAGCGTCGGCAGTTAGGTCAGGCTTCATCGTGTAGTAAAGATCTGAGTTATTCATGTATGCCCCAGTTTCTCTTTGGTAATTTTTCTCTTTAAGTTTGTTTGTGCACTTACCAGATTGTTAGCTTCAAGGATGGGTTTATCTTTAAGGATGTTAATGCAAACTCAAGTTCTGCCTTTTACTCTCTTCAACTGTCAGCTTCCTGTTAACTATCTACTACTCACACAACTTTTGCTGCCAACCTTTACTAGGAGTTAGACTGGTTCTTACTTTTCCCTTTGAGATAAGTATGAGATAATATCAAAGTGCTAGGCTGCCTAGCCAGTCATATCTGAAAAGTAGGGTTTAAAAAAATAAAACCACTTGTTAATATGGTTTTTCTCTCATTTACCCATGACCCATCCTCCTAGGTCTATGTAACATGATTATGCCTAATGTCATACAACCACCTGCACAAAAACAGATACAGCCACAACCCACAGATTGGAGGGAGGCCAATGGAGGAGAAGGGGGCTTTGTTTCAGTATATAATTTAACCACCTGAAGCAGCCATGAGATATGCAGGCACTAGAGGGCACTAAACTTAGCTTACTTAGGCCTGAATCCAGCTCCACAGCTAGACGACCTCCAACAAGTTTGATTTAGCCATTTCAAGCCTCTGATTCCTCATCTCAATAATGGGTGTAATATTAGTATTTACTTGTAAGCATTTTACGACAATTAAATGAGATAATTTATGTAAAGCGCTACCACAGTAAGTGTTTAATAAATATGAGCTATTATTAACCATATTATCATCGATATTATGTTGCTAAGTGGTGAGAACCATTATTCAATGATTTTCCAAATTAGCAATAGAGATAAAATTTCTGGTAAATTTGGAAAAATAGGAACAAACATTTTAAAGTGGGAAGAAAGAAGGATGGATATTGGAGTATGAGGCAAGCCTTTTTTTAAATGCAATACTTATTTCTTACACTATAACTCACTGTGATCTTAGAAACAACCTGTTTGCAGAATTCCTTGTTAAAGTTTAGAGATTCATGAGACCTAGGAAAACATTCAATAACAAAAATGTTTCCTTACTACTTTTGGGGAGAAAACTTGAAAGAAGTCCTGGGAAGAACGTAGAAGAAAGCTTAACGGAGGAATAGGCCCTAACAATTCTAAATAGCATTGGGGTTTGACATAAGACAACCATTCGGGGTGCTCCTAATGTCTCCTGAAAAGCAAAGGCTGAGTGGAGAACACAATCAGAGGGACAGCAGACACTGGAGAAGCTAATGGTCTATGTAGGCAGAGACCAACTCTAGGAGAATCTTTGCATCAACCCAGTCATCATTGCTCCACTTCTGGTCTTTCTCCAGCCTCTGATGAAATAACAATGTGGGTAGCAAGCAAAGAAGTGTAAATGGTTGGTGCAGGAAGGAAGGTAGTCAGGAGAAGTTCCCATCCCTGTCAGAGAAGTTGGAATTTAACTCAGCAGCTTCACAAAGCTGCCAAAAGGCTGGTAGATAATGCTTCTTTGAGAGCAGAACTAAGGAAAGATAAGAGAAAACAAGGAACACTAGGATCCATGGACTTAAATCTGAGCATTATTATCAAAATCAACCCAACTATTCAGTCAACAAGCATTTGATGAATTCCTACTGTGTATAAGGTACAGGGATTTTTCTTTTTTTAAGGTAGGATGTGACCCCTGTCCTGGAGGACATTTCAATTTACAAGGGAGTATAGGATGTGTCAAATCCAAAGCTACTTTAAAGAAAACCAAGCAATGGACAAACATTTATTTAAACCAAATCAACTACATGGCTTTTCATCAAGGCAGACTTCCTTTAAAACAGAGTTTATTATTTATGCCGTGGAGGAATTCTTTCTGTGTACAGTGGCCGTGTTTGGGGCAGACGTGTTGAGACTACGTTGAGACGACAGGCAGCAGGTGCCTGCACTGTTAGCTGGTGGGAGAACAAAGATATAAAAAAAAGGTATAATCCTTCGGCTGTTTCTCCACCTATCTCATTCATGGTCTTATTACTTCCACTGAAGTATTTTCTTCAAAGTCCTAACAACTTAACAACTATTGTTAAAACTTAATACAGTCTTTAAAATGCCATTTTTAAGGAATGTGCTTGACTAGAGCTTTTTCACCCCTGGGTATAAGTTAGATGCTGTGATGTAGGTACATACATTATATATAGCTATAGATATGCATACATACGTATGTATTCATGTACCCACATGTGTATTCATGAACACATATGCACATATCCACATTCCAAACACATAGGCACACACTCCATACATATAACTAACTGTGTAATATGAAGATGGGTTATAAAAGAATTTTGCTATAACCACAGAGAAAGATTACTTAGATAAAAATGGTTCCTTCTCCCTTTACTCTATATGAGTAAAGTCAAATGCTCAATTACCTTTCCAGAAAGGAGTCTCTTTTCTAATATAACAAAGGTATCTACCTTAAACTTTAACAAAGTTTTCAGAGGAGTATTAAAATAATTATAAAGGAACACGTGGACTCTTTTTCACTAGTTATATGGTAACCATGCTACTAGCCTGTGGAGCCTATACTAGACCCAGATTTTCTGCATTTGCTGACCTTGAAAGTCTCCCTGAAGTTCTCCTTCTAAATCTGCAGAGCATTACTAACGCAGGCTGTGCTGTTGGTATGGGATGTGCATGGACACGAAACACAATGACCACCATTTCCCAGTCCCTCAATGTGTGCCAGGGGCTGTGCGCCCATCACCTTTGCATACATCATCTTGTGCAACAGGTGCAGTGCTAAGTATAAGCACAACAGACATATTTAAAATAGTTCCTAGTAATATACTGCCATTTTAAGTTACTTTACATAAATAAATGTATTAGAAACAGCTATCCGTATGGGAATATTTGGAAACTTTCCCAATTTTAGACATACGCTAAAAGTATCTCCAGAAACTGTCTAGAATACTGAATTTTCTATTCAATTTTCTTTTAGCGTTTGAAATGGCTTATTAGAAAACTATTTGTTTAAGAATATATTTTAGCATTAACTCTTTAGGTAAAATAATGTCTATCTGAATATTTTTGTCCCAAATTCTGGTTGAAACTATAGTCACTCCCATTTGGTGAGGCTGAGTGAGAAGGTAAAAGTAGCTATTCTGGGGGAAAAGAAAAAATCTTTGATCCACTGAAAGTACACAGTCCCACATATTAAAATAATAATAAAATAACTTCAAATCATAACTGTTATAAAGGCAATTAAGTATCATTATTATGGCAAACATTTATGAGTACTCACTCTATGTGATTTGTATTCATTATCTTCTCACTTAAAATTCATATTACGCCCATTTCACAGGTGACGTGAATGAGTGGTAAAGTAATTTATCTAAAATTAGATGGCCAGTAATTAGTAAAGCCAGAATTTGTACAGGCCTGTAGACCAAAGCCCACACTCTCCATTATGTTATGGCAACAACATTAAAAACTTCAACTGAAAACAAAATGCTCCTGAAATTTGAATGCCCACGCACACCAAACTCAGAAGCCTCCCCCAAACATCCTTCCACCGCATTCGCCCATTCCATCACCTCCAACCCCACCTGCTCACAAAAGATAGGTTTATGCCATTTGCTACAGCTTTATCAAAAAGAAAGAGAAATAAAAGTGATGTCAACACAAAATAAAAATCCTTTGGATCTTGCAGAAATAACTTTTCTATAAAATAAAGTGAAATAACTGAGGGACAAACATTAAGAGTAATGAAGGTGCAAAAAAATGCACTACTGCCAGCACTCTACCCGGGTACCAATGCGTTAGAGAATCTTAGCAGAAAACAAATCAAGCTAAGTGCCTGTTTTGGAAAACATCGCCATGTACTACACATCAGTGTCAGGAAGGAGAGCAAGCACAGAAAGTAATTAAGAAATAAGTGATTTTACAGACTACTATGAGAAAAAGAACTTTCTAATAAACTTTCTCTCTATACTTCAGGTGAAATCTTCCTACAGATTTCCTTCCCTCATTTACATATCTGTGCAGGCCTATTCTTTTTTTTTTTTTTTTCTTCCAAGCCCCTTTGCCCTTTCAATCATGAAGCATATTACTCCACTGTCAGTGCAAAGCAGTTCCTAACAACAGGGAACCCAGCTGGGATAGGAAGAGGGCAGCAGGCTCATGCATTAACATAATAATCCAACTGTGTTCCCATAGGCCCTTAGGGCAGACAGCATATTAGGTAGGCCTCCTGTGCAGCCCCTGGTGGAAGCTGCCTGATCACCTGCCTATCAACCTGTGGCAGCTACAGCCGGCTCAATAGCTCCAGCTCCTGCCAAGCAGTGGTGCCCAATTACCTCACTATAAAAGACAGAAATCCATTTTTCTATGTCTGTTTAATGTACTCATCGCATTTCCTTATTTACGATCTGAATCTATGTTTCTGCATCGTTTCCACGGGACGGACTTATTGCCTTTTAACTTTTGAAAGTCTTGTTGTCTAATGGCTGTATCACCGCAGTAGGCAGGAATGAGCCTGAAAACCAAATTTCAAATACAAAAGTCCAGGTTGATAAAGCTAACTGCTTGGTCACCACCAGTGGTCTAAAGGTTCTTTCATCATCCATATGGAGGACTGGAGGCACAGGGAAGACCTGAGCGGCAGCCATTACTATTTTCTCAAGGGGACAAAGATGGGGGAAAACCCTACACCAATATGTTCTTGAGATGTAGTTTTTTAAAATTCCCATTCGAGCATATTCTAAGGCCCCCACAAAGCACAAGTTTTTACGAGCACTGATCCCCTCATGTGGAAAAGTGCGGGTAACCACAATTGGCTGAAGGAGCAGAGACTCACAAGAGATATGGCCAAATTATCTTTTTTAATCTCAGATTATTATTAAAGACACTTAAAAAAAGCTGGCCCATTCATATGTTTTTTACTGTTTGTATGTATGAAATGCATGTTTTATTTTAACGCTGCTTGGTTCCTAGAGTCACTGATTTACTCTGTGTGGTATTTTCTTTCCAAACCACAATATCTATCAAATAAGAAAATGCCAAGGTCTATATTCCACTAAAAAGATACTATTTATATGTTATACAGGATCATCTTTAAAACATCATAAATAGATGTTTGAAATTATAATTCACTTCACTGAATTAAACACAGTAGTCTCATTCCTTGATGAAATTTCTCCTTATAAAGGTTCCCAAAAAGGTGCATAATTTGACATTTATGGGGGAAAAGTACTTTTAGAAATATTCCAAATAATGCTATTTAAAAGAGCATGAGGCTACCAATATGGCTAGAAAAACATTTTCGACTGACCAAGTATTTCTTTAAAAAAAAAAATGAGTTTCTAAAAACGTTGTATTTGGGTGGGTTTTTTTTTTTTTTTTTTGATGGCTATTTTAATAAAAAATGAATCCTCCAGTCAAAGAAAAGTGCATTTATCTAACACTTCCATGAATTTTAAATGTTTAGGAACTAATACTATTATTTAAGCCAACCAACCCGATATGCTTTAAGTGCATTCTAAACAATTAGGTAAAAATTAAATATCAAGGGCCACATCAGCACTTGGCACTGATTTTCACTGTCAAGGTTACCTCTGTTATTTTAGCATTAATAGTTTTTACATTATATTAATAGATGATGGTGACCATTCAGTTAACTTGTCAGTTGTTGGGCTTACCTCTATCCGTACACAGCAGACAGGATTTTATATAAAGTAAATGCCCTCACTATGAAAAAGTGTGTTTGCTCTTTACCAAACAACCTGGGGAAAATTCAAATAAAAGAGAAAAATAAAAATAAAAATAACTTTTTTCTTCCTCTATGAGTAAATCCTGAGCTATTTAATGGTCTCTAAACAATATACTATATTATATGTTGATGGAAGTATAAATGTAAAATACTAAACTCAATAATAAATATTAATGCTTATATATGTGTTAAACAGCAAAATTATACACATCCCCTTCTTGATCTTTTGGGGATTCCAAAGGCTCTTTATTCTTCATAAATTCTTACATTTTGACAAAATGTAATGCATCTTCTAAGTCATTAAATATAGAAACTTGACTTTTGATTAAAAAACAATAAACAACAGCCATATGTTGACAAGATAAATGGTAGACTTTACCATTTTAATTCCTTCAAGGGGTATGCTTCCACTCTGGGGTAAACAAAAGAAAAGCATTTATATAAAATAGAAATCTAGTTATTCCATTAGTAAGAACTAGATTTTAACTTAAATAGCAACTTACACAGCTAGAAAAATTCCACCTTTAAAGGATGGTAGAGAAGAAAATACAAGACGGAACTGTAGTATCATTTCTAGTATGAGCAATTCAATTTTGGATGAAGTTAAAATTTTGAAAAAGTGAAAGATAAATGAAGAAAAGTGGTGTTTCACATTTAAATGGGAATAAATAGAAATAGAGAATGATGTGAAAGAAACCATACTTGTGTTTAAGTACGACAAACTGATTTTTAAATCTGCCTCATCCTTTCCCTGTAGCAGTTTCTTAGGCTGTACTTTCCTGTATTTGAAAGACACCACATCTTCATTTCGATTCTACCAGAAAATTCCCTTTCCTTCAGAGAATTGCCGAGAAAGGATCGTCTTCTCCCCATGGAAAATGATTTGATTCTGAAGAACTTTATGTACTCAGTTTAATTTGGTAGCGTGGAGATGGCTCCTGAAATGGTTTGTTGCGAGCATATTTTGACATTTCTGCCAAAGATGAGATTAAGTATGAAATATCGAAATTACACGTTAAAATAGATGCCATTTTACTTTGTTTCTTCCTGAATAGCCCTTCAGCTGTTGAGGCACGTACATTTTTCCCCAGGCAAAATCCTCAGGCAAAAATAACTAGGCTTCATATCTTCAGGAAGCCCAGCTTCCCAAACATTATTTTTAGGTATCTGATTCAGCTGTAGTTTTATTTCATATTTAATCATGTAAATCTGACTTGAAAAAGGAACAATACTTCACTCTTTCTGTCAACTGCTCATATTGGACACGATCGATGACAATACTTAATTTTCTACGACTTCTTTTTAAAATGTTGCTCTTTATTTTAGCAATAGAAGTCACAAGGATTCAAGAATTGATCATTTTTATACTCAAAACATAACTTTCATTCCAGGACTGCCCTCTCAACCAGCTACCCCACATTTGCCACTGGAGAAAGGACCCTCCCATCTGCTCAGATCTAATCCTATCACTTTGCAACCTCAGGCTCTCAGGTGACTAAGAGTCAAAGACCATCATTTTAAACAGTAACAGATGTTCCAACAAGGCTGTTACTCCAAACCTCAGGTGAGGATAAATAGAAATTTAAACTAAATAAATTTATCAAACAAGTAAAAATAAATAAATAAATCTTAAGATCTTTCAGACCATCACAGATTTTTTTTAAAGATTGCACACTTAATCTCAAACATTTTAAAATATATTTTAAAATGAAGAGAAATTAAAATACATATGGAATCATCACATACTAACAAAGCCAACTTTATTTATATTGCAAGCATTTTTATTTAGCATATAATTCTATCACAAAAAATTTATTGATTACTACCTCAATACCTACTCAAGTACTAAATCATTATGCACTGTTATTAAAAGAATTTTAAAAAGATCTTAATTGCCTGCTTTTATAACTGAGCCCTTATTTCAAATCCAAATCTGTTCTGGAAAGCTATAGAAAGAATGCTGAAACAGAATTAAGAACTAAAAGATGACGAAAAAAAGAGAGAGAGAAACACAACATGACAGGGTAGAGGAGGAGATAAAATAAAAATAAATCTATGACTAAGGAAGATAGAATGAATAAATAAAAAGCAGGAACTAGAAAGCTAACACTCTTCACCCCTTAAATTTGATAATATCTATTTTTTTAAAAGTATAATAAAACACTTCCCTGTGCATTGTGGGAGAGATGTCCCACAGAGATGAGACACACAGTAATGACCCCTAAGGTAAATCAGAGGTGGAAGAAGGGGGAGGAGAGGGGAAGGGTCGGTGAGAGAGAGAGCCAATAGCCAATGAAGCAACCCAGTATGAACACATTAACAGGTTAGTGGCCAGCAACACTGGGAACTTCTGTAAGATAAAAAGAAGAGTTACATTTTGGTCTCCTCCTTAGCAAATCCCTATTTTAATCGTGCACGCGCACACAATTGTGTGTGTGTGTGTGTGTGTGTGTGTGTGTCTTGGGGTCGAGGGGCAAAGAGGAGGCACAGAGGAGTTCAGTGCAAGGGGGAACAAGGACAGGCCCCTGAACCATGACAGAGCAGAACGCTTCTTCTACCCTAGGACCTTAGTCCTGGAACCAGGACCCTCATTCCCTCAGATCAAGTCTTGCTGTATAGTCAACTCCAAAGAATTAACAATAATATTGTGGTGCTGGGAGGCCATTTTTTTACTTTAAATACCACTTGTTTAAAGTAAGCCATTAACTGGAACTTAGAAATATTTATGGTATAATGGTCGTAACTTATTTAACTTGCATTTCAAGGTAGGAAACAGATAAGCAGACTCTGTGACAGCAAATGGTATTGTTCACAATGGGGTGGCCAGTAACAGAAACACAGGTATAAAGAGTGAAAACACAGATCACCCTTTGTCACTGAAGTAACAACAAATAATGCTCTGAAACACACACACACACACACACACACACACACACACACACACTTGCCTCTCTAGTCTTTGTGCAAGAAGTTAATTTGATTCTTGCTTCAATTCTGAAATCTAGAAACAAAGAGATAAATCAATTAATCCTTATAAACTGCTCCAAGGAGCTTCATTTTCCTCACGGAGTTAAAAGAAGCCTTGACCGCTACACAAAGAATATGAAATCTCTGCACTCTCTTGCTAACACAAATCTCCAGTAGGTTTAAAGACATTTTTACAGCTTTTATGCCAAGTTCATATTCCCAGATACTAAAGAATGTGTTGTAGCTCTTAAAAGCACCAAAGCTGGCCGATCATGCTCTAGATAACAATAGTTTATGATTATATCTCAAAGAAAGCAGCAGGAATGAGGCTTGTACACGATGTTGTTACATGATGACGTTGAACAGAAATGAAAACAAGTGGCAAGGCCAAACCAGAATCTTTTGTTCTCTCCTTTGATACTCCCATCTACAGCCTAAGACATCAAAAGTTATAATCAGATTTTTACCCATCCCTTAGAAGAAATTCAGCTAAAGGCTTTTAGAGGCTTTGGATTAAGACTAACTCAAAGTAGCATATGTATTGATATTTTCCAAATTTTTACATATGCAAACAATGTAAAACTGGACCTATAAAGCAAACAGGTAAAGGACAGCAAGAATTTTTAATTAGCATTTCATTATAATATCAATGTGAAAAGAAAGAAGTCAACTATTAATAAGGTACAGATTTCCCACCACTGGGATTTATTCTGAATTCATTTTAAGACCAGAAACCTGTATTCTAAAAATCTCCACTCTAAAAAAGTTCAAAGTTGAATTAATACTACTTGAAAAGTAAGGATTGAGGTTTTAAGAACAGCTCTGCATACATATACACCATGTAGTTTTTGACTATTAATTTGTAATTTTAACTTAGGGCCATAATACCCACTTATTTCATGATAATAGATTACACATTGGATAGCATATCTATTCGGGATATGAAAAACAGCCTAGAGATTTCAATCAAGCACTTGAGTTCCTTTTCATTTTTCTTTGTTGGTACGTGCACGTCTCAAAATCACAGAAAAGAAAACATATCAAAATGAAATATACTCACTAAAATTTAAGGTTACTCCAACAAAAGGGTTAATTGGAGAAACAAATTCTCTCCGACTTTAATAATGGGAATGACACATACTATGTGCCCATAAGTAATTCTCAGGTATCTTTGATCTTCAGCCCCACGCGGTTTCTGTTGCCTACCGTCGCCTAGCCTCTGGGACTCTTTCAGAACTAGACATCTGGCTACTTTGTTGTTTTAGACTAATCTCCTCCCAGGAGAGCTCAAGAAATGACACCAGGAAAGGAGGGTCCTGGCAAGGGAAAAAACATTACAGTATTAGCAGATTTCTTTTCCAGTAGACGAGAGTATCAAAATTGTCTTCAAATTTCTATAGGGGTCTTAGGAGCTCTTCTGCTATGTGGTTTTATTCCGGCATCATTTAAATGGAATGTATACATTAAATCTTTAAGGCCATCGATCATCTTTAAGAACTCATTGAATGTTGATCATAGAATATTACAATGTGTAAGAGAAAGTTGTAGGGAAAAATACAAATCAGATTAATTCTTCACCCATCTGTTAGGGTTGGGTGATGGCTGCTAAAACAAAGATTTTAATTGTCAGCTGAAAGGTTACACTAAAATTGTGGGATAATGTCTCAGATTTGCAAATACAGTTGCATGCCTCCCATTACGCCCACTCCCTATCCTGTTCCTTCCTTTAACTGGGACTTTTTGAAATAATCTCAGCTAATAATTTACCAGAAAGGTTTTACTAACGCGTACTTCTGTAACGTGCCTCTGAGGAAACCAAGTAAATGGAAGCAAGAAGTCACATAAAGCTTTAAAACAAACAGGTTCAGGAAAAAAATGTTATTTTTGAAGCAACAAAGATCACTGATATTTTCCCCAAAGTAACAAATTATCACCAACTTCTTAATACTTTTTAGAGGTTATTGTTCAATCTCCAAAATCTATACATTCTGAGAAAGAAAAAATAATTTACCGTTTGTTACACAAATAAAATATAAGCTGAGTGGGATAACTGCCTAATCTGTGAACTTTAACATTATATCCTAAAGTCACATTTTATCTTTTTCTAATACATTCAGATAATATATTAAATCAAATGTTACACTAGAATATAACATTCATGTTCTTATACAGAGTGATAGAAAATTCACCAGATTGCTAAAATACCTAATTCATTCATCTCATACCTACTGTTAAAAGAAAGTCCCTGTTTTACATTTTAATTATCTTTATGATGTTAAAAACAAATAACTATATTGTGACTTCTACCTTATACTGTATTTCTCAAGTTAATGATTCCAATAACTTATTTTATATTAATACTGTTAACATCCATTATAATTTTCACTACAGATGGAAATTGTCAGAAGATGAATGTAAGAAAGACAATCTTAGGCAATAATAATTCACTTATAATTAAGTAATTTCTCAAGTAAAGCAAAAGAATTATGTTACAGTGAAATAAGCCAGTCACAAAAAGACAAATATCATATGATTCTACTTATATGAGGTTTCTAGAGTAGTCAAATTCATAGAGACAGAAAATAAGAAAATTGGTCCCCAGGGGCTGAGGGGAGGGAAGAATGAAGAATTACTGTTTAATGGGTATGGAGTTTTACTTTGAAAAGATGAAAAAGTTCTGGTGATGATTACACAACAATGTGATATATTTAATGCCACTAAATTGTACACTACAAAATAGTTTAAATGGTAAATTTTATGTTATATATATTTACTATTTTTTTAAAAAGTTATATTAGAAACACAATAATATGAAAACTCAAAGATAATGAAATTCAGAGATTTTTTAAAATGTCCCTCCTTGACTAAAGATGCATAAAGTTTATGAAAAGCATCACCAACCACACTTAAATTTATATTCCTATCACTATCATTCAAGAAATGAAAAAAAAGGGCATAAAATCAATCCCAGAACACATTAGCAAAATGGATTCCAGAAAGAATGTTTCCAAAAATCCCCCTAGATGCCTAGAGTTTTGTACTTCATTAGGAATACTGCTGCAGAATAACAAAACTACTCACAATTAATCTGCATTTCCAAAAGAATCAAAAGAGGTAGAAAATTAAAAACAACCAGTTAGATGTTTCAGACTGCTACACACTATTAAGTTATAAATGAACCCAGGAATTAATTCATCTCTTTGGGCGCCTTCTAAATATCATATTATTTTGAATTATATTCAGTGTAGTTCCAGTGTTAAGTATATTTTATTATATTCTATTATTTAAGAATTATACTCATATATTTTATATTAATTGTGATTAAGTTTGGCTGCACACAAAAGAAAATATGCCAAACTACAACAGCTTATGCAAGAGAGGTATTCACTTCTCTTTTACATAAAGAAACCCACAGGTAGACAACCCAGGGCTGGCAAGGCTGCTCCATTGTCAAAAGGACCCAGAGGCCTTTTCTCACTGTTCCACTCTCATTAGCAGGCTGTCTCATGGCCTGAGATTGCTCCTCAAGCTCTAACCATCAAATAACATTCCAGTAAGCAGAGGAAGGAAAGATGATGGCTGTGCCACCCACTTTTAAGGAGACGTCTTGGATGTAATATACAATACTTCCATTTATTTTGCTGTCCAGAATATGGTCACTAGAACACCAGGAAGTCTAGTAAATGCGATGGTTAGCTTGGTAGCTGTGGGCCTAGCTTAAAGCTTGGGATCTGTTTCAAAGATGAAGAGGGAATTGATATTAGAAAGCAACCAGAGGTGTCTGACACATATATTAACCAGGATATATTTAAATGCAATTACTATTGCAAGTAAATAAATGAGTTTTTAAGAAGGGAAAACAAAGTCATTACTATTAGTGGTATCTAATTCATATAATTCAGATAAAAGAGTGGGAGTTATCAACACATCACCATGAAAAAAGTAAGAAATTTAAAATTGGGTCAATTTGGAAAAATAATAACCTATTAAAGAGACATACACAGGGAATCAATTCATTTCCTTGAAATGCAGTGAATTTCTATTATTTCCTTAAGTATGAATTGAGCAGTTACTAAATAATCAGGCAGACCCTCCCAACAAGTTAATATTCTATGTTGGCTTAGATTGAGTCAATGCAGAGAGCCGAGCAAGACTTGAGGTTTGGACTAAAGTCAATAATTTTCTACGACCCCACCCCCATCCCTTGCTGCCACTGAGAGGTAAAAAAAAAAAAAAAACCTGTAGGAAAAAGGAGCAAAGAAGTGAACCAAACCAATTCCCTATAAGGCCTGTCACCCAGACCAAACGAAGAATTGTTTGTACAGACTTATGCAGGAAGACGTTTAAGGAGATAATGTGATTTGATTCTGAGAGTTATGGTTACTGCCCAGGTTCCTCTCAGCTGGCCATCATCATCTTTACTCCTGCAACATCCAACGTTCACACAGAGCTGCAGGGATTCGTTTTGAAGAGACACTGGAAGCAGCACCTTAAAGATTAGATAACCACCTAAAAGTCCCAAAGGTGTATGAGAGCAGCAGCGAGCTTTGGGATGGGCCTGCGGTCAGAGAAAGAGAGGGTAACACATTCAGGAGAAGCATTCTAACACCTTGGCACTGAGGGCAGAATGCCTCAGAGCTGGCTCAGGGGTAAGCCTCAGTCCCAGAAGACCTCCAGAGATGATTACTGTCGGAGCAGACTGACCACACTGACTTCTCTGGAAGAGGACACAGTGCCAGGAACACATATACTTTGGTCATTGTAAGGCCAGGTGCAGGATTTGGAAACTTGAGAGGATGGCCCGCTCTGGGCTGACAAAAGCTATGCCCTGAGGAAGAGACTACACAATGACAAGATGATGGTGAGGACACTGACAACAATGAGGTCCAGAGGATCATGCAAGGACCTACATGAGCCTAGCTTGGTTAAGACCTGGTTCACGGAAGAACTAAAATTCACCAGAAAAGCGAGGGAGGGTTGACGATGGAGGAAAAAGAAGAGAAAGACAGGAAAGAGAAAAGGAGACACTCCGAAAATAAAGGCGTCAATTTTAAAAATACAAAGATAAAAAATAAAGCTTTAAAAAAATGAAGTAGACTATCACGGTATTCTCTCTTCCCAGCCTTATGAGGTGAAGGAAATGTGTGAAGCAACTTAGGCAAGGAAGAGAGAAAATAAATGTTTTTTCACATATCATGAGGAAACTGTGATGTTCTTAAACCAAGGTGGAAAAGATCACATTTAACTCCTAACCCCAAAAGGAGTAACACAACATTCAGCAAGACAATTCAATATTTAACCAGAAACTGTAAGTCATTCAAACAAGCTGTCCAAAGAACACTGATTAATTTATCAGCAATTACCTATATTCAACAAACCTTCCAACCACAAATTTTTTAAAAGCCAGTTGTCTAACAGCAATAACGTAACTGTATGTTTTATAATTTGCAAAGCATGTTCACATACATTAATTGAATCATACATTAATTGAATCATAATTGAATCATAAACAACATATAACTATTGCCAGGAATTATTTTATATAACTTAATCAATGATATATATATAGGGAGGAAAGTTGATATATACTAATAGGGTTTCTAACATTGAAGTTAATTTTTTCTCTTTAAGCAAGTGACATTTAAAGAGAAAGCATGGTGTCTCACAGCTTCAGATACCAAAATAACATCTGCCAGAAAGGGATATATTTGCTGCTGTGTTCCTGGGTGGGACTGGCTTCTTGGTGGCAGAGTTCGGATCTATGGTACCAAAACAAATTCAAGACAAAAGGTCCCTCAGTTTTGAGGTGTAGTAGGAAACCTCAGCTGCGCTTTCACTTTCTCGTCCTGCAGGGAATGAAAGTTGCTCAGATGGATATGGAGAATGTCCAGTGGCTAGGGCAATGCCAATCTTTTCTTTTAATTCTACAATGGCCATGATATATGACACATAGGCTTGGCATACCTGAGCCCTTGATCTGCCCACACCACCTAAGCGTTTGGTCATTCCATTCATATTTTACATCTATGGGGCACAGCAAAGTTATAATTCTGTCACCAACTCAGTATAAGGAAGCAACATTTACAGCCAAATTGTCAGCCACAATGTATGGCTTCCTCGACCAGCCTGCACTCCTTGCTCCTCGACCAGCCTGCACTCCTTGCTCCTCGACCAGCCTGCACTCCTTGCTCCCACATGCAGGTAAGTATGTTGCATCGACCACCCCACTGGGACAGGGTATGGGAGCAGCACCCCTTCCATCAGAACCATTCTCTTGGATCTTCCAACCAGTTTGTTAAATTAACCCCACTGGGGAGGCCTTTCAAAAAAAAAAATGCCCTAATCACTGGGAGAGAACCTGAAAGCCTATCACTTCCAAGAACCAACAACTACAAAAATCAGGATAATAAAATGCCAGTCCTATCTACTTCACATAATCGTTGGGACGTTAAAAAGAGAAAATACAGGTAAAAGCGTTTCATGAGCTACATAAATTAATTTAAGATGTATTTATTGCAATAGATGACCTAAAGAAGTAGTTTCATATACATTTTAATTCTATATATACTGAAACTTCCAAAGAGAAATCATTATTTATTTTAAATAAGGAAAAGAAAGTTTACCTCATTATTCATTCAAAAGAATCAAGTATGTACTAATGTCTTCTAATGTCAAAATAATTTTTCCTATATGAGATATTTACTCGGCTAGACTGTTTAAGATCATCCATAATTAAAGAAAAAAGAAAACAGACTAAAGGTCCCATTTAGCTACTAAAATATCTGTGTATGTTTTTGAACACTTATTAGGTTTGAAAATGCAAGCTCAACCTTATAGAAGTCTTTTGTTTCCTTCCACGCCAAATCAACCATATAAAAGTCTTTTATTTCCTTCCAGGCATTATGCCAGCCATTTTGTAGGTTGCCACCAGGTAAATGGCTGTGGCTGCTGATGCTTAGACATAGCAGAAGAGGTATGAAAACTGAGAGAAGTAAAAATATTACTAGAGACAGCAAAGTATGTATCTTGATTTTTCTATAAAATTTTACAACTTTTCTA
Source organism: Eidolon dupreanum (assembly GCA_028627145.1). Classification (NCBI taxonomy): domain Eukaryota; kingdom Metazoa; phylum Chordata; class Mammalia; order Chiroptera; family Pteropodidae; genus Eidolon; species Eidolon dupreanum. The sequence continues at coordinate 13,339,727 of CM053512.1, forward strand.
TAAAAGTTTATTTAATATGGGACGAGTAAAACTGGATACGAATTACTTACTGCCTTAATGAACATATTTAAATGGAGACGCTGATAGGGCCAGATTTAAATAAATTCCTTCAAAAATATTAATGTATTCAAATATATTTACTGTGCCCCAATATATGCCAAATACTGCACTAGACACAGAGGCTACAACTGTGAATAAGAGATACTTCCTGCTGCTAACGAAAGCCTGAGACACATGGGCATTGACAACGCTGTGTGTGACAGGTGCCTTGACGGGGTGAATACCACAGGGCCCTGGTGCAAGACAGCGAAGCCTCCCGAAGTGAGGCCTGCCGTCAAACAGAACAATCAGTACCTGCACAACTTCTTAGGGACCATTTTAACCGAACTACTGTCCTTTCGGTCTGTTCCTAGGTCAACCTTTATTTTTCTTACCTAGGTAGTTTGGGCACTAAGCCACGTGTTGGTGGAGAGCTTTTAGCATCACCTGTCCTACCTGCAGTGTTAAGTGAGGGCAGGCTGGGAGCACAGGCGTCGACAGCAGAGTGCCTGGTGTTACATGCCAGTCCTTCCTCTTCTTCGCTATGGAACCTTGCGCTAGTTTCCTAATCTCTGTTTGTGTCAGTTTTCTCATCTATAAAATGAGGATAATAATTATACCTATCTCAAAATGTTGTTAAAAAGTTTAAAGGAATTAATATATGTAAGGCACTGAGGATAAAGACTGACATAGATCATGCTCTATAAAAGCACTCGCTATTCTTATTTTGATGGCAAGCACATACTGTGTGATCACAGTCATCTCATACTGTGTGGGTTAGCAGCTAGCTAAATCCACTCAGGGAGAGGAATTGTCCACGAAGCTAAGAGTGCTTCACAGAATTGTGAATTGTTGCAGTTCTGAGTCATTCCATCGTCCTGCTGTGCCCTTTTTTCCCTTCTAGGTCAGAAACTAGGAAAGTACAGAAAAATGCTAGCATTTCTTCATATTTCTAAGAAGCTTTGTAAAACCTGAGGTTTAGCTTCTCCCAACAGGTAAAAGACTCTTTTATTTAGCAAACAAGCTTCTGACTCAATTAACTTCTTTCCTCTTTCTCTATTGATAATCAATCTATAATGAATTGGGCCTAAAGTTGTAAAATTTCATCAACCACAGAGAAACTGCTTCTTAAATAAGCTCTTTTTTTTACCCTCAGAAGTATTTCAAATGCAAATGGAAAATTTACAAAAATTTAAAGAGTCACATAATTCCTCCAACAAAAATTTTATTTTTGGCTATCTACAAAAAGATAATATCAAACCAACAGAATTTATGTCTCTCTTTATAGACTACTTGAGTGTGGGAGATCCTTTTTTAATTTTAATGGCAACTTTCATTTTTCATATGAAAATGTGACTATGTAAGCCACCTTTAAGAGCAAGTTTGCAAACTTAAACAGCAGAACAGTTGGAAACTAAAACTATTGACAAACTAGAAATATCAAACTTTGGAGAAGGAAAAAGAATAAATGCATGCTAACGACTCCATGCACAAATGCAAAGAGTATTTTTGAGGGCCTACGAGGACTTAATGTAAATGCAAGTGAAAGTTAAGGCATATCGGTCCCCACTGTCCCTGAGAAGGGAAAGCCACAAAAGTCGAGAGCATTTTTCATGAGTTAACTCATTATGCACTTTAATAAATATTAGTATGTGTGAATGAAAAAGGGCCACATATTAAACCTAACAAATTCAGGGGAGGCCTGCATGGTGGCCTTACAAAAGCAGAGGCCAAAGTTAACCGCATACGATGATCTGAACATAGAAGTTCCTAACTCAAAGTGAGTCACAGAGGGTAGTGATGTCCTAGGGCTATACCTTCCTTGACAAATGTCCATGTTCACCGTAAGCGAGGCTATTGTCCTTTTGCATCTAAGATAACATACCTTTGGAATGTCACCGTAATCTTGCCCAGCCCGTCATGGCACAACCACAGGCACCAGAGCACAAGGCCATGGAACCTCTCGTTGTTATCTGGCTCCCCACGTACCATATCTGTGTGCTTTAGGTGTTATTAACGCTCCTGTGCCCACCAACGGAAGAGAAGTGTGTGTTTCTCTATTTTGCCTTTTTATCTAATCCCAAAGATTTCTCTGCTTTGCTTTTTCCCTCCCCCTTAACCTACTACCAATGGATTTCATGTATCCCTCTTTGTCTCCTCCTTTTATTCTAAAGTACAAAATAAGCTGTAAAACTGCCATTCTCTGGAGCATTTTCTCAATCCGCTGAGATTTTGTTTCCTGGCAATTGTCAGTTTGGTTCAAATAAACTCATAAAAATTCTCTACAGTTTTGGACGTTTCTTACGTCGACATATGTATAAATACATAAATACGCTTTATCTCACATAGGTAACTTCTCAGACTATTTTCCAGAATTAAACTGTCATGGTATGCCTACTTGGGAAAGTATACCATTTTCAAACCAGTGTGAACTCAATGTAATTGTAATTAGATGGAAGCTTTATAATAACACTGTCTCTGAATGTATAGCTGAAGGATCATTAAATGAGAAACACTATGGAACATAAACTCCATATACTTCTCACAATAATCTCCCTTAACAGGATCTACAATGTACTTGTATCAATGAGAAAATACGTCTAATTCAGACAGAACATCGTTCAATTCTATCCCACTTTATTCTGGCACAGTAAATTATGAAAAGATCCTTGAAATAGAGATTAAAGACATGCAGGTATGGAAATTACTGCAATGTAAGTGACTTAATCATTGTTCTTAACTCTGTTGGGATCATTATATGACTGAAAAAACTGGAGTCATCCTCTAGTTTCCCAAATTCTCTGCCATTTTTATTACGAATACTCTTGCACTGCATTAAAGAGATACAAGAAAAGCAGTTCCTGCAAAGAAAATTCAAAAATTGACTGGAGAGCCAAATATATGCAAAAATACCTGGTTAAGGGTGAGTATCACAACAGACGTACCAAAAAAGTATTCTATTGTGGAAGGAAGAAAAGGTTGATTCTGACTGGGCATCTGCAAAAGCTTCTCGAGAGGAAAATGATGTTTGAGCTGGGCTTTGAAAGATGGGCAGGATTTCAACCGGTCGATACTGAGGGATGAGGGGGCCGCTATTATAAGAGCAGACTGGCCAAGTGAGCTGACCACAAGCAACAAAAGAAGTTATCAGGAACACAAATTTCTCAAAGTGCTCAGAGAGCCAGGACCAAAGGAATTGTCTCCAAGTAACAGGAGGCCAGGAATCCCCCTGAGAACAGACCAGAGGCCAAGAGTTTGTCCAGAGGATCAGAGGTGCTGACTCAAGAGGAACTATGGATGGTGATTTCCACTACAGGGTAGGGTAGTGTTTTTCAACCTATAGTTTACAAAATCAATTTAGTGAATACTGATTGGCATTGTTGTTGTTGTTGTTGTTCCAAAATGAAAGGGAGAGAAGAAAAAGGAAGGGCAGAAAAGGAGAAAGGAAGGCAAGGTGGAGTGAGAAGGGGAGAAGGGAAGACAGGAGAGGAGAGAGTGAATTACGCGGAGTAACTGTATTTTGGAAACTTTTCAGTTTCTATCTGTGGGTTGTGTTTTAAAAAAATGCAAATCACTCACTTAGAAGGCCCTTCAAGTCCAATATCTTTGCACTTGATTAGAATGCAGCTTAGTCCTACTCCATATATTCAGACTGTTATTTTAGATCCAAGTATCCTTGGTCATGAATAATCCCCTTGAAAAATCTTATTGCACCAAGCAGGGTGTTCTCGTTGGATACTTAGAAGACACAGCCTGATGTCTTCATAAAGCAAGTAAAGTTTTAAAAGCCAAGTCTTCTCAGATTTAACTTATTGATATTTCCATAACTCCATGGTATAGTAAATTACTGTGAATAAGTCTTCTGTTTTCAATAGTAACAATTTTATAAATACACACAAATACATGTGTAACTGGCCTGTAGTCAATATACAGATAAGCCACCGAACCTAAAATAAGTACATGCCCAGAATCTGGAAATAAACATAAAAATAATCAAATTCTCTATAATAAGATACAACAAGTATGAACATCAGTTACATAAGATTAAGAAAAAAGTTATAAGTGTGTTATTTAGACTCATGTTTCTTCAAAATCACTAAAAGACCCAGGGTGCCTCTCTAAAAAAAAAGTCTAATATTTAAAATGTAACTGATCAAACTAAATCCAATTACTGAAATCTGTTTTAGATGAGTCATAACATATGCAGACATTCTGATATTAAAAAGGAATTAGACAATAACAAATTTTCAATATCTATGGAGAACTGTTCAATGGTACCTGTTTTTGTGGTTTGTTTTTATTTAACTTTTTGTGGGATATAACTGGAGTAGTTTCCCAGGCTTCACAGATTAGAGGAAACACCCTGAAAATCCTTTATCTAGTTCTAAATCCCCAAAGCAATCTTTCCATTACTAATTTGGCTTCCCATGCCCCTTAACTTCCAGAAGGAGTGATTTTGGATATCTGACATAATTATTCTAGGATGACTGAAAATTTCTATACAAAGATATTGAGGACCTCTAACACAAACCAATAAACTGGGATTCACCAATTTATTATATTTATTTAAAAAGCCACCATCTTCTAAATTTAGACACCAACTACCTTATATAATTTACTATTTATGTTTTATATTTTTACTAAACTGAAAATTCTATGAAGGCACTATCCATAGCAAGCTATAGCAAGTGTTCAACATATATTTCTAGATAAATGAATAAAGTGAGTGAGTGAGTGAACTCAGAAGATCAAATTCTTGAGAAAGCAGTGATAATGACTCAGAAAACCAGGTGATTCCACCAGTGGCAAACCTCAGCAATGATGAGGATGCTGATGTTTGCTTGATATGTTCCCGCAATTTACAAGTACTTCTGCATGAGATTTCATGAGATCCTTGTGAGCAATCTTGTGAAAAAAGAATGCAAATACTATTGTTCTGAGGATGACAAAACTAAGGCTCAGCGGTCCAGGGCCAACCTGGTGACCACTCAGACCACCAGGTAAGTACTGGTTAAAACAGACATAGAACACCTGCTCTGATTCCCTGGCAAGTGTATCCTTGCTAAGGGTCAGCTGGCCTGGCAGTAAGAGTGGTGATCTCGTGCCACAGCATGTTAAGTGGATGTTGTTTAAATACTTCTTGCCCAAAATCAGGACTGGTCCTTATGTCTGAGGCAGAGCTGGACCCAAAGGTAGGGGTCAAATGACTTCAACTATAGAGAGAAAAAGGACTCAAACAGGAGTTTGGCAATGCTAAACCAGGTGTTTGAAGATCAGGACCTTAGAAGACACTCACATTGGGATGGGAGAGGAATCAGACAAGAAAAAAAGGAGTGATAAGAGATGTAGGAAGAAAACTAAGAGAGAAAAGGGACAGGGAAGCAATAGGACATTGGAGGGGAGTAACCACAGTGTCAAGGCTGCAGTTAGGTCACGGAGGACGAGAACTGAGAATCAGCCACTGGATTAGCTGAACAGAAATCCCTGCCAACCACTAACATGATCCTTTTGGTTAAAGTGATAGAAATGGAAGACAATCTGAGAGGTATTAAGAGGTTATATGAGAAAATTCAAAATAATATACAAAAGTCTTGGGAAATCTAAGTATGTTTCATGCAAGTCTTATAGCAGTTTAAAACAAACACAGTCAACTCTTTCTAGTTATCCTAAGAATGCTACTCCAATCCAGAAGATGATACTGAAGTTAAAAGGTAGGTATGGAAGAAAAGCAGGGACATGGACTGTCTTGCTGCTGCTGCTGCTGCTGCTGCTCTTACTTTCGCTCTTTTGTCTGTCAATGAAAAAGAAACTTGTCATTTCCCGACAGCGCTGGAGGCTGGAGGGTAAAAGGTGTACCTCTGCCAGCTTGCCAGAGGGCTCAACGTTGCCAGCCTTTTTCACACACACGATTGCTCCAAGATGCCACTAAACTTCCACTGCAAGCAAAAGCAGTAACCCACCCCATTTAACAGAAGAGAAAGGCAAGGCACAGAAAGGCCAAGTGATTGCTGAGGCTGAGACGAGTGACTGACAGATCTGACAGATCGGATTTCCATCTCACTTCCAGTTCTCTCTCGGCTGATCAGATCTACTCTAAATGCCTTTATAAATGTTTCAATGACTCTTATCGTCATGCATTGGATTAGCAAGATCAACTCCCCACTGATAATGCAAAATAACCCTGAAATGTTTCAGGCCCACCCCCTATAAGCCAGAAATTGAACTTTGGTCTCCGTTTAGACTGTGATGGTCTTGATCTTTCACCTCTAGCAAAAATCCTCATAGCAATATCTTTAAAGTTAGTAATGAGGGCTTCATTTGCTTTCCAAGCAGACAGGAACCCTCTTTTAAATACACTCAGAGAGCCATGACCTTCGTCTATGACTTACAGAGTTCACCACATGTAATCATTTTCTTTGCACAGGAGACATTCTTAAATGATCTTTGAAGAGATTTGGACACTAACCCCATTGATGAAATTAAACACACACACACACACACACACACACACACACACACACATATACACTTTTAATTTGTTACTTTTCTACCATACCTGAAATCAAAAGTTTTCTTTAAAATGTAGTTGGAATTCTACACTACTATCAAAGGGTTCTAAAATCCTTCAACCTGCTAACTAAAATATAATCAAAATGCCAGCTAAATATGTTCACATTAAAAGAAGCACATTGTCTTATCCCCAGACTAGAAAAGAGCACAGCCTAATGATGCCTATAAGAAGCAAACAGAGGGCAGATCCTTAAACTGAAGTTCTGGCTTGTCCCACACAGCTGGTAGGGCTGAAGTCACTTGGGGTGCATTTTGATTTTTTCCATGCAAAAAAAATAAAATAATAATTTGATGATATGGGTCAATATAGAGCTATTCCACTCTGTTTTGCTTATTTTTGTGAGGTTTGTAACATGAAATAGAGATTTCGATAGTGTAATGTCACACTAAATGTAGGCTTCCTGAAGGCAGGCATCAAATCGTGTTATCCTTTTTATTCCTGCTAGTAGAAAGTAGTGTCTACATAAAGTAGATGCTTAACTACTAGTTGAATATCACACTCTATTTTTAAAGCCTGGATGGTGGGCACAGTGGTGTTTATTATTATGCTTTAAACTATATGTATATATGTGTGTGTTTTACTTTTTGTTAGATTTGATATTTCTTAATTTTAAAAAGGAAAATCTTGAGGCCCATCCATCACTTATTCTAATTCAACAGGTTGGTGGAGATAAGGATTTTTTTCCCTAATTACCCCAGGTAATGCCAGGGTGGGTGATCTATGGAGTTTACTTTGAGAAACAAAAAAGATAAACAGACCAATGTAAATAACAGGGCTGTAATCAATACACTGTGATTAGTGGTGAAAGTGCCTTATTTTCATGGTTCAAATTACTAGTCTCGGCTTTAAACACAGATAATATAGTTTAGCATAAAATACTACTCAGATCTGACTGAAAACAACTTTTAAACTTGCCCTGACTTTTATCTGTTACAATTTTTAATGCCTTTCTTTTCTTTTTTTTTTTTTTTTTCAGAAATTTGAAGGCAGAAATCCTTAATTATATTTTCCTCCTACTTAGTTTCATGCCCAGACTCACAAAATTTTACAAAGTTATATAGCTTTCCAACTTTACTCAAGAATTAATATTAACTTCACATTTTTAGGCAATGGCTTTTAGCTGACTCCTTCCCTACGTAAGCTTGCAAAAAAAGAAATACTGAGGTTAAAGAAGACAGTGCATCTTTTCTAACATTCTTGCTTTTTCGTTAAATATCAGCAGAAGTGATAGAGATATGAAATATCTCTATAACAACAGCATGAAAACAACATAACTTTCTCTCTAAACTTAGAGAAATAATTTTCCAGTTTCTTAAAAAAGAACCTTCTTTTATAAAAGGAATTCCTGTTGTAGTTACTATAAGGAAGAAGTTAATTGAATTTAAATACAGTGATTACCTTAGCAAGTCCCATAAGGTTTAAAATCTTTGTAAGATTTTTGGGAAAACATTATATTTTTTACCACTGAGCTTTACATTTGCAAGAGAAATTTAAACCAAACAAATGCAAACAGTTTTAATCAAAGAGTAAGTGTTTATCCTACATCTCCTATGTTAGAATAAAATAGAAAATATTTTGATCTATCTTCTTTCTTACATTTGAAAATAAAATTAGGGTTCACCAAGTTTTATTACTTTTTCTATTATTTAAAAAAGGAACTAAAACTGCATCCACGTACATACACACACACACACACACACACACACACACACACACACACCATCACCATCACCATCAATCAGATCATGTCAACAGCACACTTTTGAAAGCTGCATTTAAAATACTGGAATGAATAAATAACAATCACACACACAAAAAGAACCTAACCATGTTTCCAATATTTAAATAAAAGCAGTTTAAAATTTAAAAGCCACAAAATAAGACTGTCAGTCAGCTACACCCTACACAGTCTCATTTTAATACCTAAAGGATATGCCAGCAGTCCAGTGTACACGTATTATTATGCACATACATTGAATTCCTTCTGCTGTTAAAAATCATTATAAATTCTAGTTGGCTCATCTGCTACAAAAATGACCTAAGTTATAAGAGCAGAAATTGTTTTTTTTTTTTTTTTACAAAAAGTAATTAGGCTAGTTCTAGCCGAAGTAAAAGCTGTAAGTTTAAGGGATACAATAACTTTCAGTCCATGATAAAACCTTTTGAAACCAACAGTTTTAGGGAAAAATCATGTAAATTAAAAGGTATGTGAGTAACAGAAAAAATTCTTCCTAAGTTATATAACAATTTTGTAAAATAAAAATAAGAGAATCATTTCAAATGATATTATTATATCTGCATACAGCCCCCAAATCATTAAATACAAACATGCTACACAATGACACATGTTTTTTAATACAGGAGAGCATATACTAAATGTGTGTATATATATTAAAGATGGATATATAAATATATGAGTATAAGCTAAATGTAAGGAAGTTTAAAAACAAAACATAGAAGGAAAAAGTTTTCTTACATGTTACAAATACTGCAAAGCACAGTAAGTTTGAAAGGACAGTGCGACGTGGAAATGTACTCCAGCAAATTTCTTACCATGCTGAAATCCACGTGAGTGCAAAGTTGCCAAGTGTCAGAACAGAATCACAGAGAAGGAGAATCAAAACTTTCACCCAGTTGCACCTGACACTGGGCTCAGCTTTTGAACCTTTCCATTTACACGTACCAATCAATTCACTTTCCATCTGCAGAGCAGATTTTTTTCCAACATATACAAAAGATTTACCTTCCCTTATGTTTACTTCAACAAAAGCCTATATTTAGTTACTTTATAATGTTATTTTAGAAAAACATTAATCTTAAAATTATCTAACATTTTTACTTGCAGATTATTTTCTTCCATAATCTGATGTAAATATAAAATAGTCTCTTCATTTCACAACAGAAGATATGACCAAACTGGATTTTGCAAGCTTCATTTATGAAGTTCAATTTTCAATATTTATGAAATATTGTACCTTACTCCCTAATACTTCATAGTCATGAAGCTGCACAATACAAACATTAAAGAACTAGACCAATTATATTAGAAAACAAAGGACATGTCTGTAATTCAACATTAACAGGCAACATTAATGTAAATAATTTAAATATCTACTAGGGAATGAACACATAAATACTTTCTAATGCTATACATTAATGTCAAAAAAAATGAGTAAACTTTGAACTTCTGCCAAAAGTCATTTGCAGACAGAAAGGTTTTTCAGTCTTAAAACTCTCAAGGGAATCATATTAGAAAGATAAATGACACCTAGAACCCAACTAGCACCTGTCCCAGGTGTACTGAAAGGGGCCCTTCCCCAAATTCTTTCAAGGCAATAGGAAATCATAGCAGGCACTAGCCCAAGACTCACATAACTCCTCTGTCTCCCTAATTATATGTCAACTGAAGGAATTACTGGGAATAATGAAACACCAGGTAAATCCAGCTGTCTGCCAATTCCATTCCTACACCAAGAAGCTAAAAGTGGCTAAGAGAAAACACACAACCATGACGACTGGCTCCACTTTAAATGCATGGCTAAATCTCGGCCGGTCCTTAGTGCTGCCTGGCACTGCTGCCATCCTCTCCAGTTAGCTCACTCTCCTCATCTAGATGACAATCACACATTTTCTCCTCTCATCTCAAATATTCATAGCACCCACCCATCATGACTGTCAGCTGCTGAGAAAAAATAAAAGTCATCAGAAGAGAACTCTCAAGTGCACCCCCTCTACCCATCTACATGGCTCTATATCCACGTACTCTGCCTTCACTTCTGTTATTATCAATAAACGGTCTAAGCTCCTACCGAAGCTCATACAACCCAATACCATTCATTTCACTTGACCAAATAAATTACTCCAGCACTTTCTCTTGAATCAACAGCTCTCTCTCTACTGTACAATTCCCATCATGATAGAAACATACTGCCATTTCTGCATGAAAAAAATCTTGACCCCATATCCTCCTCTAAATACAGCCCCATTTCTCTATTTCCTTTTTATCACAAAGGTCCTCAAAGCAGTTGTCTATACCTCTGATATCTAAATCCTCTCTTCCTGTTTTTTGTTGAACCAATGTTGAGCAAGCTTTTGCCCATACACACCACCAAAACCATTCAGTCAAGGTTACCCGTAACCTCCACATAGCTTAATTCATCTCACACAACTTATATCAGCAGAATCTGCCATAGTTGATCGTACCCTCCTCCTTCAAACACTTTCTTCATCTGGCTTCCAGGACACCATGCTCTCTTGTTTTTCCGTCTATCTCACTAATTTTGCTTTCTCTTTTGCCTTTGCCGGTTACTCCTCACTGTTCTGCCCTCATAATATGGAGGATCCCAGAGCTTGGTCTTTGAACCACTTCTTCTTTCTATCTATGCTCTCTCCCCAAGTAATCCCATCCAATCTTGGCTTGAAATATCATTATTTACCGATGACGTCCTAATTTATATATCTAGTTTAGACTACTACCTGAACTCTCAACTCCTGTATCTCTAATTGCTTACTGACATTTCCATTTGAATATGTAATAGGCATCTTAACACAACAAAAACACAAACTCTTGATCTTGACCCACATGGCTGACATTACCAGTCTCCGGTTCTCCTCCCCTTCAGGGCACATGAATGACAATACATGGTACAGCCATGTGACTTGTTCTGGAATGTGAGCAGAAGTGCCATGTATCACTTCCAGCCTGGACAGTGAAAAGCCCATTTATGCTTCTCCAATCTCTCTCTTCCCCTGCTGTGGCAACTGAAACTGGTATGTTCCACCTAGACGGTGAACCTCTAAGGCATGAGCCCCCAGGGATGGCACAGACCTTCTCACTGACCTACGTGGGGCATGCACCATGAGCAAGAAATAGCCACTACGTTTAGCCACTGATAGTTTGGCATTTTTAGTCATTGGAGCATAATCCCACCTGCCCAGACTGATACCCCCAAACCTGCTCTCACATCACACTCTTCTCCATAACAGTAAATCTGTCCTTTCAGCTGCTCAATCAAAAACTTTGAAGTCATTCTTGACCCCTCTCTTTCTCTCACACCCCACATCTAATTAATGTGCCTTCAAAATACATATTCTGCAACCACATTTTACTGCCTCCATCCTGCTCTTCAAAAGACACTGGTAAGAGATTAAAAAAAACAAGCCATACACAAGGAGAAAATATTTATAAAGCATATATCCAATGAAGGACTTGTATCTAGAACATATAAAATTCTCAAATCTCATCAATAGGAAAACAAAATACCCGACTTAAAAAAAAGCAAAAACTTTAATAGACATTTCACCAAAAAAGACATGGATAGCAAATAAGCACATGGAAAGATAATAATGCTCACCATTACAAGTCACTGGGAAATGCGAATTAAATTAAGGCCACAACAAAATACCACTACAGATATGATAGAATGGGTAAAATTAAAAAGACTGACAATACCAAGCACTGATGAGATGTGGAACACTGCAACTCTCATACGCTGCTGCTTGAAATGCAAAATGGTAAAACCACTTTAGAAAATACTTTGGCAATTTATTAAAAAGTTAAACATATACCTATGGTAAAAAGAAGAGTGCTTATGTATTGAGAGAGGTGGTCCACTTTTAGAAGCTATTTAAAGATGATTTATAATTATTTATTGGTGATTCTTCCCTTGGTTGAAAGGCACTAAAACATACATCTACTTGATGATCCAGCCATTGCACTCCTATGTATTTCTGAGAGAAATGAAAATATATGTCCACTTAAAAATTTGTATGCAAACGTTCATAGCCATAAAGGAGAAACTGCCCAAACATCCATTAACGAGTGAATGGAACAAATTGTGGCATATCCATACAGAGTAATACTGGTCATTGATAAAAAGGAATGAATACACACGATTTGGGTGAATTTCAAAATAATTATGCTGAGTAAAAGAAGACAAAAGAAAAAAAAGAGTACACATTGTATGATTTCATTATACAAAACTCTGGAAAATGCAAACTAATCTATAGCAACAGAAAACAGGTCAGTGGTTGCGTGGGGAAGAGGGTGTGAGGGAGGCCTGGAGGGAGGGACTGAGATGCACAGGAAACTCATGCGAGTGATGGGTGTGGCCACTCTCCTAACTGTGGTGACAGTTTCAGAGGTCTATACGTAGGTCAAAACATTAAATTGTTCAAATTTTTGCAGTTTATGGTATATCAATAATACTTCAAAAGACTAGAATATAGTAGGTGATCAAGAAATGTTTTTGGAATAAAGTAGATGAAAATGAAAATAGATGTCAAGAAAGCAAAATCCTCAGAATGAATTGAAGTGGGAACCCCTAACATCTTCCCTCTCTCGATAGCATTCTTTCCTGAATGATGGGATATAAGTGGAAAAGGAGGAATGCGCTACTACAAAGCAAAGTCCCTCAGTATGAAGACAGAGGGCCTTTCGATCCAGAAGAACCACCTATAAGTAGCATGGACTCTTCCTTTGTTCCAGTCCCCTAGCAGTGGGATAATTTCTTTGAACTTTTTTTAGAAACATGTCCTCATTTCTCCTCTGTAAAAATCATTTTCACTCGCCATTAAACTTATACTGGCCCATTTTCCACGAATTTACTTTGTTACGAATTTTTTAAGAACTAAGGAATGGTCATAGCAGGTGTCCTCAGGTTGAGTCTTGGATGGAAAGTCCTTTCCTTGGATTCCTTGTCCTCTGTCTCATAATTTCTCACTGAGATAGAAAAATCACCATTTTTATTTCATTCACCTCCTTCGCTCTTCTCTTAGAAATCCTAAATTCCACCCATTAATTTTAGCATCGTCTTAACATATGAATGCACCCACTTCTTTTAGAAGCTGCTATGGTTATGTGTCTTCTGTGACATGACTCCTTCATCATAAAATAGAATAGAAAATAAAAGCAGAGCACCCACGTAGGTCTAAATAAAGTCAGCTCCATGACTCACCTCATTTCCACCGACTGCCTTGGTTAAAATCACTGCAGAAGACACAGGGGGAGGCATGCAACCTACAGTCTGCAAACTGAAAAAGAAAAAATATGAAATTATAAATAGTATGTTTTTTCAATCGTAAATAGTTTTCGCTATGTTCATTCTAAAATTGCAGAGCTGAGTAAATGAAAAGAGGAGAGTGATTATGTGCATGCTCTATTGATTTTAGACAATTCTACATGATGCCACATGGCTTAGAAGACACTGCAAATGTACGAGGAAGCTCTCATCCCATTCACAAGCTTCGGTGATTTTTAAAAATTACTTAAGCTCTTATTATATAATTTTAAAAACTGTCAAGTTATAGTAAGTGTAGTCATGAAAGATAAGCAAAATGATCAATCACTTTGTAAGTGTATATAATCAAGTTATTTTCATGTATGTCTTCCTTATGTATTTTGTAGAAAGTCTTTTGGCAAAAGTAAAACTTTAAAACCACTTCCAACGTTCGAAAACATGTAACAAAACACAAGCTTCCATTTGTTGATTCCCTTCTATAAATAACAATTCTCAAACTTTCTTCTCATGAAAGACATTTTCAAGTCGTAATATCATTATAGAAACAGCCATGATACAATCACATACTTTTTGGATTCAGATTCTGGAGTAAATTCTAGTGTTTATTCTAAATTTGGCTTTTATTACCCAAATCATAATAAGAAGTATATTCTCTTCATTTAGGACAGAATATACTTTGCATAACAAGCAAATGGAGCTAAATCTAAGTACTAAATGGAGTAAATCTAAGTACTAAAGTTAAAAAACCATACTCAGCTTTCATACAGAATATACATTCTTGGGATAGTGAGCAGCTGGCCTGACTAAAGTGGAAAATTCAAACAGAGAATAGAGGGCATGGAGTATCTGACTAATATTTTGAATTCAGGATTATGATAATTTTTATTCACTTTTGTAATTATGTATTGTCTAAACTTTATACTATGGATTTACATTAGCTCTGAAATAAGAAAAAATAGATTCACTTTGATAGAAAACATAAGAAAACACCTTTTTATAGAATTTCCAGTTCAAATCAATTCAATGTGATCTCCCTTTAAGGACTATTTTCCCAAATAATGTCAGTCTGTCCAATTATGGATTTCCAGTCCCTGAGCCTTCCTTATCATCACTGTCATCATCACAAATACTTACTGAGCATTTACCATTTGTAGTAGGTAGTATTCTAGACACTTTACTCATTTATTCCTCACAACTCTTTAAGATAAATACTACTATTATTCTCATTTTATTGAAAACTGAAGTTAAGAAAGAAGTTAAATAACTTGCCCAAACTCACAGAGTCATCTGTCTAGGGTAAAACTTTTATTCTGGAACCCAGGGTAAGAGGCTTATCTTTACTACTCCTTCAGCCTCTCTGCTTTTGCTCTCCCTCATCTTCCACCAAAACTACTAAGGAAAAGACCTCTCAGATATTTCAATTTTTCTAGCTTTTTCATTCTTTCCCTTTTTTCTGGCCCCTTCCCATCTATGTACAAAAAAAAGCAGATCTCTCCCTATCTTAAAAAGAAAAATCCCTAAACTATTCATTGAATACATATGCCTTCTATAGGTAGGAAACTACACCGGGGTGTAAAGAAAAGCACAAGACATCATTCCTACCTTCAAAAAGGCAGAAGACTCAAAACATAAATGTAGATAATGAACCTCAAAATTAGTTGAGTTTGCCTCCTCAAAATATAATCCTACTTTTTTCACTGTGGCTCACTGTTGACCTGTAAAGAGCCACTGCATCTCCACGACCCCAAAGCCCATTCTCTCTTTACTCTCCTGCCATCTGACTTATGCCCCTTGTACTAGTAAAACTAGTAACCTTAAATATAACCAGTGATCTCCTAATCACCAAATCCCACATCCTTTTTCTTTGTTGCTTCCCAAAGCACTCTATTCTTTTGGTTACCATAGTATCTCATCGATTTGATTTGTCTTTTAAAACTGTCCATTCTAATTTTTGTTGTCTCTCCTGTGTTTGTGTTAATCTTATTTTCATATCTGAATCTGTAAGAATAGTTTCAAATTCACATTTCTAGCCCTAACTTCCATTCTTAAGTTTGTAGCTGCCTATAACTCCTACCTCAAAGTAAACATGCGTAATGTCGAATTTATATATTTTCTTAAAAATCAATTTGCCTCTCAATTTATCTATTTCTGTCAATGGGACAGTTTTTTTCCTAATGATTAAGTTTGAAACTTTGGAGTTATGTGTGGCAGCATTCACTCCTTATCAATCAATCAATCAATCAATCACCATAATCAACTTTCCACTCTTTCCCATGACCATCACCATCGTCCCCTTCAAACTCTTTTCTCCCAAGTCTAGACATTTCCGAATGCCACTGAATGGTCTCCGTGCAAGGTAAGGAGTGTGTGCTCAAAATTTGTTTATTTCCAATGACTTCACATGGATCCTGACAGGAGGCTGCAACAATCTCAGGTTAACATACTAAGGGCGTATTCTCATGTCAGGGAGGGGAAGGGAGAAAAATGAGCTAAGAGAGCTTTCCCTAAGTGAGTTAGGCTAAGTTTGTATTCCTGAGGTTGAATATCCTGAGAAGAGAATTATACCCTTGTTTTACTTAGCATACTGAGACTGCAGGTCCTACTCTACTCTTCCTATATACCCAGGATAATCAGATTGCTCTTCCTTAACGACCACTTTTTAGCACGTTCTCTTGTTCAGCACATTTAAGAACTCTTCGTCACCTATAGATTCAAACCCAAACTCCTGAGCCTAGTAGTTTCGGCCTTCTGGAAACTTTTAATCTTTTCTCCCACTAATGCCTCATATTTTAATTCTCTACTTTAGGAGTACACAATCCTTGCTGAAACTCTTACCCTTTAACTTACTACATCATTAATCTGACAAATCATATGCTGCCTCATTTTGCTTGGTTACTATTTTATATATGTCTTACATATCCTGCTAAATTAGAAGTTCCCTGAATAGAAGCAAAATGAGTTACTACCTTCCTATTTCTTGAGTGCTCTATACATGGCAGATACTTGGTAATTATTGGTTCGTAATACGCACCATACATTGTTGATCTAAAATGATGTCATTATATTTATGTGGCTTTTTATGCTTTTCCGTAAAATTTTATGTTCATTCTCTCAAACTAAATTTGGCCAAAACAGCACTCTTGATTTTCCCCTCTCATCCTAACTTATTTTTCTGCAGCTAAGTAAATGATGTCACCAATTACCCAGTGGCTCATGCCCCCAATCCAGAAGTCATCCTTGATTTCTCCCTATCTTTCTCTCTCCATATCCTATCCACCCAATGGTTCTGAGAGCTCTAATTTAAAAATATACCCATCACACATCCATTTCTCCCTACTGCACTGCTACACTGTACTAGCCTCCAAGCTGGTCCCCTAGCTTTCTCTCAGGCCTTTCTAGTATCTATTCTCCACATAGTAGCCATAAGAATCATTTGCAAATACAAATCAGACAATATCACTTTCTCCTTTAAATCCCTCCAGTAGTTTTCTGTAGCACTCAGAATAAAATCTGAATGCTTTACCACAGCCTACAGGGCTCTGAAGGACCTGGCTACCTTTCTGCCTCTAAGTCATATTATTCATCCTCTCCGTCACTGGACTCTGGACATCATGGTTGCTTTCCTGAGTCTAGAACACATCAGGCTTGTTCCTGCCTTGGGGCCCTTGAACATTCTGTTTCCTTTGCCTAGAACATTCTGCTCCCCAGAACTGCAATCTAAATTAATCACCAGCCTGTGCACCCAACCACCTTCAACCATATCATACTGTTTTACTTCATATCACTTCTGTCTATCTTGATCATCTATTACTTGTTTATTGACAATCACAACTAGCTTCTCTTCAATGTACAAAACTGGCTCTTGGCCAATTTTGCTCACTGTTATTTTTCTAAAACCTATAATAATCCCTGGTACACAGTAGGAGCTAAGTAAATGACTTGAGTGCATTAATAAGTGACCTCAGTTGATAGCCCCAACATTGTTATTAAGCAGGCAGTAAAAGTATGATTATCCTCATTTTGTGGACTGGGATACTGAGGTTCAAAATTATTAAATGCCTTTCCTCAAAGTCACACAGCAAATTAGGGACAGGGTCAGAATGCAGTCTTTGGGCTTTAAGTTCAGTGTTTAGCTATCTTCCATGATGCTAAAATGTGGTTAGTTTTAGACCAATTCAAATGATCTTTAAGAATCATTAAATCTTTTTAATAAACATGGCAACACTTTTTATGGGAAAAAGAGACTAACAGAAAAAAAAATATCTGTTGTTAATTCCATTATCCTATCAAACTCAAAACAGAACAAGTGAAAAAGTATATATATAGTTTTTTATTTCCTACACATTTTTAAAAGCCTGAATTATACTTAGCTATTATTACCTGTATACATTTGGTAGGATAAAATGCGAAAATTGAAGTACCCAACTGACAGCCTACATTACACACATGCATACAGATCTTACATCCTCCAATCCCTTCCATTTTTCTCCCAACATAAATCTTTTAAATTCCTAGAAAATTGTCCCTCCCAGAATCTTAAGATCAAGCATGTGGGTATATTTTAATATTCTGTTATAAAATTCTTTAATGAACCACCTTCATAAAAAAATTATCATTTTAAAAGATAATAATAATGTTCTTATTTCCTTGTAAGATATAACACAAGCTTTTGTATATAGTTGCCACAGAAACAATAATGTCACAAGAGATACCCCATTAAAGGTAGACCCTTTAAAATATTTAAACATACCCTTTTAAAAGCCATTCATTGATGGGTGTGATTGATAAAAGCTGAAGAAAAAGCCATATTGTTGCTGGGAAGAATGCAAGTGTAAAGATCTGAATGAAAAGATGCAGTCTTATATGCACCAAAGCACTGGTCAGCTCCTGCAAAAATGGACATGAAATAACAAAAGTAAAAAAACTATTTCTGAAGAGAGACTGCTACTAGCACAACATCACAGGAATTAGTTTTTTAAATTGAGATATAATCGACATAGAACACTATGAGTTTCAGGTGTATAACACGATTCAATATTTTTATATATTGCAAATTGATCACAACATAAGTTTAGTTAAAATCCATCAAGTAGAAGTTATTTTACAATTTTTTTACTATAAGCATATGCATGAGACAGACTTTGATTAAAGTTATTGAGGATGATTATGAAGTTATTCATGAAGATTATGATTTTGATATAAAATTTCTAAAATATTCTAATTTCATTTGAATACACAATACATAACAACAGTTCAGATTCATAAAATTCTAGACCAAGACTAAGCTAACTACCTTTACACCAGAATAGATTTGAGGATTATTGACACTATAAACAAACAAGTATGTTTAACTACATAAAAAATAATTTTGTTTAAAAATTTTAGCAGGACCTATCGCATTATTAAATATGATAATTAACCTCTATTCATTACAGAGAAACTAGTAAGGCCTCAATTTGGCAAGATGTTACTGAATCTACACACAAATCATAATTTTTTAAACTGTTTTCCCCAACAACATTCTATAATTCACAATGGCTTTTTCCCCAAAACCTACTCGCTAGATTTCTTTGTTAACATTAACTGGGTATCAGCTATCTGCTATGCTCTGAACTTGCTACTTTATTTATGTTACCTCATTTAATCCTCACGACAACCCCATTAAGTAGATATTATTATCCGTATTTTACAGATGAGGAAATTGAGACTGAGAGCTACTATACAGTGAAGATCAGAATCAAACCCATTAAATCCATGCCTGCTTCTTTCCCCGTGTCATACTGCTGCTGCGAGAGGGAAATAATTCCCACGAAACATGACAAATCAGACACACGTTATGAGTCTCGCAGCTTAAAAAAGGATTCTAAGCTGGACTTTGGGGTTTAACTATGTGCTAATAAGCATCAGCATTTGAATTTCTTTGACTTACATGCTTATTCAGTGAAAATAAAACAAATACAGAAAGTAGTAGACAACTTATATAAAACGTTCAGGCAGTCATTAAAGCATATTTAAAGATGCCAGACATTCACTGGTTAGAAGCATAGCACTGTAATGTTAGGAAGACATTCAAGAGATCCTCCGCCTCGAGACATTAGGCACAGTTTATAGTTTAATAAACAGTAGGTTAACTCGGATTCATTCACTGATCACCGCTCTCTAAGATCTGTCTCATAGGCTCTGTTTTTATCTCCCTGTGTGAAGACACACAGCAGTTCCAGTTTGGTCAGAAAGCATTCCTGATGACATCTAAGGAACTTCTGGCAATCTGGGTCTAATGGAGGGCCACTGGGAACACTGAGCAGACCAGAGGCCATTCTAGGTCCATGGATCAGAGCTAAGAGAAAAGGAGCCATTCTTATCCTGAATCGAAAGTTACACTCCAAAGAAACATGAATACCAGCAGTTTCAAGAACTCTTAGCAGTCTTGAAACCAAATCTCACTCAAGTATACTTAGAGGCATTCAATAAATACCAATAAATATCAGTGTTTTTTATTTTTAAAAATTATAATAATAAAATGGTTAGCCAGAATATCATAATTAAGGCATTTGCATATATATCTTAGATATATAAAACAGTATAACTTTTCTCAAAAGTAATTTGGGAATACAGATCAAGGACTATAATAAAATTTATATTCATGGACCCCAAAATATATGTTTAGGCATTTATCCTAAGGATATAAACAATGATTACAAGCATTCATACATGGAATTGATCCTCACAGCATTACCTATTGCCGTCAAATCTGGAAACGACTTAAACGTCCAAAGATGAGAGACTAACTAAACAAACATAAGATAGAAATAGTGTTAAGAGCTATTAAAAACTATGTTAAAACTGTCGACAAGGATGTAGGAGAACAGAGTCTCTCCCTACTTAACCAATAAGAGTGTAAATTGGCATAACCTATGGACAGCAACGTGCAACTCATTTCTTCATTCAACAAATATTTATTTAGCACTGGCCGCCATTCCAAGGACTTGGAATATCTATCACAATTTAAACTACAGGTATCATTTAACTTAGCAATTCCACTTCTAGGAATTAACCCTTCACATATGCTCCCAACTATGAAAAATGACATATTTCTAGGTTATTCTTTGCATCTTGTTTGTAATATCAAAACCTTATAAATTACCTAGATGTCCTTCAATAGAGGACTAGGAAAATACATTATGACACATTCACAACATGGAATATTTTCAGCATACAAAAAGAAACAAGGAATTCTTTATGTGTTGATATGAAATAATCCCCAAGATATATTTTTTTGAGTAAAATAAGGTAAGGTGGTAAACAGTATAAAATATCTTAGTTTAAAGGGAGGATATCTATGTTTTGCATAGAATACCTCAGGAAAGGTACACAAAAACTGTTAGCATTGGTTGTCTCCACAGAAGAGAACTAGTTATCTGGCAGAGGGGTAAAAAGAAGACTTCTCATCAAACATACTTTTGTACCTTTTGATTTATGTTCATAAAAGTAAACAAAATGTAAATTATCTTATTTTAAAAAATATATAAAGAAAAATTAAATAAAAATATTAAATTACATGAAAAATTACTTTTATACAATGTCACAGAATATAAGATTATATATGTGTATATGTATGTAGATACATATGCAAGTATGCATATATATACAGTTACATATATACAATTTAAAAAATATATTTTCTGTATGTAAAAAATGTTTAGAAAAAAGACTAAAACACACACAGATGTTAATGGTTATTTTTATTCTTTCTAATCTTTCTTCAGTGAGGAAATACCACTTTTGTAATCATAAAAAGTTATAAAAAATAAAATGTAGTTAGAGAATACTAACTGACCTAACAAATGACAATTAGAAACAATTGATATTACATCAAAATAATGGAACAGTAAAGAACCCCACGAAATCAATCATGAGGGCCTGATGCACTGGGTCATAAGGGGCCTCTTAACAACAGGGAAATAATACACATAAATTGTTTCTAAGAAAGATGCTCAAGACTATCACAAAAACCCAGTGTTATATATTTAAGATCTTCTTAATAAGAAAATAAAGTAACATTGAAAAAGAAAAAGCAAGTAACACTAGGAAATCCAAAATAGTATTCTTCCATACGTAAATGTAGAATTTAGGGCCACATACTAAAATAAATGCCATCATGAATAATTGAAAAATTGATCCTGCATTTTATTTATTCAACATGTAATACAAGTCAAATTCAAAATAAACTTAAGGAGATACTCCAGCATACTGATTATACCAGAGTCTCACTGAGAGTATCAAGAATTGTTTAAAATTAGGGGCTCTGACGGGGATGCAGAAATATTTTCATCACATACCAATTTCCCTTCTAACCCTCATTTGGCCTTTATTTGATTCACTTTCTGAGAGTCAGCCTCATAGCTCTGTGCTGGAAACAAGTAGCATGAGGTTCAAGTTTAGAATTTTCTATATTTACTTCTAAGCAAACAGGATTTTAAAAAGTAATCTGTTTAGAAAAATAAGGAAAAACCTGTATATTCTGCTCTACTCAGGATCCTTTGGGGCCCTGAGCACGGTGCCATATTGTCATTAGCCACTTTGACAGATGTTTGTTTAAATGGTCTGTTAAGTGACAAAACCTTTGAAACTGTAGGTTTGAAGTTAGCTAAATACAAAATATATAGCAAAGATGACCTTATTTCACTTCAGTACAACAAAATTTCAGAAACCATTTCAACAGGTGTTTTAGAAGATTTAGCACTAAATCTTTTTAGTATGAAGTTTTAAGTTATTTATAATTTCAATAAGTGAGCAAAACAAATTTTAGAATACACATCAATGTATTTTATAATTACATCAATGTATGGGTAATACTACATGAAATGTCAATATGAATCAAACTCAAATGGAACCACGTAAATGCTCAAATAAACTCAAGTCAATGATAACTTACTGTCTCCTGTGTGCAAAAATGCGCTAGGACCTAACGGGATAGGAAAATGGTAGTCCCAGCTGAAATTAATTTAAGATTATTAACTAGAAAACAAATAACAACAAGATTGCTACCTTCTAATTAACAACTGTTCAGCTGCCCAGGAAATTAGCAGGGATTAGAGATAGTTTAACATTACACAATGATGCATTTTAAGTTAAAAGGATCTTGAAAATGACTTAATGTATTAGTTTCAAAAGGGCCTTTGATGGAGAAAATGGCTTTGATGGCTACTTAGATACTGTAAGAAAGCACAGGATCAAGGCATTTCACCATTAGATCCAAATTAGTTGGATGACTCTGAAGGTTCTCCTAGGTGCTTAAGGAAGAATTCAGTCCTTAGAGAAATGCTGATAGCTGTGACATTCCTTCTTCAGCTCCTGCATCCTATGAAGTTGGCTGCTTTACAGAATAGCATTAAGAAGCTAAGGAGAGAATCAATTCTCTTGCCAGATTTCCCACGGCATAAGTAACAACTATAGCCATTAAGCAGCCACCAGGGGATGTAGTTAGAGCAACACCCCAAGTAGAGGACTTGAGTAAGGCAGCTGCTCCACCAAGAGCATTAGCCAACGCCAGCAGGAAGACCTCCAAGGAAGATCAGACCAGCACCACAGGAGTAGCAAGTATCTTTGTCTGTCATTGTATCCCACCTTTGAGAACCAACAGAACTCTGGTGTTGATGGGAAAAGCCTGTGCCCTCTAAGCACTAATCATAGTTCTTTCATATCAATGTAATTTCTGAAAACTGGAATTTGACATATTTAGGAAATCCCATCCATGGCAGTTATTTTCAGAAGACCAATAATCAGCAAGAATATTTAGAATTCTTGAAACACAATTTATCTGTCATGAATCCCATCTAAATCTGAAATGCTCCCAATGAAAAGATTTACACCAACCTGATAACTACAAAATACATAAATTTAGTTAAACCATATTTTTTTCTGTGATGATCAAAAAAGAAGGTAACTAAATTTAGCCTTCTTTAAAATCATATTTAAAAGAAAGAAACTTTAAACAAAGGCAGGATACAGAAACAGAATTTTAAATTTTAAAACCATTTCCAAAAAAAAAAAAAATATCCTTCGTACTTAGTAAGATTTCCCTATTTGTATAAGAATAAACATTTTAGAATGAATGACAACTTTGAAAACTCTATGTAATTTCTTCAAAAGCAAATGGGGATTTTCTGCTCTCTTTTTTCTTCCATTATAAGTCAAAAGGAAATCATAAATTCTATTCATTCCTATTTCGAATTTAAAAATGTCTGGATTTCTTTAATTACAAAGAATCCCATGTTCAGTGACATATGGATTAGTAAATAACATTACCTGTATGTCTTCATGATAGACTGTGACTTAGTATGAAAAATACCAATATTTCTCTTAAAACATCTATTAATGTTTAATAGATATACTAACAAAGAATATACTTTAAAAATATGCAAATTAATTAAAAGTTATAACAAGTTATCACTTGAGCAGTGTGTCCTGGGAATAAAAGATGATCCACAAAGTTATGGAAACCAACTAAACATCAACAGCTTAAATGTGCCACAGCAGTTACTAGCATAACCTGAGGAAGACCTGAGCTAGATGCTTCACCTCAATTGCCATATTAAAAACATACTCATTATAACATCCCCAGGGGCCATGCTGCTCAACTGTAGGGTTTCTATGTCACGTAGGTACAAAACACAAGTCCTCTGCCTGAAGTCCAAGTGATCTTGTTATAGCGAAACCTTCAGACTATAGCTACACATGGCTTCACAAAAGGATTCTGATCTTTCAAAATATTAAGTACAAACTAAATTTTTCTCCTTGCTTTTCATGTGCCCCATAGGTGACAGTACCTCTGTTTTTAATGATAGTCCACTGTTAAAGAATATTGTTGCAACGGCAATGTAGGAGACAGTTATTTCTGGCTTCAGTGGTCCTAAAGAGAGAGAAATAAGTTACTATTAGATAAGAATTTCCAGTAGATAGTTGGGTATAAAAGACAAATCCATTGGAGAAGGGCAAATGGTACTTTAAATCTTAGTGTTGGTCCTAGTAGACTACTGTCCTGACAGAGTTAAGCATTTGCTGTGATGCAGTCGAATTCCAGAGAAGTTTCCAGAAGGCAAGGACCATGACTGTCCAGCTCAGCAGTCTCCTTAGACCAGAAAAATAAAAAGAAACTCAAAAATAAATTCTGCTCTCACATCAACATCCTTCAAGATAGGTCCTAATTATATCTTCCACAGTATCAGTGCTTACATAACAATTAAAACTCTCTAAACCAAAAGGAGAGAATCAATGGGAGAAGTTTCTTTCTCTTTAGCAAATATCATTTTATTTCTTCTAGGAAAGCAGAAACAAAAGCATGTATTCATGCATACATTCAGTTCTCTTCAAGAGTATTCAATCTGCAAATATTTACTGACCACTTAACTACGTGATTGAAATACTGTAGAGAGAGTTATATAGGACCTTACAATATGCTGTTAAGACTGTAATTATTATGAAATTGTGCCTGGCCCTGGGCATACTGCAGTGAACCAGACAGGCTGGATCTTTGCCCTCCAGAAAATCCTCTCTGGAGTTAGGCTGGCATCATCCCAGATGCATTAACGTTATGAGTACTATAGAAGTAACCCTAATATTTATCTATTTTTGTGGCTTGTACACAATTGGCTTAAAGATCTAATATGCTAACCACCGAACAACATTCTTGTAAAAGATATAGTTCTGAAAAAATGTCATTTTATACCTATATATGAGTAATTCTCCGGCAACAGCATTTTTACCCCTCACTGACATTTGGCCATGTATAGAAAGTTCTTGGCTGTTATAACTCAGGGGGCAGAGGAAAGCTGTCCCAACCACAAAGAATTATCACGTCCAAAAGGTCAGTAGTACCAAGGTTGAGAAACCCTGGCATATACAAACAGTTTAAAATCTGAGATCATCTCATATTTGACATTCTATTCAGCCCTCTTGTGCTGGGCTGCATAGTATCCCCCAAAATTCATGTCCACCCAGAACCTGCGAATGTGATCATATTTGGAAATAGGGTCTTCACAAATGTAATCAAATTGAGATGAGGTCTTCTTGGATTAGGGTGGGGCCTGATCCGATGACTGTGTTCTTATAAGAAGAAGGAAATTTGGACAGTGTCACATGCAGAGGAAAAAGGCTCACGTAAAGGCAGAGGCAGAGACTGGGGTTTTATCACCAAGGAACGCTGATAGCCAGCAGCCACCACGAGCTAGAAGAAGCAAGGAAAGAATCCTTCCTTCAGTGGAACATGGCTCTGTTGACATCTTGATCAGACTTTAGCCTCCAGAAATATGCGAAAATAAATTTCTGTTGTTTTAAGCTGCCCAGTTTGCAGTAATTTGTTGTGGCAGTCCTAAGAAACTAAGACGCCCTTTAAGCAAAATAACAGGATGTATTTATTCATGGCTCCTCTGTTGCTTGTAACTCTCTACCATACCTACAGATATTCCTCAATTTCAAGCTCAGGAAAAATCACCATTCATTCAGTCAACAAATATTTACTGAGCAGCTACTATATTTTAGACATTTGTAGTACATCAGTAGATAAAAGAAATGAAGATCTCTTCAAACGTTGCAATAAATTCTATTGTGTACCTGGCATTTACACAAATCATTTTAATGAGATCTGAGAGAAGAACAAAAGAGAGAAGGCAAGTGCAAAGTAACCACATATCAGAACAGTAAAGGCTGTTCAAAAATTTAAAGATACATTATTTTTACATTTGTAAGTGAATGTGCCCCAGCAGCTCACACTTAGAAGTAATAATTCCTCAACAACTGAGGAAGGGGACTCAGAAGCAGATATTAAAGTCAAGGAATCTGGCTTGTTTTGAAAGTAGATGCCTCCCAGGAATTTTAAATACCGTTTTCTAAAATTCGTAGCATTTTCATTTTCTTACAAATCCCTGATTTTTATGAGACTTTTTCTTTTCAACTCTGTTTCTGCCCACAGTTGTGCCTCCAGAATTTCTACATAGGATGGGTCAGAATTAGCAATATGGTCATAAATGAGAACAAGGGGACATGTGTAAGGATGCATCTCCATAGTAAGCATGTGGCATTTGTTTAGATTACATGTTTTGGCGGGAGCTTAATGCATCTACCTAAGTTGGCCAAAAATTTTAAAGCTCTTCCCGCACATTACATACACATACATAAATATATATGATAACTATTAACAAATTGGTGTCATTTAGTGGAGTGATTCCTGACTTTCAATGTTTTAAAATCGTAGAGAGTATATTACAGTTTTTTTTATATTAGATGCATATCTAAATAACTAAAGGCCTTGAAAGAACGTAGTGAGGGTGTTCCAGGGCCTCCTACAACCGACCTTTTAAAATGGTAGGAGGAATTCATTCTGATTTGGAGAAACCTAAAGCCCCTTTGAGACACATCACTGAAATGCTAATAGACCACTCAACTCCTGAATGTGGAACTAGAAGTCACCAAGGACTGCAATAAAAATTCGGTGAATATTTGCAATGAAGTGAAAGTGGAAACTACAGTAAAAAAATGATATCCAGCCCTCTCCAAGGTAATGATTATATCCTCCTCCTTACCAAAATAACCAGATCCAGATCTTAAGATGGCTATAAAGCTGAAGTGGAAATATAAGTTTTAACTTTTCCTTTAAACCAAAGCAAAAATAAATGTTTATCAGTGAAAATGAAATGCGGTAGCAAAATCAAAAGAAAAATGGGCTATAAAAAAATGAAGCAATTTCGGAGCTCCAAAACCCATGCTTTTTAATGGCCCAGGATGGAGGCGAGGTGGGGGAGGGGTGATCTGGAACACTTAAGAATGCAAGGAATTATTGCCATTTCATAAAATCTATTCATCACTAAAGTAAACTTCACTTCTAAAACTAATCTAAGATATTCTTGCTAATATACTTAAATTTATAGCATGTTTCTGATTTTTTTTTTTTTAATGAAAAAACAAAGCAGTTTCCTTCTTAGGATTTATGTGTTATTACTGGGAATAATTTAAGATGCAGGTAGAAATGAGAAACTTATTCTATACTTCCAAAAAAGTAAACCTTTCTCTTCCTGAGAAAGAATAGCACGGGGTTGAACTACAGTAAACTCTAACCTGTGCATAGCTCAAGGGCTTCTCTGGGTCACAGTGAGACAGATTATCGACATCTCAGAATCTATATACATTTACATCTACTGTGGCCTTTTATTTTTCAATCTTCTATATATTTAAAAATAAATGTAACAGTAAAAAGAACCGTGAACTAATAATTAAATTACCTAGGCTAGTACCCATTATACTTTTTCCCATTTGGAAAGTCATTCAACATCTTTAATTTTAGAGTTCCTACATTTAAAAATTTCCTGCCATACATAACTCACCTTTTTTAAAGGGAGGTCAGATCATAGGTTGATACTTTAGGAGAGGTCTTACACTTAAAAATAAAGAGTGTATTCTTTTAAGGTATTGACCCAGGTAAAGGTGAAGTAAGCATCTTAACAAATTGAAGACTACCAAAACTTTTCCTATTTAAACAAATAAGATTACAGAATTCATCTCACATGTTACTGGAGGAAAGCGTTAAGGAATTGATTCAGCATTC
The DNA here is from genome assembly GCA_028627145.1 of Eidolon dupreanum. Lineage (NCBI taxonomy): Eukaryota > Metazoa > Chordata > Mammalia > Chiroptera > Pteropodidae > Eidolon > Eidolon dupreanum. The sequence continues at coordinate 13,367,955 of CM053512.1, forward strand.
CACAACCCTCTTTCCACAGAGCACCCCAGGAATGTAAGATAAAAGGTATTTTACCAAACCCAGGCCCTGCTGATCTAAATTTAAAGATCATATACCACCTGTAACAATTTCACCTTAACACGGAGCAAATAAAAGATCTAACACCAGAAGCTATAAAGTGTACTAGTGAAGCTAGTAAAGTGTGCATTCCAGATCACCAGAGACACTCCCTAACTTTCTTAGTACCCAGCTAACTGCAGGAACAGGGAGTACTCATTTGACAGGACCTGAAACACCAATGTTCACAAGCTTCCCAAAAGCTCAAAGAGAGGCTGTGTCAAAGAAGAAACTGGTACCTTCAAGGGGAAAAACCACCACGAATAATAGCTTAATTCTCAATTATATATCCTGCACATTTTGTACTAAGTTGAATATAGAAGAGAAAAAAAAAACATAAGCAAAAAAGTTTTAATCCCTACAAACTTTGTTCAAGTAATTCCTTTTAAACGTTCCCTGAAGCTGCTTCTAAATGAAGGTATTGAAGGTAGACAGTAGAAGGAATAGCTGTTCTCCTGAGCAATCATTTCATTCATTTCCATCATGTTTTAACAAGGCACAAATAATTTCAAATATCCTCCTGAGCACTTCCTGATATAAAAAGATTGTGTGTGCTCACTTCTCTCCTTATCTGTCCCTGTTGTATGACTGATGTAGTAAACCTGTCGATACACATGGAAACTGACAAACAAGGCCAAAAAGGCAATGAATTGAAGAAATTCAGTTAATGTTTATGAACAGTGGGGCGTGATTATCTAAGGGATGGGGGCGGGGGCATAAAAGGCTATTGATATTTCCAGTCATTTCCACCTATGCCCATTCCCACATGACAAGGCTCCCACTATTCAGGTATTTGAGAATGATTTGGGTTCGCCTACATTTCTTTGCCAAAATACACACTACACGTAGTCTAACACAGCCTGTCTGTTAGGCTGCTAAGTGAAGCAACTGAGTCCCAGCAGCACACGGAAGTGGTGTTGTCCTGTAATGAAATGTGCAACGTGTCAGTCAGCTTGGGAGTTTCTGGAGCAGCAGCAACTGCTACAAATCACCACTCTCCAACATGTGGGCCACAAAATCTGAGTTAGGGGAGGAAGAGGTGTCCCTTGTTCTTTTTCTTCCCCTGCCTTTTTTTTTTTTTTTTTTTTTTTTTTTTTACGGCGGGAGGCGGAGGGTCAGAAATAGACAAGGTAATGGTGTCTATTCCAAGACAGATAGATAAGGACCTCCTGGCAACCTAGCATCCCGTGGGATAGGATGCTGGTTTCAGGGGAAGAGAAATAAGTTTCATTCTCAGCAGCCTCACTCCTTGACACTAAAGATACTCACCGATTATTCGCGGAAGAGGTAACCTGCGTTCTAAGTCCTTTACCCCATTCCTAATTACAAAATCCTCCTCCGGGGTTGGCAAATTAAAAAACCAGCGAAAGGGCCAAAAGACACTGTGCTGGTCGTGCCCGAGAGAGGCAGACACTTTCCAATTACGGTCTCCCCTCCTTTCCAAGACTCGAAAATTAGTTCTGAAGTGGGAATCGCGGTGGAGCGTGCGGAGGAGTAGACTTACCCCCATTCACCCCTATGGACGGCTCCAGCTTAGCTCCGGCGATCGCCAGCACTATTCCAATCATGAACCATTCTTTCCTCATTCTCTCCAGCAGCCTCATGTTTGTTAGGGTGGGTGGGTTTTGTTTATTTGTTTGGCTTTTTTTCTTTTCAAGCTGCGATCGCTTATTCCCCAGGGTGTCTCCACACTTTCCACAGTCTCTCTTGACATACAGCAGAGCAAGTCAAATTGCTACTTGTAAAGTGAAGACGAAGAGGTTGCTCAGACGGCTTCGAGGAGGGCTGGGAGTAGTAGTATCCAGTGACAGGGAAGCCTCACTGAGCGCCGCCATCACTACCACGCACCTCCTAATAGATGCACAAACAGCCAGAGCCAGGCCAGCCCGCGCTGGAGATCGGGAAAAGGACGCTGGCCGCCGGGTGGGGCTGATGGACTCGCCACTTGCAAGACCTGCAGAACCTTAGAAATCACTAGGGCAGGGAGGAGCGTGAGGGACCACAGACACTTAGCTTCATCAAGGGTCCCTCTTGAACATACCTTTAGGCACAACCGCCCGCGCCCCTGGAGCACATATATGGACAGGCTTTCTTTGGCTTCTACACGAGACTGCGGGAAGGGCTAGCATGTGCTTGGGGCAGGGACTTCTCTGTCCAGGGCAGCTGCGGCGGTGAGGTGCAGAGGTTTCTTTCTTTCTTTTTCTTTCTTCTAACGCGCGCTTCTTCGAGGCATTACGACGTTTCCCCGACGCCCGCGTTGACGTGTGCGGGGGGGCGGGGGGGAGGGAAGGGGAGGTCACTCTCGGTGTCTTAGTTCCTCGCCAGAGCCGTTGGAGTTAGAAGTGCTCCGAGATCCGCACGGAAAAGAGATTCCCTCGTGGGGAGAGCTTTACTGCGGAGATAGGTTGAAAATTGGGCGCCGAGCAACGCCCAAACCCACAGGACCCCTGCCCTCCAGCGTCCCCTGTAGCCCGCGAGGACGGGCAGGACCTGCCAGCTCGGTCGCCTGTGGGTGGGCGCTATGCCTGGAGTCCCCTCTCTTACACCTGCTGGGAGTGGGGAGGACTCTGCGAGGGTTCATACTCCTACTGGGAGATGAGAATCAAACCTTCCTTCAGGGCGGTGGTGAGTGCTCAAGCTTGACCCGCAGAGCTTGCCCACCCAAGCAGCAGGACCACTGTGGGAAGGGGTCAGGGACCCCGAGGCAAAAGTGAGGGGCTGGCCGAGTAGAGTGGGGCTCCAGCCTTCCATTGCCCCACGTGCTAAATTCTACGCGGCCCCCAGTTTCTCCTTTCAAATGCTTTCTGGCAACCAGTGACATTGATAGTTTAATGAATGAACTTCCCCATTATGCACCCAAATAAAATACTGCGTGACATTTTGGAAATAGTCTGGTATCTAATAGTTAAATGTTTAACTATGGAACTTAAGGTTTGGAAGGGACTTCTGAGCTTGTTCAGTGATGCCACACCTTAATTCTGAGTATATTTAAAGATTGAAAAAGACATCCTGTAATTTCCTCTATTAATATAGCTTTATCTTAATGACACGACTTGTCCAAAAACTAAGCAGGTTTATGCAGTTGTGCTCCCAGTTGAAGGTTACACAGTACAAGTGTCATCTAATTATACATCAGGTAGAATAACAAAAGTGAATCTCAAGATAAAAAGAACTTAATAGGGAAACACAGATGACATTAAATAGCCTGAAAAGAGAAAAGAAAACACATGAGGTATGATAAAATCTGATGTTAATTATCAGATACTCAAAAGATAAGTGGAGATACATGAAAGATAGTTTACAACACAATTATCTTCTTAGAGTAATTTCTCACTTGGTTAAAGAATCATACATCTCAGTCATTGAAGGTGTGTTCTTGTATTAAAAAGATCATTAAACATTATGCTTACAGAAATTGAGCCAGTTTAACTTTATGGCTGTTCACATATTTACTAAGAACTCTTTGATCTGCTCATTGCAGAATCTAATTCATGGAAAAGTTTTGTTGTCAATGGTAATTAAAGGAAAACAATGCAGTGCACTGTGAATTCTGTTAAAAGGCCCTATTATTAGCTTCCCATGGATGCTGTAACAAACACCTGTAACTACATGCCTTAAAATAAAAGAAATGTGTTCTCTGTAGTTCTGGAAGCCAGAAGTCCAAAATTAAAGTACTGGCAAGGCTGTTCTTCCTCTGCAGGCTCCAGGGAGAGACTTCTTCCCTGCCTATTCCAGCTTCTGGTGGTTGTCTACATAACTTGGCTTGCTTTGTTGTGGCCACATGGTTTCACTCTCTGCCTGTCTTCACATTGCCTCCTTCTCTTCTGTCTGTGTCTTTGTCTTTTCTCTCTGTCTCTATTATAAAGACATTTGTCATTGGATTTAGGGCCCACCCAGATAATCCAAAATTATCTCATTTTCAGATCCTTAATTTATCTGCAAATATCCTTTTTTCCAAATTAGGTGACTATACTGTGTTGAATAGTGTTTCCTAGATATTCATGTATACCTGGAACCTCAGAATGTGACCATATTTGGAAATCGAGTCTTAAAGATATGATTAGTTAGTTAAGATGACATCATACTGGATTAAGATGAGTCCTAAATCTAATAATTAGTGTCCCTATATGAAGGTCACGTAAAGACTCGCAAAAGAGACACAAAGAAGAGAAAGTCATGTGAAGCCTAAAGCAGAGACTGGAGTGATAGGTCTACAAGCCCAGGAATGACAAGGATTCAGCTGGGAAAGCACCACCAGAAGCTGGGAGAGAGGCATGAAACAGCTTTTCCCTAGGAGCCTCCAAAAGGAGCCAACCCTGATGACACCTTGACTAGTATTTTGGCCTCCTGAACTATGGTATAATAAATTTGTTGTTGTAAGCCATCCAGTTGGTATTTTGTAAACGCAACCCTAGGATACTAATACAGTGCCATTCACAGATTCCACAGATCTGATGTGGACCTATTTTTGGTGTGGCCATCATTCAACCCACTACAAGGCCCTTCCTGCCTTCTCTTTTATCCATTACTCTCTTTCTTCAATAATTCTATCACTCTTCTATTTTTTCCTGTCCATTTTTTTCTTTCCCCTGCCTTATCACCTCAATTTTTTTCTTGTTACCCTTGCCACTATACCTGACATCTCAGCCAAACTGTATAAGTGAAAGCATGCTTCTCTAAAAGACATATGGTTCTCTTCATTCAATAAATATTATACTAGTTTATTGAACAAATATTTAATGTGCCTCCACACTGTGCCAGGCATGTGTCAGTGATTTGTATTCAGTTGTGGACAAAAAAGACACAAAACCTGCCCCCTGGAGCTTATAATCTTGTAGAGGAGACAGATATAAACAAATATGTAATTCCATATTGAGATAGGAAAAGAACAGGATGTTGTGAATAATCTAGATTCGGGAAGGCCTCCTTGAGATCTGAAGATGACAGGCAAGTGGGAGAAAGTTACTGCTCAGCAAGGAAGAGCCTGACGCCTTGGAATTCAAAGACCAAGGTAGCTAGACTGACTTGTCAGTGAAGAGACAGCGAAATAAGAAGGGTGGAGAGGTAGCCAGGGCACAGATTGTATGGGACCTCTCATGTTGTGGTAAAGGGTTTAGATTTTATTAAATATCATAAGAAGCCACTGAAGGATTTTAAACTAGCTAGTGATGACATGTCAAGTTTTGCTAGAAAGATTATTTTAGGAGCAGTCTCAACAAATGGTTCGGGAAGAAGTACTAAGTCAATGGAGCTGGAAAAGGCAATTAGTGTAAGAACTGTTAAACAGGAAGAATCAAAAGTAAATGACCAATCATCTTTAGGGGAAATGTGAAATAGTCTAAAATGACTCCTGGAATCTGTCAGATAGATGCCAGGGCCATCCACTCACCCAGGGAATCTTTACAAAGTAGATTAGGGGAGGAGATTACAAAGTCGGTTTATATCTTGTGTTCAAGGCCAGTGGGACGTGTAAATAAGTATGTCCAGAAGGCAGGTAGAATGGAGGCTTGAGCTCATGAGAACAGAGCTTCTGTAGCTCTGGGGTTCTTCAACAACAGATTATGGAAAACACAGACATTAATGTGGCAAATATTTACTTTTAAGTTCTTATGTTGGTTAGTCAATCACTTTGAATGTAGCTTGTTTACAATATTTATGAATGTTTACTATGTTCCAAGAACACAGGTATATCTTATGATTGCTCTCATGGACTTTATGTTTAATAAATGGCAATAAGAATTCTATCTCACTAGTCTGTTGAAAAGACTCAGTGGGATAGTGTATGTGCATTGCTTTGCATGGAACAAATGCTCAGTTATTTATTCAACAGTTATTTATTGAACAAAAGCATTATTCTAGATACTGGGGTTACAAGGGAAAATGAGAGGCAAGATTGTAGCTTTCCTTGTGTGGTCCAATAATGGCATTAAAAAAAGTACTGCTAAGTGCCATGATAAAAATAAAAAAGGTCACGTGATAGAGTAACAGGAAGGCTACTTAAAGTGGTCTGGGAAAGTCCAATAATATTTGATATCTTCACCACACTATGCCTGGATGCAATAGGTGTTGTGCTTGTGAGAGAGCCTCCCTGAGTTTGGTCAGCTCTAGGATGCTGACAGGGTCAGACTTCTGAGCCTGTGAAATTGGGAAACAGCCCTTCAATGACAGTGAACCCACCACAGTAAATATCTTTTTAGTGGCCAGCCAAGTGATCTTCTTCTGGTAACTTTCCAGCCATATTTGGCTGTTCAGACAACAATGAGTATAATTTTCCTCATTTTACAGATGTGAAAATGAAGAGAAAGTAAAAGTTTTGCCCATGACCAATAAGTGGCAGAATCAGTCTTCATACCTAGGTAAGCTTAACCTCAGAACCTTGGGCAGTGGAATCCCAGGCGGTGTATCTTAGTGATTAAGAGTTTATTTTCAAGTATCCAACTACCCAAGTTAAAATACCAAGTCTACTACTTACTGCAATACCCATGTGACTCCGGGAAAGTCACTTGATATGGCCTCAGTTTCTACATTTGAAAATGGGGGATAATTGTGGGCTATTATGATGAGTAAATGTATCAGAAACATAACCAGTGTCAAAAAATGTGGTGATATTGCTTCTCTTGTATCTTGACTCACCTAAAAGCTTACATCTTTGATGAAAGCTTTTCCTGCTCTCTTGAGCCAGAAATAATCTTTCCCTCTTGTGTGTTTCCTCCTTTGTTGTAGTTACCATAAAGTTATGTGTGTACATACTTTCCCTTGACTAGATCAGAAGCTTCTCAGGAATAAGAGTTGTGAGTTTTTTCATCTTACTGTCATGCACACCAGCTAACATGAGATAGAACAAATATTTGATAAATGATTATTGACTCGAATGTTGATATAGAATCAGAGGGTACAATGTAGAGAGAAAAAATGACAGGATTTATCTTATGTTACAGTGGATGATACAGAAGGTGAGTTTTTTCATTCTTTAACTGTACTCAAGGTCTAGACAGTTATAAGGTATCCTAGATGATGGTTGCTGTTGCAAAGTAATAGGTGTCACAGGATGGAAGTGCAGTAGTGCATGGAAGCTACATGAGGTCAGGAGTCCAAAAAATCTGTGTTCTAGCCATGACCCTGTTCTCATCAGCTGAGACCTTCAGATGAGTCACTTAACTTCTTTACCAATTCAAAAGGACTCACATAATAAATAAACCCGATGTGGTTATACGTTCAGGTTCCTCCTTACTACCCAGTCAGGACCTGGCTGGTAAACTCAGAATCATTGTGTTAGTGTAAGTGCTTTAGAAATGTGGGATTTGGAATTATTTAGTCATTTATTGAAATAATTCAACAAATAGGAAACTGCTTTCCAATGTAGGCAGTATCATTCACTGGCCATTTGCTTTTGACAAATAATGTAACCTCTCTGTGACTTAGTTTCGTCATCAGTAAAAAAGTGCCTCATGGAGTTTTGTCCCCAAAATGCCTGTGTCAAGTTTTCACCTGGCAAGGAGCGCATGTTTAAAAATGGACGGTAGTGATGGGAATTATTTTTGGTAATGTTTGTGTAGTTGTTCTTTTTGTTATTACCATGTGTCAGAAGTTAAAATTTCCCTGGATCAATTTACTTGTTTTAGCTCTATGTCACACTGTCAATTCACTTGTTTGGGAGCATATATCCCAGGTGTTTGGCATGTTTTGAGTCATGTATGCATGAGTGTTTAGTGTTATACAGAGTATATAGAGTAACAAAGTACACGCCAGACACCTGAGTCTCTGAACCTGATACATATCTCATAAGATGAAGTGAGTCATAGATTAAAAAAAAGGAGAGAGAGAAAAGTTTAACATTTAGTCTCTATTAATTCTTTGGTTCAAAATCAAACAAGTAGTTGTTTCCATATATATCAAGTTGGCTGCTTATGCTGCAATAATTTACCTAAACCTTACTAACACTTTCATGTGCTCATGATGCTTCTAACTCAGTCTACTCCCACAGACTCCATCGAGAACCTCTTCAATTTAGCATGACCTTATAAGGAGACTGGAAGTCAGAACCCAATTCACACAAGTTAAATAAAAGCTACCAGACAATGCCTAGAAACATATTTTAGATGGTAGTGTTTGGTTCGATAATCAACCCATGTAATTTATTACTGGTGGATAACTTGTGAAAATTAGATAGGGCATGGTAATATTTTATATTTTTTCTTTAAGTAGTTAAATAAATCATTCATATTCTTTTTAATCACTTAAAGTAATTACGAATTAAATGAAAAGATCCATAAGGACATAGTCATTGATATGTCATGTAATCTTCGAACAAACACATATTTAAGAGCAAACATTTTGATCAGAGAATGCTTTTTATACTAGTGAATATTGTTAGCTCCAAAATGTTACCATGAAAGGAAATGCTGACTTATTTTTCTGTATTCTAAATATAGCAAAGATAAAGATATATAGTGGCCTTGCCAATTACAACAATATACTACCCATAAATACATAATTTGAAAATATATTGTAGCTAGCTAGCTAATTTCCAAAATAAATATCTGGTAGTCTGTTTTTCTCGGCGTTGCTGAAGTGCATTACAGAGACAGAGTACTACTTTCTTCTTTGATATTGGCTCTCCTTAGAACAACTCACAGACTAATATTAAATAGTTATGAAAATTCCAACTCAAATAGAGGAAGCCATGTCTTACATTAGACTAGGAATATAACCACTCTCTTTTCTCTGCACGGGAATTTAGGCACTCAGCTTCTACTGTATTTGTGTTAATGAGAGTTATGCATGTAGATTTCCTCAATTCAAATGTGATTATTCTCTCTTTACATTGATAGCGACTGGGTTTGTCAGCATGGAAGATATAATGCGACTTTCTTTCTTTAACCCATAGTGCGTGAACGTACCTCTTTGCAAAAGACCTTATGCTCCCGTGGTCTGTGGAAACTCTCCATCTAATAGTTTCTCAGTCTCTTAAGTGGAAATCTGTCTCAGGAAATTAAGGACAAAGAGGAGAGTAGACAGCAGTGGATGATAAGCTATTGGGAGGCACAGTAAATAATGGAGGGAAATGCAGCCCGAGAGAGAGGGATCATTTAAGGCTATTAGATGACAAATCCACTTCAATGCAGTTATTATACCTGTAAATATAGAAAAATGATAATGTTGACAACTCTTCATCACACAATCTGTGTCATTAATAAATGATGAAGGATAGAAAGAGGAAAAGAAATAAAGCCAACACGGTGCATAACAATATCACAGAAGCGCTTGGAAAAACTAGCTGAGCTAAAAACAAAGACATAACTTGACACCATTAATGAAGAATGACTGAGATAAAGAGGGAAAAATCAAAAGCATATATGTGTGAAAAATAGCATGAATAATATAGGTTTTGTTTAAATGAAAGATGTAACTTTACTGTACATTATCAGGAAAAATTAATATATAATTACCTGTGTCATTTCTTTTACATGTTGGTTTCTGGAGAAAGGAAAGCTGCCTGCCTTCCTCTAGGGCAGGTCTAAGATCATTTACAGAGTGGATGCCCACTTCATATTCCTGAGAGAAATGCCAAACACATTAAAATTCTCCGGAAGGCATTTTTTTTCCTCCTCTTGGAAAAGTACTATAGCCAGCTATGTGATTGTTGTCTCAGATGGGGCATCAGCTAGAGGTGCAAGTCCAATTTAAGAAAGAACAAAGATCTACAAGGAATTGGGGGAGCCTTATGTCTCTGTGATTCGAAGACTTACGTACATGGTGCATGTTTGAAAGAATAAACTTGTTTGATTGATATAAGGGCCGTGTAATTAGAATGGGTGGAAGGGAGTGCTGGCAGCCTCTCATTGTCTATTCTCTCCTTTTTTCTTCGTGGTAGAACTCATGATTCTAGCTGGGTACACAGCTGCCATATAAAAATCATAGCTTCCTTTACAGCTAGTAAATGAGCACGTGACCAAGTTTCAGGAATGGAATCTATTCAGAAGTGCCTGATTTCTAGGCAGATCCTTAAAGTAGGGGGATGGTCACCTCTTTATACCTTCTTCCTTCTTGCTGGCTGGAAGACAGATATAAAGGCTTAAAACCCAGCAGCCACCTTCTACCAAGACTCCAGAGCAGCAAGATGGGAGGAGCATCCTGGAGCTGCCTTCCTGGCTCCCCATGACCTACCTCTGGATTGTGCATATGTAAGAGAGAAGCAAACTTCTATCTTGTTTATCACTATTATTTTGAGTTTTCTGTTACTTATAGCCAGATCTAATCTTAATTAATGTGCTATGTATTTTTGAAAACTAGTAAAGTGAGCAGTAATCTCATGACCTAAAGTGTGATCAATAAAGTGAATTACTAATCCTGACTCATACCCAGTTGATGCCTTCAATTCTTACCATCTCTAAACTTACACAGAGTAGATGAATCATTGGTGATATTTTTTTACATGATTTATTGTGAGGTTATCAAGGTCAAATAAAATATTTTCATCATTTGCTTCTACTCAGCTGTCTCTTGAACAATTCTTCACTTTTCCTTCCAAAATTTTACATGCCAGACTTGAGACCATGAAGAATTTCTATCTAAGCATCACGACTAAGAACCAGAACATTCAACTGAACAGCCACAGCTAGCTACACACAGTTGTCGTCCTTGTGTTTTTTTCATAGCTATCCTCTATGGTAAGTTTTTGGAAAACATTTATCACACAACTTTCAAACATCTTCAAAACTCACAGGATTTGTTGGACCCCAAAGGCTCTGACACTGTCTGGCAGTCATGGCTGATGGTGCCTCCCTCACCTTCCTCCCTTGGCAGTTTCAGCGATAAGGTGAATCATTAAGTAGAAAATGAAGTTTTCTGGAGTTTGCTGTTATGATAGACCTACCTTTCTTGGTAAATTCAATTTGTGCTTATTTGAAGAAAGAAGTTTTCTAACTGGCAGACAAGAGCTGTAACCGAAGACACGTTAGAGCCACACCAGCCCGGCATCTATATTATTTTTGACTACACTGGGTCTCCTAGCATCGATGGCGAGGCTGTCTGGTGAACTCTAAGTGGCCCTGAGTCCTGAAACACTTCCGAGAAAAATATCACTTTCTTTTTCTACTTCAAGCACTGTTGCAATTGTGTTTCCCTAGAAAGGAAAAAATGGAATGACTGGACCAATGACATTTACTAATCTACATCGTTTATCAAAGCAGAACTCTTAAATTCACATCTTCAAATTACTAGCCTAGTATCTACCCTCTACCAGGGTGGGCAAACTAAGCCCTTGTTTTTGTAAATAAAAACAAATTCTGTTTTCATAAATAAAGTTTTATTGAAACCTAGGCATAGCTATGCCCATTGGTTTAGTATGGTTGATGGCTGTTTTTCCTATAACAGCAGAGTTGAATAGTGCTGACAGGATATATGTGTGATAGTTGTATCAACCAGCAAAGCCAAAAATATTTTCTGGCCTTTACAAAGGTTTGCCTTTGTGAAAATATTTTGCTACTCCCTCTCTAGCTACACAATATAGACTTTGATGAGCAAAAGTTAAGGTTCTTAAGCTTCCTCTTTGATGTTTAAGTCTTTCCTGCCCTAAGACAACTCCCTGGATTTGTCTTCTCCTGGGTGCAGCTTGCCTACTTTGCTAGGACATGAGTGAAATTTACCATTAAATCCCACTGGCAAGTTTGCCTACATTGACCTCAAACAAGCAACACTTTCCTGAAAATGTAATATAAAAACCTGAAGCCAAAAAAAGTGTATCGATGGAATGTAGTACCTGTGTCTAGAAAATTATGTCCTTGGGTAGCTGAAGGTTGTCATGACATAATTTTTGTTTCTTTCTGGTATGTAGGGAAAATGTAGAGGAAATAAAACCAACAAAAGATCAAAGACACAAATATAGAAAAAAATATTCAGCAGACAGCTATATGACTGAATGAAATAAGAAAAGGTAAGGAGAATTAGGACAATTTAAGATAGGATAGAGGAAGACAGTATAAGAGAGTTTACCAAGGTAGGCAGAGTAATTCAGATAAAGCAAATGGACTTTCCTGGTCAAGTTGTTCATATCCACTTGAAAGTTACATGTTTCTGCCAAGAGTTTAAAATAAAAATTGTTAGATAATCGATTCTATTTGGATTTGTCTATTTGGAATTTTAGAAATTTAACACTGAAGGTGAACTTTAATATAATTCTAGTCCAACATGCCCATTATACCAACAAGAACCAATTGTGCCCCTTCTACAAACCACACGCTGCATAGTGACAGAGCTGGGACGCGCAGTCCTGGTTCCTAATCACAGTGTCCTTTCTCCCGTGCACACGGCACTGGGACTTACCCACCCAGAAAGGCAGTTTCAGTGGTGAAGATAATAAGATACACAACTCAGTTTTGGGAAAGAAAGTGTAGAACCTTTAGGAACTTAGAGTTTTCTTATACAATTGGAAGATAAGCCTTTAGGAGTTCGTTTGAAAGGCAAAGTCAGTTCTTAAGTGCACACGTGCTTGCTGCAAAATCAGTGCAACAGTACTTTGGTGGCCCAAATATATCTTCAGATTAAGATTAGAAAAGGAGAAAATTCCTTCTTTCCTGTGTGACAAACAAAAATTTCAAGTGTTTTAATTATTGTATCTTTTTGATGTATTTTTCTCTGAATTCTGTGCCATCTTCTTTTCATTATCTATTTCTAGTAATTAAATTGTCTTATCATTCTTTTATTTTTACATTCTTAAACGCCTGCACATTTATTTTCCTTAAAGTTATCTCAATCACTTTATTCTCATAATCTCTTATGGAACCACATAGAGAGTATTGAGTCAGTTAGAGATACAATCTAGAATAAAAAGGTGAGCCATACTGCAAACTGTCAAATATTTGGAATATTAATTAGGTCACAACAGTACTTATATGTAAGTGCTTCTCTGAGGTTGCAATAGCACATCTTCCTTACAAGTTCACTTCTTTGTCTTTTCATGAGTGGCAGATAATGTTCTTTTGCATCTCTTCTTCTGGGTACCAGCTGCATTGTCTCAATGGCTTTCAAAAGAGACTAATGGGCATAATCCATAAATACTGACTAGAAGCCAGAGTAAAGGCAAGGGGCTCTGTTTATTGGCCATTAGTCATCAATAAATGATAGCAGTGTTAAACAATAAACACAGAGCTCTGAGAATATCATTAACATTACTTGCAAAATAAATGTTTCTGTGCTATATCAGTATTTGATAGACAGATCCTCAGAGGACTCTAAGACTGGATTTGCCATCTGCTATGTTTTAAACTGAAATATCTTTTTAAAAAGCTGTTTCTGGTTCTTTGCTCCTCTGGACTTGTAAGAAGACTGGGATTTTTTCAAAGAATAAGATCTTCGTTTCCTCTGGTTACATGTTATGTCTTCCCTTCATAAAGAGCTGAGAATATCTGCCAAAGATTTTGATCTCTTCACAACACGGGTCCCTATATTTGAGGTATATGTAATAGGAAACCTGCCTAAATCCACCCACTGCCTAACCCAAGAAAGCAAAATATAAACCTTGAGACTTTAAGAAATAACTAACCACAGAATAAGATAAATCTCATTTTTGTATTGCTTTCTAGAAGAATGTAGGGAAAGGCAGTAAAAAAAAAGTACTTTGTGAATAGTTTGGTTTTTTTTTTTCCTTTTTCTTTAAATCATATGCCTCCTCACTTTGCAAACAGCTGGAATCTATCACATGTCATAGTTTAATTCCCACTTGTTGAATTTCCTAAAACCAAACACTCTAAACACAATAAAGAGGGAGAGAATAAACATGTTTTAAATGATTCTATCTTCTTGCTTTATGACTTTCTCATGATCATTTTAGTCATCTACCTCAAGATTTATGTTGAAGGCTAAGTGGTGATTACAGATGAAAACACTTCTAAAACCCATCTGAAATGCCTTACTTTAAAACACTTAAGAATGCAAGAGAGTGAAAACCTAAAGGCTTCAAACTCCACATCTGCCATTTGAGTGAATTACCTAACTCCAGTTATAGATCTTTTTCTTCACTGATAGAACAGAATAGTCAAGGGGCAGGGTTAATATCTGGCCAACTTGAATTCTCAAAAATCACAGGAAAGACATGATTTTGTTGTTACTTTTAAGAATTACATAAAAATCTCATGCTTTCTCACTGAGAGGTGACTGACCCTTCCACGCCCTAGTAAAACATGTTGTGTGATTAAAAACACCTACTTCATAGGATTGTCATGAGAGTTAAATATAAATAAAGTACCAGTGGTAGAGTTGACAGTCAATAAATGTTAATTTATTCCTGTTCTTAAAGAGGAGAAAAAGTCAACAGTGATCCTAAACATTAATATTTGTGGAATGGAATTAGGATCAGAATAGGATGAAAGTCTCAGACTTTCTAATACAAAACACACAATGATGGCAAGACAACTGATGCCTTTCTAGAACCTTTGCACAGGGAAAATGTTATACAGTTTTCTTCATCTTAAAAACAGAGATGTAGAAGCACCAAAATGTTAACACCTTCTCTGAAGTTACTTAAGGACAGATCCAGAAAGACTATCAGAATCTCCAAACTTGAAGTTTGAAATTTTTAAAACAAGCACATTATTTTTGAGATATCGTCTAGTGTATTTGTATAGTATCAGCTACCGGCAGTGAAGTCACCAGTTATTTTTAGACTGTATTTTTCTTCTGTGAACTTTTAAATAGATACCACATTACATGGTTAGATCAGGAGGGCAAACAGTTCCGCAGTGGAGAGCAAAGAATGAGGTTATAAGAGAGCGAGTGCACTGCAGCTGCCATGGCTGTGGCTGTTTCCCAAGCTGCTTTGCTTCAGTGGTTGACATCACCGACCTCTGCCTCTTGCTGAAATTCCTGTGCTCCCATTACTGAGTCTGCGACGCTTTAGTCTATGCTACTGCACAGCCAGGTCTTACTTGCATAGTTACCTGAGATATCTACCAGGGTTGCAATCCTCAAAACGCATTTTCTTCCTAGTTCTCTGTATTGCACTTGTTGGCTTGGCCCTCTGTCAACTCACAGAGGCTGCACAACTGCCAGTCATCGCCCTCTCAGTATGTGATCGCTGGCAGTCACAGGCCATCTTTTGCTTGATAGAGTATAAAGCACATCAGTGCCCTGTGCCAATATTAGGACATCCCCTGGTATACTCTATACAGATAATGTATAGTGTTTGCATGCACATAGCTATAAACATGTTCCAGAAGCAGGGCCCCATTTCCAGACCACAGCCACGAGAGTCCCAGCCATCACTGGCTGTAGGTTTTCCAGAGAGTCCCTTAGATCTGGTTTCAGAGTAATCCCAACAAGATGGCTTTAATGTGTCCCGAGGGACTAATCACAAGAGCGAGCTTGGATCCTGCTGCAGATCAATATGCACGTGATGCCTCTCAGCTTTCTTGAGATAGACTGCAATGCCCTTGGAAGTTCTAAGATCAAGTCACACTTTCAGATATTCCCGAATCACAAAGAACACAGGGCCCAGCCATTGCCTGTAGATGCCAAATAGCAGAGCAGGATGAACTGTACACAGCAGTCCATGCTAACATTTCGCCTTATTTGCAGTAAGGACTCAGATATGCCATCAGCCTGCTGCTACATGGCAAAGTGCACTTCAGTTTCAAGCTGATGTGTTTACTTTCTAGGGTTGAGATCGTTGTCAGCAATTTTTATTTTAAGTAGAAGTTGCAGTCACTGGCCTTTTAGAATACTTCATATTTACAAAGGTGCATTTTATAAGAACATCTTAAAGTGCTGTATGAATATCATTTCATTTATCCTTATAACATCTCTGTGAGGGAAAATAGCCTGTATTACCCTCCCCCATCGTCATCAAATGAAAGCATACAAAGGCCCAATACAGAGAGTTTCCAGAGGACCAGAATAGAAATCACACTGGACCCAAGAATAGACCTCTTAGGGTCATGTGTGAATATTTAGGCTCTGACAAAGGGTTGGGGGACATAATTCTATCACCCCAAGAAAATAACACCTTCTTGAAGGCAGAAGAATGTGATACAGGAAATAGATCAAAACTCTTTCTCTCTGCCCTCCTTTTTCTCTAGTTCCCCAGTTACTGGTTATTACCACTGTTGAGAGGGAGTGGAGGGAGGCATGGAGCAAACTGGTTTGTGAGCCCATGACATGACAGGATGATCCTGTCACTTACTTTTGAAATACCTGTGTTCCAGTTCAGAGACTAATTGTCATTCTCTCGCACTTGCAAATGATTAGGATAATTCATTAAGCATATTTTAGAACCTTTATTTCTGGGATTAAGTCAGTTTTATCTGACTATTCTATAGACCTTTTGATAACTATACGTAATATTGACATAAAGAATTGGGAGGGACAATGACAATAGAAATGTATATTTCTGTTTCACCAAGAAGGAAGTAAATGAATATTTATTGAGCATCGACAGTGTAGCAGGAGCTTCTTTAGATGAGCTCACATGTGCAATTCATTTAACACTGAATTTTGAGATTTATGATTACCGTGCTGCCTTCCAAGAAACTGAGGCTCGGTTATATAAACTTACTCAGTAAACCACTTACACAGCTGTAAACTACAAAGTCTGGATTCAACCCAGACCTTTCTAATTCCTACACTCCAGTTTAGAGCTGCTCAGGGGTTATTCTCATATGCTCATGTGGTGCTACTAAAGAATATTGCAGGGATTCTCTTAGGAAGAATCAGTTGCATTTGTTCCCAAACCAGCTTATGTCTTTTGTACTTGTTATTTGAATTATATTATTTAATTTTATGTTAGCTAAACTAATGAAATATGAATACAAAAGAAAGAGGTTTATTGTTTTCATGAAGCCTTACTAGAATGCTTGGAAGCACTGCTTAAAAATTGCTGTCATACAAATGTGGGTGATACACCAGCAAAATATTGGGGAAAAACTGATAAAAACCTAGGATTCTACCCTAAGATTGTTTCATCATTCTTACTGCACCTTAAAGAAATGGAAATTGACCATTGTAGATGATACTTATGGCTATGGTTATTCAAGAAAGATGATCAAATTCATAGTAAAGGACTTAGCCTTATATCAAAAGGTTGAAAAATGAATAGACATTTATACATTTAGTATGCGTAGTATACTTTTAGTATATGTAGATATATATATATCTACATATATATACACATATGCACATACACACATAAACACAGACATAATATATGTATAAGCTATCTCTATAAGAAGTATATAGACTTAAACTTTGAAAAGGTAGTTTGCATGTATCCCTGCTCTAGTTGCCTTTTTCAATTCACCAGCCAACTTCAGCACTTGAAAGCTTTGGAAGAGAAAGGGGCATCTCCTGTAAAACTTCCATCTCTAATCTGGGAATCCTATCAGCTGATTATACATATTTCTACCAATCTGAGGGAAACTCATACATGATCCTAACTCCCGCTTTGAGTGAGAAGAATCGAAGTGATTGGAAGGCAAAATACCCGAGGATGGGCTCCCAAACAGAACTGAGATGAAGTTTGTAGCCAATAAACCATTCAATTAATGGCTAGAGCTTAATGTTAAATTAGAAGCTCACATTGTGTAAAATTATGTTTCTGTTCTTTTTTTGTTCTTACTTTTATTTGCTTTCATTTCCTAATGAAAGCTTTGTTCTGAGAAATGCTGGGCTAAGCATTTTCAACAACACTGCTTCCCCGGTCACCCCACATTGCAAACCAGAAAGTCATCCAGGGCTCCCCCTCACTCTTCACATCCAATGCTCAGATCCCTTGTCCCATCGCCATGATTGTTTTTCATATCTGTCCCTTTATCTTAGGCGGGCGGGTGTGACCAGACATGAAGGCAAGTATTTACCAAGGCAGGTCTCCACTTGCCTGCGTCTCTGCTCCCTGCATCACACTTTTTCATTTTGTGAGACCTTGACAGATTCAGGAAGAAGACTGACAACATTCTCTCTCACTTCCTGTCATTTGCTATATGATAACAAGATGTTCTCAAAGTTAAAAAGGTTCCCTGATACATGTTGTTGAAATTAATTTTACTGTTCTGCCTGCAGCTACTGAGGTTAGTAGTAAAATGTGGAACTACTACAGAGCCTGCCAACAAGGCTCTTGTTTTAACCAACCAGGGGTAGTTATTCTAATTTAGGCTGGTAACTCGGGAAGATAGCTCAGAAGAGCTGCCATTGAGATCTGATTGAAGTGAGAGAGCAAGCCATGCAAAGAAAATATGACCTGCCTGTTGTAGAAACATTAGATGATGGATAGAAAGCACTTACACCAGTGCCTGGCTCATTCCCAGTGATCAGCAAATGGTAGCGATGGGGTCCAGGACAAACTAGCCCCAAATATTGCACCTTGGCATATTGAGTATTTCAGGCTGAAAGAATGTGAGGAATGGCTGGTGTAGGAAGAACTTTCTGACCTTTCCTGAAGGTCCTAAAACCCTCATATGAGAGGTGCATCCCTCTCATATGGAAAGGACATCCACATCCTCAAAGACAGAAGGACACCAAGAGCAATCTCAAAGAGTGAGCACTTAGTTCAACTCTTTCTTTTTTGTCTTATCACATTTTTCTATGACTCTTCTCTTCATCAAATCTAGCATAAAAACACTTGGATTTAATGCTTCTTGGGGTCTCATTTCCTGATCAAGCTCCTGTGTCACGTAAAACTTACATTCCATAAATTCCTTTCTTATATTCCATAAAGTGCTTTTCTCTTTCCTCTGTCTTTTGTTAGAGACCCCAGCTGAGAGCATACAGAGGTAAAGGAAAAGATATTTCCCATACAGTAGACATTATTGTTATTTCCATAGATGGCACCCAAGATGTTGATTTCACCATATTCAAAAACAAGACGAGTCCACACTGTTGAGATAGAGACACATCTCGAGGTGGCCTTGGCGGTTTATTGGAGACCTTGGGCTTCCATTCCTTGAGGAGGGCAGATCTTACTGTACATTCTGATTTTCTATATCAAAACTCAACACTTCAAAGTCTGAATGTCCAATTTTGACAGATATGTTATTCATTGTTAAGGGCTCTTGAACAGAATTAGAGTTTGCTAACAGTAAACTTTTTGAATTTGGACCATAACATATCAGCATAATATAAACCCTTTATGCAATTTTTTAAAAAATCTGCCAAATTTTAAAAATTTTCACTAGCTGTTTAGAGTATATACTAAACCTTATATTTGAAAACATAATATTGATCCTTCAAAAACCTATTTATGTATTCTGAATTTTACAGCTTTAAAGTTTTTCCTTACATTTTTTGTAACACTGAAATTGCTGTTTTACTGATAATTCTTTACATTTCTTTTTATTTCATTAAACAAATCAAATATGCTATATTGTAGTCATCCAGAACAAAAAAAAATTAAGGAAGAAATTAAAAAATCACCTGAGATATCCATTATTAATACTTTGGTAACTATCCTTTAATACATCTCTTCAGACTTATATATATAAATCTGTGTGTGTGTGTGTGTGTGTGTGTGTGTGTGTATCTGTATAAACTACAGTTTACTTACCTGTATCCCTTGTAATGAGCATTCCCTTTGTGTCTTTTTTTTTTTGGCCACTATGAACAAAGCTACAGTAAAGATCCTTGCATATGCACCTTTACGTGCTGGGCGTTTTATGTTTATGGACTTGCTAGGAGAGGGGGCGTGTGTGCTTATAATCTTAATAGATATGTCCAGAGTTGCATTCTCAAAAGATGTGTACATTTTTTCTTTGTGTTTTATATAATATTTGTTCTTAGTGTTTATACATACAGATAGTTGGGATAATTACTATAGACTTATTCCATTATTAGTGATGCTAAAAAAATTTAGTTATTACTCAAGTTTTACCTGGCTCATTGATCTTGTCACCTGTGTTCTAAAAGTGAAACAGGCCTTCAATAAGCACACCTTCAAAGCTCTGCCAGGCAGCCACGTAGTTAGAATTATAGCCAGCAGCTCTGAGAGCCACAGTGGGAATTTACTCAGTTCCACCCTTTCTCGAAGAATGCTCTCTGCATTCCATTTAGCTGAGGAAAACAGCCCCATTTTGCCAGCATTGCTTTTTGATTTTTACCCTGCTGCTATGATATTTGCTTCCAGCACCTGAAAACAGTATGAAAATGCATTTTAAATCATTGAATAGAATTTCTATGCTCTGATTTGCATTATGAACTTAAAGAGAAAACAATTTAGAGCTGTAAGTCTCAGCTTCTTGGTTGTGCTCTTATTTTTTAAGTGCTGGAAAAAAAATCAAAATCACCCATCAAATTAACCCATTGTACTGATACATGATGAATTACTTATTATTTAATTATTATAATTAGAGTTAACATACAAACATATCTAGGCTTCAGTTTCACAGCAATGTTCCGATTGATTTTCTAAAATACATAATAATTGGCCTATATCTGCCCAGGTGGAAATTGCTGTCTCTCAGGTGATCTCCCAGGTACTCCAGTCTCTTAACCTTAGATTCTTGTGTCAGACTCTGAACTACAGACTGAAAAAGGGCAAAACCTGTTATCCAGCATCAACCACTGTATGTTCAGCCAGATTTTCAGATAAAAAAATAATTATCCTCTACTGTAATCACAGAAAAAAATGTCTAAAGATGACTTTAATATTTTTAAAAGCCTGCTATTGTGGTTATTTGATCCACATCATAAATAGCTATTCCTCTTCCAAGTGTGTTAGAAAAACAATCTCGGGATATAAACAAAACACTAACATTTTTTAAAATCTTCTGTCCAGTAGTTGTGTATAAACAAAGTAGTGACTGAGCCCTGAGTAAAACACCCAGCAGTAATGACTACGTATACGCCAGTCTCCAGTGAGCTGTATATTAATGTCTGGCTGGTAATTTAATGGCACCTCTAGGCACAAACAAAGGTTTATTAAAATAGTAAGTAAAATATTCCTGAACACCGGATAGCTTTCCCTATTCTTTTGGAAATTAAGAAAGCCTGTATTGTGATGCTAAATGACACTGATTGAATCAACACTTGGCATCATTTTATTCAGGTTCTATTTAACATAGCCCAAAGCAAATAATCTACCTATATTTAAATTTAAAAATTTTTATTACAGAGAGAAAGACTATAATAGTCATGAATAGAGTCCCTTTCTACATGTTCTTCCCTTCTATTTACCTCCTAGATTTACCTCCACTTTCTCCCTGAACAGATCTCCACCCTCGTCATGATGGCAAAATCCCTGGAAGCTTTTTTTTTTCTCTTGAAAAACAATCAAATAACAAAAGTAAATTAATCTTACGGCGACTGCTTCATGAATCCATCTTGGACAAGCAGCTTCGAAGTTCCTATGGTCTCCTAATAACGACTGCATCTGACACGGCACCTGGTGGTCCATAGATCAGAATCATTCTCATTTTTTCAAAGAAAATAGTCTGAGGCTACCGCCAGCACCACTGGGTGTTTCTTTATAGACTCCCAGCAGGTAGAATGCTCTGATACCTTGAGAAATTTTGACTTTAAAGAATGTCGTATATCACTATTCTCATAGCTTAGGGTCTTTTATCTTAAAGAAACAGCAAAATTGTACCTAATAGTGCTGTCTGTTCTATTCCCCTTTCACAAATGACACTATGACTATTTTTGAAGGGACTAGAGCTCATTACCAACTCTCTCCTAAATTATCTATTTATCTTAGTCAAAAATTAATGCAATATAATCAAGTAAGTGATTTGTAAAAGTTTGTCACCAAGATTCATATGGATTTTGCCTTAATTTATGAAATTCTATTTGGCACTGGTACTTTACCAATAGATAGTGCTCTGTACAAAACTGCTTGACTTTTCAGTAGCTGAAAAGGCTGTTTAATGAGGAAATTCGATATATATTTTCTTATAGAAGTTTGTAGTGACTTGTATCAAAAGTTTATTTTTACTGCAGAGATAGTTACAGGTACAATTTTAACTGTGGGTGCTAGCAAGTCACTTTGAGTTGCCTTTATAAAATAGTTTTAGCAGGTTTAGGTAGTTTTCTGACAAAAGAGAATATATTTAAGAACGTCTGGGGGACATCTTCCTTTGGCCCTGTGAGTTAGTATTTTAATTTAAAGTCTATTTGATATAATGTCTCTAAAAGCAAACATTGTTTTTCCACATTAAAAAAAGGACATTTTCTCAATCTGCATGCGAAAAACCTAGTTTAAAATTGTAATCATGAGCACAATCTACTATGATGAGTGATACTTGAGCGATTTATTTCCCCTCCAAAATGTGTACTTATTTTTTATATCTTTCAATGATGCAGTGTGGTGGCAAAACAATGTCACTTTATGAGGTCTGTCTACTGGTTTTAGTAAAAATAATTGCTTTACCAATAAGAAGAATGACAGGAAGTTAAGAAATAAAAGATAGGCTGGTCCAAAAAGAAGAAAATTGGCCTAACATGAGGATAAAGTTTAATTAGGGAAGCTCTGCGGTGCTCCATCTCATAAAACTCATTTTATTAAATTTATGCCCCATATTTTTTGCCACACTATATTGCTTTCTGCACTTAAAATCCAGGCATGAGGATATGAAATTATTTTCCCACTCAGTCATTGGCTTCAGGGGACAGGGTCCTGATTTCACCAGGGTCTTCGGTCCTCTTGCCCTTTTGTGCCTTATTCAAAAGTTTCAGCAAATTTGACCTCAGAGAAGATACAATTTCCTGTTAGCTTTACAGCGTGACTTTTCTGTTTGCATCTTAGGACTCTGCTCAGAAGTAGACAGTCTTACAGCAGAGCTCAGGAGCCAGGGCCAACATCAAGTGAAATTTTATCGCCGGCATATTTCACAGCTGGGCCACTTTCCTTATTTAGGGCTTAACATCAAACTCTTTTTTTTTTTTAGGGTCCATTTTGGAGTGACATTCTTGTATAGTTCTCTTCATGATCCACCCTTGAGTATTATCTGGCTAATCCTACAAAATGTTTTTGTCTCCAACATCGAATCATGCCTGTGAAGGGGGAAAAAGCCATGTGTGCAGGAAGTCCTGGTTATCTGGGGAAAGGGCAAGGGCGAGCTGCCGACACTGATCACATCCAGATAGTACTCAGCTCCCTTCTCCTTCATTTATAGTGACTCAGCCTGACCAGAACATTCTTTTGTCAAATTTGGTACTGTTTGAGAAGAAGCAATATTCACGATTTATACCTGAATTGCTTTTTAAAGGTTCATTCATTAACTAGCTGCTTTGGAACTCATTTTCCAGTGAAAACAATTTAAAACTCAGAGGCTGAATGCAAACACAGGTGTGTCTGGGGTCCAGCAAGTGCTGTTACGAGTGAAGTAGGCAGGGCGGAATATGTATGATTTTTAAAGGTTTCAGTGAAACAGAAATTACTGGACAACGGGAATCCTGACCTTTATTCCAGCAAAGAGTACCCACACTGCTCTTCCCTAGGTCTGAAGGGGGAACCCCTTGCTGGGAGTGGGCGTGGCCTAGAGGCCTCAGGTTTTGGCGGAATAACAGAGGGGATCTGTGACTTGTTTGCCCAAGGGGAGATGATTCCAAGAGAGGAGGTGAAAAGGTGGGGTCCGGGGTTGGGTTCCGACGCATTTTAATAGTTAATTAGGGAAGAAATGATGGCCCTGTGGGAACATCCAACACGGCTCTTATACCCGGTCAGGCAACACTGCGGGGCAAAGCAGCTTCAGGAGGGATGGTCTTGAGTGGAAGAGGGCATCCACTTTGCACGTGGAGTGGTTGTCCTTACACAGGAGCAGAGATGATTGAATGTAAGAAAAGGGAAAGCACATGGGGATGTAGAGAGAGGAAAGTGTGCGGGAGCGTATAGAAGTTCCTTCTAATTGCCTCTATTTTCTGTTAAAATGAAGAGCAAGGTCATTAAAGGTGTGAGAATAAAGGATGAAGTGCTGTAGGTTTGAGGAGGGAGAGGCAAAATAGTTGTTTAGGAGAGTAAGAGAGGAAAGTGACTAGTCAAAGACAATAGAATTCTCTGGCAACAGTAAGAGTTCACTTGAGATTAACAGAGGTTAAAGTAAAATCTATCATCCTATGGGTGTGTTTTCTTTCAGCCATCTTCCACATTTCAGGGACCAGAAGGAGCAGGTGGAAGTTTGGATTGATCTAAGAACAAGGTAATGTGATGGTGGGAGAGAAGAACAAAGGAATTGGGATGTGTGCATGGTGATGATTATCATGTCGAAGCATTGAGTCTTAATTGAGGAAAGAGGTAGATTAGGAGATGGGGAGGTGAGCGACAGATACTAAGTTTAATAGATGTGTATCCTGGGGCTGAAAATGATTAAGTTAAGATAGAGAGGATGTAGTGGTAGGAGTGTGTCATGTCTGAAACTGACGTTATGAAGAGGGTGCAGTTACTGGTAGCAATGAAGTCTAAGGCGTGACTATAAGAGCAAGTAATGGGGGTGATGTGGAGGACAAGATCATGGGAGAAGCCAATGTCCAGAGTCCAAGAGGTGGAATTATTGCAAAGACCTTCTCAATGATAATGAAATCACCAAAAACTATGAGAAGAGTTCTGTTGGAGAGAGAGACAGAATGAACATGAGAATCTTCAAA
The DNA here is from genome assembly GCA_028627145.1 of Eidolon dupreanum. Lineage (NCBI taxonomy): Eukaryota > Metazoa > Chordata > Mammalia > Chiroptera > Pteropodidae > Eidolon > Eidolon dupreanum. The sequence goes on from CM053512.1 coordinate 13,392,609, forward strand.
GAATGATGAGAGGCAACTATGCAGTCTGTAATGACTGACATGTACAGAGGTAGATTACTAATGGCTGAGCTTCAAAGGAAGCAAAAATTTTTAGGGAGGAAAAGGGACCATCTGGAATTGGCAGTGAGTACTCACAGCTGCAGGAAGAACAGGCTTCATCTAGAGTAAAGAGGTGAAGTTAATGTAGAAAAGACTTTGAGGATATAGGAAATTTTTCTGATGGCAATGAGTTCCAGAGGGTGTAGGGTAGAGAGTTTTATTTTGGTAAGGGCATGGGATTGGGCACTATACAGGGATGAGCAGAGTTGTATAGGGATGTGATTTAAAATGATGAATGGTATTGGGGCTTCTTTTGGTGACTGAGATAACATGGGTATATGTAATTTGCAAATGAAGAGAAATTTCCAAACAATTTACTGAATTTCGAGTCTGGAGAAAATGGGAAAATATGCCTTGTGCATATGCTAAAGCAATTTCATTGTACAGTACAGTATACTGCCATGACCAGTAGGTGGTACTGTTGGCCCAAGATAGTTTGGTTGTTGTTCAGCACAGAGTGAGGAAGGGAGGAAAGGTTATGAGGGACAGGAGGTAGTGTATCCACCAGCAGCTAAAATGTAAAGGGTGCTGGTAGATTTAGATCTCTTTTTTTGAGAGTTCCTTATACAAAATCAATGTTTCTTAGAATGGATAAACAAGTGCCAATTCTTAGAAAGGACAGGACTTTTAAAGAATCTTGAGCAATAAAGACAAGTTTGGAAATATATAAAGTGCAAATGGTGATGCTTTGGCTTTTAATTTTTTTTTTGATGAAAAAATCTGAAACAGAGAAATTGATGAAATAGCAAGAACTTACAGAGCACTGAAGACAATTCAGGATGCCACGCCCCTGGGGTTTCTCCCATTTCATCTCTGGGACGACCATGTGCACTAACCCTGGCAGGTAAATGTATGGGAAGTCACTGGTTAAGTTCTGATATTTATCTGTAAACACATGCTCTGTAGAAGGCAAAGTCAGGTTTTGCTATAAAAACAAACAAAAAAGCCCCAGCCCCCTCACTTTGCTCTTCTCCTGCTTGCTTTGGGGATTCAGAACACAGAGCTTGGACAGCCAGAGGCACAGACACTTCCTTTCCAGGAGGACAGGCTGAAAGAGGCAGATGCTGATCAGAGTCTATGAGCTTTGCATATTCATATTTCTCAGTTGTTCAGCATTGGAGATTTTCAGTAATGAGCATGTGACAACTCTAGCAGTCTTCGTATAGCTTGGGGGTTTGCAATTCTCATGTTCTCTATGAAGAAATGACTCTTATCAAATCAAGAGGCTTCCCACCACCCCACCCCACCCCGCCCCAAATTTGAATCAGCACTTGTACACTGAAGTTTTCAACATCACCCACAAGATTTTTAAGGGCTTGTCAAAAGAATCTTCATAGTCTCTAACTATGAATAAAAATGATTTTAGATATCATCACTATTGCACATTTTATTTCATGGGATTAATTTAATTGGTTGAGCTGAATAGTTAAAGGTTGTTAACTGGTTGCTAGGAGTAAAGATAAATGCTTGAAACTCTTCTTTAATGCTAGTACAGTTATACCTTGATTAAACAATCCTCTAGGGCAAAAAAATAAAAAAACTCAACCCCCCAAAACTCCTTTATAATAAAATCAGCCATATTAAGAAAAATGTCTACAAACTATCACATAAAGTTAATCTGCTTGGTATTTATTTGCAGTTTAAAAATATCTTATGATTATCTCTGCCCACATCTTCTATGTGGGCAAATATAGTTAAAAGTTCATAATACTAGCCCTAGGAAAAAATATTTTCTAAGCTTTTCTTGGACACATCTTCTTGGTAGGCATTTGAAGGCCAGGTTATTACTTAAAAATTTGTAAAGTATTCAAAGGCCAGATTTTATGAGCTAAACCTAGGGAAATTTTCTAAAGAGAATTTCTATTTCTTCTCTTAAGAATTACAAGAAAAGACCACTTTTCCCCAGCTGTTAGGTAGAGAATGAACCCTGATCTACTTCTTCCTTAAGGGGGATTCATTCTACAATAATGGAGGACATTGTAGAAGAATGAAGATCTTCAGCATTTTGTTATCATTTTTTTTTCTCTCTGATACTTAAGCAATCCATTGCTCCCAAAGGCTTGTCTTCGGCAGCGATGGCTCCTGGAGCCCATCAAGGGCATCCCTAACTCTCACTAGCTGTGCCTGTCAACAGTTCCAGTGTGCAAGCAAGTCAGAGCAGTGTTTATCATAGTGGACAAAGTCATCTACAGAATTTGTTAGAAGTTCCTGGATCTTACCCCAGACCTGATGAATTGGGATCATTGGGGTAGGCTGAAAATCTGCATTTTTTACAAACTCAGAGTTGAATCTCTGCTTAATTCTCACCAGCTATTTTACCATCTTTCTGTCTCAAACCACTCATGTCTTATCTGGACTAGAAAAGCCTTTTCAGGTCATCTCCTATCTCTGCAGTCTATTCTCAGGCAGGGGCCAGAGTTATCTTACAGAATTTTAGACAGGAAATATATCAATTTGTTCAAATCCTGCCAAAGGCTTTGTTTTCAAGGCTTTGCCTTCAAGGCTTTGCATAATCTGGCCCCTTCTCCTCCCCAAACTTTATCACCTTCTACTCTTTCCCTTGTTCTCTGTGCATCAGCCACACTGGCCTCCTTATTGGTCCTAGAACAGCAATTTATACTCTCAAGGCCTTTGCGTATGCTTTCCCACTTTGCTAGCTCCCTCACATGCTTCAAAGAGTACCTGCTCTTTGAGGCATTCCCTGGTCACTCTATTTAAAATTTTAGTTTTCTTAATTCTTGATATTTTGTAGCTCCTAAATGTATTTTTCCTTTTTAGCACTTTACCTTACATGCTACATACTTTATTTATTTGTCTTGTTTATTCAGTCTCCCCTTCTAGAAGATTCATTAAGGTAGAATATTTTTTCATTTTGTTTAATATTATATCCCATCACCTAGTAGGTATTCAATACATATTTGCTAGATATTGATTTAAAAATTTTTTGAAATGTTAACACCGATACTGCTTATCATAGTCGGTACATATTTCTGGAGAAAATCTCATTAAAATAAGGAAGTAAAAGCATTTCTTGTATTTGCAGTGTTTAGACTATTCATGTCAATCAACAGATACGTATTGAGTATATGGAGTGGGAATATGATGATCACAGAAAGTGATGATAATAGAATATAAAGTGATGATGCTGGAAAGTCACTGCTTTTATGAGTAAAATGTTACAGGGAAGTAGAACTTCTGTCCTAGTGGGAGGAAATAGCAGTAAATGAATAAAGACAGCACCTAATGCATCAGGCAATGAGTGCCAGGTGAAAGAAAATGGCAGATAAAGGAAAAGATAGCCCTGGTGTGGATGTGCTATTTCAGACTGATGACCAGGGACAGACAGCCTCTCAGAGGAGGTGACATTTGATTAGAGATGTAAAAGAAGAAAGAAAGGGAACCAAGTGAATATTTGTGGAGAAAATGTTCTAGGCAGAAGAAACTGCAAGGACAAAGAGCCTGAGGGAAGTGTGTGGCTGGGGTGTTGGGGTGACCGTAACAAGGCCAGGGAGGCTAGAGCACAGTGTTTCGGTTGAGGGAGAGGGAATGGACTGTGGTTGCAGAGCGAGGGAAAATCGGGTCAGATTATTACGGGATTAGCAGAGCCTTATGGACATGAGTGCTGGGGTGAGGGGCATGATCTGGGCGAGACCGGAATAAACCGGGTAGGGAACATGATGGGATTTTTCCTGCTGGATTCTTGGGCAAAGGGAGGCCGTGAGTGCATTGAAGAGAAAGTCAGGGCTCTTGCCCATAGCAGGCAGAACTTTGTGGGCTCATGGTTGCGTCATTCTGATGGTGGCAAATGGGGTGGCACCGGGGGCCCACAGGGACTTTGAAATAATCAGTTTATTAAATGGTCCCCTCAGTTAGGAATGGGCAGAGGGAAGTTCTTGGTGGCCTTCCATCAGTATGGGAAAATTAGTTTTCTCCTTCTGAAAGGAAAATCTAACAAATATTTTCCCTGGTATGCTTAACACATCACTTTCAAGATCACACACATCACCCTAATAACTGAAGGATCAGATTGATTTCTCTAGTAAGGAAATGAGTGTTCCACAAAGTAGGTAATCAAGGTGAACTTTAAATTAAAAAAAAAATTACCTAGGATTTTTGGTTTCGTTGGCTTGGAATTTGGGTGACAAATTGTGAGGTGGCTTTGTATGAATTTCACTGACAAGATGATGACTTTCGATGGAAAACATTCATTGACTTATTAAAACGGAGCCCATCCTAGGGACCGGCCTTGAGGGGCATCTCCTAACACAGGAAGATTATTTATGTCGCCAGCTGACCTTCCCACAGGCGCTGGCGCTGATCGCATCACCTGGTGGTTTACCGTCCATCGCTTCTGCAAAGAAAATGTTAGTGAGGAACTGAGGAATTTAAGGCTATGAATATCTTTTTTCCAGGGAGTGACATTTAGGGGGGGGTGGGGAAGAAAGCACTTGAGGGTAAGAGAAAATGGGTATTACATCTCTCCTTCTTTCTAAATCAGAAACTGTTTCAATCTACCTTTTCCCTCATGAGTCAGAAAAATAAAGTGATACAAAATCCAGTCTATTCCTATGCCTCGAGGCATGACTATAACTAAACCATTAGGGGATGCAAATTGAATCCTCTCTGACTAAAATTCAGTGTATAACACAGTGTTTGGGCCACATGCAGAAACCACCTATTCATAAAGGGACTTTTCTCTGAGCATTCATGGGCAGGCTCTGCTCAAGCATGGAGAAAACTTTGACTCACAGGATTATTAACAATAAAGTGATCCTTTAAAATTTTCCCTTAACAGACAATAAACTGAGAACAAAATCAGTTTTAGTCACTGACTTTTTAAAAATGAGATATTTCATTAACTTAATAGTTTATGAAAAGCATTGCTAGCGATGGGATGTAGATTGCTCATTTCTCACTTCATTGTTTGTGAGCCTGGAATTAAATGACTGCTGAGCAGGTTTGGCCGCTCCATGCAAATGATATTGAAGCATTCATGTGTCGGAAGCTGCTGCAGGAGTGCTTGCAAAAGCTAAGGGCAGCAGTATGATGGCTCCTCGAAAAAATTTAAAGTAGAAGTACCATATGACCCAGCAATTCCACTCTTGGATATAGACCCAAAAGAACTGAAAGCAGGATCTCAGACACACCTGAGAAATTTATACACTCATGTTCATAGCAGCATTATTCACAGTAGCCAAAGATAGAAGCAACCCAAGTGTCCACTGACAGATGAATGGATAAAAATGTAGAGTGTGAGTGTGTGTGTGTGTGTGTGTGTGTGAGAGAGAGAGAGAGAGAGAGAAAGAGAGAGAGAGAGAGAGAGATTATTCAGCCTTAAAAGAAATTCTGACACATACTACAACATGGATGAAGTAACCCAGAAGCCAAAGGACAAATACTGTATGATCCCACTTATATGTGGTACCCAGAGCAGGCAACTTCGTCAAGACAGAAAGTAGAAGTGTGGCTGACAGGGGTTAAGGGAGGGGAAGCCGGAGTTATGGTTTAATGAGTACAGAGTTTCTGTTCGGGATGATGAAAAAGTTCTAGAGACGGAAAGTTGTGAAGGTTGAATAAAAGTGTGAATGTACTTAATAACACTGACCTGTACACTTAAAAATGGTTAAGATGATGCATTTTATGTTATGTGTATTTTACCCCAATTTTTTTGAAAAGCTAATGGCTCAATAATAGATTTGCCTATTCTGGGCATTTTATGTAAATGGAATCATACCATATGTGGTCTCGCATGCGGCTTCCTTCACTTATCGTGTTTTCAAGGTTCGTTTGCGTCATAGCATGTGTCAGTACTTTGTTCCTTTTATTGATGAATAATAGTCCACTGAATGAATGTGCCTTGTTTTTCCAGAGGCTGGAGGGAGGAGGCGAAAGGGTGACTGCAAGGGGATACAGGGTTTCTTTTTGGCGTTATGAAAATCTTCTAAAATTAGATTGTCGTGATAGTTGCACAACTCTGTGAATGTACTACAAATTATGGAATTGTATACTTTAAAGGAGTGAATTTCATGGTATGTGAATTATATTTCAATAAAGATGCTATAAAAAAAAAAAACGTTTAAAAAACCTAATGGCATCTTAGATGCATTAATGAAAGTACAGAGTCCATAACAAACATGGTGAAAAAGGCAAACATTTAGAGTCAGAAGGCCCGGTTCAAGCTGGTTCAGGGCACTTATTGGTACGATTTTGGTTAACTATTAACTTCTCTGAACCTCACATTTATGATCTGTAAAATGGAAATAATAAATTAATACCTACTTTGCAAGGACATAGTGGGGACCAAATAACACAATAGATATGAAAGTCTTTTTATTACTGAGTTGATATACGAGCATTAATCAGAATGCAGAGTACGTGGGGGCGGGGCGAAGATAACCGTCTTTTGGTCAAAGGGCTATTAGAATAAAAGAGAATTGGATTCATTCTGAATTGTTTTAAAGGGAAGAATTGGAAACAGAGATATAATTTATGAGGAAGGTAGATGTTAAATTGGTAACATAAAGATCTTTCTAAGGAAGGTGCTGAGAACGCCTCACTCACAGTCTTAGAACAGAAGCTGGGTTTAAGCTTCGTGCACATTGTTCATCTAGAGGGTTAAAACACATCTAAGGTCTCCTCCAATTGTGAGACCTTTTTTCCCCTTTACTGTTACCAGGTTTTTATATTTCTTAATTCCACTGGTTTTTTCTAAAAGCATATGTCTTCTACATGGTGATTAAGTCTTTTAACAATGTAACTCCTATTTCTCCCCTTTTTCAGATTCCACTATTCTGTATATCTTCATTTTCCATCCTTTCTAACTCCCACCAGCAGTGAAGCAAAAATCCTAGGGTGGATTTAGCCTTAACTGCACAATGTAATCACTTGAGCTTTACAAACTATTAAAACCTAGGTCTCCCTCTTAGAGAGTCTTAGAGGTCTAGGGTGGAGGTTGGACGTCAGGATTTTTAAAGCTGCCAGGTGATTCTAAACGTGCAACCCAAGCCGAGAACACTGCTATGAAGAGAACGATCGTGTGACACAAGTATAACTTAGCTGGGGAGCGGGGGACTGGCAGGGAGAGGTTCAGTTCTGCTAGCTCCTTCTCTCACGCATCTTGTGTTGTGTCATGTCACCAGCTGCCTCTAGGAAGGTGAGCAACAGCTGCAGGTGAGTCTGGAATGGATGTCAAGCTGGAATTTCATTCCAACGATTACTAGCCACGCTAAGTCTTTTCCTCCATCTAAAAAGCAGCTCTCCTTTGCATTGATGCAACTGAAGTCTAGCAGGCCTGAACTGAGCCCCTTCATTCACCCTGCGGACATAGAAGTCCAAGCCAACACTGGAGGAGACGGGCAGGCTTTCTGTATAAGAGTGTCTAAAAAATGTAACTGTTTTGCATATATTGGCTTTTACAGAAATGTCCTCTCTTTTCTTACTATAGTCCTCTCTGCTCTAAGATATTTCACTAAAGTGTTCCCTATCAATTCTTCTCGACTTTTGGAGTTTTTGCAGTTTTGTTTCTTATGTCACATCAGGTTTGGAGGAATGGTTTGACTTGCCTTTCTGGCCATCTCTTCCTTATCATCCTCTTGATCCCTACATACCCAGGAAGGAGACTTAGTCTTTAAGACACAGTCATTTCCTTTGTCCCACCTTGAAGCTGATCTCCAAGGACAAAGAAAAAGTGCCGACCAACCAATTCTCCAGTTTCCTAATCAACATTTCTTCACCAGCATTTTATATTCTAGTGTGAGCTGTTATTAGGAAAATCGGACCAGTAAAAGAATAAATGACTTTTTCCCTCTCTGAACTTTTTAGGGATAGTGTCGATGGACTTTGTTTGCCCCACACAAGAGAAAGACGCCCAGTGTGTATGTGTTCAGAAGACAGACCTCTATTATGCATCCTGATTTAGGAGAGAACTCACCAAATAACCAGTCTTGAGGGAAGACTGAGCTACCTATCCATTCCATAGAGCCAGAGATTCCATAACTGATTAAGCTCTAAACCGGAGATGGGAGATGTTATTATTCTTATATTTGAAAACACTGACTTGGTAAGAAATTTAGTGGTCCTGGGACAGTAGAAGGGAGGCGGGTAAAAGGATAGGAATGTTCAGTGAGAAGGTTAATCCTTTAAGCTTGAGGGATTTACTGACAGCAAATAAGAGACACTTTAAGAAGAAAAGCTCAGAAGTTTGGGGTCTTTTAATGTTAGAAGCTTCAAGTGTGTTGAATCGCTGATACCCCAGACTTTCTATGGCCAGTTGCTCAAAATATTTCTCATTATAAAAACTACTTAAATTCCTGTCTGTTCAGGTTTATTTACAGAGGTGAATAATATTTCAATATGTTTGTAAAAGCCAAATGCTTGGCCTATGGCCTCACTGGGTGTGGATGTTATGATGCCCCCCTTCCCCCCACAAAGAAAAATATCTATCTTACTTATAAAAAGAATCTTTCATTTTAGGCTCTCTGCAAAAGTTTAAAATAGAGAAATATTATTTTCCTTAGAAGGTCTGATAAATAATTCAGACCAGCTATAAATCTTAATGAAAAAAATTTTTTTCTTTTCTGTAAGTCTCAATCCTCTGTCTATAATAGAACATGGTTGTTCTTTGGCTGTTCCACCTCTAATCACAATACTTTCTGGAATGGCCTCTAATTTTCTTTCATTTCTCACTCTCAATCTTCGTGATTCTGGTGAAATCCATGGCACTTCTGATGCCTTTCAAAGTCTGGCCAGTCAGACCAAGGATACTGATTTGTTCAGGATGGACACATGATCCCAGTTTGGCCACTTAGAGACAAGGTCGATTCAAGGACATTGGTGTTAGATAGATAGTACATTCACAAACAAGTGATCATTATAGATAACTGGAGCTTAATCTTGCTTTGAAATTCTGGGAACAAATGCAGGATACCTGCCTCAGAATTATCCTACCCTAAGAGTGGAAAATCCCCTGCTATTTATACCCCAGTTCCCATCAGTCTTTGGCTGAGAGATATTGGTGGTGGTGGGAGGTATTCATTAATTTGTTTGCCTTTTGGTCTTGGGTGATCAGAGAAGACCCTCAGGCAAAGAAATGCATTTGGAAGTTGGTCCTGTATGCACCAAAATAGTAAGAGAAAAGGGGATTTGGGTAGGGCACTTACACATATTCATCTACTACAATAAATGTGATCTTTGTACAATATCCTATCCTATTTTATCATAAACTCTAAGTACATGTCACTTACTGATAATATTCATTAATTCAATAAATCTATTGTAACATATATTAAGGTACATTCACTGTGCTAGGTGCTGGGAATAAAACAAAACAGAACACTCCATTCCTCAAGGAGCTGACAATCTATAACAGATACATACAAGAAAGTAAGAAATCACGCACTGATGATAGGGAAGGTATGGAGTGCCGGGAAAACATACGAGAGAAGAAACTAACCCAGAAAGTATTTTCTAAGTGCCCTCCCCAGTTTCCAGCAGCAAGAATAAAAAAATTGGAGAGAGAGAAAGATGACAGAGGTGGAAGGGAAGTGGAGATTTTCTAATATTGAATTTTATACTATGTGCATGTATTATACATTTAAAAACTTAACTTTTTAAAGGAATAATCTATTTTAAAAGAGTAAATCAACGTAACAAATAAAATTACCAACCGTAGTTGTAATCTGAGATTGTGAAGTGTGGATAAGGAGATTTGGGGACACGAGTTCATTTTGGGTGATGAGGATACATGTCACATGAAGGCATACCTGGAATGCAATAGCATCTAGCAAGGTTTAACGTCACATATTGTACCCTGGCTGGTGCAAGGACAGGAGAGTCAGGTGTGTAGCAGCATGAAGTACAGAGAGCAGAGTCAAAGATGAAGTGTCTGTCATTGTGTCTCCAGGGTTGTTCTGAGAAGAGGCTGCACAAACAGGCCATCAGCATTGCTGGGACCCCCTCACAGGGCGTCGGAGGGTGCTCAACAGACAGTTACTGCCTTAAGTGAATTCTCTTTGACATGGACAAATTAACCTATCACAACTCAGTAACACTAATCATTAAGAATATCCCTAGCTCCAATTTCACACTCATTAAATAACCCTTTGAGTATAATCTGGCTTCCCCTGTAGATAACTCTGTGGAAACAGAGTAGGCTCTCTTAGTAAACTTTGATAATTATACATTTAAGTAAATGCATTGGCTCTTCTCTGCTTGGTTAGTGTGACTCGGGGCCCCTAAACTTATTACCTGAGGATAAGCTGACAAAAATCACATTTCTCGACCTACAGAGCCAAGCACAGGACTTGAAGTACACTGGCCCCACAAAGATAAGTGCTCTGTGAGGCCCACAGTCACATTTCCATTTCATTTCATTCTAACTACAAGTACACACCCAGAATTTTTAAGGTATGCATTGCTGTGATGAAGTTCATTCAACTCAGGGCCACCCCATTGCTCAAATTAGAGGCCACTGTTCGCTTGGGCAGAATCCGCATTCCCACCTCAGGATTTAATCAGTGTTAACAGAGGACATTACCAGCAGGATTAAAGCCATGGAAGTGTGTTGACAGGTTGGGGCAGATACCACAATGAGAAAGAAGATGAAAAACAAGAGATCAGGCCTTAGTGAGCCAAGTGGGTGTTGGTTAGCAATTTAGATTTTATTCTTAGGTGATGGCAACCCATGTTTCAGCAGAAAGGTAGTACAGTTATTATAATTTTAAAAAGTGTTGGAAACATTTTGCTTAAAGTGAAAACCCAGAAGATACAGCCTTACTAATGCACGACAATGCTGTCTACCTTTGTAATCCTACCTTTGTAATCCTGTCTTCTTCAAACATTTTCAATCCAGTCTATTAGGAAAATGTATTGCTGATTTTATCATGTTGATTTTATCAAGACATTAATTCAATTCCTTTTATCATATGCTTACTGAACACCTATTATGTCTAGCTCATTATAGAGAGTACAAAAATCAATTAGATATGATTTCTTTCTATACAATCTAGGGCCACAAGAGTAGCATAAACAAAATCTTATTAAGACATGGGCCAGAAAGACCTATTTCTAAATAATTTTACCAAATTTATTTACTTTTCATTTTGCTGAAATACATTTATTTCCCAGTAGGAGATCTTGGGAAGGAGAAGGAAAAATTCCCACACCTAAACACTGGAATCTAAAGAAACTTCAGTATCCTTCTGACACAGAATGTCTCCCCAACCTCCTATTTATGGCACCTGTAAACAGAGCCTTTCTCAGCCAGTACCTGCCACAGGTCTGCCCAGACCCAAGAGCCTACATACACCTCCCACTCACGAGGTGTGAACTCCTGGGCCCAAGCTTCACTTCTTTCATGCCTGCAGCTGTTACTGGAGTTTCCTCTTGCCCCACAGCATGCTGCCTAGATGCTGATTCTCTTCTTCATCACATCTAGGGTTAGAGAAATTCTAGTTTGGGGGCTGTTCCAACCTTACAGGGAATTGGACTCTGGACTGAGACAGATTCACAGCTCAATCAGTGCTCAGCGTTTGGTGAAGATTAGGGTGAGTAGGTAAACTCTGATTTCTTAGGAATAATATTGAAGCTGCATTTATGACTTCTGTAGACTTCCCGAGCTTGCCAGGAATGATGTAATAAGGCCAAGACTTGGAATAGACCCAGGTTAAAATCCCAACTCTGCTATGCTATTTATAAGCTGCATAACTTCCAGCAAGTTACTTAGCCTCTTTCAGCTTTAGTTTCTTCATCTGTAAAATGGGATTAATTTACATACTTCATAGTATTTTCTGGGAGATTAACAAATCATTTTTGTAAAGCACCCAATGCATAGTAGGCACTTTATAAATGCTGACTTTAATTATTGTCTTATACAGAAATGCAAATGAGATTTTAAACCAATTTTGGGGACACTGATTATTTATAAATTGAGACTACCTATAATCAATAATTCGCTAAAATTTTATCACTTGTAAACACTACTTATTGATTAAAAAACTGTTTACTGTGAGACAGACAGCCTTTTAAATCTTTTTAATACAACAGATATAAACTGAATTAAAAAAATACAACAGATAGCTTTCAATAACTATTAACTTAGAGGTAATCATAAAATGCAAAATAAATACAAGAGAGATAGAGAGATACATAGATAGGTAGATAGATGAAGGTAGATACTATATGCAACAATGGAGTATATTCATAGAGAAATGAATATTTATTCTCTACCCTAATATAGCAAAAAATGAAAAAAAGAAGCCCATTTTCACAATTATTCTAATTCTCTAACATACTTTGTAGTGTCAAGAATAGGAGATAAAGATATTTAATCTTACTTGAAATCTAACACAAACAGGCACACAAAAGCATGTGATTTTAGTTTGCTGGTTCTCAAGTGAATGCTCTTCTTCCTGTGCTGAATCATAGCCACTTGCTTCAGTTGCCTACATGGTGGCCTGGCTTACTTTCCTCTCACATGAGGGTAACTGAACACTGAGTCAGCAACCTTGGGTCTCTCTCTCTGGGTGAAGAAACAAATCTTACAGGATTTTTGTGAGGATCAAAGGAGAAATCCATTTTAGGTGCTATGACAGTACCCTGACACATAGAGACCCTCAATTAATATTAGCTATTATTTATCGTAACTCACACTGAAACCAGCTGCTTTGTACGAGACAGTGCTACGATTCCGTCCTATGCTGAGAAGCAACGGCACCTAGTAGTCTTACTGCATCCAATCCATCAACCTAAGCTGCTATCATTGCTTCCCTGGACCAGGGCCAATGCCTCCTCACTGGTTTCCTTCTTATCCTTCTTGTCTTCATAAGAAGCCAAAGTTATCATGTTAAAACAAATCAAGATAATTTGGGGAGGGGGGCAAGTGGAATAAATCTGTTTTAAAGTGCTTCTGTTTTTTGAAAGAGGGGTTAATATATTGATTAACTTTAAGTGTTTTCAAGTTGTTAAGTAATCATGGTAAAATGTCAAGAATTACTACTAATAGAATAGAAACAGAGTAAATAATGATGAAATGAGAAAACAAAGAAACAGAAGAAAAATAAAATCAATTTTTACAAAGTAAAAATGTAACAAGCTGGCATCTCTATATTAATATCACACAAAATAGAATATATCTTAAAAATCATTTTTATGGATAAGAGATATTATGATAAAATATTTCATAATAGTGATATAGCAATTCTTAAGTAATACACCTCTAAAAATAAATTTACCTCAAAATATATAAAATAAAATGTATGAAACTGTAAGAGAAACTGATAAATGCACAGTTATTATGGGAGATTTTAACATCTCTTTCCTAACGACTGACAGGTAAAATGATGAAACATTAGTAAACAAATAAGACCTGAAGAACACAATTAACATGCTTTATTTAATAAACACATAAGTCTGAACCCCGAAATTAGACCAAACTCCTCTCATGCAAAACTTATTCTTCATTGGCTGCTTATGGTTAAAAATTACCAAAAAAAAAAAAAAAAAATAGACAGCTGTCATGCCAATATCAGATGGGTACAGAGCAGAGCAGGTAACACTTAGAGACTGAAGAGAGACCGTTCTGATCTGCAATCAGTTCACCAAGAGGAGCAAGAAGCACCAGAGACTTTTTCTATCCTGATCATCAGAATTATCTTAGGTGAGTTGTTGTCTTTCCCAATACCTTTTGAGGGTACTTCTGGCATTGTGTGTGATGCAGTACCTATTGATTGATAGGTTTCCTCTTTTATTTTCCAGGCATTGCCAGAATGGTGATAGATAGTCCTTACAAATAGTTTTTGTATAGCCTACTCTTCTTATATTTTGTTGACATGTTTCATGAAACTTTAGGTTGAAACTTTAGGTTGAAAAACTTTAGGTTGAAAAGATAATTCTGGTGTGCATAGTTGAATGACTGGCATGAAGAATATGTAACACTTTAAACCTCCATTTTTTATCTCGCTTCCAGTGGGGGCCACACTGAGAATGTTTTAAGTCTTTATGTTCTCAGTACCTAAAACACATCTACACTTCAAAAAACCTCTATATTATACAACTAAAGTTGAACTTCTTAAAGATGCATTCTACTTCTGAAATACAAGATTCTTCTTCTTTTGTGCATGTGAAAGACATGGATCTTGTTACTAAAAATCATTTCTATACATATACCCACCAAATTCTCCGCATTGTGGAAAACACTTTCTCATCAGCAGGGACCTTTAATGCCAACACGAAGAAAGTAAAATTGTGAATAATGGGAAAAGTCTTCCACATAGTTCTAGGTTTAAAGATTTCTTTCGCTTCCTATCTGTATCCATGGAAGACCATAAAACCCCTAAGTTTCAGGAAGCATACTAGAAGGGGAAATGGTCATGGAGAAAGAATGAACAGAAATCAGGGGCAGGATTAGAAACAGAGAAGGCAAAAATCAATGAACTCTGCCAGGAAACAGAAAGCCTACCACCTAAGGAAAGAATTTAGAACTGGTGCAATCAAAGTGACT